>CM023537.1:58423373-59129507 GCA_013350335.1 Chimonanthus salicifolius
GGAACCATATGACTAATTTTTCTAGGTCTAAATATAATTAAATCTCACTTTAATGTCAAGAATTTATAGAAAGTGGTCAAATTTTAACTTGAATAAATCTTTCATGTATGATTTTAAAGGTTATAAAGTTTTAATTCTTCATATAACTAGAGCTTAATCCACCGTTGAGCATATCTCAAATGGGATAATAAATCTATTCATGAAATAAGAAGAAAAATCATAAATATAGGTTCATTAAATTCGCGTTCAAAATCCTCTAGGTCACTCTCTATGGTGATTTCTTTTCATCTTTGAACCCGATATGCATGTGTAAAGAGGTTTGTACATGCTCCGAAGAATTAGTCGAATAAAATTTCATAGGATGCCTGAACACCTTCCGTTATAAAAAAAAAAATATAGACTCATTCAATAATTAGGTCGAGGCTCTACATCAGACATTTATACTTTTTAATCTAACCTAAATAACTATATATGTTTACTGAGATTAATTTCTTATAAACTAACTTGTAGAAATATACAAGAGTACAGAGCATAAGTTACGTATTGTAGCTTGTAGGTGTATCAAATAATATATTGTACATTTCAAAATGCAAGTTGAAGAGTGTTGCAAATTGCTTGTCTAGAATGTGGAGTAAGGAATATAACTTGCATGAAGTGAATCATGTAATAGATTGTAAAGTGTAGAGTACAATATATTATAGAGTATAGAGCAAAGAGGAGAGAGTATAGTACAAATAGTAAAAAGTACAGAGCAAAGATCAAAGAGTATTAAACAGAGAGCAAAAAGTAAAATACAAAGACCAAAAGCAGAGCACAAACAATATAGAGCGAAGAACATAGAGTAGCCTGCAAAAAACAGAGAGTATAGAGCAAAGAGAAGAGTACAAGAAGCAGAGAACAGAGTGACAAATGCATGAATGAGAGAACAAATCACATTGTGGAAGAGAAAAAAGCAAAGAAAAGAAAGTATGATCTATAGACTAAACAATAGATAGTGCATACGTCAAAGAGCATAGAGTAAATATAAAATAGATTGTTAAACAGGTATAATTCAACTGGTTGTCTCCCGTTTTAGTAAGCAGGAAGTTATAGGTTCGAGGCTCTATAGCCTAACAATAGTGTGCCTTAAGGGTATTGGACTCACCCGTGAGAGTTTTACGCTGGACATCCGACGGTTTTTCAAATTTAAATATATATATATAAAACAGATAGTACAGTACAAAGAGCAAAAAGTAAAGTGAGTAATGAACTAGAGTAAAATGGATAAAAGGTAAAGGGCATAGAATGATAAAAGAAATTGTGAATGGTAATGGATCGATGGGTTTAAAAATCTATCATAAAATCTAAAAGAGTATGGAGCAAGTTGCACAGTAAAAAAACAGAGAGTAACTTTGTATTTGCAGACATAATAAATTATGATTAGGTATACAAGGAAAGGGTTTCATGTGGCTTAAATCATATCCTAATATATTTTTTTAATTGAGAGATATAGATAATATCTATCACAATCACAATAAATCCATCAAAACCAACTACAATTTAAGTCATATCCTAATATATTTTAACACTCTTCGAACTCAATTGAATTCCACTTGAGTTTAAATATATTTAATGTGATGATCTCGCTCTATCCCACAGACCACTCTCTGTAAAGTTACATAGTTTGTGAGTAGGGAAATTTGCACAAAATTAATTTGGTGTTCTAAAACATTTGAACACCTTAAACATAAAAAATAAATCTAAAATATTTTAGTATAATTTACCAACCCAACAAGCAGAAAATCAATTCTATGCTTTTAATCTTTTAACAAGAGAACTTGCCAAAAAGATTAAGAAAGAAAATTACATAGCACTTTTTGCAGAGGTTGGTGGATATAATCAAACCAAATCTAACTTACACTGATCTCTCAATGGGCATTGCCAAAAAATAAAAATATTATAATTGGACCATTTTAACTTAAGTGTGTTTGCAGTTGTGGCCATTATTCACTTTCTTTTAAGGGCAAAACTGGGTCAAATTGTTATCAACTTAAATCCTCACTACTCTATTTTTTTCATAGTTTAACTCTGTTTGATTGATTTTTACTGTTGAATGGAATAGATAAAACTATTTTTTTTACAATAGTTTAAATTTTATAATTTAAAAATAAATATTAAAATAAGTTTAAAACATACTTTGAACAATCTTGTACCCTATATAAGTTTCTTACATTTGCCTAATTGTGTATATATTCATTTGCTTTAATAGATGCATAGCAAAAAGCCCAGTAAAACAGAATTCTCAAATTAAGCAATTTCATTTCATACTCTAATCAATGGAAGAGGAGGATAAAAAAAATTCTTCTGAAAAATTTTAATATATAAATTGCAATTTATGGAAGAGCCAAAATCCAAAAATCACACTCGAGAGAGTATATTTAGAAAATTTTGTGTACATACAAACGTATCACATTAATATATATTTCTATAACTTAAATTAAAAAAATCATTTAAATTTTTAAAAATATTATAAACTAAAGTTTATAGAAAAAGCCCCTTCCTTAAAAGAGAAGATATGCACGAATAGTTTAATTGATCTAAACTTCTAGAATTAAACTAGAGGCCTTGAGTTAAATTCCTCTTGTACTTATCTAATACACGAGATTTGCATGTAGTTTCGTATATATGAAATTACTCTCACTTCCCATATGAGATGGAGATATTTTAAGAGTGGATGTTCACGTGAGCATGGCCCACTACACTATCAATGTACATCACCAAACTAAGATAGAAGAGATTTGGTGGATAATATTTGTTAAACCAATGTAAGTGGTGTAGTTGGGTCTTGGGTGCAACAAAAGTTACCAACCTTCTATACATTTCCTACATGGTTCAACCACTAATATTCCTTCCCATTTCAACCTTCTTTCCTTTTATATACTCCAAGAATTTTAACAGTTTAAGTGAGTTAACCCATCAATCACCTCCGGGTGAGCTCAGTCCTTATCACCACCTTCTTCCTCCTCATCCTTCTTCTTCTCCTTCTTCTTCTTCTTGCTATGAGAGGTACCAAAGTACGTCCCATGGCTGAGGTCAATTTGCTCGACTCGGCCGCCGGGGACGCAACCATGCTACTTGATGAATCCTATGAATCAGATCAATTGCCGCAGATGCGCAGCGGTCGACATGATTATCAAGTGCGGCAAGCATTTCTGCGTAGTTATCAGTTCTCCGTCGAAGAAACGTTTAAGGAGAAGATTAAGAGGTTATTTAAGGAGATTAATGGTGCAACAAAGGCGATTGTGGTTGATATTCGCAATGAGGTGAATGAATTGGCGAAGAAAATCCTCGGTGGGATTCGCCATGAGGCATCGACTGGGAGGATTTGCAGTCGGGTTTCGCGCATTAGGCTGCCGGTGTCGGCATTGGTCCCCATCCAGTGTTTCAGTCCGAGGAGGGCGTGACTGTGTGGTTACACTGGTTGGGCTGTATACTAATGGTCTGTGTTTGTTAGTCATGGATTTTGATTGGAATTTTAATGGATGTTAAACCTTGTCGAGATTTTTTTAGTTTTGGAGGCCTTTTGATTACCAAGATAACATTAATCTTACAGTGGTTGTGCCTTAAGAACACATGGCTGCAATACAAAGTTCCTAGGAGTGATTTATTATAGTTTTAGTTTCCTATCTGTTCTTCGCGGGAAGGGCATTTTTGTTATTTTTCATGATGAAATACATTGAAGAAGGTTTTTTAGATTTTCATTTTATAAAGTGTTTTTAGAATTATGAAAAAAGTTAGGAGGTTTTATTAGGGGTGCAAGCGACGAGTCGGATTGAGAGCTAAATCTCAGTCGACTTATATTTAATTCAGGTCATTATTTTTCAACTTAACCCATTCAACCCCTAATAACCCAAACTATTTTTTAAACCCCAACCAATTTTTAATCGGGTCAACAAATTTGAGTCACGTTAAATCAAGTCATGAGTCAATCCATATAATTAAGCAGATAATTTTGTATATATATGTATCTGATTGATATACTTCAAGCAAAAGGACATCTATAAAAACAAGTATTTAACAGTAAAATATAATAATTATAAAAAATCATCAAATAATGATATAAAAATAAGGAGTGTTTATATATAATATAAAATTCGAGTAATTCGCGTGAGTCGAATTATACAAAATATGATCCTAAACCAACGCATTTTAAAAACGAGGCAAGCCTTTTCGACTCAGACCAACCCATATTTTAAACGGGTTAAGTAAGCACACCCATATTTTGGATTAGATCAACCAACTTAGATTGACTCTAATTCAAGTTGCATTCCTATGTTTTTAAGAATTTCTCCGAGTATCAATGATCGTAGGTCAGAGTAAAAGGGGCTCGCCAAGTTCTATAACCACCTAAAGATATTGCAATGGATTTAAGTCTAGTCCCGCATACTTGGTAGTTGGTACAGTCGTGTTGGCTTCGCACTTTTGGTAAGTTTTTTGAATAAGGTTAGACCTAGGCACCTAGAAATGGAATGGATCGGGTTGGGGTCGGGGTTGAGGTCGGGTCGGATTACTTAATTCGAGTTTATTTGAGTTTGGATCTATTTTTGGGCCTTATTAAATAGATATAGTCGGCTCAGATCAAGTTTATCCACTTACCTAATTAAAGAGACTTGTCCAATCAAATACATATCAAGATGACCTCTTAAATAGATGCAAACCTCTTACGGTTTTTTAATTGAACACATGAGTACTGAGAGGTCTAAATTTGACTGGATTGTGAGAGAGCATTATAAAAAATAGATAAAACTTGGCATTGTTTTACTCAATTAAAATAGGTTTTTTTGTCAGTCCAAGTGTTGGGTTTTTTTCAACCTTAATTTACAAGCATGCAGATCTGGTTCAGTATTCCAATCCAATCACTGAAGGTTCTGAACTTTTAGTTAATAAAGAGAGTAGGTTTGTCAACTGTCAAGTATTGTTGACTGGGTTATGGGAATGGTAGACGCACATCAACATCATCATCTATGAAGGTTTGACTGCCTGGTAGAATGTAGGATCCAAAATGCCCCCTAAATCTCTTCTTCAATGTTTTAACATTGAGAATCATTTTTGGCTAAAAGGAAACCTAAGTGAAAAGCAAAGGAAACACTTTATACGCACATAGAATTGTAATTTTTTATATTTTAATACTATTGTCGTAAGTCATAATTGATTGATTTTCAAGAAATAGAAAAAATATCGAATCAAAAGAGTTGACATAGCGTAGAAACGAATAAGGGTTTTGCACATGTTCCAAGAACTTAGACATATGTGCTCTAAAAGACTTGGATGTCTTAACTTTAAAAAAAGAAAAGAAACGAATAAGGGTTTAATTTTAAAATGTATTTCACATTTTCTAAAAAAGAAGAAATGATTCTATACTGTAGTCTCAATGGATAGGATCTTAACTGCTGGGATATATGGGAGCCACCAAGTTAGGTCTATCTTGGTCAAGATGGCCCCAGTTGATTTTGTATAACTTTTGCAATGAGACACAAAATTTTCTTTCATTACTCCACGTACGAACACAAGGGAAATCTGTAAAATCTGTTACGCTCATATAGTGTTTTTCTTCTCTCAATTCTATTAAATAATAGTCATCTATTCCTTAAACTTTTTGGAATTATTGATTGCTTGCCGGCAAGGGTGAAGATATTGGCCGATACGAAACGTATTGGGCTTATATGATACAGTTTTTCAGAGCCTTATCATATCGGCCGATACATATTATATCAACCGTACGCAATAGTTCTCAGCTGATATGATCGATATATCGATCCAATATCTGCCGATATTCATAATATTGAGCTTTAAAAAAAAAATCAAAATGGTGGTCAGCCCGCGTTGATATCTCGGTCGATGTCGGACCAATATCGACCGATATTATCGTTTTCAATTTTTTTTAAAAAAAAATCAGCTTTTTTTGGGTTTTTTTATTTATTTTTTACTTCAGAAAAAAATACCAATATTTAAAAAAAACACAAAAGAGGAGAGAGAAATTTATCGGCCGATATGCATATCTCGGCCCGGGCTAATTTTTCACTGCTGCTTGAAGGACTATAAAAATACAATGAAAATTTTATTCGATCCAAGCCTGAATCCAATGGGCTTTTCATCTCTACCTGCGTATAAAAAAAAAACTATACTCCACCCATCCCTTATCCCACTTATATATTGATGAAAATATAAATATTGTGAAGGTCCATGAAGAATTTTTTTTCGAGAAAGTGTTTGACAAATGCAATTTTTATCCCTATGAAAGAATATCTATGAAGTTTTATATACTTCACCAATGATTTTTATAATGAGATGCCGATGTATTTATTTTTTACTTAGATGATGACAAGTTCACAAGAAGATAAGTCGATATTCCTTTTTATCAAAAATATTAATTAGTCTCTATCAAATGCATTTTTCTTATTTTATCTTTTCTCAATTTAATGTGATAAAATGAAAGTTTAAGTAGAGAAATCATCTAATTTTAGTACAAGTACCCACGCCCAAATCAATTTCCTTTCCATTACACTTGTCCTTTGGAGAGATTGTTAGAGAGAGTTAGGCGATTTCCAAGTTAGGCACAGGAACGTGATGGTGAGAATGTTAAAGCTGACCGTTAGAGGTGACCGTTAGTTGAAACCAAAATATGAAACTCGCGGGTAACTCATCGAAAGACCACTCCATGTACACTGAAGAAACACACGCCCACTCTTTAGGACAAATTTTTCTCTTCATCATCATGAAAATTTCCAAATTTTGGTCGAATCCTCTTCTTCCTGATGTTCTGCTGATGGACACTGATTTCCTTTCCCCTTCCTCTTCTCCCCCAACTCCTCCATCTCCTCTTCCCATCAGCGTCGGCCCCGGCTACCAAAAATACATCTTCTCATCTTCACCATCGCCATCGCCATCGCCATCGCCGCCCTTTTCACCTCATTCATCTCATTCATCACCAGAAAATACTCCCCTCCTACGTCGAGAATTGCCTAAGCCGACAGTGCCATCGCCGTTTTCACTGGACCAGATCACAGATGAATCGGCGATGCAGAGATCATGCCTGCAAACCTGGTAAGTGGAGGTTTAACTTTGTGTTAATTGGTGGTTTTTATGATGCCCAATCAAGCTAAACGGCTAGATAGATTTGCCTAAAAATGGAGTACGAGGGGTGGACCCTTTAGTGATCTAGGCTGCGTTTGGATGGGGGGTAATTTTTATAGGGGTTACCCCTAAGTAGGAGTCACCTTTGAGTAGGGGTGACCTTTGAATTGGGATTACTCTTATCTTGTTTGGTAATTGTTGTGGTAAAGTAAACCTTACCCTAAGGGTAAAAAATCTTGTTTGGTAACTGCAAACAAGGGTAACCTGATATATTAATATTTTTTTTTTTGTAAAATATAATTATAAATAATATTTATTAAGTAAATTCTAATAATATAACTTATAATAATATTATCTAATTTCTATAAATTATTTTTCATAATTATAATTTAAAATGAACACTTGCATTCTAATATTAAAAATATAAATAAAGATTTTTTTTGATATTACTATTTTAAATCCCAATAAATAAATAAAAAATATCAACATATCTCTTCATAAAAATTATAATTATTATTTTTTATATTATATGAATTTAATAAAAATATTAATTCTTATAAAATTATTAATATGTCAGTTTACCCATACGTACAATTACCCCTGCTCAAGGGTAACCCCTGTAAAAATTTACCCCTCACCCAAATGCATCACATTGAAAATGTTACAGAAATTTTATTTGTATATTATATAGATTTAATAAAATTATTAATTCTAATAAAATTATTAATATGTCAGTTTACCCCTACGTACAATTACCCCTGCTCAAGGGTAACCCCTGTAAAAATTTACCCCTCACCCAAATGCATCACATTGAAAATGTTACAAAAATTTTATTTTTATATTATATAGATTTAATAAAATTATTAATTCTTATAAAATTGTTAATATGTCAGTTTACCCCTACGTACAATTACCCCTGCTCAAGGGTAACCCCTGTAAAAATTTACCCCTCACCCAAATGCATCACATTGAAAATGTTGCAGAAATTTTATTTTTATATTATATAGATTTAATAAAATTATTAATTCTCATAAAATTGATAATATGTCAGTTTACCCCTACGTACAATTGCCCTTGCTCAAGGGTAACCCCTGTAAAAATTTACCCCTCACCTAAATGCATTACGTTGAAAATGTTGACACATTTTTAAAATAATCTTCTAATAGAATAAATTGTTAATTACCCTGAAAGATATTATCATAAATCTCAAAATTTTCAGAATTTTGAGACCCTATCGAAATTTCGACAGAATCACCCCTTAAAAATAGAACATGTTGACAAATACGTTTTAGAAAATTATATAATATATAATTGAAAAATAAATGAAGGCACGGGATAAATAGGAGAAAAGTTTCCTTAAAAAATAAAAAATAAATAAAAAACCACTATTATTATTTTAAATTTCAAAAAATGAATACAAAATTCATTATATCTCTTCAGAAAAAAATATAATTTGTTGTTTGGTGATATGAGATTTATCAAATGGAAATAATGGAGTGCTTTTAAAAAAAATAAAAGTCAAGTACTTACCAAAATAAATAAATAAATAAAATATATAAAAAAAAAAAATCATAAGTAAAAGAGGGGGGGTGGAGGGTAAGGAGGGGTATTCATTTTGAATACCCCTTGCCCCGTGGGGTATTGGAAAGGGAGGGGTAAAAATTTGAATTTTTACCCCTCTCCCCTTGTTACCAAACGGGGGTAAGTAGGGGTAACTGGGGGTTACCCCCCTTACCCCCCATCCAAACGCAGCCCTAGATCATTCATCTGGTGGGCCACATCGCCTGATAATTGATGCCATAAAATCTCCACCATCAAGCAGCTCAATCTTATCTTGGACAGTTCAATATGGCAAAACCAGTAGTCCACATTAACCAGAAAGTTTCACAAATTATTATCATTATTACCATTATTATATTTCCAAACAACTATCATCGTCATCGTCATCAAATGTCAAAATTTTGTTTATATGAATTCAACTTTTCAAATTCTACTTCTCTTTCTTACTTTATAAAAAATCATAAAAGATTGTCACTCGACTATCTATTATATCTTTTTTATTCTCTTTCTCTCTATTTTTAGTGATCTATCCTATATTTGACTTGCTATTTCTAATCCCTCAAATTCCTTCTACGTGTCCAAACCAACTCAATAGAGTTATCCTCATTTTTGTCATCGATTAGTGTTATTTTTAAGTTGCTCCTAATTGAATCATTTCCAACTCTATGTATTAGAGTTAAACCACTCATTGAACATAATATGTATATCTCTGTTACTTTAATTTTGTATATTTAAAATGTTCTAAGTAAGTTAAGAGAAAATTGTTCTTATGAATTATTTTATTTTCTCAGAAGAATAGCATTTTGTAGGGAAATAAGCTGAAATTATATTTTAGTAAAAAATTGTCATTGAAGGGTTTGCTGGGTACTAGAGGTTTTTTTTTTTTAATTTACATGTGGAAAATCAGGGGATATTCAGTGTAAAACCCCTGCAGTGGGATGTGAATACTGGAGGTTTTTAAACATGGCAAAGAACTCTTTGGGTACTGACACCATTGATGTTGATAAATGAATGTGATTGTAATGTTGATGCAGTTTGGAATGGCTGTTTCTGAGATGTTGCTGCTGGTCAAGAATTCGTCTACATCCAGATTAGTAGAAGAATACAGGAGAATTTTTTTTTTTTTTTCCTTTCATTCACTAAATTCCATGAAGTAAAGGAGCATTAGGATTTTCCAAGGGCAATTTCCCAAACAAAACATGTGTCCTCCTTTTCTTCGATTTCTTTTCTTTTTTCATTAAAGAAACGATTTGGTTTTGTAAGCAATCTTAGGAAATTTATCTTATTAATTTAAGATTATCATCAATTACTTATCTATCACTCGTGAAACTTGAATCCACAATTTTAAATTGTATTTTTTTCACACTTTTTCTACTAGTACTTCCTTCTTTTATATAGATTTCAATTAACAAGTGTTGATTTGCTGCTCTCATTTACATTTATATTTTTTTGGATTTACGTGTGAGCAGGTGAACCCACTACCCCTAGGGCACACCAAAATTAGACATGGGGGCTCAAACAGACAACCTCCAGCTTCCTGAGGCAGGAGGTAACCGGTTGAAATACACCCATTTGGATATATAAATAAAAGTTATGTTGTTAATGAACATTAAAGTTGCCACATTAGTACAAACACAAGCAACCTCAACTCTTGAAAATTCAACTTACTATGTCACCAAATTGGAATTCTTAAGAACAATAGCAAAGTTCTAATGCACGAACATCCCAAATTAAGAAAAGGATTACGAAGCAATTAATCAAGACACATGTATTACAATCGCTATTGTAAGCTCCCACTTTTAACTGCCAGCCGGAGAATGGTGTCCGGTGATCAATGATTTGAATTGAACAGTGGCAATACTCTCTTACTTCCCAGATCTATTTCTTCTTTAAACTTTTTTTTTCTTTTTCTTTTACACCTAATCATGATTGGTTTGAATTATTCAAAGTTTGAATGCTCATACGCATCTGTAACAATGTAAGATCTACAAAATCTATAGCCTTATAAAGGTCAAGCCATTTACAATTATCCATTCCATTAAGGCTCAAGTATTTGCACATGGAGTATGTGTGTCTTACCAGTATAAACTTATATACTCCTAGTTCAATTGTCTACTGAATTAAACAAGTTCACTAATGACATAATTTAATTCAAGAACATATTGTGATTTTAAAAGTGGATCAAGTTATGGATGAATAGAAAGAAACGTAAAGAATTCAGCCGATACATTGCATATTAGCCACAACACATTGAAACATTGGGACCCAAGTCTGGACATGTTACCTATAATGGCCGATATGTTGTGTTGCACTGATAAAGGCATAATACCGCCCTGCATCGGCACGTCGCATTTTTTACCCCTGAATAAAAGTGCCAGGTGCCCAACCTCGGAGTTCCTTCCCTGTTTCAAGCAAATTATAAAATGAACAAGTAAAAACCCATGCGTCTCTCACTTGGTAAGCTTTATTCTTTAGTCCCGTCACACTGATACATCCACCTTTGAATTTTTTTTTTCTTTTTATAAATATGACCCATCCACTGTTTTTTAACCATGAATCCCATAATGGATGCAACTTTCCTAAGATTTTGAAGTTCGTTCTTCATTTGAATAGTATCTTCTATTCAATCCTCATTTTACTTTAATTTGCCCATTTCGAATTATTTTTTAATCTTTCCCTAAGATAAATATCCATTGAGGTTTAAAAAAAATTAAGATGCTTATAGAATTGAATGATCGTTATTGACTGTTATTCACAAATACAATCCATATCTTATGACATGGCCGATAAGACTATCAGCGCTGGCCATTTTTAAAAGCACTTGGTGACCATCACTCACATTGTGTGACCAATAACTGGTCATCGGTCAGTTCAGTGATCAATGGTTAGGTCAGGCAGGTGGCCATTTAAACATTTTGCTCATCGCTGTCAAACCGTCGGGTAAGCTCACCGGCCATTGTATGACCAATGGCAGGCCAATAAGTTCATCGATCAAAAGGCTAGTGATAGAACAAACCATATATTTCTTAATTTACACGGATAAATTAGCAAATTAATCATAAATAAAGCCCAAAAATGGCGACTACTATACAAGGAAATGGATTCTCAATTTACAAGTGATCTGGTCGGAGTTGAAATCACGTGGCCTTCATAAATTTCTGCCTTGTACCCTAAAATTGTTGGCAGACTCTTCAAAACAGAGTGATAAAAATGAAAAGCCAAAAAATATGCACGTGATATTCAATACCAGCGACAGGACTTCCTGCACAATAAACAGCAAGGCTATATATTAGCTCAAAAGAAAATTGTTTCCATTACAGAGATTTCATATTTCCAATTTTGTAACTATAGGATAGTTGAAACAAAGTCACTCTCAATACAAAAGGGTCACTTCCTATAGTGCTACTCGGTGTCTATAAATAGAAAAATTTGCACATGCCCCAAAGATTAGCCATGTGCTCTAAGAGGCCTGGATACCTTGGTCTTCAAAAAAAGGATAGTTGGGACATAGATGGAGGAAGAAGAAGAAAGAAAGAAAAAGGAAAAAAAAAGCCCAAGTAAAGAATTATGGGTGGAAGGTAAGAGGAAGCCACTAACAACATGAAAGTTCAAGAGCATCAAAGTAGATAGTTCAAGAGTTGAATTGATGGATAAGAAAGAACAAAACTGATTCTAAAGAGACTAGGGGCATAATTTTTTATATCTAAGGGAGAAAATCTAAAACTCAAAAAGCTGACCTCGGATGGAGAGAAAAATAGTTAAGATGATGAAAGGTAGAAGTCGATCTACCATTTCAAAAAAAAAAAAGAGAGAGAATCTACTGAACCAAGTGCACGTAGACCAAGCACAATATGTCCGATCAGGTCAAGTTCAGTTCCAGCCCATTTCAGATTTAGATCTATTTCGGATCTTGTTAAAAGGTTAAGTTGGCTCAGGTCTATTTCAAATTCAGTCAGGTCATCTATGTACCTTAGGAGACTTTCTGACAAGATGCATACCGAAACAACTTAAATAAGTGTAAACCCCGTATGGTTGGATGTGTCTACCCCATATGAGTATAGACATAGCAATAGTCGGGTCTACCCATTTAAGGCCAGCTCTATCCATTTATTAAATGGGCCAAATTAGGTTGGATCATTTATCAAACAGATTGGGTCAAGTTGGGTAATCAAGTCAAGTCAGATTTTGCCAGGTCACCATACGACAAACTTCATTCTACTGTCGGAACAAGAATGGATATGTAACCAAAAATCTTGTGGTATAAAATAGTTAGCCACTAAAATCTCTCAAAAAGGATATCTTTAAAAAGAAAAGGTCACCAGCAGCCAACATACATACCTGAACTACCAGAAGACTCAGACGTAGGTAATGCAGGTAATGACATCTCTGCATGTTTCGAGTAACCAATGTCAAATAAGCTTTGGGAAAAAAATGCGAACAAACACAATTCATCCACTATAGTGATATAATCAACAATTTTACACACCAGGAGCACAAAGGGACAAAGATGATAGCGACGATGATGAGGGCCACGGTGCAGCAATGTTGTCACTCAAGTCACAAGTAAAGCTGAATCCAGTAGAATTGTCAAACACAACATCTGCAGGCAAGCTTCGAAGTAAACAACCTACATAAAAATGATTTTTTTAGTAAAAATGTAGCAAAACAACAAATAAAGAAAATGTTATTTTCTTAATACATGGATATCTCCACCCTGCATGGGAGGTGAGACTAGTCCCATGGATACACGAAAATGTTCACATTTACTAGAAAATCAGGAAAGGAAAACAGGCGAAATTCTTCAAACAAATAACAACTAAAGGAAAGGAGTGATGTGCCATGCCAAACCTTGTTGTCCATAAGCTGCTCCAGTTGTGAGTCATGGTTCAACAAAACAAAAAGGAAAATTCCAAAATTAGATAAGTTCAGGGAGAAATTTAGAATCAGGAATATAGACTGTTTGAATGATTTCTTAGCCATAGAACAGGAAATGTTCACCCTGCCTAAAGAAATCCCACCCTTTCATGTATGGCCAAGACCCAAATGGTCCCGTCCCCCTCAGGGTTTATCCCCCTGTTTTCAGGTAACCATTCTTATAAGAAAATTTTATTTTGACATTTCTAGGTGTCTGTCAGATAGCTCAGTTTCATCCTATGGAAAAGATATTAGGTCATGATCAATCCATGATGGGCTACACAAACAAAACAGCTTTGATGGTCAAAGTATGACCCAACGGCAGAATGGTATTCATTCCCAAAGGATAGCACTGTCCAGTAAATTCATTGGTAAAAGGTATAAATTGTCTCTATTGATCACAAATCAAATAAGACCTATTAATCTAGAAGCATGAAATGGCATTCTTACCTTGAAGACTGAAGTCTTTCAGGTCCACATCACAAAGCTCATAGATATTTGTCATTACACCACCCTTCTGTAACATGGATCCAAACAATGTGGCACAGTTTATGGCTTGTCTATTTGTAATTAGCATCTGCTTTTGTATGTCCGCAATGTAAGTATTCAATGAGCTGCAACAAGAAGGATTTGGAGATGCTAAATCACTGCATGCTTTTATTACAGAGGAAGGAGCTTTGAATTCCAAAGGACAAACTGCAAGAGAACAGACCATGGATCAGCCAGAGACAACTCACAAGCAATTTGGAAAAGCATGTCCACCAAAGTGTTTAGACAGACCATAGTAAGTTATCATGTTCCCTCTCATTATGGCCAAATGATACATGCAGAGTTTCAACACGCAGTCAGATTAGAGAATGGGGACTTTCATTGCCACCATATGACAGGATCAGACAACATGACAAAAAGCAATATCATAATGAAAGCACCAAGCAAGCTCCAACCTAAATGGATGTAAGAAACTAACTTTCTTCAACTCCATTCAGAAGCCTAACGCAGAATATACCAAGTAAACCATTGGCAAACCTTCATGAAATAAACCGTATATGCAGATAAGACTACAAAGAATCCATGCCTATACAGTTTAATGATAATCTCCACAGTGACCAAAATATTTTAATCAGATTTAGATCCACTAGAATATATAAAAACTGTGGATGCAGATAAGACTACAAAGGATTCATTCCCATAATGTTTAATGATAATCTCGACAGTGACCAAAATATTTTATATTCAGATTTAGACCCACTAGAATATACAACTTCCATCAAAATCAACTGCTTGAAGTGTATGGCAATTCTTCCTAATGCCTATCTGGAAATCATACACAAGCACTTATGACAGCCTTATTTCTCCATTCAAGATCCTTGACCTACCCACCATGTTGCGAATCACTAATTCATTCTAGAACCACAACATTTTTATTGAGAGGCAGGCAGGTAACAGTGACACTGCCATCATTTTATTGTAGAATGGGTCCCCTTCCAAGGTGCTCTACCCTTCTAGGGGTCTTCATCAAGGACAACCCTCAGCCTCATATATAGATTACATGTTCTCAATCTTTAAATCGAGCAATTCAAAATGCAATAAGTGTGGAGAGTTCAGATAGGACTACTAAACTGATTTTTGGCACTAAAATAAAGCTAGCCAGCAAACAAACAGAGATAAATCTCAGATTGTATTTTTGTGAAATTTAGTGGCTTCAATTAATTCTATTGTCATGGAAGCCTTAGATATTAGCCACCGGACTACAGTCCTCATTCTTAGGGGGGGTACTCGCAAATAAGCGATCTATTAATTGTCATTGAAAAAATCTCATTGAGCATGTCAAAAGTGAAGTCAAGGATGGAAGGATGCCACCCTATCATTTCAGGGCAAAAGATTCTTCATAATGGACACTTAATTTGATTCCTTATTACTGGATGCATATTCCAATTCCTTATAACTAGATGAATACTTGCTCCATCCTTTCCAATCTGACCATTCATAGGATATTCCTTTTGGAAAGGTGATGCACTAGGAAAGGGATCAGCTTAATAGATTGGAAGTTACCAACCTAGGGCTAAAAGTGGTTTAGGTTTTAGAGACCTTTGAAATCATAACTTTGCTTCTCTTATCAACCTGGCTTGGAGTTTCCTTAGTAACCTGAAAGCGTGGTGGGTCAAAATCCTAAAGAATAGATCTTTTGTTAGAAATGATTTCTTTTCTTTTTCTCCCAAGAATTCTGACCCCCCTTTCAGGAAAATTTTGATTAAATTGCGAGATACTATTAGTGACCATCAGGCTTGGGTGATGGGCTTAGATAAACTCATAAATATTTGGTTTAATCATTGGGTGCATGGCTATGTTGCACGAACACTTCCAGATGTGTCATACACCCAAGTCAAACACTTGCAGACCCTCGTACCCATTCTTCATGGATTTTCTTCTTCTTAACATTGTATTCAAAGATTACTAAAATAGTCAACACCTTTCCACTCTTAAAACCGAAATAAAATATCAATACGTTCGTCACATTGCTTTCCAACCAGTACATCATTTCCTATCTATGTTATTTTTACACCGTATTTTCATTTAAAATAATTTACATTTACATTTATTTAAATATGGTGTCATGTCCATGTGTCCTATTTTTTCTAGATTATTGTATCCGACACCTCACACCTTATACGACTCATAACACTTGCACCCATAGCCATGCAACTTAGGTCCCTAGACTAGGCCGCATACTCAACAACTTGGTTAAGGACCAAGTCAAGAGCTAACAAGTCCCCAAAGTTAGTGAGTTGGTGTTGATTAGCAAAAATTGGTATTTCTAGATGAAAGGCTCATTAAGAGTAGATGGACCAATGATGCGACAAATGCTATAATTAGCACTCTCTTGGGAGGGGATGATACTGGGGTTTGGAAGGAATCCCCTAATGACAATTGTAAGGTGAAACAAGCTTATCATTCTACTTCCTTTCCCTCTTAGGTCCTCAGTTCCCATGAAAGAAACTATAGACTGCCAAGTGCCCTGAAAAAATTAAATGTTTTCTGTGGGGAGTACTTAAAAAGGTATCAGGATTATCTCAGAAAAGGTTTACCTAATATTAATAATAGATGTAGTTTCTGCAGTAGCAATTTGGAAGAATATTTCATATTCTTTTTCTTTTGTCAAGGGTCTCATAAGGTTATTTCACGAACTAGGCCTCCTCCATCTGTGGTGGAGGAGATAAATGGTTGGTTATGGTAACATGCTTTAGTATCAATGATGTTCTAACATTTTTTTGTCCTTGGCACATTTGGCTAACCAGTAATAAATCAAAGTTCCGACACAATATCCTGCTTTCCGAGGTATTGGCTTGTTGGCAAAGAGAGCATCCGAGGACTGGTCGATAAACCTTCAAGTTCTCAATGATCTCGTTATTAATGTAGTTTCTTCCTATCGACCTAATGATATTCGTAAGATCATTGATGATGAGAAGGTAGGTTTCTTGTGGTTGTGGGTTTTGTTTGATAGGGTTGTTTCTTTCTTGGGATCCGATCGCTTCATCTTCTAAGGTCCACTTGTAGTGTTTCCCATGAATTAATGCAAGTATTTCTTTTTAAAATAAAAACTACAAACCTAATGTGTTGCCATCATTTAATTTTATTTAGTTATATTATCTTTTCCATCTCAACATCAATGGCAGAAGTTGAACAATTAGCCCAATCAAATGTTGACTACGAGTAGTTCTGTCAGATTTAAGAAGACAGGCATTACAATGGAAAAGCCTTATTCCACCTTCACATGCTTGTCAAAAGAACTAGGGGTAGAAGCATCTGGGTTCAGCTCAGACCAAGTCGGCCAGCCTCATCAGGTTCAAGGCTAAGCTTTCAGCTAAGGAGAGAGAAGGGGGAAAGGGAAGGGGGGGTGGGGAAGAGGTGGGGGTTGGGTTAGGAACCTAACTTGATGTACATTTTTCCTCTGGTAAAACTCTTTGGTTAGCCTGACCTGGACCAGGGCTTGGCTTTCAGCTCAGGCCCAGTCTTCTGAAAGCCCCTAGCTTGACATACATTTTTCTTTGGTAAAACTCCTGCCCCTAGTCCATCCACCGACCAAATAGGTGCTCATGTATCGTTCATAAAAATACTTAAAGCAAATGGCATCATTGAACTACTAACAATGACGGAATGTTAAATTGAATTACCATACCTTTGTTGACCTTGCAAGCAGACAATAACCGAAATGCAGTGTTGGCGGCACTTGATGATAGCTTTCTAGAAAGCCATGCATAAACCACCCCTTTACAATCATGAAGAACATCCGTCTCAGTGACCTTCCCAATTGTATTAGCGTTAGACACAAGACTTGAAGCTCCTAAAGAAATGTGAAGAGCAGCTTCCATGATTGCAGATTGACAAATAGGTCTGCAGCACTCTTTAAGTGGATCAACAGTGCTGCAGGCATCCAATAATTTGCTAGTGTTCACTGTTTTTTCAAATGTAGTAAGATCTTTCACAGGACAAGATCCACCTGTCAGATTTGACGCTTTCACCGAGCATAGTGTAGGGATAGTGCTGTTTGCCCCTCTGCTAGCTAATATAGTAATGATATCTGAAAAACAATCAGTGGCAGCTGGGTTTTGCAGAACAAGCATATCTGAGCCACTGCTGTAGTATCCTTGGAAAATGTGCATTAAACTACTAACTTGGGGGCAACATATAACATTCCCAACTAGTGCTGCTAAAGGTGCAGAACAATCAGATGCAGTTTTGTCCAGAACATCATGGATAGAAGAGAAATTAACAGGACATCTTCCTGTCAAGATTGGTATATAAGTGCTCGGAAAGGTTGGATACATAGGTGACAATGGTTCTCCATGGTTTGGGTAAGGAGGTATCACAGCTGGTGAAATCTCTATGGGATCAAAAAGCGCAATAGGTGGATCAGACAGCACAAAAGTGTTAGGATTATGAGAATTGAACGGTGGCAGTGACTGTTGTGCTCCAACATCTCGGAAACCAGACAACCAAATAATGATCAATAATAAAAGCTGATAATACAAAGAACCTGCAACCAGATAAATGCATAACGCCCTCATCATGTTCATGAGCAATTCAACCAATTAAATGATTAAAAAAGAAAGAAAAATAATAGCATGGGTCCTCATTCATAAACAAATTAGATGGTTAAACATGCACTATCCACAAGGTAAGTTATTCAACGCCTGGTAACTAAGATCAAGTGGCTATTGAGTTTTAGGTTCAAAATTGATCCATTTATAGCTTATAATTTCAACTTTCAATCTGAACAGTCGCTTTTCTAATGAATAATTTCAAAATATTAAAAAGGAAAAATGGGCCAGATGTACACATACAGATGTACATGTAAAGGCTAAACAGGCTAAGAAGCCCGATGGCGTTTCATAGGCTTCTAAAAGCCCGAGCCTGGCCCAACAGGCTGTTACATATGTTCAAACTCGTTAGTTTATAATGGGTTCAGACGGGCCTGAACAGTAGCTTTTCTAATGTATAATTTCAAAATATTAAAAAAAAAAAAGAAGGAAAAATGGGCCAGATGTACACATAGATGTACATGTAATGGCTAAACAGGCTAAAAAGTCCGATGGCATTTCGTGGGCTTCTTCTAAAAGCCCGAGCCTGGCCTTAGTTTATAATGGGTTCAGACGGGCCTGATGCTCAGTTTGGATTGGGGAACAGCCCTACTCCAGGGAGTCCAGGGTGTATATTAAGAACAGCAGACCAGACAAGAGGTGGGATGGGAAGTACTCATGTAGATAATGTCTACCCAAAAAAAATCCTCATTTGAAGGTACTAAGGTATGACCTTTTTTCACGGAAAAGAACTAAGATATGACTTATATAACCAGAAGTCCAACAGTACTTGAGGGGAAACATTTTTAATGTCTTAATCAACGGGTGCAAATGATGGGTGCCAAATTCAAATATATCAAAATTCAAGAGGGAACAAATGTATTTGATGGTTTGAATTGATCATAGGTGGGCCCTGTGGTACACCATTTTTTGGGGGTACATTGGATTTTCACACACTGTCAAAAATAAACATGGTGATTGAAGTGGAATTTCATGCATTGTGGAGAAGTATCATCGAGATGGAAGAGTTGGGGGTTGCAGGTGGTACTTTAGAAGGGAGCTCTAAGGTCATTGCCTATTGGGCCTCAGGTTCTCTCTGTCCCTGAATCTATCTAGATAAAGTTGAGAGGATTAGTCACTCTTTACAACAAACAGGTAAAAAATTACACGGAAGTGACCTATTACAACTAATTACAACAAACACATAAAAAATTACACGGATTCAAAGACGAAAGCACTCCATCAGTCACGGACACAAACAGTACGAAAGTCAAAAGCACGTTTCAGCAACTTGATTGAGAGGAACCTATGCCTTTGTTACAGCTTTAGTGTGAGAAGATCAATTATCTGAGGAAACATAGACCAAGAACAGAAGAACATGACAAGAACCACATATAAAAGCACATCTACAGTAAGGTCATCAAGACACATGTTTGACAACTCATAATTAGTTATGGGTGGTGATTTAGGCACCCCTTACTGTTTAGTTATCATCAATCAAATGCTTGCAAATGCATAGAGGGTGTCCATTCTATAGACAAAGGTGCTTAAATCATGGATCATTAGTAGTTAACATAGACGTAAAAGAACAACCATGACCTCCACTGGAATCTAATTTCATGTACCCGTGTTAGCAATTCCAGGAATCTTCATGCATATTTCAGCTGCATATGGACAAGACGTGGAGAATCTTATATTTCTGCTAAAAATTGACGCACCAGAATTTTCAGTAGGATAGAAAATTACCTTGGATTT
This sequence comes from Chimonanthus salicifolius, assembly GCA_013350335.1. Taxonomy (NCBI): domain Eukaryota; kingdom Viridiplantae; phylum Streptophyta; class Magnoliopsida; order Laurales; family Calycanthaceae; genus Chimonanthus; species Chimonanthus salicifolius. The sequence continues at coordinate 58,443,794 of CM023537.1, forward strand.
GCATTAGCAGATAAACAAAAGAAGGGAACAAAATGCTGTTATATCGAAAACAGGTAATCCTAGATGCAACTTAGTGCAACCCCCCCCCCCCCCCCCCCCCTCCCTTCTTTCTTTCTTTTTCCGCATGCAAAAAGAACAGGGAAATAAATCTCTGTTCCCAGGAAGCAGAAGCAAAAAAACAAGCAGATAAAGAAAGAACAAAAGATAGACAGAAGTTTCCTATTTAAATATACATAGACCACTGATGAAAATCTGAAAGATTGTGACGTAGATAAAGGTATCAACAAATGCAATTTAAAAATGGTATCACAATTAATCAATGTGCAATAGACTAAAGATCTTTATCTGAAACTCACATTTCTGGCTATCAATAGCCCTGAAACACTCCATAGCTCCACTATCTTGCAGCTAACATCATTATCAATGCAGATATGCATATAGTCTTAGAATAAGAGAACATGGTCTTTGGATTAACAGCTTACAGCGTCAAATTGGAGTACCTGTTTGAGCTTCAATATCAAGAAGGAAAAACCATGTAGCACAATGGTAAAGCAAATGAAGAAAAAGAACAAGAGAAGGTATAGTATGATAATCTGCCATGCAAAATCCAATTTAAACAGCTAAGCATACTCTACCAACCTACCAAAAAGAATGAAGCCTCCAACCCTGACAAAACAAAAAGTATTAACAGCTAGCAAATATGATGCACATGTGCATCTTCATTTTTTGATGATCACCAGACCACCATGCAGATAGCTGGTGGGAGCGCCATTGATCAGGTGGCCAAACATTAAAATGAAGTTAACTGGTGCAAAGATTATTTTTAATTACACATCTTATCTCTATACATGAGTACCCATATTATGAGCAGACGAGCATGATTTACGTGCCAGCTCAGTTAAACAATAAGCCTATCTGATGCACGCTCCGGGTGGCAGCATAATTCTTGGCACGGAGAGTCCAGAATTAGCAAAATCGGTAAAACCATTGACATGGATAATTAACTTCTCACTCTCATATTTTATGTTAAGTAATGGACATCAGTACTAGTAGGATAGGACATAACTGCAGACCACACAAATGGGCATTTATGACCACATGGGGAAGCTGAACATAAGATCTGAGGACCCTGCACATTTAACAGTATCTTTAAAGTGCAATTCTAACAGTATTCACAAAAAAATTGTATGTCATGCTAGCAAGGGAGTACCAGAATGGATTTCTTTGCACTTCTAATCATGTATTTTCTTTCCTCTTTCTAGATAACCATTTTCAAGTTCAGAAGGGTCATTCCTCTCAACCACAAAACTTTACATGTGATCCCAATATCCAGTTTGCATTTCATAAACTGGCACTCACAAGCCACACTCAAACCAACAAGAAAGTAAGCCCTCATGTTGGTTTTATCATTTTTATACAGATTATATTAAGATTTCAGACATTACAAAAACTTCTTATATCGCAACAATAAATGTTTCTGAACAATCACCCTGACATTGAAAACCTGAAACAGAGTAATAACAAGAAAATTAAGATTCCTTCAACATTCATCAGCCATTATTCTTTTTTCTAATTTTAAAATACCTTTATAATATATTCATCAGCCATTACATGCCAAAAGGTAAAACACATTACATTCTAAAGATGCTTCAATAGCCTACCTAAGAAAAATATATAAGCATAAGGGACTTCAAACCATTCATGCGTCTATATTTGGATGGAAGCTGAACTGCAATATTATACGCCAGGAAGACTACTAAGAAAGGTAAGTTATAGAATTGTGAAATGTGGAGATGGGTGTGATCCACTATCTTGGCCAAACCCTAGCATGAATAGGAAATTAATAACATGCCGACAATCAGCCTCAATGCCTCAGAATGGACTGTTGAAAGAATTGCTAGTATCTATTTCTTGGCCCTTGATTGGATGAATAGAATCAACCAATTGAACTGGATTTCAGAATCAAGATCCTGGAATACAAGCAGACCTGGTGTCCAATAAAAGGCCACTACATCACTGGTGTCGAAAATGAAATTTTTCAAGTGATAAAACACCTCTACGCAACTGATTTGTAACATTTTGATTGGATGCACAAGGAGGAGGTGGTACCCACTGCTCCATACAACCTGAATTCAGTTTTGCTACATGACTAAGAGATATACTATAAGTAAATCTGATGAGGCTAGTAGCCCACCCATTCCACCTTTCACAATTCTATAACTGGTCTCCCTCAGCAGGGGAATTGATTCCGTCTCCCTGGAATTTTCCTTTCTTAATCCTTGAGCGGAACTTCTATCAGGAAACATAGAAATGATTTGTGACTAAGTGCAGAGATCATTAAATTCACCCATAAATTGAGTACATGAACACTATAACACACCAGCAAAAATTGTCACCCATTTCAGCTGTAAATCTCATTTCCTTAGATCTGATAACTCTCGGTGCCTAATTAAGCTCACTATTTGTATTTGGCGCGTCCAAGACCCCGTTTGACTTTGTAGCGCCATGAGTCTCCACAACCATGTCACTATATAGAGACATTTAAATGTAGCAAGTGATACTAACACATCAATGTTATCCATCCTTCCTAACTTCAGCAAGATGAAGATTATTAAAAAGCAATAATTTGGAGAGAGAGAGAGAGAGCTTATTATACTGTTTAAGAAAGAAATGCTGAAGATCTGTTTGGATAAATGGAAAAAACAGTGTTTTCTTATCAAATAACCAATTTTTAACCAAAAATAGTTAAACCCATTAGACTATTTTCATTTTTAAGTCACATAAGCCAGTTGTTTCTCAAGAAAGTGCTGAACCTAAGAATCTAAAGCACGATGAAAATTAAGAATCAACAAAGTGTACTGAGAAAAGGAGATCACTTCCAACTTTTTTGCCTCAGAATCAAAAGGAAGGATAAACCAGAACCAAAGCGCATTTTGAGACAGTGATTTGGATAACTTGTTTTTAAGATGGAAAAATATGGGAAGAAAACGATACCTGACTTTAAGAGAATAGGCGAAGAGAGCAGGGTTTTGGAATCTCTTCTACATTTCGGAAACCCTTTCTCACCTTCCCTCCCTTTTCTTTTTCCCCTCTCCCAACTTTCCCCTTTCTTTTCTTCACTGCAGCTCTCTCTCTCTGTTTCTCTCTTCTGTGTCTGGATTCATGACTTTTATATTAGCGGATTCCAAATGGGATTTTATTTGGCTTCTTTGAATGATTGTCTGAACCGACTGGCAGGAATAGCTCTTTCTGCTTTTAATATTTTTAATACTATCCTGTTACTCTTTAGAGTAAGGATGCAACTTGGGTCGGGCCCACATCGGCCCGTTAAATTTGGAACCCGGTACTATTTGGGTTAGGGCTCAAGCCCGAATTTAAGCTCAAAATTCAGATTTAAATTTGGATTAAATATGGATTTAGTATTCTTAGAGTCTGACCCTATTCTAAAATTTGAGCTAGATTGACAACAAAATTACACTCAAAAAATTATGATATTTGATGCTTTGTATAATTAGACACGGAATTTCATAAATTTTCACTTTATCCTTCGCCAGTGATCTGATAAGTGAGCCAATTTACTATTTACAACTGATCTAGTGATCCGATTTACTATTCATAAAGTGATCCGATTAGCTGGTTTAGATCCGATAAGTGAGCTGATTTACTGTTTACAAGTGATCCAGTAAGTGAGTCGAACTGAGACTATTTTTTCATAAAAAATAAATCGGCTCACTTATTAGATCACTTGTTAATAGTAAATCGACTCACTTATCATATTACAATAAAACTCATATTTAGTTACACAGCCCCCCTGTAGAAGGATTGCTGCTTTATATTATAAATGAATCTTGCACTCATTGTAGACTTAACTCTAAAAAAATAGCAAAATAAGAGAGAAATATATTTAAAAATAAGAAGTTGAAACAAGGCAACAACAGGATAAACCCACTAAACAACTACAGAACAGCAATAATGTAGAGCAAAAAAAAAAGGGAGAACTTTAAACATTCCCCAGTGTTTTAAAAATGAAAAGTCCAGATTCTTTGAGAGCCTTTTTTTATGCATTACTCCAAATCTATCCGTTTAGGTAGTCTTTTAAATATTTAAATCAATTTTATTAAAATAATGTTTTTCTTCAATACACTGCCCGACATGTCATATCATACTAAGTTATGAGCTGTGCAAGTGGAGTATTGAAGAGGCATTGCATTCAGAGTCATGGAATGAACAACAATTTTAATTATAATTGTCGAAATTAAATGCTAGCACTTTTTTATCAGAAAAAAAAATTAATAAAATTTTTAAATTTTAAACTCTCTATTGTTCATTAGATTGTTTCAAAACTCAAAGTATTCTAGACATCCCTTTGAATCGGCTCAGCTCAACAGGATTTTAAGTCAAGGGGTTTGACAAGCTTTTTTTTAAAAAAGAAATAATAATTTTAAAAGTTTTGAATTTTTTAACATATTCCATTGTTTGCACATAGCTTTCAAAATTAAGGAGTTATTTGTGAGAGAATGTACATCTGAATGTTAAGCTTAGCATGAGATCTAAACCACTCATTAGGTGGACCATATTTATATAATTAATTATAATTTTTGATAATTATTTTAAAATACGATCTTGTAATTTTCAGACTTATAGTAACACTAAAGAGTTCTACCAAAGAGTTTGGAGTAATAGCCACAAATCTTCTTCCCTTGAGTTCGATTATCCACTTCAAAAGGTCAATTTCTATAGAATTATTCAGTGTATATAGATAAAGATTTATACATATCTCAAGATTGGTCGAAGACTAATAGACCTATCAGATCAGATTATAATTTTATACACGTGTGTGACTTGGGTACCTGTCTATCTATGCATATGTTTAGCCTAAATAATTTAAGAAAATAAAATAATAGATTTTTATATTTATAATTTTATTTGTATTTTAGACATTGAGAGAAGGATATTTTGGACAGTTCAAAAGTTATCATAAGGGGCTTCAATAAAAGCAGAGGGATTGGATGGATGAACCTACATGAATCAAATCTCCCCATCCACTGTAACACTGCCCACATCATTAGCCCCACTTCATGTCTCGTGTCTAAGGAATTTTCAATTTCTCATAATATTCTCAATTCAAGTCGCTTTCAATAATCTTTTCCTGTACGTGGGCCTCTAGCCTTTATTGCTTTCAAGAAAACTACTATATAATAATTTAAAAAATATTTTCACTAAAAATAAAATATTATTGCATTGACCGATTTATTCACTCTCAACCAATGTTTAATTTTTTGCCAGCAATGCTCTCACATACTTTTCGTATAGACACAGATTTTACTGTGATGCTTATTTTTTCTTCACCTCCTATACCAAAAAAGTTTAGAACGTGAGAAATTAGTTTACCAATCAGATCCCGTATTAGTTTTTGGCGATTCTTATTTATTATTCACGTGATTTGGAGAGCTGATTCTACTTTTCACATGTGATTCAAATAGCCGATTTTACTATTCACGAGTAATCTGGTGAACCGATTTTACTATTGACGAGCCGATTTCTGACATTCATGTTGTTTTACATTTTCGTACAGCACTTAAAAAGGCAAAATGTACATAAGTGTTTGTGAGAGGATCACTCACCTTGATTTTTTTAAAAGAGTCAATTCAACTCCATAGAAATTTGAATCTTGTAAGTTGATGAGTATTTTTTTAATAATTAATTATTTTATTCATTCAAAAGAACAGGAAAACTGTATGACCCCCAACTGAAGAAAAATACAAATAAACTCATAAATCAGAAAGAGATTCCTTACAGACGAAGGAAAGTCTGGATAATACAGAAAAAACACATATAAATTACAAAATATGAAGTTTGGTCGATTCAGAATTTGCTTAAGAATCCGAGGTTTGATCAAGTTGATGAGTTTTCTTAATTTATTTTTTCAAAATTTCAACTGTATTTTTCAATTCAATAAAAAATTGAATTGAATTCAACTTTTAAGTTTTCGAACAATGCTCCCATTCATGTTTTTAATCATTACAAAGAATATCTTTTATCTTTTATATCCATTGCAACGAGCTGCTTATAATGATAAGAAGAGAGGATTATTATTTGTGCAATAGACATGTACTAAAAGAACATTTTGCCAGTTTTTAATTTAATAATATTGATTGCTTATTAAATTTTATTTTGACGCTATGTAAAGTCTTATGGTTAAGGAGGCATTGATAGAACTATTTTTTAATGGGTATCAGTCAATAAATTTCTGCTGAATTGTTGGGCCAATGTGACACAACATACACCACAAGTATAATTTTTTTAGTGTAGAGTGCACCAGCAGGATTATCATTTTAATAGAATCGTTTGTCGTCGTGTGTTTTCCTGGTTGCAATCTTTCTACGGGAGTTTTGTTTAACTCGACAAAGCTTTTACTGTATTACCCCTTTTTACTTTTGAACCGGCTAGCTGAACCTTTCAAATTGACTCGCGTGATCACTGACCCTTCCAATGCGATATAAATCGGCTCACTGACCGGTTTATTGAAATTTATCTAAGTAAAACTGTTTTTTCATACAGAACAACAAATCAGATCACTGCTTTCTTTTTTAAATGCTTTCGTACATCAGCAAAAGGGTAAAATGGGTAATATCTTAAATTTCATGTCTCGTTATGCAAAATGGTTGTGGGAGGATCACTACCCGTGTTTTCTCCATTTGACCTAAGTGAATCAACGTTTTCATTTTATATAAGATTAAAAACTTTAATCTTTATTTTTTTAAGACTAAGGTATTGAAACACTAATCCTCGAAACACATGTAAGTCTTTTTATCTATATATATCGAGTAATTCTACAGGATATGGCTTTTTGAAATGGAGTGAGAATAAAACTCAAATTTTTTCCTTCTCGAAATGGGTTCCTAACCATTACTTCAACTCCTTTAGATTTAAAAAGCTTAATCTTTCAATCACTTTTTCACAATTTTCACCTCTAATTTTCTAATTTTCATTTGATGGGGTTTTCTATTTTTCTATTTAATCACATTTAGACATTTAATAAAAATAAAAAAACTTTCATGGCGGGCAAAGGATAAAAAAGATTTAAAAAAACATATGTACCTCTTCCTCCGGAGAAATTTATGGAAAAAAGATTATAACAAATTAGTTTTTTTTTCTCTAGTTCATCTAATTATATTTTTAAAGCCCTTCAAATGAATGGTCGTTATCATGATTAACTTGTGCTGATTGGATTTTAATTAATTCTATTATTATAGTACTTCTCTCGATCATTCACTGACCATGGATTAAAACCACTCACAAGTCACAACAACTAACCTGTAATATAATCAACGTCCTACAGATTTTAATGATAAAAGTCAAAACTTGCAGTAGATTCATCATATTAGTTAGATCACCTCTTTCAAATTCAACTATAAAAATATATATTAATGTGATACTGTAACGATCTGTTCCGTTAGTATGATATTATCTATTCTAGACCTCACACATGACCCGCACGATTTTCAATTAGTGAGCCAACCAACTATTGCTCTCAAAATGTCTTATGCTAGAATGAGGAAAGTCCCCACCTAAATACGAGGAAATTTTCAATGGAATGAACAATGTGAGACTTTTTGGAGTAGAGTATTACATATATTTTATATATAATAATTTTTTAAGATAATTTTAGATTATTAAATGAAGGCTAGGAAACAAAAACATGAAGGGTAGATTCTTAAGACTCAAGGATTTAAGAAAGAGACAGGTGGAGAGGAAAACGTAGGGAGTTGGAGTAAAGGTCACATTGGATACTTGAGGTTGTTGTATGTGTTTGGTGGGTGGGAGATATAAAGTATAATGATCAATGACTTCCATTGAATTTCTTGGCAATATTTATGGTATGAATGTGGACTTTTTTTTTGACAAGACATAAGTTACTCTAATCTAATTTGGATTCTCTCACTGCAAGTTCTGTTATAAAGATTTTGAGAAAAAATAGGGCCGAGAAACTTTAGCAATTTGGATTGGGTTTTAACAAATTCAATTCAATTTATTGAGTTCGGCTTGATTCAATTTGAGTCGTTGACTTGACCTAACTTAAGTTGTTCGTCCGATAGCTTGACACGTTTTTAGCTTAAATTTTGAAGAAAAATCAACAGCAAATTTTTTTCTTCTAAAACTCAAGTCTGATCGAGTCAATTTAGTTCGAGTTTCATTTATTTTAAATTTCTGAATCTAATTCAATCCAAATTTCTTGTGGATTTTTTTCCAACCCAATCCAACCCTAAATTCCATACCACTGATTTCTAAAGTCAAGTCGTGCAGGTCAAATTAAAATCCTGCCCATGTTTCACCTATTAAAGAAAGTGTACTGCTCTAAATTAGGGCAAATGAAAGTAACATAATCTATTACTTTAGTGATGATCGTAGAAGCTGCAATTTCAGAATTGAGATTATTGAATTTTGAATCCTCGAGTATGCTGATGAAAAAGTTAAGTGAAAAATGATTATTAATTATCTGATTAAATATATTGAAACTAAGTTGGCATTTACCATGCGTCAATTCCACCATAAATGAAGTTATACTTATTTTTAAATTGAAGTTAAGTTTATATCTCATTGTAGATTTTTGGGTATTAAAATTAAAATAGACCGACTAAAGTCCAATAGGATGAGGTCTATAAGACTAGACACTGTTCACTGACCTTGTTTTATACATCAAATTAGATTGTTTAAATCTACAATAAGTGTGCTTTACTAATGAACTTGAGTATTTTTAGAATGTCCAAATTACTTCATAAAATCAATATTTTGGCTTACTCCAAAATTTCTTATAATTTTTTTAAAAATATATTAATATAACCAAAATTTTGACTAATATTTTCAAATCTTAAATAATAAAATTTATATCATTTGATATTTTTATCACAAACTAAATTCTCTACAACTATTGAAGGGAATTTCATGCATTACTTGATTGACCATTGCATTGCTATTAAGAAGAGTTGAAATTTGGGTTGGGTTTTAACTCGACTCGCATGAGCCGACTCGAGAAATCAATGAGTTTGTAATATGATTTTGTATATCTCGGGCCGGGTTAGGTTAGGAAAAACACCCACATGAAATTCATATAGGGTCAGATTGAGAATTTAAAAAGCAATCAGACCACAACCCGATCTGACCCGAGTCTACCAAATTATAAAACAACACTGAGCTGAGTTGGGTCAGAAATTTGGATCGGATCGGATCAGACTGAGTAACTCGAGTCGACAATTTGAGTCGAGTCGAGTTCAATAATTTTTTACATGGATTAAATTTAATTTATTGAAATCTGACCCAACTCTTCCCGAATTTCAACCCTACGTGGTGGTACACAGGGGTAAAAAAAATGGCCCAGCCGATATTTTGGCCGATAAGTTCCTCTCTCCTCCGATATTCAAAACCGTGAAAAAACCGTATCGGTTTTTGTTTTTTTAAAATAAAATAAAATTTAAATACCGATATTTATGTATATCGGCCGATATGGTGACCGATATTTTGGACCGAATATCGGCCGATAATCTTTTTGTACGGCTAATACATATCGTATCAGCCGATATCGTTTGGTCTTCCAAAATCGATACATATCGGCCGATACGATATGTATCAAGTCACACCCATATGTGGTATGTTCCTCTATGTGTTAATTTAATATATATAACATATAGAAAATAATAAAATAAAACCAGCTAGATTATGATAGTCAAGATTTAACATGTGCCCACTGCCTTTGAATATAATTTCTTAATCTCCCATCAATAAAAAATGTTGATGATAGTAATTTTATATTTTTATTCTAACCAACACTGGTCAAAAAGCACTAGCACCATTTTTCTAAATAAAAAGTCGTTTATATTGACTTCAAAGTATTTTCTGTAACAAATGGTCAAATTACATTGATAGCAATATAAAAGAAATATTATTTGATATTTGACTAATTTTCCTCCCCCTATGTATTGGGTGAACTACAGTCACTTCAGTTGGCAAAAATTTATCTTTCTCCTTTAAGTTTAGATTTAATTTTATTTGACGTCAATTTAATATATTCTAACCGTTAATTTAACATCATAAATAAAATATTTATTTATTTTAATACTGAGAATCAAACATTAAAATAATTTAATAAATCTCATTTCGAATAATTATATAGTTTCCATGATGACGGGAACATACATTCAATTATTTTGACAATAGAGTGAGTCTCGTTGCCTAACATGTCTTGTGTGAGAGAAATCAAGAATTTTAAGATATAGAGTATATGTTTACTTAATTTGATCTCATTTTTAGTTGCTCATTATGTCGAATAAAAAAACCATCTATGTAATATTAAAAATTAGTTAAAATGATCTAAATTCTGTAGGATTGAAAAAAATTATCACAAGGGTTTGAATAGGTCCCTATCTAACCCATCCATGTTGGCCAGGTCGATCCCATAAAAGGTTTGCACTTTGCAGCATGATATGCTGCTGTCTAGTTGTGGGAGATTAGTGTCATGGGCCAGCAGGCCAACCTGGTCCGACTCAAGCCCATTTGGCATTGTGTTATACTCATGACTCATGGGGACATGAGACGAGCAACTGTTCATTGATCTGGGCCTCAGATAACTGTGCTTAAGGTCTCAATTATATAGCTTGGGTGCAGAGAGGGGTCAAAAAATTGGTTGAGTTGAGATTTCGGCTGAGATCTTTCTCTCTCTTCAATTTTTTTTAAAATCATGCTGGCTTTTTTTAAAAAAAAAAATCATTTAAAAAATCGAAAAAAGGCTGTTTATATATATATATATATATATATATATATATATATATATATATATATATATATATATATATAGACCGATATTCGTCCGATATGAGCAAATATCGGCCGAGATATCGGCCCGAGCCTACAACCGATATATATATATATATATAAAAGAAATCGGCTCATATTCCGCTGGTTTTTTTCCCTTTGGCCGATACCTATCATATCGGTCGAAATTTTAACCCATGGGTGCAGCCCAACATATACACTGACACGGTGTTTTGTAAAAAGGGCCGGGCCTGGCAAAACTTTCAAATATCAGACCTGCTAACAGGTTGTGGGCTCGGCCCTGGCTCATGTCCAGTTCTCAAAATTCGAAATGTCTGTATTTTGGCAAAAATAGTATTAAAAAAATGTTTAATATTTTTATAAGAATAGTTTCAGCCGATAATATCTTCAGAAGGCTGGCTCATGTTTTTTTTTTAATCACTAGTTGTGCCCGGTATTATCCTGCATATCTACATTAGTAGTGAAAAATTAATTAAATGATATTGATGTTTATGGAATTAAATGAATATGCCTTTGTGAATCCAAAAATCCACCTCTCAATGAGCCGCTAAACTACCATCTGATTAACAGTTTAAAAGTGGATTGCAATCATAGTGATCGCTACCGGAATCACCTCAAAGGATGGCAAGGGTAAGGAACCCTTTTCATTATTTTTTTAATGATTAAGGGAGTACTCGACTAATTTTTAAAGCATATGCAAGCCTCTATACCAACACACACTAGATAAATCTAAAGGAAGTGGCCATTCGGAGTGGAGTAGGAATCGAACTCAGAACTTCCGCTTCGTGAGGCGAGTTCTTGGCCTTGCTCCAACCTCTTCGCTCTCTCTATTGCGTCAGCTTAGCATGGGTCATGACACTATTGCAAATAAAATATGGACCTGAAACTTGGAAAAATGCTCTTTCATGTTAAAACGCTTCGGCTTTGCGTGTTATTGTTGAAAAATAGGGCCCCTATATAGACACTCGACTTTTCTACCTCTACACATCCGATTTAAAAAAAGCGAGTGAAATTATCATTCTACCCCTCCATGTTTCATCATCCGAACGAACTGTCAGTTTATTTTCAGTTTGTTCGGACGCGTGTATTTATCAAAACGAACAGAACAGTGCAATTTCAGTTTTTCGGACAAATGAACTTATATATGTTCATTAATCCGAATGATCAGTTTGGATATACCCTAAGAATAGTATGTTCCTTTGATGAGTAAACAATGTGATATGGTAAATGTCAAATAATGTTAGAGTAAATGTTGTACACAAGATACAAGTATCAGCCAGCAATTCCTTATTCCTCTTTTAATGAGTAAATAATGTGACGTGGTAAATGTCAATGAATGCTAGAGTAAATGTGGTGCACAATGCACACAATGGATAACTAATTCTGCAGATACCAAGTATGAATCAATAATTCCTCAGAGTAATTTTGGGTACAAATTATTGGTATATTATTTCGAATTCTGTCTTGAAAAAAGGAAAACAGTGCCATGTTTGATGACATGTCTCAAAGTAAAACAACTGAATATGGGGATGCAACCAAAACATGGGCCAAGTCTGAAGAGGACAAATTTGAGGAAGTGAATAAGAAGGTAATTTCGTTCGAATGATCCTAAGTGATCATTCAAATGTTTACTCGTTCGAATGAATTGACAATTTGTTCAGATGATGAAATACGGAGGGGTAGAATGTCAATTTCACCTGATTTTTTGAAATTGGGTGTATAGAGACAAAAAAATTAGATGTAAAATGTCTGACTAAGTGTCAGAGGTACTCTTACTCAATTTTTATTTTTGTAGGCATGTTTATCTAAATGCACAACTCTTGAGGTATTTTCAACTAATAATCCCTAAATTTTAAAATTAAAAATATTTATTTAATAATTTAACTTGAAGTAAAAAATAAGCAAGAGTTTAAGATTAAGTAATAGAACCCATTACAAATAATTTGCTATCCACCGCATCATTTATCCTTTTAGAACATAAATATGTTATAGACCTCTCTACTATAAACAAGGACCAACATGGGCCATTTATCATCTCCACTAAGGTCATCAAATCAATGTTCTGGATTAAGTTTCATTGCCAACAAAGGAATGTAATAATTAACAGAAGTCGTAGACGTGATTTATTTTTCATAATGCGTGCTGGCCCACCAAATCAATGGTTTTGATCTGGATCAAACTCCATATGTGGGTCCATTACTATTACAAATTTACAATTCCTTCTATGCCCGGTTTCTTGTGGGTTGAATTGAAAAGGGCAGGAAAGGAGAAAATTCAGGACCATGTTCTCTGAGGAGAAGAAACCATGAGGAACAGCAACATCGGGGACGAGGAACCAAAAAAGGAGAGCAGCAGCGGCGACTGGAGATTCAACCAGACCCTCAGAAATGTTCAAGGGTATTTCATATTTTTTTAATTCTTCTTTTTTTCTCTTCTTTCTGTCCACAGTGGTTAGAGAAACATTAGAAAGTAGATACTTCCAAGAATGACCATGAAGTGATATTGATCTCCTTGTTTCAGTTCCCCAAGAATAAAATTCCATCTGGGTCTTTTTCATTTTTGCATTTCCATTTCTTGAGATCTCATATGAATGGTGTTCTCTTGTCCCATGTTTCAGATCTGTTCGTTGTTTTGATCTAATGCAGGTAGATAATTCTTTAGATTTTGAACCGAGAGAATTCGGAAGATGTTTGGTCGATCTATTGAGTCTAACCGTTCGATGAGAAAATTCACATGTTTTTTTGTAATTTGACATTGACGGCACAAACTAGGTCGGTGTTTTCTTATTTTGTTTTTAGTTTGGCGTGAAATGATTTCTTTTGTAAGTTGGAAGGAAAAAAATAAGTGGGTGTTCTAAATTTATGTAGACGCGGTTCGCATTATCCTCATATTTGGTGCTTGTAGTTGTATGATTCTGACATCCGAATGAAATTCTCATAGGGTTTATGCATTTTTCACTTGCTGATTATTTTTGGTTCTTGTGATGTTGATCTCACCAGTATGGGCTATGTTTGGATTCATGGAAAGAAAACTACTATCTTTTGAAGAAACATTTTTACATAAATAACTTCTTTTACTATTTATGTTTCGAAGAGGTTGTATTTCTAGTACTTTATTTCCCATGCATCCAATTGCAACCTTTGTTTGATTAGTTGATGGTCTACTGTCCCTTTTTGTTTTATTTTGTTTTTGAATCATAAAAAAATTGTGGTTTTGGTTTGTAGATAGGTGCTTAATTTTATTTCTAACTCTTTTAGGTTGACGATCAGTAATTTAGTGTTGAAATTTTGACCTGGTAGCTATTTAGTGCACATGTGCTCTGCCTACTGGTTGTAATGGCTCAAATTTGTGGTTTTGGTTGTTTACTGTATTTCACCTTCCCAGTCCTATGAGGCAGTTGAGCATCTTCTGTGCTAGTGAGCACAAAAAAATGGTTAGTCCTCTCATAATGCTTGGTGCTTATTAATCTGCCATGCTTGGTGTCTGTTGGTTATGCTTTTGATGCTTCTCTTCTTTGGTGCATTTCTTGTGCTCCTTCTTTTGTTATTTTCCTGCCTCTATAATGTCTCCTGCCATCAACTAAAAAACCCATTGATGCAATTTATTTATCATTGACTGATGCAAATGTATATTTCTTAAATTTTAGTTTAAAAGTTTATCTTCCTTTGATTTTTTTTTTTTAAATTTAAGTGGTGGAAAGGATGATATCTTTTGTCAGAACCCTATTTTTGGTCCTTGTGTGCACCTGTTTGTATCTCTGGATAGGTTTTTACGTGTGCATGTGTAGGTTTACATGGCTGTGTGGGTAGGTGTGGTCATGTGAGGATGTGTTCAAGTGGTTTATGTGTGTGGGCATATGCATGTGAAAGTAATTGTGGATCATGCATGCATGCGTCTTTCTATAGATAACATGTTGGTTAAAAATTGTAGAATGATTGTGAAGGAGTTAATGGAATATTCATTTGTAGATCAGTTGACAGAGGGAATGTAATGTTGATGAGTGTTCTTAAAGATGGGAACAAAGAAGACCAATTTTCTAAGGCCAATTTGTATGTGCGAGTCAAATATAGCAGAACACTTGGGTATGCGGGGCATTAAACTGTATATGGAATGATCACTAGCTATTCAGGAATCTTAGCATGGGCTTAAGGAATGCTAAATAGGTTGCGGTGGCTGGTCTTTGTCATGGAGAGAATTAGGAAGAGAGTTTACTGCATGGTATGTGTAGTGATGTTTGGAGGGAGATAAATGAAAAGTCTGATTACTAATCCCTTATAGATGGGATGAAGCCTGTATGACAACGGCGACAATGATGACCTGATGAGGCCAATTGGCTTGTGAATGAGGGAGTGAGTAGTGAGGAAAATGTATATAGATCCTGAGATTATAGATTGTCCTATAGCTAGTTCTTTATTTTTGGTTGGTACTGTGAGTTAGAATGTATGGGGTCGACTTCATCATCTTGTTTGAATTCAATAGTTGATGATCATGGTGACAATGGTGATGATATTTTATCGCGATATCACTTAGTATGTTCCCTATAATAATCCTATTGTCCATTGAAAGTTAAAACTAAATGATATGTAGAGGATGGTCCCCCACTTAAGACCTCAACCTTGATGGTAGTAGCTACAACTTATCCAGTGCAAATTTGTTGAATGAAGAGGGGGTGATCATCATTGTACTTTTGGACTATTTGGGAATGTGAAAATGATTGATAGCAATGTTTTGAGGATAATTTATGGTGTAAGTTCCCTGTGGAGGGAAGTTTGCTCAATGTGGTAGCAAGGTGGAAAGATCCCATCCTTGGTTCATGTACATTTTGAAAGAGTGATAGATCTTTGTATTTTCTGAAGGTGGATAATTTCCTTGCGTCGCTAGGGCTGGGGGGGAGGGGGGTGGTGGAGGGGAGGGGTTGGGGAGAAGGTGGAGGAGCATGCACCTGTAAAATTTTGTAATACATGGAATCATAGTAGTCAAAAGCACGCTTTAATTACACTTAAGCTCGAGACCCATTTTGTGCATCGCTTAGCATTTTTTTGCACCTAAACCTTCACCTAGTTCTTTTAGAACCTTTTTAAAAAAAATATAATAAGCCTATTTTTTTTAAAGTCTTTTTAATAGCTAGTAAATATTATAGTTAAGATGAAGCAATTGTTAGTAATACTTAATAAAGAATTCTATTTTTTCGACAATATAGTTGTGCATGTATATAATACATGCTTACATAATGTGCTTGGAAGTTTTGTTGTCAATATATTTTTGTTTTTTGAATGATTATTGTTCTATTTGTTAATATTGATGCATTAAGGGCATACATCCATGAATCTATACATATTTTGAAGTATCTAAATAAGTGTGCCTAAGCATGTGCTTTGCGCTTTAAATTCCAGGACCATTAGGCGCTTTGACTGCACGTTGTGCGCTTTGACTACCATGCATGGGCCTATTTGGCCTTTGGGTATGATCCCCTCCCACAGCCACTAATCCACCCACCGAAAAAAAAGGACTGAATGGCTTGCTGGTAGACTATATGTCATTCCATCCTTTTTCCCCATTTTTCACCCAATTGAATAGACCCTTGTGGAGTTTTGCGCATTCAGAATGTTGCATGTTTGGGAGCTTTCCTTGGAGTTATGTGACATCTTCTTGGTTCTATTTGAAAATTTTAAGATCTCAGCTTTTTCTATGCAGGTTGCTTAAAGGTCGTAGCTTTCCTGGTAAAGTTATGTTAACTCGACGATCAGAGCCTTTAAACGAACCTAGCTCACCCATACCCTCTCCAACTATTGATAAGAGCTACTCTCAAAACGATATTGGATATGGTGAACATAAGGGCAGTTCTTCTGAGGTAATGTTGCTTAAACCTGTGTATGTTGACTATTTCTTGATGTAATATTGTTTTATCAGTTTCTCTAGAAAGGTTATCATACTATTTTTTTTTTCTCATGTAGGGAAAGGTTCAAACTTCTGATGACACAACAAACAAGTCAATGTCCATAAATAGGTTGAAATCATCAAGTACAGATAGTGAAAACATGTCGGGAGATGTTCAGAAGTCTATACTGGGTGCAAGATGTACAGATTCTGCAAGGGTTATGAAGTTCAAGAAGGAACTTTCTGGAGCATCTGTCATATTAGGTATGATTACTTGAAACATAATGGTTTGCTTTGTTTTCTTGAAATGTTGCCTAGAGCTGAAATTGAAAGTATTAATTTTCCCCAATTTCTTACTTCTGTCATATTATGGGTGCATGCGTGTGTTTTATAAAAATGTTCGATGATTCAAATAAATTTGAATTTTTGAGGGTCTTATATAATACTGTTTCACTCATCCAATTAAATTGAAATTTTATACGCTACCACAAGCCAATATCTTTTAAACCCACCCATCCGTGTGGCCCGGGTGGGGCGCACTGGTACTTGCATGGAACTCCAAGAACTTGGTCTTAGGGGATTCACACTATCAATAAAAAAGATAACCTGTCATGTGGGTTCAATACCTTGACTTAATACATCCTGGAGTATATATATATATATATATATATATATATATATATAGTGTCCACATGGGGTTGGATGAGTTTGAAAGATTTTTAATTGTGTATATAGTGTTTATAAAAGATCATCTTCATTAAATACTAAGGGACCCAAGATAATCTGCATAAACTGGGAAGGACATTGGTTAGTGCTTGCCCCTTTTCTTGAGCAATTTGGAGCTTCATCTTGAACCTGTTTGATATCCAATGGTCTATGCCCTACTTGGTTCCACAACTTTCTTATGCTTGGGAGATTGCAAAGGTCTCTCTAGATTTTTGGTGATATGGTGTTTAGCTCTGTTTGCCACCAGTTGGAGTCTTTGGTGGGAGCACAATAATTGGGTGTTCAAGAACCTAGCCGAAAGCCCCCAAGAAGTTTGTATTGGGATAAAGGCCAAATGTGCTGCTTAGGTCTCTTCTTTCAAGGAATTCCAGGATCATTCCATTTCTGACATTATGGGAGCATGGAGAGAGTGCAATAATCTTTCTTAGTCCTTTGGTGTTTGTCTTTACGAATTTTTTGCCTACAGAGTGTTTGGGATTTTGGGCCTTTATGTTTTCCTTGTATTGTCCTTTTGTTTGTGCACTTTTGGTGCCTTTTAATCATTAATACAATTACCATTTCCAAAAAAAAAAGGGACTAAAGGACCCAAAAATCGATAATAGATAGAGATACAAGTTTATCATGTTTAATACATGAGTAGAGTCATTTAATGAAGCTGTTATCTTTTAAAGCATTATATACAATTATAGATCTTTTAAACCTAGCCAACTCCATGATAATTGGTGGGTTCAACATAGAGCTCTTACCATGAAAACACTTTATGTGGTTTGTGGTTGAATGCTACCTTTATATATATAAATATAAATGTTCTATCCTACAAAAATAAACAAGTCTTATATGTTCAGTAATTCCTTCTATGTCCTCGTTTCCTCCTCCATCTACTTTCCTTCTTCCGATTCTTCCTATTTTCACCAAATTTGATGCAAAACGCCCTAACTACATGGACCATTTGCAAATTCTAAATCTAACTTTCTTGACCATGCACGAATCCAAATCACACCTTACTGATCACCAGCTGATGCTGCCTCATCTCTGTCTCAAAAAAGACCTGGATTAGCAAATTCATCACCTAACAAAAGATCATAAGGCAGGCCGAAATTCCATAAATTATTCAACCCAATTTTGAAAATTAAAAAAGAAATCAGCTAAAAGGTTACACAAAAAAAGTAGGTACTTGGCAGAGCATCCAGTCTCAACATGCAGCCAACCCTCATTAATTAATTCAGGGGTAGAGTTCATAAACCCCATTGATGGTAATTTGCCCAAACTGCCATATATATAGTTTTTCCTAGAGTGATATCGGGGGTTTTCATTGAATTCCACTACTTGGTTGAGGCTGAAGATGCAAATGGTGCTTGAGAATCAACTGAGCTGCTTTTGTGGATGAGTTCCATATCCCAATCAATGGCTGTGGTGTTGGAAATGGCTCCAGCAATGGCTTGATAGACTTCTTTACTTGGATATCTGATGAGGAAGACGGGGTTAGACATTATGGGGCTTACAATTGTTAGTGTCCGGGCTCGTCCAAGTCACCCATATTGTCAATTATGTGACTCATTTGGACCTTTGCCTTGGAAGAATGTGAAGATGTCAGAAGATCTACTATGCATAGAAGAGTCTACACCGAACATGTTATTAGCGCACAGGTAAGTGAACCTTAGTAGACCTTAGGCTAAGCCCAATAACTTATAAGTCAATAGTTTAACAACTGAAAAATTAGAAAATGATTGACTTCCAACCTCGAGGCCTCGAGCAGTTTGTCGACGCCTCACACACTGTCTTTAGCTGAGTAATATTTGTGACAGCTGTAACTCAGCAAGGCCTAGTGTCCTTTGACAGAGTATCTTACAGATTTAGTTAAATAAATCTGTAATCCTTAATTGAGAGTTTTTATGGAAATAAGGAATAACCAAGATCTTCTTTGGAAACTCAAATTGCCACCTCACACAGATTGAACAAAATCTGTTGGAGCCTAGCATCGTGGATATCTCTTACTGTTTTGGAAAGGCTCCTCAAATTGTCTAAATGTGATTGACAATCAGGTGCACTCTGCTCCTCAATCACGTACAAGTGGCATATAGATTGGCTGGTCATTATCTTGATTTCAAAATAGAAAAGTTTGATTTATAGAATCTGTGTTCTGTATTACCTTTTACAGCCTCGAGGCCTTGTAAGAAACCTTGAGGCCTCGAGATGTGTCTGCCCAAAACCAATCTGTATTATTTATATCTCGTGGGCTGAATGAAATATTGTACAGAACCTTTTTGGAAAAATAACAGTGTGACCAGAGAGATTATCTACCTTCTCTTGCACCTTCTTCATCATCTTCTTATCGAGATGTTTGGGTAATCAATAACTTAGTTTTGATGAAGTTAAAGGTGTTCTCTTAGGACCAGAAAACCAGTCATATATCTGTCCTAAACCTCTCATATTGCTGTGCCAATAATCAACTTTGGTGAATCGAATCTGATGGAAGAAGCATATAGACATTGAGTAAAGAAGAAAGCACTTTCAGAATATTGGATAAGGCCCAAGGCAAGTGTTTCTCCTTTCTTTTATTTTTATCATTTGGAAGTCTAACAGTGGACGTAGGTTAATTGAAACCGAACCACTATAAAATATCTGTGTTTATATGTGGTTGATGGTTTGACATGAATGCTTTGATTGAATATTGTGTCACGTACACACACACATATTGGTTCGGCCATTTTAATTAACAGTGGTTAATCTAAAGGTAAAAAGAACTCATTGCATATCTCATACACGTAGGTGTAATTTGGTTAAGGATTTTTAAAAAGGAAATTAAAATTGAAAACCGACTTATTCACCCCCCTCTAGGTCGTGCATTACTCTAAAAACAAAATTTCAACAATTTTATCCATGGCGATGATATGGTAATGCCCTGTTTGAACAGATGCGGGTTTTCAAAAAGAGGATGCTAGTGGAACTTCGCATTGACTTGCAGTAGCAAAGAAGATGAAGAATAGATACTGATGGAATTTAAAGATATGAATGGAAAAAAAGTTTCATTTTTGTATAGGGTTTTGGGTATAATTTCTCTGCATATATACATAGATTCATATGTACAATGAAAAAGTATCTGGTCCAAGTATATGGTAAAATCCGAATTAAAGGTGCCAAAAACTAGCGTTTGGTTGGTTCATGATCTTGGAGAACTGAAGAATCTGGCTAAGCAGTTGAATTATATATATCTGGGCAAGGGCAAGAGCATCTACTGGGACTGGATCTCCATTTCTATCAAATCTTTGGCCATCTTTACCCGCAAGAAATTTGTGTTCTTGCTGCTCCCATTTATGCATATATTTTCAAATTTTGACACCTCAAAAGCATGTTACTGGAGTGCTTAAGTTTCACTGGTTTTTTACTGTTCCAGGGAAATATTATACTCTTTATTAACCTTCCCCTCACACAATTTGGGTTTTGGAGACTTTTCTATTACTGGGTGTCGCTGACCTAAAATTCACATTTCTACTAGTTTGATGCATTTAAATAATCATCAGTTATTTTTTTAGATCCTTTCTTCCTTTTTTGAATCTTGCATTTAGTGACTGTTCGTTATTTTTTTTGGGATTCTGCACTTGATCTCAATTAATTATTTTTTCAGTTGCTTTCTTTGTTTCTTTCTTTTTCTTCTTGATCTTCTTCAATTCCATCAACATTTACTTGATAGTTTAATCAACATTTTCTTTCCTGTAGAGACCTTGCGTGAGCTAGCTTGGAGTGGTGTTCCTCCATATTTGCGTCCAACAGTATGGAGACTGCTTTTGGTAGGTCTCTGTAGTGGCTGATAACATGAAACCTTGTATCATGCTTTCTTGCTTTGTATGAATTAAAACATATGATTGACACTGCACTTCATTAGTAGGTAGCATGATGAAAATAATTCTTTTTGATTGGCTACAAAATTATAGACTTATGGTGTAAATGTGCGCAAGTCATGCTAGGACATATTGCATTCTATATATATTGGTAGAGGTATGGTCTTTTATATTTATTGGTTTAAATTAAATTTTGGGTTTAGATAAGTAGAACTTGTAACCTATTAATTGTCTTATCTTTGACTTCTATGCTTCAAATGAAAATGCCTGTTATTTTGGAGAAGAGACAGTTTTGAATCTTGGCTTAACAGTCCTTTTCAAAATTTTGGTCATTGAAAAAAAGAGTCCTTTCAAGATTTTGTGATGGCGTTGTGGTTCCATGAGATATCAAGTCCAAGAAGATGCTTTATATCGGTACTCTAGCCTGTCTTGTGGGCCCATGTGACTCACCTGCTTGTTTGATGGGTGTACGGAAGATAACCATTGAGTCAATAGAAAAACAATTGGATTGAATCGTTTACCTAATTTCCCACCCATGATATGGTTATGATTATCAAATCAGATCAATCTTTTCGTCCTCTAGAATCTATGCATCATGATGAATAGTTGGATTTATCTTTTGCAAAGCCTTTTTCCCAACTTTTTTTTGGATAACATTGGTATCCCTATCCCACATTGGAGTTGAGACTAATCCTACAGATACATGAAACCACCCACAAGCCTTGTGTATCCAATTATTCATCATCCATGCAGGTGACCCAAATTGAGCCCCATAAGGTGGGGTGGGTCGTTTGGGGCCGCTTTTTTTTTTGGGAACGTGAATGTGGGTTAAACCAGCAATCTTATGGTTCTATCTCGTGAGAGAGAGAGCGAGATGGCAAGAATCTTGCAAACAAAAAGGAGGTGGGCGCCCAAGCATTGTGGACCACAAGTTTCAAAATGGCAACAATGAAATAGCAAGGAATCCACTCCTTTGGGCGTGTGCATGCTTATTGAAGGCTTCAAGGTTAGCAAGGAATGCAATGAAGAGTCTAGATTGAGCCATGTCACAATTATGATGTAATATTTCAATTTTTGATTTTCCACCTAGGATAAATAATCCCACATGGATTTTTTTTTCCATTGGTTGGAACCTATTTTAGCAAATAAACCAAAAGGACATTCATTTGGGTGTGTGGACCTTAGGATAGCATGTTTTATTTTTTTAAATTATTTTTCCTACAATTTTGTTGCTCCAAACCCTATAAACACAAGGGTTGGGCGAATGCACTAGACACACAATTGGAATTGAAGCCTTTTGAAGCTTAAAGCTTTGGTTAGAATTTCTCCTTTAAGGTGAGTTCTAGTTGGTTCTTAGAATTTTAATTTGTGTTTGTGTTTGAATTTAATTTAATTTAAGCGATTGGTTTGTCTTTGCATGGTGTATTTAAGTGTTCATATCTTGCATTTTTCCAATTTCCTAATTGAAATCTAATTCCACAACCAAATTGGTTTTTAAAAAGGTTCAATGAACGTCAAATTGAATTAGTGCCACATTTGATTTCATGCATGCATATGGCTGTTGAATTGCACTTCAATTGTAGATCTCAATTAATTGCATAAATTATTGCATTAGGAATTACAATTCCATGTTCTTTTTTATTTTGATTGAACTCCTAATTTCATTGGTGAATTTTGTTTCTCAAAATTATCCTAATGAAATTAGTGCCATCTTTCCTTGAGAGCAATTGAGAGAAATTGAGAGTTGGTTTAGGGTTTCTATGATTGAAGTCCTTAATTCAAGTTGTGGAACTTGAATATAAATTCTATCTTTAAGTTGGTGATCTAAGGAAGTGTGAGGGATTTCACACCGTCATCAGTTGGTGATTGAGTTCTTGTAGTTACGACCTTTGTTCATCGTCACAATTGTGTCTTATACTTTGTTATGACTTGTTTAAACTGCCCTATAAGAGCTTCCTTAGTGTGTACTTTATTTATTTATTATCTCAAATTTAGATAATTTATTTTCAAACGTTTGTTGCTTGTTTGAATTTAAAATATGAGCTGACAACAGGGATATGCACCACCTAATTCAGATAGAAGGGAAGGCGTTCTGAAGAGAAAGAGACTCGAATACGTTGATTGTGTTTCTCAATATTATGATATTCCTGATACTGAAAGATCAGATGATGAGATCAATATGCTCCGCCAGGTAAAATTTAGAGCGGGTTGAATTCTCTGTTTAATTTTCATCTGATGCATTGATGATATTTTCTACCTACTTACCATGTGCATTGCTTTTTTTTTTTTTTTTTAATTTGCATAGATTGCTGTTGATTGTCCAAGGACGGTACCTGATGTTACTTTCTTTCAGCAAGAGGAAGTTCAGAAGTCTTTGGAGCGCGTCCTTTATACATGGTCAGGTCTCTTGCTTATTCTGGTGGCTAACACATAGGGTTTTGGAATCATTCCCCCCCTCTCCGTGAAAAAAAGGTTCCTGGGGAAGGGGGCGGGGGGTTTGAATCTTGACCAAATACTTTATAGACAGTCTTTTATGAAGTTCTGTTTTGTTTACTAATGATTGAAAAAGGAAATACCCAATACTTAGCTAAGCATTTTCTTCGCCCCTCAAATTTGTGGAGCATCCTTTCTTTTAATCTGAGCTTTCTATATTGGTTGTCCCATGGTGTAAAAGAGGGGTCAAGAATCTCACAGCATTTGGTTGTGGATGTCAATTTTCATCATATGGCTAGGATCAACCGGTAGGGGTTTTTTTTATTGTTACAAAAAAGGGTTCCCCCTCCCTCTTTATCTTTTTTTTCTTATTCACTTCCCTTGGCACCACTACAGAGAAAACAACTACATCTGAAACAAGTAGAACTATATGACTGGACAAACTAACTCAAAAAAAAAGAAGATCCAAAAGACTCAAACAGGGTGTGAGATTCCATAGATCTCAGGGATGTTTCCTTTATGAGTAGTTACATCTCTTATTGGCAAACTTTGATGAACTCCAGCAACTGAAGTACAGGACTGGACGGACATATTTCAGCCTTGAGATGAGCCAAGTGATGTGCTGCACAAAAAGCAATCTACATAGGTTATCTGCATGATACTAGCAACTAAACTACATACCTGATTACATCCCAAACCTCAAATGAGACTATTCAAAATGATTTAGCTAATCTTTTTACTCCTGCCTTTCTCTTCCCATATTTGGCTGAAGTATCCATTTGTGTTGAGGCCCATGGCAACCACTCATGGTTTATTTATGTCATTGAAATTTGAGCTTTAGCTACAGATTGTTGGGTTTGAGAAAAAAGTTCTTTTAATTATCATATAAAATTTCTTAGAAAAATGACCATAATAATGTCGTTCTTTAGTTTCTGAATTAATTTTGCTCCTCTAATTTTCTTCTAAAAGATAACATGCCGTGCGAAACTTCTTTGCATGCTTCGTTCCAAAACTTTCTTGCTGAAATCTTGCATGATAGATTGAGATGGTTGATCCTTTATTATTCATCTAATGATGGTAATGGTGCCACTAGGCTAATGGAGGGCAATGAATGAGATTGTCATTTTGTCATACCCTTTTATCGCTCTTTTGTACGAGTACTCTGAATAATTTGATTAAAATGTGGTTTATATAATGGCTAGTTTCATTTTCATGTAATAAAAGATAATGGCTGGTTTCCGTTTCATGGAATAAAAAGTACTCATGATTTGTTTTCAGGGCCATTCGTCATCCGGCAAGTGGATATGTTCAAGGAATAAATGATCTTGTCACACCATTTTTAATTGTTTTCTTGTCAGAGCATGTTGAAGGCAGCATGGACAATTGGTCAATTTCAGATCTATCTCCATCAATAGTCTCTAATATAGAAGCTGATTGTTATTGGTGTTTATCAAAATTGCTTGATGGTATGCAAGACCATTACACTTTTGCCCAACCAGGAATACAACGCCTTGTCTTCAAACTGAAGGAACTTGTCCGACGGATAGATGGTACTTGTGTTTTCCTTAGATATCTATTTTTTTACTGATTATTTAAACTCTCTCGGATGTCCAAGTCTTTCATATCTCTAACTAAACTGTAACCTATTATGCTAATGCATTTGGGTTTTTCTCAGATACTCGTGGATGTATGTACATCTTTCTCTCTTATTGGTTAATAATACTTGCAATAAATGCAATTGTCATGCAAGAGCTTCTCCCATTGGTTACTTTTAGGCAGATGTATACACCCACAATCATGGGAGAATAACTCAATGCATTCTGATAAAAAGAATTTCAATTTAGTTCAGGAGTCGATATTTGTCTCCAAAATGTGAAACCTCAGTATCAATTAAGAGATGTAGTGAGTTGAGCAGCTAGTTTCTTAGTGTTTTATCTCGTGAACTCCCTATATGCATTCTATGGCTAAAGCCAGGTCCATTTGCTACTTTTTCCACTGGTTTTAAGCACTGAGAACCCTTATACATGCATATAAGAATCAAAATGTGTGTACATTCTATTTGTGTGATCCACCTAGTGGTCAATTCAAATCCTTCCCACACTATTTTGCGGCCCATCATCATCAGCATCAAAGTGTTTCCTCAGCCATTTGGGGTTGACATTTGTAGTTGGATTTGGCAAACTGTTTTCAATGGGTCAATTTCCGATTTGACACCCATAGGACTTTAACCCATGGCAAGAGGCTTTTTTTTTGAAAGGTAACTGTATTATCACATCAAGAGAAAAACTTTACAAGTGGAATACACAAACGGCCACTAGAAGCCCACCAACTCAAAGAAGAGAAAAACCACCCAAAAAATTACAGAGATCTATTAATCACCTCCGAAGACATAGAAAGATCTTGCCGTGCCATATCATCAGCTGCACAATTTGC
Organism: Chimonanthus salicifolius; assembly: GCA_013350335.1. NCBI lineage: Eukaryota > Viridiplantae > Streptophyta > Magnoliopsida > Laurales > Calycanthaceae > Chimonanthus > Chimonanthus salicifolius. Next base: position 58,469,932 of record CM023537.1, read on the forward strand.
AGCTCTTGGGATCCAGGAGACCAAAAAACCGTAGGAGACAATTGGTCATTCATCATTTGAAATCAGACCTAGATGGACACACTTCTGATTTATTTAGCTGTTGACATTGACTAATAAAGATATAGATGTTTATTGACAACTTACATAGAGATGATTTAATGGGGCCTACTTTGTAGAGACCCCTAGTTCATGTGCTTCTATCTCCATCTATCACATTTTCCATGTTAGAGGGTGGGCCTACCCTTTGACATGAAATATGAGAAAAGGGGAATCTAAGCCCAAGTTTATAACAGACCTGAGCCTCCCCAGTGTGTGTGGGTGGGTGTTTTGTTCGTGGTGGTGGTGTCCCCTATGTTTAGGAAAATATATGGAGGTGACCATTTTTTAAATCCAAACCATCAGATCATTTCTTCTCATCCATGCCACAAAGTCATTTTATCAAATCATAGGGATCCATTTTCTTCAAATGGAATAACGCAAACTAGAAACAGGCTTCAAATCTATGAGAAATCTAAGATCTATCTTTGTGAGAAGCAAATTGAGGGACATAAAAGGTTTAGACTTCAGAACTTTGCTTCATAGGTTCTTTTCCATATTCCATTCATCATATCTTTTCTATTATTTATTGTCCTATATTGGACCACAGTGCCAAATGTTGATAATTACTTTTGGATTTGTACAAGAACCTGTTTCAAGACACATGGAGGAACAAGGGCTGGAGTTTCTCCAGTTTGCTTTTCGTTGGTTCAACTGTCTTTTAATACGTGAGGTCTGTTTCTAATAGTTATCAATTTTTTCTATAATGCACTACAACTGTTTCTCATAAGGTGCTAATTTCATCATCATCATCATAAGGAACTAATTTAGGCCTTCATATTGTGTAGATTCCTTTCCATTTAGTCACTCGTCTTTGGGATACCTATCTTGCGGAAGGCGATGCATTACCAGAATTTCTTGTGTACATTTCTGCGAGCCTTCTTTTAACGGTTTGTAGTTCTTTTTATTTCAATTGCTTTGGTACTCAGTTGCTGTTCTAGGGGAAAAATAATTTCATGAATTTATATGTTAATTGTTTCTTTTAAATTTTTTGGAGCAAGTATTCACTTGGCTAAGCTGCATGAGTACAGGGCTATGTCTTAGAATCCGTTATAGGTATCAAGTGTCTGATTTGGCGATTCAACTTGATATTTGAATAAATTTAAATACTGCTTATCAAAGAGAGTAAAAATAACATGTAGAACATAACAATAGCTAACATTAATATGTAATTTTTCCTCTAAACCATCAAAGAATTAACATTTTCAGTATTTATGGAGGACTAGCTAAGCAGGAGTGATCAGAAGATGGCAAATGAAATAGGCTGGTTGATGATGGAGAGAGAGCCTTCTGGAAGGCACTTCTATTCATTGGCTAAAATTGGCCTTGCCTGGTTGGAATGAAGGTTGATGTTTATATACCCAAGAAATGGAATGTTATGGAAAAATGTTTGCTTTTGTGAGGATGGGATCACAGGAAGAAGCTCTGCATGTAATCAGAGGTTTAAGTGGCCTCTCTCTCTCTTTTGAATCATTAACGATTGATACCATTAAAATGAGAAGAGATTACAAGAGAAGGATCCATTTATAAGAGAGATATACTCGGATCAAGACGAAGAAGTAAAAGGAAAAACATGAAAAGAAAGAAAAACACAACAAAACAAAAATTAGATTAAGGAGAACTTTAACCTGACTCAATTTGAATTGATGAACTCACCAAGAATCTTTGGACGATCCTCGAATCTCCTTTGATTCAATTGCCAACTGAGAATTCACTCGAAATCGAGAGAACTTAGTTTCAACTGGAAAATAAAACCAAAACCCCCGACACCTCTCCTCTCCCCCCCCCCCCCCCCCCCACCCCAACCCCAACCCCAACACCACCCCCACCACCCACCTTTTTGAAACATTAACGACTGATACCATTAAAATGAGAAGAGATTACAAGAGAAGGATCTATGTATAAGAGAGATATACTCGAATCCAGACGAAGAAGTAAAAGAAAAAAGAGAGACAAGGAAAAACATGAAAAGAAAGAAAAACACAATAAAACAAACATCCTCTCCTAAGAGGACCACAACTCCCCTAATTCCCAAGACTGGTTAGACGAAAAGATTTCGAAAGCTGGACTTTGCTTATGAACTCCAACTTTTGCCAAGAAGTCTGTTACACTGTTTGCTGAACGAGGTGTGTAAGTGAAAGTGATGCCTCTTGTCCTGCATCGCCTCCAAATGTCCCTAACAATGCATACTAACCTCCACGGGGGGAATTCCCTATTACTAGCACAGGCGATGCCATTAGTCGAGTCACCTTCGATAATGAGGTTACCGCCTCTAAACATGGGACGAAAACCCATTTTCTCCTTGGAACAAAGGATTAAGGCTAAAATTTTACAGGAATCCCTACACCATGCTAAATTCACGAGGAAATTATAAATTGTAATGAATCTAGAAATAATACGCAAGAATTAAAATTTAACTCAAACCACTTTAAACTAGAAATCAAAAGAACTAGAACTTACTTCCACAAAGCAATGGAGAATCACAGTTCAAGGAATGCCTATGGGTCGCCCATGGCTCCTCAATATATAGAGAAATTTTGGAAAAAATTACAACTGCCATCAATGGATGAATGCCATGTGATACCTCCTTAATCATCTTTAAACCGCTAAATATCACTATGGTCGGCTATGCTAGGTGCCACCTCATTGCTTAATTTTGATCCCTAGATTCTTTGACCACCTCCTTTCAAGCAATTCTGCAACTTTTCTCTCTCCTTAGGATATGGGCCTTGAAAAAGTGTATTTGGTGGCCCAAACACTAAATTTGAGTCCGTAGGTCCATATGCACTTATTTTAATATTTTGGTGGTCCAATTGCATAATTTTAGCCTCTTTGGCTCGATCAAAGTTATCATAAAATTTTATGCGAGTTAGGGTCTTTATTTTCTTAGATATGCTTGCATCACAAAGAAGAAGAAGAAGCGAACCTGGCCTTTGTGTGTCTTACAGAATGGAGGAGGTGTAATGACTGGATCTCTTATTTTCCAAGTTCCATAAGAAATCAATAGTAAACGCATAGGCAGTAGGCTAGAATGCTAGATGTCCTCTCGAGTCTGGCAACTCAGTTTCCCATGAAGCCTTCCTAAGTGCAACACTGCAACTCTTTGACTCCCTTGCCCTTCTTTGTCTTTCTTCTTCTTCTTCTTGAGTTGTGATAAACTGTCTTGTTCATACGGTTTTTATCTCCAAGAAATTTAAAAGCTCTACCTGACCGTCTGAGCATCTAGTTCTAGTTGAAATGGGTCAGATTGGTGGTTTGGTCTGGGTTTTATATTGCTTAACATATAGATCCTTTGTGGTAGTGGTTGGTGAGGGCTTTTATATGAAAAAGTATGGCATGCAAAGGGGGTTGAGAAAGTGTGTGAGGAAGAGGGGTGTGGATGTGGTGGTAATAGTAGACATAGAGGAAGGAAGAGAAGGAGCTTGTTAGATAGGATGTAGGGGAGAAGACTGTTTGGCATCCACTAGTGTTTTGGGGGGAGATTACCTTTTAGACAAAGGGGTGAAAGAATAATTGTTATCATGTCTCAAACGTATGATCTTTATGCTCATGGCATTGTGGCAATGAACTGTTAGTAAATACTAATACAAGTCAATAACTTATGGTACTACCCAACCCACAAAATAAGTAACCTCTTTTAAAGCCCGTCCACCCTAAATAACTACCCCCGAACCCATATGAAGTATAACCACTTCCATAGCCCACCCACCCGATATTTACAAATAGCTCAAATCCAATTCATCTCTTTAAACTTCTATTATGTAAGAAGCCCACTTAATTGGTTTTCATTGTTTACCCAACATTTTGTCTGAATTTGAACCCCAACGTTTTGTCTGAATTTAAATGTCTCTTTTGTGGAGACAACCCCTTTTTTTAAGGCTTGAAGTCCAACCATATGAGAATACTTATTGTTACTTGGGCCCACCGACAAATCACTGTGATTGTCCACCTTTGACTCCCAAATTGATCCCAAAGGAGCACTATCCTTCTCTGGACCATGATTCAGAGCATTGGTCAAACCTGGAGGGTTGGAGTCTTGGGCCAAACCCTGCCAAGCCTCCCGACCAGATCATAGCCTCCCTTTTCCCCTGCAGCGGCTTCCTACCCTCACTCACCTTTAACACCTTACATAAGACAGAGATCCAACATTCTTTCCTGTCCTTCCACCGATGTTCTGAACTGTCCCTGTGCCCATAAAACGTCTGACCTCGTTCAATTTTTCCCTGAACAAACCTCACTAGCACTGTATATCCCAGCCATCACCTTTCCAAAATCTTGCCTTTTTAACCATCAATTTCTTATTCCCAAAATGACCCCATCCATTGCCGTAGTAGCAAGATCTACCTGAATGACGTCTCCCGTTCACATGAAAGCAAAAGCCTTGCCCCAGATATTCTTCTTTTTTAGAATGAGTACATTCTTTACTTCTCCATACTCACTAAAAGAGGACTCTAACCAGTTGGCCGTCACATTTTCCGGCAGGTTCTCCATAAATAAGGTGATTGATTCTTCCATAGTTCTTTTCCCCTTCTCCCTCCCTCACATTCTCCTCCCACGATGCCTACTGTAACGGTTCATTGTCGCAGTGAACTCTTGCCAACAGTGCTATGGTTCTTGCCAATTTATGGCCCTAGAATTAGGATTTGCATCCCTGAACTATCATCTGAAATCTCAGCAGTGCATTATTATTTGAAAGAAGATGATCAATGCATTCTATTGAGTCATGAAGATGTTTTTTATATATAAATCAAGAGTATTCCTTCTTCTTCTTTTTCTCTCCGAATTGAAAGATTCATACCATTGGCTTCAAATTTTAAGAAGTTTTGGACATTGTTTTCATCTTCAAGCAAGAACCCCATAAACAGAGTCTGATTGGAATTAATACAACGTTTGTTTGTTCCTACTTTTTTCAATCCATGTTTTATTGTATGTTTCTTTGACCTCATTAATAGGCTGCATCCTCCCTTAATTTTCAATCCATGTTTACTGCTAATTCTATTAATTCTTCTTTCCTTCTATCATCTGAAGACTCCAATTTGTGAGCTAGGTTGAAAATATCAGCCAGTGGGAGACCAATATATTACTGTTGGATATTATTGGCCCTTACTGGTATTTCAGCTGATATATTGGGCTATCCTGTATACGTTTTTTTTGGCGTGTGTGTGTGTGGTGGTGGGGGGCATTAAGCCAATATTTTTCAGCTGAGGTTTTTTCCAGGCTAGAAGTGGTGTAATGATTGAAATTAAACACCCAGAATGCTATCATTTTTACTTGACGCTTTGGCATCTCACTGGCTGGTGAAATTCTAGGTGATTTTGGAGTAAATTGTAGTACGATGTTTTCTGCTTGTATTTGAAAGAAAATTGCAATCTTGTGGCAGTGGTCAGACAAGCTCCAGAAGCTTGATTTCCAGGAGATGGTCATGTTCCTCCAACACCTTCCCACACACAACTGGACTCATCAAGAGCTGGAGATGGTCCTCTCAAGAGCATACATGTGGCATGCCATGTTTCAAAGCTCTCCCAGTCACTTAACCGGCTAAACAGATTGAATTATTTTCTCACACAGTAAGCTGTCACTTATTCACTTCTGTTAAAAGTTTTTTTTTTTATCTTTTATCTTTTTTCCCCCTTTTTCCTTTTGGGTGGTGGTTTGTCCTTTTTGTTCTCCCATTGTAGCTGCTGTGTTTTCTATTGTATGTTACAAATACTCGTAAACCATTTTTAAGTTCAGGAATGCAAAGTGGTTGATTACTAGAGCAACTCATTTTATCTCTCCCCCTTAAAAAAATAAAAAGGAAAAGGAAGAAAGAAAAGAAAAAGAGGGCAATTCATTTACTATTATCTTTCTTTTTTTAGTCTTGCATTGGAGAGTTTGCAATTTTGATTATGAAAGAAACTCATTTCATCTCTCTTTTTAATAATAATAATAATCTCTTTTCATCTACTCATGCTTTTTCTTTAGTTGAAATTTCTACTTAGAATTGTGATTGGATGTAGTCCGAGTGGTCATAAGAATACTGTGTGAGGTGATCAATTGATTTTGGTGCCACATTAGGGGCAGAGCAGAAACTGGTACTGGTCTACAGTTTACCATGCACAAGGACCCTCAAACAAGAAATGAAATAGTAGGTGCCAGTGTACCATGCACAAGCTGCTTCCCACCTACTATATACAAATCCACCAATCCAATTTTTCCTAAGGTTGAAAAGTTGATGGCTTTGTCAAAATTTCCAATCCAATGAAATCATTGGAGTCAGTCCTAGAGTATTCTAATACATTATTTATGGGAATTGATTTTTGCACCCCAACTTTCTCAACATGCACCCCTTTTATTTGAAATTCCCATTTTACCCACCTGCACCATTGTTTCCCATTTCTTCGTGTTGTCGTGTTCCTTTTTCAAAGGAGCAGCTTCCACCTTTCTCTCTTTTTTCCTTGATCTCTTCCTTTCTTATATTTCTTGTCTTTCATCTATCCTCCTCTGTCTCGTCTCTCTCTCTCTCCTTCTCTCGCTCTTCCATATATATATATATATATATATATTTTTTTTTTTTTATTCTCACGGACAACTTGCAATGAGCACACCTCCTACGCCGAGCTCGAATGTGTCCTTGGAACCATGGCTGTCACCCTCAAGTGTTTCCACACTCGCGTGTCCTTGGAACCATGGGCTACATCACCCCCAAGTGTTTCCACACTGCCAAGGCTACCCGCGAGTCTGATGTCTTTGGCTTCAGGGTCATCGTGCTCAAGGTGGTTTGCAGTCAGTGCCCTTTCTACTAACGACATCTCAGGGTTCCACTTCCTTGTCAACTGGGTCTAGATTCTGCACATGGAAGGGTGCATACTGGAGGCTGTGGACGGGCACCTCGGGTGAGTAGTTGCTGAAGCTGGGCCTGGCGTGCTCCCACCCCATTTCCAAGAGAGCGGCCAAAGAAGGCCATTGTACTGATCATATCGGGATTGGTCAACCCGCCTTACGTTCCTCCCATCAAGCCTACGTGACCCACACCCCCATCAAGCCTGCCTTCATGTGGTCCACGCAGATGGACTCCAGCTATGATGTGAGCTCTGCGACCATCACTGAAACCACTCCATCACCCTCTTATTACGGTTCTTTTATCTTCAAAAGCAGAAGAAGTCTTCGTACCGACTGCCGAGCATGGAGAGAAGGGAGAGCGTCGACGTGACTTGATGTCGTACAGGTTGGTGTCTTTCGGAATTGGAACTTGTAAGAGCCGTAGAAGGAAGAAAGGGAAAGGAAAGACACCCTTCCATCCATGGCCTGTTCGGTGTTGCTGCCGTTGGAGCACAATCCTGGAAATTGAAATACTTGTTTCCTGTGACTCATATGATGGAAAGCAAATACATACAAACTAATGTATGCTCCAGTTTATACATTAAAAGTTTAGCAAGAAACAAGTTGATATGTGAAAATAAAAATGTATAAAATATTTTTTTACATAATATGCATATTTTTCAAGAGAAACTCTTTGGAGAATGATTAAGGTGAATGGGATGAAGAAAATGGCTTAAAAATAATAATTAAAGGCTTACATGATTGGTTGAAATATGTAGAGGGCCACATGAGTGGGGTTCATACAAAACTATACTCCAATCTGATCAATTAACCTTGTGATGAACCCCAAGGGGTTGGTCTAGTGGTTGGAACACAAGACATTAAGATTGAAGTCTTGTTTTCAATTTCTAGTGACTCCAATAAAAGGTCACTCTCTGTAAACTTATCTGGTGTGCAGATTGTGGAGGGTTTTCACACACTCCAAGGGACTAGTAGGGTGCGACGCATGGATGCCTCCGGATCTCAAAAAAAAAAAAAAGAAGCTTTGTGATGTAGATCATTGAAACATTCAGTGTTGTAAGTCGTTGATTTTGTGGCCTGTTTTATGAGGTGGGATAATTGGATAAGTATGAAATTATGCTCACACTTTATCCATGTCGTCTTTTACACATCCTATCTTATTATATAGTCATATTTGGATGCTATTTTTTTTTTTTTTTCCTTAAAATCCCATTCTCCTTGGGACTATTTTTCATACACACGAACTTTGGTGAAGCGTGATGAAATACGTGTATTGCAAAATATGTTGAATGACTAACTAGGCTGAGGAACAGCCCAATTTATTGACAGGCAACTGGACTCGGCTTCCAGACTCAATTTAATCGGCGACCATTGACTCGGTGATTTGGCGATTTGCTTCGGGTGATCTTTGAAAACCTACGCTTGATGGTATAGGTCATGTACACTAAAATTGCAAGCATTGTTAAAAAACTCGATAGACTCAACTAAGATGAGTCAACTTGATTTGGTAGGATGTTAATGAGGTCAAGACTGGCTCAGACGGTTGAAAGATGTAACTCATTAATGTTCCAAGTTGAGTCTACATCTCGAGTTTCTGAACCATGGTTGGAAATTGAAATACTTGTTCTCAGAATTTTGTCACAAAATTTTAAGCTTTTAAAGTTTTTGGGGATTTAGGTGACTATAAAACAAGAAAGAAATAAAAGGTGCCTCCTCTGCAGAATAATGATGATATTCCTAAGTTCATCTGAGAAATTATCCATTGTGAACTGGTTCACAACAAATTGCTGTTAACTTTCAATCATAGCCTTTGGATTGAAACATTGGCGGAATTTAAAAATGCTTTTTCTTTGTCCAGGGTTAAGTTTCAAAGTTCACATCAATTTTGTGAACCAGCAATACCACTTGTCTTGTTATCAAATTAACTTTGGATGTTGTCCAAATGAATAACGGAGTTCACCTGTTTGGAAATTGAGTTGCCTCTACTCTCTAGTTGAGTTTACTTGTGAGTTTTTGTCTGGTGTAATTTGGAATAACTAAGCCAGTTTATGAATACAAATTTAATATTGTGTATTTACATTAACTGATTGTATTGTATTCTTGAAAAAATTGATATTGTATGGACTATGGAGTACTTGTTGGACCCACTGGATCCCCCATTTTGTTGATCTACAGATATGATTCGCGAATATAATTAATTATAATATTTTAAAAAGTATTTACAATTTTTCATAAATTTTAATTTTTAAAGTCTCTCTTCAAAACAGAAGACCGAAACAGTCGGAATATTAAAACATTCTACTTAAAAACAAAATCAAAACAAGTTCAGAAACAAATATGACAACTATGAAGTTATTTGTCAACCCATCAAATCGGAAAATTTTAAAATTTTAAAGATGTTCTTGAGGCCATTGTATGTATTTTTCCTTCCAAAATGGATTTCCAATGACATTAACCCTATGTGCCAAAGCATGATAAGCTTTGACTTTTTCTTTTTAAACTCATGTTGTTACTAATTTTTTTTTTTCCTTAAGCAGTATTTTAGAGAGGGATTTCTTAATTTTTGTTTTTCAAGCTCACAAATTTCAATCTCCCTTGATCTTTAGGGTCGTTTGTGATTTTCCATCTCATATAAAGTGAAGAGTAATGAAAAATGTGAATTTTCCCTCTTCCACTTCTTTCTATGAAGGAGAGGGAGAACCTCAAGCACAATCCTATTAAACCTCTCCTTCGGATGAGGTCCTATACCTCTACAGGATAACCTCTCCTTCGGATGAGGTCCTATACCTCTACAGGATAGCCACCGGTTACGCTACGAGAACTCAAATTCGCACCATCTTACATCCTAAGACTGAATGTTAACAGCTGAATTATCCCGTGTGGGATAGGTCTTTTTGCCGAGAGTATAGAATATACATTTTCCTCTTTTTCAAAAGAATCTATCTCCGATGGATGGAGAGAAATTTAAATTTTCCAACTTGGCGAGACAACATTTTATTCATTTTTTATGAAAAAAAAGCTAAATGTTGAATTCTCATGGGTCTAACATGGTTTCGGAGTTTATGACGTCTCAGATTACATAAATTGCACCAAAGATAATTTTATTGCACAATTAATTTTCTCAAGAATATTAACAAACAGCCCGAGCACAGTTTTCCTACGTTTTCAGAACACTATTTAATTTGATTTGCTCCCCATCAAGTACATCAACTCTCTTAACTTCCTAATTTGATGTCCCATGCCATCAAGTTGAAACTTGGATAAGCAAGCTTTTCTAAGTTTTATCATAAATTTTTGGATCATTAACATCATTGTCATATTCGTGCAATCTATCATCATTAAAACCACATCTATATGGGATCAACTTTCCAAGCTCTACTCTTTTACGCAGCCTTATCCATCAGCAATCATGTTCTTTGTTATCCCCCAGTCTATTATATCCCACCCCAAAACCCCAATCCATGTCTTTATACTAGAATGCTTTTGATCTTCTATAGTGTAGCTCAACTGGTTGCCTCCCACCTCAGGAAGTGAGAGGTTGTGGGTTTGAGTCCCCATGACCTAACCTTTGCATGCCCTAAGGATAGTGGGTTCACCCGTAGGGGGTTTAGGCTGGGTATCCCGCGGCTTCCCACACGTAAATTAAAAAAAAAAAATATGGCCAATCCACTTAAAAGAGGATTTTTCTTATATTTGACTTTTTTTAACACCAGGCACTATTAGGCTTTTCTCTAATGGCCTCATTTCTAATTCTTTTTTTATTGTTACACCATACCGTTCAGGGGTCCAAAATTCAATATCGGCTGATATATTTCTCTCTCCTCCTTTTTTTTTAAAAAAAAAGGCCGATATTGTATCATATTGGCCGATACGATTGGACCCCTGAATTACCGTCTATTGTACTCATCTTTCTAATTTTATAAAAATTATGTTCATTACCTTACAAAATGAGACTCGTCGAAAGCGGTTTGGTCAAATAGAAGATTGGAGAGCCTCGTACTCGAGGAGAAGTTATAAATTTCAAGTGTGAGGAAGGGTAAACCTATGAAAAATATGGAGGGAAAGGATAGAGACATAATATGGTGGAGTTACTAATTTCATGGTCTATGATAGAGTCAATTGGAGATGTAAAACTCGAAAAATTGACTTAAAATAGATGAGATTTTGACAAATGATGATGATGAAGAACCATGTTTACCACCCTACAATCTATCATATCATGTCATACCCACCTCAATCCATGTCTTCAATGGATGCCCCCTCGTCTTTCAACTCTTGTATGAGGATTGTTTTGGTCTTTCACATGTGTCCAACCATCTTATACAATATTCTCACGTCTTCTACCAAAGCAACCTTCATGCTTTCACTGATGGATTCATTTTTAATTCTATCTTTGTGACAACATAAATCTCTAACCCACTCACTTTTCTAATTTTATTGACAATTAATGTTGCGTCACAATGCATTCATTTCCAATTCCATCTTTGTTACACCACAAATCTCTAAGACACTCACTTTTCTAATTCTCTTGACAATCAATGTTAATTTTTTGTTTTTAATGGAAAATCCTAGTGAAACAATGGTTCAGAGAGGAAATCCTCTTGCAATCCCTCACCGGTGAGTTTGGATCATTTATAAACTCAAACCTAGAGATTTCCCAAAGGGTTCTCGCGTTAAAAATGTGTTTTTAGTATGTGGGTCTGACCCTGCATCACTTGGGCCCTGTATGATAGAAAACCTCTAAACACTCCCACCTTGGAGGATGGATTCAGTAGAAAATGAAAGAAAATGAATGGGACACATCTTTCCATGGAAAATGAGAGGAAACTGACAAACAAATTCAAATGGTTGAAATTACTCATAATCACTATAGACAAAAGCAGGGAAAAAAAGGCATAAGGTATGCAAATAGTCATCAAATACATATAAAATTCACACAAAAAAAAAGAGTAAAGCAAACATCCAATTTTCATGTACTACTGTTACCTCTCATTTCATTCAAAACTCAAAATAACAATTTTCAACTTCTTTAATCCCAATTTAGTGGCCACAAAGACTAGGGTTTAGAGGTTTAAGGAATTAAGTATGAACACTTCACAGTATCAACAACACTCAAATTCCGTCGGATTCTTTCAATCCCACATGACCCATTTCAGGATTTTGAAAAGAAAGGAAAACGAACTAGGGTTAAGGGTCTAAGCAATTAAGTGCAGGAAACCTACCGCAATTCGCAATTCTCCAAATCAAGATCCTGATTATTTCGAACAAAACCCATCAAGCACTACCCTCAGAGCTGGCGATCCGCGGCACTGGCAACAAGTGGTAGGTACGGTGTCTTCCCGAGAATGCAAAACAAAGTGCTATACAGAAAACAACCCACGATGAAGATAAAGATAGCATTGTACCCGATCATAAGGAGCCGAAAGCCCAAACCCCTGGATGGACTGAGGATCCTCTGTAACAGAAGTGGAATTGCAAGAAGAACATCCAACACAACGGCCTGCATTGCATTGAATCGGACATAGTGGCTGAAACTAGGGTTTCGGACTACGCCCAGGTAGAGTGCGAAGAAGGCGACAAAGCTGGCGTAGGGAATGGATCGGTAGAAGGACATTAGGGGGAAAATGGGTTCAAAGAGGAGAGCAAGGGATGGGAATTGGGCGAAGAGGAAGCGGCCGTACTGAATGCCGTTGAAGAGAGGGAGAAAATAAGCGGCGCTAGAGATTAGGCGATCGGATGCGGGGACTGGAGTGTAGTAGGACATGGAGATTGTGGGTCTTGACGGCGGGAGTTTGGGGCGGGAGATCCTGGTCGCTGATGTTATGGAATGGGGGATTTGGACGGCTAAGGATGGAAAATGGGAGATGGGTCTTGTCAGGGGTTTGGCGGAGGGAAGGACAGAGATGCGAACGAGAGGAAGAGCCGCCATTTTTCAGCCTTCTCAGGAAAGACAGGAGAGAGCGAGGTAGAAGATTAGAGAGAGTGAAAGGGTAGGGTTAGTGCGAGCCGAGCCGAGCCGACCCAATTTTATGAAAAGATTATTTATAAACTAATAAAGAAAAAAAATCAGTTCTTCGGGCCGACCCAATTCTATCAAAAGATTATTTATAAACTAATAAACAAAAAAAAAAATCATTTCAGATTTTAACCATAGAATCTTTATTTCCATTTACAACATCATTTTTTTATTTTAAGATTTTTTTACAATTTTTTATCTTTTAAATCGAAATGAGTCAAATTCTGCGTAGTCATCAAATTCAATATTAAAAAAAATCCTTTCTATTTTATAAGATTTTCTTATTTTTAGTTTAAGACAAGTAAAATTCTTTCCATTTTATTTAATCCAATCTTTTTTTATTTTATTTTTAGTCACTTGTAAATAATTTTTAATACTTTTTTAATTATTAACATAACAAAAATATGATACAATCAATCCAACTCACCAAACTAGTTCTAAATTTTTTTTTTTTTAGACATTTTTAGATGAACTTTCTTTATTTTAAATTTACATAAAATTATTTTAATCACAAATTAAATGAATGCTGAAATTCGTTTGAAAGTTATCTTAAACTATTTATTTTATACAAGGATAAATTATATAGATTTTTATTTTCTATATAATTTTAGACTATATGATATTATGCAATAGGTCAATGCTATGATGAAGCACATGGATCGGGCCTGCTGGACCTTATAATCCATTTATCTTTATAGAATTCGGCTGGGAAACTATCCGGCCCATGGGCCTTGAGAAATTATTAAGAAGATATTCAATTCATTATTAATCTTTTCATACGTGTTTGGTTTCAAGAATTAAGTGAAATTGGAAGGAAATGGGCTTTATCTGTCTGCCCTTCGAGTTGGGCCAGGTCCAAATTCATTCAATCTTATTCCATTTATTAATAAACTTAAAAAATTTAAAAATATTGCGAGACTTTCCCACGGATTTAGAGAGTAAACTTTCAAAATGGTACTAACACAGATTTCTAATTTCAGGCCCGGAAGAATAGGTGATCCATCAGGCCCTACTAACTGGTGAATAAAATGTTTTGATCTTCTAACAAGGGCAAGAATTTGGTGTTCTTGTTCCAAGCTTTAACTAATCCATTTAAGGCTGGGAAACCCAAAACAACATACACAATAATGGCAAATTTAAAGGAAAATTTAATCTAAGATGAGAAGGAATGGTAAAAATATCAATCGATACGATAGGTATCAGCCGTATATACATGATATCGGCTGATATAATTAAATATCTCTGCTTTTTTTTTAAAAAAAAAATTTGAATTGTTCGTGGGCCCGGCCAACATTGGCCGGTATCGGTAATTATCGGCTGGTATTTTCGTTTTAAGATTTTTTTTCTTCAAACAAAGCCTGTTTTTTAATTTTACTAATGTTTTAATTCAAAAAATTAAAAAAAACAACCAATATTGAAAAAGAGAGAGAGAAAGATATTGGCCGATATCCTATATCGCTAATATTGGGATATCGGCCGATATCTCGGGCGTCCCGAGATTTCCACCTAATGAGAAATAAGAGCAAAATTAGAATTTTCTTTAAATTTGATGCAGTATGAGAAAAACTCATGATGCAAAAATCACTACCATTTCTAATGGTCCTAGAATTCAACATTTCGGATAAATGTTTATCCACCAAATGCAATCCATGAGCTTTGGTGTGCCGGCCATGGAATAGAAAAAAAATTCACTAGAAAGCATTTCAATGGTTTGATTTTAATTGATTGTTTAAAATTTAAATAACTAAATTTAAAATCATAAAACATCCGATAATTATTCTTATATCAAATGACCTAAGCATCAAATTAGCCCATCCATCAATCTACAAGTCAATCATATAATTTTATATATGATGGTTTGGTTTAATTAGGAGATCTATTGGGTCAAAGTAGTATTGAATAATTTTGGACCGTATTGCTAGTATAAGACCTTAGTAATATAATACATTCTTATATTTAAAATTTAATTACTAAAAAGAAGTAAAATTGAAAATCTCATTGCACCATGATAATTAAATAGAAAAAAATAAAAAATGACCTCGTTATTGAAAGAGAAAGAGAGAATGATATAAATAAAATAAATAAAAATAATAGCAATTTTTAAATGAATTGAACCATCTTAAGTATTGAAGTGTCTTAGGGACTGGTTCAAGTCCAACTGAGTCGAACCCCTCGATTTGATTTGATTTTTGAAACACATTGTGTTGACAACCTATGAATGTATTATAGTAATTTCCCCCTATTTTTCATTATTTTTATGATTTTTTGAAACATGAGATTTTGTTTTATGGTGCATATCAACGATTCGGCCGATACAACGCATATCAAACTTGATTGAATTTTAAAAAATTGATTTTGAATGAATTTTTAATAGGTTTTTTTTTTAAAATTTTTATGTACGAAACTGCAGAATACCAAGCGTAAAATCCTCGAGGGTGATACTTCTTACTCTGAAAGCACTCCAAATTAATCTACATGAGTTTGAATCCATCACATCCCACTTCCTGAAGCGGGACGCAACCTACTTTATTTTAAGTATATTTAAGTGATGGGCAGTGGTGCCACTGAGGAAACACAACAACTTCAACTTTCGGATCAACAAGGTCAAAATGTTAGTAGGATATTGGTCCATTTTCTATTCAAATTAAGATAAATCCCAGTCTTTTCTTTTCTAAGAAGTAATTGTTTCAATTTTCAATTTTCAATTTGTACTTCCCATTCAAAGACGCCAACTGGTTTGGTAGTCCGCGGGACAATTCTTGCCCTGCTTTTCCTCATTGTGGATTATGGACCCCATTGAACCATTGTTAACTGTTCTCTTAAGTATTATCTAATTTATCCCATTAAAACATAAGTGAAGAAGGTCAAAGAGATTCCAATTTTGTTACATGCAAACTATTTACAGGGTTAGATCATAAGATAATTTAACTCAGATCGAAGCCAAATCAAGTAAAGATCTAGTCTAGCAAATGCCAGAGGATGAAAAGTTTAGACGTTTTGCGTCGAAAGGTGGGATCTACTCTGCAATCAAAAGAACTCACACTTAAATATATCATCACGAAACTATCAAACTTTTTAAAATTGAGCTCTTTGAATTAACTTGACCCTTATTTTTTTAAGATGAAAATGAAATCGTGGAAATATTTTCACTTACTATGCTCAATTTAATAGAAAATATTCATAAAATAAATGTTAATTAAGATTAAATCTAAATCTAAAGAAGATAATATTATAATTGATCTGAATTTAATGCTTAAAGGGGTCCCACATGGAACAGCTCACCCAAAAGGGATGATAAATAAGCTCACAAAAATTTAGTTCTTAGCTGATGATTGACCATTGTAAGTTCAAGTGTCCAACCCTAGATTGCATAGAAATAAGCTGACCGAATCATTGGGTTAAAGTGAAATAAGCTACAGTGGAGTATTCCTAGCATTCAAATTATAATTTAAATATTAAAAAAAAACTAAGTGAATATGACAAATTAACTCAACTCGATAGGATTTCAAACTTTAACTAATCCATTTAAGGCTGGGGAACCCAAAACAACATACACAATAATGATAAATTTAAAGGAAATTTTAATTTAAGACGAGAAGCAATGGTGAAAATATCGGTCGATTCAATCGGTACGTACATGATATCGGCCGATATCATTAAATATCACTAGTTTTTTTTTAAAAAAAAAAGAAGCATGTTTTTTAAATTGAAATTTTCTTTAAATTTGGTGCAGTGTTAGAAAAACTAATATTACAAAAAATACTATCCTATCTAATAGGCCTACAATTAAACATTTCAAATAAATGTTTATCCACCAAATCCAATCAATGAGCTTTGGTATGCCGGCCATGGAATAGAAAAAAAATCCACTAGAAAGCATTTCAATGGCTTGATTTTAATTGATTGTTTAAAATTTAAATAACTAAATTTAAAATCATAGAACATCCAATAATTATTCTTATATCAAATGACCTAAGCATCAAATTAGCCCATCCATCAATCTGCAAGTCAATCATATAATTTTATATAAGATGGTTTGGTTTAATTAGGAGAACTATTGGGTCAAACCGTTTGAATAATTTTGGACCGTATTGCTAGTATAAGACCTTAATAATATAATACATTCTTATATTTAAAAATTAATTACTAAAAAGAAGTAAAATTGAAAACTCATTGCACCATGATAATTAAATAGAAAAAAATAAAAAAATGACCTTGTTATTGAAAGAGAAAGAGAGAATAATAAAATAAATAAAAATAATAGTAATTTTTAAATGAATTGAACCATCTTAAGTATTGACATGTCTTAGAGACTGATTCAAGTCCAACTGAGTTGATAACCTATGAATGTATTATAGTAATTTTTCCTTATTTTTCTTTATTTTTATGATTTTTTGAAACATGAAATTTTGTTTTATGGTGCATATCAACGACACGGCCGATACAATACATATCAAAGTTTATTGAATTTTAAAAAACCGATATTGAATGAATTTTTACTAGAATTAGAGTGAGAAATTTTAGAATTTTGACCGCGAAAAACCTTGAGTATTAAAAGTATGTGATACATCCTTATTCAACATGTATATTGTTTCTATTTTATATTTAAAAAATAAAAATAAATAAATAATGGTAATTATACTTTATTTTAATTGATCTATAGAAAATTCAAACGCCATCATATTTAAGTGATGGGCAATGATGGCATTGGGGAAACACAACAACTTCAACTTTCACCAACAAAATGTTGGTAGGATATCGGTCCAATTTTTATTCAAAGTCTTTTCTCCCAAGTAATTGTTTCAATTTTCAATTTGTACTTCCCATTCAAAGACGCCAACAGGTTTGGTAGTCCGCGGGACAATTCTTGCCCTGCTTTCCGTTGAACCATTGCTAACTGTTCTCTTGAGCATTATCTAGTTTATCCCATTAAAACATAAGTGAAGAAGGTCAAGAGATTCAATTTTGTTACATGCCAAGTATTTATAGGGTTAGATCATAAGATAATTTAACTTAGATTGAAGCCAAATCAAGTAAAGATCTAGTCTAGCAAATGGCGAAGGATGAAAAGTTTAGACGTTTTGCGTCGAAAGATGGGATTCCTAGCATTCAAATTATAATTTAAATATTTAAAAAAAAAACTAAGTGAATATTACAAGTTAACTCAATTCGATAGAATTTCAAATTGAGTGAGTCAATAAGTTTTTTCTAGTCTAGTAAAAAAACTCAGCCAAATTACCTCTTTTTTTTTAAGACCAAGGTATAAGGCTTCTTAGAGCACTTAACTAATTTTAAGAAATGCATAAATCTCTCTATCTACAGACGTTGGAATTCTGTCGATGACCCATCTTATGAACTTTTGGGTTTTTCACTGAGGAAATTAAGGAAGAAGAGAAATTACATGTGATGAATAATTTAAAAAAAAATGAAGAGAACTTTCGATAATAATCTTTAAATAAATGTAAAATTTTAAAATTTTATTTTTAAAATTATCTAATAATTCTATTTAAGAGTTTTGATTGAAAATTCATATCAAATTTATTGTCAATTCACAATAGATAATCGAGTTCACAATGGATAATTTTTCATACAAGATGAATCTCTATCTCAGGGGTCCAGATATCGGCCGTAAATATCGGTCAATATTGATACATTTTTAAAAAATAAATGAGAGAGAGAAAAATAGATACTGAATTTTTTACCCCTGATCTATCTATTACAAAGTGGACCTCCACATAAACGAAAGCCTTGTGTAAGTCTTGATCATATTCCTCCCATTCTACAGTAGATAAGCAACTTTTCTAAAGAAATTTTCCTCGTGTGTCTCCCAAGAGATTTTTTTTCTTCTTTTCTCACTGTGAAGAGAAGATAATTGGTGATTTCCACCCTAATGTGTTGAATTTGGATGATGTACTCTAATTTCTAGTGTGCTAGATTGATCAAATTGACCACAATGAATGCCAACGAGGATCCAACACATTGGAATCTTGTTTGGAAAACTTTAATTTGAATTTGTTAGGTTTTAATGGCAGGTTATCATTTGAAATCCACTTATTTGAAAAATTTTAACTACACGAGTGAGTTTTCAAATATAGATAAATAAGACATGTATTGGTGAATAGACAATTTTTTTTTTTTAGAAATAAGGAGTTCAAGCCTTTTAGAATATCTGGTTAATCTTTGAAATATGCGCGAATCTCCCTATCTATACACACATCAGGTAATTTTACCGAGAGTGGCCATTTAGAATAGAGTAAAATTCGAACTCACGACTCCTATTTTCTGACGTGGATTCATGGCAATCAGAGGAGAATTAGGAGAAAGAGAGAGTTCTAATTGCTTAGAGTGAAAGTTAGAGATCTTGTTTTTTTTTTTTTTTCAATTAAAAGGATAACAAAGGAGTTCTTATATCCATAAGATGATACTTAAGCTAATGTTTTAAGGAAATATGTTTTTAACTTGCATCATAGATTTGGATTGTGGTTCCGTACTCTCTTTTTTCTCTTTTAATTTGATAAGATTTTTATTTTTTTAAATTTACGTGTGACAAATCATAGGATACTCAGTGTAAAATATTAGCTATAGAGATTCGAACCCGCAACCTTCCACTTCACCGTAAGTGACCATCCTCTCTTTATTGTTTTCTTCATTTTCTCTATTTCATTTCATGTGTTGGGTGCAGTAGATTAACATATTTTATCGCGGCTTTTTTTTTTTCTGCAAGTCCTAAGTAACTTACATTCTCCAAGACAATTTCATTCAATATAAAATTTTGTGATAATCTTGAAATTTATTAAAAATATGAAATACTATAATAAATAGTATTTTTTTTCATTAAAACACTGCCAAGATATAGGTCCACTTAACTCACTTAGCTGAAGTTTCATATTTTTCGGTCTTTTTTTTTTCTTTTAAAAGTTTTTAAAAGAATCATCCTGTCTTAATTCAAATAAACCGATATTTGAACCAAAAAAATTGTCCACTCAGGAAATTGAAATATTAATTTCACCTTAAAAAAGAAAAAAAAAAATATACTGAGAATAAGATACCAGAATTAAGGCATGTCTAGAAAAACAAATGGAAAGATGAGAATCTTGTTTCGAACCCATTGATATGAATCTAGATTTTTGATGGGTTCCCTTGTACAAGAATAAACATACCATGTAGATCCTACTAATGAATAATAAATATATTAAAAATATATTAAAAAATATTAAAATCGAATCAAATCAGTTTTAAGGGTCATAATCAATATTTCAATAAATTAAAATGTACACCAACATGGGTGTAGTTTAAGTGGTTACTTCCCGCCTCAGGAAGTGAAAGGTTGCGGGTTTGAGCTCCTATAGCCTAACTTTGGTGTGCCTTATGGATAGTGGGTTCATCTGTGGGGTTTTTAATAAGACCGTGTCTGAGTTAACCACACATTAATCCAAAAAAAAAAAATGTACAATCACAAATTAGAACTCGATGCCGAGAGTCTTGAGTTCGAATCCCATATCACCTCAAAGGGTCACTTCTCATAATTTTATCCTATATATATGTAGGTAGAGAGGTTTGTAGACATTCCAAGGACTAATGAGGTGCTCTACAAAGCCCCCTTTAACACCTTGGTCATTAAAAGAAAATATATTGACAATATGTGAAGGTATATGTTCAAAGATATTTTTAATAAAAATAAAAATATGTCGTATCGGCAATATATCTCGATGATCGCTCGGCCCAACATTGGTCATACGTGATCCCCATCATGTACTCATATTTAGACGTGTAGTGATTTTTTGCACCACTATTTCTTTCTCATGGTACAACTTTCTTAAAGTAAAATTCAATTTTACCTTTATTTTTGAGAAAATGAAGGAAGTATGGACAAATTTAGATTTTCTTTTAAAAAAGTGGTGCACGGTGAAAGAAAATGGTATTACCCTATTTAAACCCATTACCCAAGAAAGAGATGGACTAATTCTTAGGCGTCTGTCCATGTGAACCCAACCATGGAACCTCAAGTTAAATTTGGACCACGTGGTCCTCTTAATTTTATGAAATACGAACATGGGTGTTTTAATTTCTCTTCTGTTGACTTATTCTAAGCCCTCTAGTCAATAAAATGATCCCATAATCCTCCAAAAACCAGGACATTTCCCAGAAAGAAATCATAAGAAAAGTCAAATGAATCAACAGAGATTCAAACAGCAGACCTGACCACCCTCAGTCTTACAACCATTATAAATACACCTCAGTACAGAATAGAACTACTAACATCTCTCAACCTACAGACCAACAAGACTCTCCAATTCAGCCAAACTGCCTCCTAAGAGGAACCCATTAGACTGTTAAACTCCGGCCAGCTACGACACGACCGGCGATGACTCCTCAGCGGGCATGCACCCTTTTGCTTGTGTTGTTCATCTTCTCTACAGTGATCGTATGGCAAGGCGGCCGCGTTGAGGCGGCGAGAGCATTGAGGGAGGACGGAGCAGATGAGAATCACTTGGTGATGTACTCTTCAGTGTATGAGAAAGCAAAATATGCGATGGACTGTTGGATCGGTCGATTGACGTCGGGGCCGAGCCCCAGTGGCCCTGGCCATTAGTACATCAAATTACCAACCATGGTAGGATGTTCATGCTAAATCCTGATTTGGGTTACATGACATCTGCAAGGGGCATGAAATGGATTCTGTATGTATTGATGAAAGAAGTGAACATGTGTGTACATGAAAATTGAATTCCTTATTTAGTTTTGTAATAGGATAATGAAAGTTTTCACATAGTGAAATTGGATTTTTCTCATTATAATTTTGTTCATGTACGATCTCTCCATCAATTTCTTACCTCATATTTGTTTGGTGTCTTTCATTATACACGAGAGAGAGTAGAAGATGGGTTTGAAAAATACGTAGTATGTTTCGACTGGATACACTAGATGATGTATCTTCGTTACAGACAAATTAACCCAAAGGGGTTAGGTGGTCAAGAACCCGTTTCAAAAAATGAAAGTACTGAATTTGATTCCCACTACACTCCAAAGGGCCATTCCCGTAGGGTTACCCGATGTTTATAAGTATAGAGGTTTGCACATGCTCGCTCCAAAGAATAGTTGGGCCAGGACACATTGGTCATCAAAGCGAACAAAATAAATCACAATACAACAAATACAAGAGATCTATATGATTTAATAGTATGTCTATCTTTACGCTTAGATGAAAGCGATTTATCTATCTTCGATAATTAAGGAATGTTATCTTTTTCACATCTCTCTCAATTTAGATGACATTATGCACTAATTACAACTACATTCAAGAATAAGATTACAATGCTATCTTCTGCCTCTCTCTCACTTTAGATGAATTTGTGTACCATTAGAAATCCAAGATATACCTAATGGTATAGATGACACCATGTACAAAATTACAAAAATATAATCGACTGTACACCTATCGGTTTTAAACCCACAACCTCTATACTAAAACTATGAATCTTGACCAATTGTACTGCATTTCTCATCGTACACCTATATTTTCTAATTAAATGAATTTATACCAAATTTTTTACTCATTTCAAAATACTTAACCATTTTACTAAATCTGAGTCCTTTGAACCATTAAAGACTTGTAGTCATAAAATTATAATTTAAGTGACTTATCAATTGATTTTTTTTTATCGCATCTGTAAGTATAGACTTTTTCAACCAAATTATTATTACAATTTAATATATACTTTTAAAAATTAATTATCAAATTAAAAAATAACTCATTGTTATTTATTATAAAAAATAGTAGTGTCCCTATCAATTCAGACATTTTATAAAACTTAAACCGTCTCGGAAAAGAAAAACTCAATAAAATTAGGTCTTTTGGATTAAGACTTCAAAGATAATATGAATTAGGTTAGGTAAGGTATGTAATCGAATTTGCTGATGAGTGGCCACTCCTTCAAAAGACTTGTATGGTCTTGCACGTGATGCATTTAATTCTTGGGAGTCCTATAAATATTTATTTCTCGTACATCTTATATGACTTTGTTGTGATATATCATATTTTATTTTATACATACTATAATAAAGTCCAATTTTCAATTGGAAATTTGAGTCAATTTCATCCTCTTCATGCTCTTGACTAGGGTTGAAACTCGGGATTAAAATCCGACTCAACACATGTAAAAAATTATTGAATCTGACCCGACTTGAATTTTACACTGAACTCATAACTTGGTGCAGTGGGATCGGGTCGGTTTGCTTTTAAATTTCTTAACCTGACTCAACCCGAGATATACATAAACATAACTTGGACCCATTAATTTCTCAGGTCGGGTTAAAACCCAACCCAAGTTTCACCCCTACTCTTGCCCCTCTAATAAATTGTTAAGAAAATATTTTAACATTATCTTATACGAGCAATTTTTACCATAATTCAAAAAAAATTCAAACTATTAAAATTTTCAAGTTAAAAATCAAACCAAATGATTAGATACGACTTAAACTTAAGATGCAAGAAATCAAAAAAAAAAATCATATAAATCTATACAACCACCTTCAAATGATAGCCCTACCTTTTGAAATAGCCACTAATAAAAAAAATTAATAGCATGTAACAATTTTTTCAATGACCAAGGTGTCTAGGCCTTTTACAGCATCCGACAATTCCTCAAAGCATGTGCAAGTCTCCCTATCCACAAACATTAAATAACTCTAGGAAGTGGCCCTTTGGAATAGAATAGAAATTGAGCTCAGGACTTCCCGCTTCTTTGAATTCATACGTAGTAATATATACATATAAATATTTATTTATATATAAAAAGAAGTCCTCTAATTCAGATCTCATGTAGCTAACTTTCTCAATTTCTCACTCATGTGGTTGTAATCATATTTTCCACCAGCCGCCGGTAGACCTCTGTGACAGTGTGAAGTCATTCATAGACTAACATGTCCAAGTTGTACTTACAATGTTCCAACTTCCAAGTTCAAATAAGGTGGCACCAATACCTTGCGATCACGTCAGACAGACAAAAAGCACTTAATAAGCAACCTAATCACATTAATTTATTCATGTTCATTAGGATTTATTTATTTTCTCATATATAATTGATTGACTTTAGGTAGTTGTTGAAGAAATAAAAATGTTATTTGACTTCATTCAAATTGTGGTGTAGTATGAAGTGTATTAAAAAGGAAAAATAAAAATTATTATAATTCATGTGGTGAATAGAAGAAAGATGTTAGATTCAACCGAAGGTGAAAAATTCGGCCGACACGTAATGTATCGGCAGTTTCTGATGGCCGTTTTGTAACGGCCAATACGCTACACCATGTATCGGCTGTATGGTGTAGCGGTGATACACCCTCTGTCATGGGTGATACATATCAAAGTGACAAATACTGTTCTCGAGATATTAACGGCAATTGGTAATAACGGGATATTTTTAAATTCTCGGATTTTTACCGGGAAAATCTCGCTGAAATTTTAATATTTAAAAAATAAAAAAAATAGAATAAATAAAAAAATAGAATAAATAAAAAATTAATAAAATAAAAATGGTACAGGGAATTTACAGGGAATTTATCAGGAATTTACCGGGACATTATCGCATTATTAACGTTTATCACGTTTTTAACACGATTTTATCAAGAATTTACCGGAAATTTATCGTCGTGGTGATAAAAACGTGTTTTTAACGTGGTAATGGTATTTTGCCGATAAAAACGCGGTAAATTTGAAAATACCGCCGATATTTGTGATAAGGATGCATATCATCCTTACAGACCATTACATGTCGTTATAGACTATTACATGCCGTTATAAAGGCCGTTACAGATTTTTTGAAATTTTTTTAAAAAGAGGAGGAGAGAGATTCTGTAACGGCCATTATAAGCCATTTCGCACTGTATCATCACAACTGCCATAACGGCTGTTACGATACAGTGGGCATTTTTTTCACCCCAGATCTCGAATATACCAAAAATACATAACGAATGTTTAGTAAATTACATGTGTTTATGGGCGAAGACTCAGATGAATTAAAAGTGAGCAATATTAAGATACGAGATTGATAAATTTAAATGATCTTCGTAATTCAAATGACTTTAGCATGATGGATTTGGTGGACATAAATAATCTGACCCGCATAACCTGACTCAAGAAATTAAGTGGGTTGAGTTTTAAATATTTTAAATAAGATTGGATTGGATTGGATTGAAGAAAATTAGGTTGGGTCAAGCTTTTTTAAATTGACCCGACTCGACCCGCGTTAATCTGATCTGACCCATTCAAAAAATTTAATATAGCACTCATGTTGAGTCGGGTCAGCAATTCAGGTTGGATTGAGCAATTCATATCGATTGAGGTTGAATTCAATAATTTTTTATATGGATTTGGTTAGATTTGTTCAAACTCAGCCCAATTCACCTTAATTTCAGCCCTAATTGGTGGAAAAAGAGAGGCGTGATTAAAAAAAAACATAGAAGAGCAGAGCACACGAATAAAAGCAATTATTGGATAGCTCTTGTGTATACTTCATTGATATTAGAAAATGAGAGATAATATTATCACTGTAATATTTTCCTTTGTTATTTTTCCACTAAATGAAGATCCATAAATAAATCTCTTAAAATAACCCAAAAGTAGTACCAACCCTGAAATTTGAGGGGGCCTAGGCCCTGAGAGCAGTGCAAGTGGAGGTTCTACAGCCCTTGGTCACATTGGAGAGCCCTAGACGACGGCCTAGTTGGCCTAAAGCCAGAGCTGGCCCTATCCAAAAGATAACTGAGCTATAAATTTTCTAATCGAGAGATATACACAATCTATCACAATCATAATCTATCATAATCTCAACAAATGTTAACCCCCTATTCAAGTTCGAGTAGGTCCACCACTTGAATTTGAACTTATTAAACTTGATGATCTAAGAGTTGGATGATGTCATTTAATGGAGCAAAAACAGACCGATAGTCGAGATGCATTGGTGAAGCCAAAAACAAAACCAACGTACCTTGAAAAGTAGAAGTAAAGCCACTTTCAAACAATTGAATCATCCTCAAATTACCATCTTGTAAGATCAACAAAATACCCTTAAGGGACTGCCTCTTCTATGAATTCCCAAGTAATATCAACTTTATAATTACGTTATCAAGCTTTTACTAATTACAAATTTTAATTTCATTTTCTTTGAAATAATCTCTCCCTACCAATAGACTCATGCCAGTGCCGGCCCTGAGAACCCTTAGAATCTGAAGGGCCTAAGCAAAACTGATAAGAGGGGCTCTACTGCGGAGGCCCCCAGTTGCAAGGTTATTTTTTAGACCTATTTTGGGGTCAGAACCGGCCCAGTCTAATACTATTCTATTTTTCAATCAAGCATACAACTTACACTTTCTTACACTAATTACACATAAAAACTCATCCATCTTTTCTTAATTTCTCTTGTGTTGACTCATTCTAATTCTAAATTTCTAAGCCCTCAAGTCAATAAAATGATCCCATAATCCTCCAAAAACCATGACATTTCCCAGAAAGAAATCATAAGAAAAGTCAAATGAACAAACAGAGACTCAAACAGCAGACCCGACCACCCTCACTCTTACAACCCTTATAAATACACCTCAGTATAGAATAGAACTGCTAACATCTCTCAACTTACAGACCAACAAGACTCTCCAATTCAGCCAAACTGCCTCCTAAGCTAGATTCTGGCCAGCTACGACACGACCGGCGATGACTCCTCAGAGGGCATGCACCCTTTTGCTTGTGCTGTTCATCTTCTCTACATTGATCATATGGCAAGGCGGCCGCGTCGAGGCGGCGAGAGCATTGAGGGAGGACGGAGCAGATGGGAATCACTTGGTGATGTACTCTTCAGTGTACGAGAAAGCAAAACAAGCGATGGACTGTTGGATCGGCCGATTGACGTCGGGGCCGAGCCCCAGTGGCCCTGGCCATTAGTAGATCAAATTACCAACCATGGTAGGATGTTCATGCTAAACCCTGATTTGGGTTACATGACATCTGCAAGTGGGGCATGCAATGGCTTCTGTATGTACTGATAAAAGAAGTGAACATGTGTGTACATGACAATTGAATTCCTTATTTAGTTTTGTAATAGGGTAATAAAAGTGTTCGCATAGTGAAATTGGATTTTTCTCATTGTAATTTTGTTCATGTACGATCTCTCCATCAATTTCTTACCTCATATTTGTTTTGTGTCTTTCATTATACACGAGAGAGAGAGAGTAGAAGATGGGTTTGAATAATATGTAGCATATTTGGACAGATATTGTGTCTTAATTACAAATAAATTAACTCAAACGGATTGGAGTGATTGTCAGAAAACTGCCTAAAGAAGCGGGAGTTCTGAGTTCGATTCCTACTACACTCCAAAAAGTCACTTCAGGTAGAGTTACCCTATGTGGGTAGAGAAACTTGCACATACTCTGAGGATTAGTCAGGTGTTCTATGAGGCCTCGATACCTTAATTATAAAATAATCAATATACAACAAATACACATGAAGTAAAAAAAAAATACAAGAGATCTATATGGTTCTATAGTATATCTATGTTCACGTTAAGATGAGAGCAATTTATTTGTCTTCGATAATAAGATTACAATGGAATGTCATCTTTTTCACATCTCTCTCAATTTGAATGAATTTTAGATGACACTAAGTACAAAATTACAACTATATTAAAGAATAAGATTACAATGCTTTCTTCTTCATATCTCTCTCAAATTTAGATGAATTTGTGTATCATTAGAAATCCAAGATACACCGTATAGATGACACTATGTACAAAATTACAAAAATATAATTGATTGTCCTATCTGGCAACTGAAATTTAAACTCACAACTTCTAGACTACAATTATCAATCGTAATCAAATATCCTTCAGTTCTCATCATACACCTATATAATCTAATTAAATGAATTTATACCAACTTTTTTACTCATTTCAAAATACTTCACCATTTACCTAAATCTGAGTCCTTTGAACCATTAAAAACTTGTAGTCATAAAATTATACTTTAAGTGAATTATCAATTGATTTTTTTTATCGCATGCGGGTGAAAGAGTACTTATGTAGCGCGGGTAGGACTCATGCGAGTGAAAGAGTACTGATGTAGCACGGGTAGGACCCATGCGGGTGAAAGAGTCTTCTTCTCTCAGCCGATCATGGCTTTTCTTCCCGATCCCATCTCCTACGGAGGTGGAGAAACTTTGAAAATCTTAAGCTCAGCAGAATCGTTTCCTACATGGAAACTACTAAGATTGGTAGATGCAATCCCACAGACGAGCCTACTATAGCCTCCTATAAAAGGGTTACCTTCGCCACGATGAAAGGATATACAAAAAAATGGAAAACCCAGATCCTTCTCTATTCTCTCTCTTCCTTCTCTTCTTTCTCTTCTTTCACCTTTTACAGATCTGCTACGGCTAGCACCATCTGCACCCAAGATCTGTCCTCCCCTGCCAGCATTCTAATTGCTGCCCAGTCTTCTTGTTGTTGTTGCTACTGGCTGCTGCATCACGCCAACCCCAGGTTGCCCTCCAACCTTTAATCTCAGTCTTACCATCTGCATCCCAAGCCACTTTTCACTCGTGACTCAGGTCCACACCCCATTGTCGTCCCTAACCTAACAACCCAGTCACCCATCTGCCCAACCCATTAACCCATTCCCTTCTCCTTTTCTTTCCCATCTTTTACCCAAGGTCACATCATTCTCCACTTTGCTTGGCTAGTGTGCCTTTACATGACTTTCACCCTTTTGCCCTCTGACCAAGCCTAGACGAACCATTCAACACTATTTTACCCAATTCCCATTAAAACCCATTGAATCCCACCATCGGCGGTACATTATTTTGATTGGGTGGTGACCATCGCCACAGTTCGGGCCGCTCAAGTTTCAGATCCTACAGCCGTTGTATCACCTTTTCAACCAAATTATTATTAGAATTTAATATATACTTTAAAAAAATTAATTATCAAATTAAAAAATGAACCCAATCTTCTTTATTATAAAAAATACCAGTCCCTATCAATTCTTTTACGCTCATACATTTTATAAAAACTTAAATTGTCTCGGAAAAGAAAAACTCAATAAAATAAGGGCTTTTGGTTTAAGGCTTAAAAAATAATATTAATTAGGTTGGGTCCTGTACATATTCAAATTTGCTGACGAGTCCTTCAAAAGACTTGTATAGTCTTTCACGTGATGCAATTTAATTCTTTTATTTATTTCATACATACTGTAATAAGTCCAATTTTCAATCGGAAATTTCAGAGTCAATTTCAACCTCTTCATACTCTTTGACCCTCTAACAAATTGTTAAGAAAATATTTTAACACTATCTTATAGGAGTAAATTTTTCCAATGAATTAAAAAAAAATCAAACTATTAAAGTTTTCAAGTGAAAAATCAAACAGAATGATTAGATACATCTTAAACTTAAGAAGCAACACATCAAAAAAAAATCATATAGACCTCTTAGAGGACTCGACAAATCCTTGGAGCATATCCAAACCTTTCTACCTACATGTACCGAGTAACTCTTCAGGAAATAGCTTTTTGAGGTGGAGTTGGAATCAAACTTAAGACTCCGGCTTCTTGAAATGAGTTCTTAACCATCACTTCAACTCCATCGAATTAACATGTAACAATATATATATATAATTTTTTTTATTTATATATAAAAAAAGTCCTCTAATTCATATCTCATGTACCTAACTTTCTCAATTTCTGACTTATGGTTGTAATATTTTCCATCAGCCGCTGGTAGACCTCTGTGAAAGTGTGAAGTCATTCATAGACTAACATGTCCAAGATGTACTTACTATGTTCCAACTTCCAAGTTCAAATAAGGTGGCACCAATACCTTGTGATCACGTCAGATAGACAAAAAGCACTTAATAAGCAACCTAATCACATTAAATTATTCTTGCTAATTAGGATTTATTTATTTTCTAATATGTAATTGATTGAGTGTAGGTATTTGTTGAAGAAATAAAAATGTTATTTGACTTTGTGCATACATGGAGACAATGCCCGCCTTCTTTCAAATTGTGGTAAAATATGAAGTGTATTAAAAAGGAAAAATTAAAACTCGGGTTGAGTCGGGTCAGCAATTCAAGTTGGGTTTGAGCAATTCATGTCGATTGATGTTGGGTTCAATAATTTTTTATATGGGTTGATTTAGATGTATTAAAACTCGGCTCAATCCACCTGAATTTCAGCCCTAATTGGTGGAAAAAACAAATGGAGGAAACAACGGGAGAGAGAGGTGTGATTCAATAAAAAAGAAAGATAGAAGAGCAGAAACATATCAATGGCCGAGATTTATTAGTGAAGCCAAAAACAAAACCATCGTACCTTAAAAAGTAGAGGTAAAGCCAGAATCTTCATCTTCTTATCACCTTCAAACAATTGAATCAACCTCAAATTATCATCTTCTAAGATCAACAAAATACCCTTAAGGGACTCCCTCTTCTGTGAATTCCCAAGTAATATCAACTTTATAATTTATAATTACGTTATCAAGTTTTTACTAATTATAAATTTTAATTTCATTTTCTTTGGAATAATCTCTCCCTACCAATAGCCTCATGCTATCGTAATTTCTCGTGTTGACTCATTCTAATTCTAAATTTCTTAGCCCTCAAGTCAATAAAGTGATCCCATAATCCTCCAAAAACCATGACATTTCCCAGAAAGAGATCATAAGAAAAGTCAAATGAGCCAACAGAGACTCAAACAGCAGACCTGGTCACCCTCACTCTTACAACCCTTATAAATACACCTCAGTATAGAATAGAACTACTAACATCTCTCAACTTACAGACCAACAAGAGTCTCCAATTCAGCCAAACTGCCTCCTAAGAGGACCCCATTAGATTGTTAAATTCGGGCCAGCTACGACACGACCGGCGATGACTCCTCAGCGGGCATGCACCCTTTTGCTTGTGTTATTCATCTTCTCTACAGTGATCGTATGGCAAGGCGGCCGCGTCGAGGCTGCGAGAGCATTGAGGGAGGACGGAGCAGATGACAATCACTTGGCCATGTACTCTTCAGTGTATGAGAAAGCCAAACAAGCGATGGACTGTTGGATCGGCCGATTGACGTCGGGGCCGAGCCCCAGTGGCCCTGGCCATTAGTACATCAAATTACCAACCATGGTAGGATGTTCATGATAAACCCTTATTTGGGTTACATGACATCTGCGAGGGGCATGCAATGGATTCTGTATGTACTGATGAAAGAAGTGAACATGTGTGTACATGAAAATTGAATTCCTTATTTAGTTTTGTAATAGGATAATAAAAGTTTTCACATAGTGAAATTGGATTTTTCTCATTATAATTTTTTTCATGTACGATCTCTCCATCAATTTCTTACCTCATATTTGTTTCGTGTCTTTCATTATACACGAGAGAGAGAGAGAGAGAGAGAGAGAAGAAGATGGATTTGACTAATACGTAGGATAAAAGGAATGGTTTTAAAATGAGAGTTGTTAAAAGCTGAAACCGTGTTGATCAAGATTAAACAAAAATAGTAGATATTGTGTCTTAATTACAAATAAATTAATCCAAAGGGGTTGAAGTGGCGGCCAAGAAATCACCTCAGTTCTGAGTTTGATTCATACTACACCCTAAATGACCACTTCCGGTCGGTGTGTAGGTAAAGAGGCTTTACGAGACTTGAACACCTTGCTCACAAAAAATAAACAAAAAATTTTACAATAAAGCAAATACACATGAAGTACAAAAATACAAGAGATCTATATAATTCAATAATATTTCTATGTTCACATTAAAATGAGAGCAATTTATCTCTATTGGAGAATAAGATTACAATGGAATGTTATCTTCTTCACATCTCTTTCAATTTAGGTGAATTTTAGATCATACTACTTACAAAATTACAATTATCTTCGAGAATAAGATTACAATGCTATCTTCATCACATCTCTCACAATTTAGATGAATTTGTGAACTATTAGAAATGTACAAAAATATATAATCGATTGTCCTTTCTGACACTCTAGACTACAATTATGAGTCTTAACCAGTTGTACTGCAGTTCAAAATGAATTTATACCAATTTTAGTACTCATTTCAAAATGTTTTGCTATTGAACTAAATATAAGTCTTTTGAACCATTAAAAACCTATAGTCGTGTAAGTAATAGATTTTTTCAATCAATTTATTATTATAATTCAATTTATATACTTCAAAAAAATTAATTATTCAAATTTCAATAAGACATTCCTTATATGGGACATTTTCAAATTGAAAATGAAGATGTTATAGTAATCCTATTTTAAATAATCATATTGTTCATGTGAGTTCAGGGGTTTAAAATTCGGTACCAACTGATATTTTCTCTCTCCTCTTTTTTTTTTTTACAAAAATAACCGATATCGGCCGATATTCTAACCCATGTGTGAGTCTGTATCCTTCCATTAGTCTATCATGTGAAACATTACCTTATTAGTTCAAAGAATCTAAAGATAACTCTGCTGTAGACTTTTATTTTTTATAATAAGAGACACTGGTGTATTTTCTCACTACTTAAACCGTGACAAGTAGATTTAAAAAAAAAAAACCCAATGTTCTTTATTATAAAAAACACCAATTTTCCTATGCTCAGGCATTTTATGAAAACTTAAACCATTTCGGAAAAGAAAAATACAATAAAATTAGGGCTTTTAGATTAAGACTTAAAAAATAATATTAATTAGGTTAAGTCGGGTACATATTCGAATTTGCCAATGACTTGTATATTCTTGCACATGATGCAACAAAAGTCTTTCCTCGGAGCATAAGAAGCAACACATCAAAAGAAATTCATATAGACCTCTTAGAACACCCGACAAATCCTCGGAGCATATGCAAACCTTTCTATTTACATGTACCAAGTAACTCTTTAGGAAATGGCCCTTTGAGGTGGAGTTGGGAATCAAATTTAAGACTCCCGCTTCTTGAGATGAGTTCTTGACCATCACTTCAACTCCATCGAATTAACATGTAACAATATATATATAATTTTTTATTTATATATAAAAAAGAAGTCCTCTAATTCATATCTCATGTACCTAACTTTCTCAATTTTTGACTTATGGTTGTAATATTTTCCACCAGCCGCTGGTAGACCTCTGTGAAAGTGTGAAGTCATTCATAGACTAACATGTCCAACATGTACTTACCATATTCCAAGTTCAAATAAGGTGGCACTAATACCTTGTGGTATTTGTTGAAGAAATAAAAACGTTATTTGACTTTCAAATTGTGGTAAATGTTAGATCTCAACATACTAAAAATAAGTAAAGAATGTTTAGTAAATTACATGTGTTTGTCGGCAAAGTCGCAGATGAATAAAAGTGATCAGTACGAAGAATTGAAGACACGAGATTGACAAATTTAAATGATCTTCCTAATTCTAATGACCTTAGCATGATGGATTTGGTGGATAGAAGTAATCCGGCTCGTATGATTTAACCCGAGAAATTAAGTGGGTTAGATTTTACATTTTTTAAATTAGGGTCGGGTTAAGTTTGAAGAAAAAAAAAACTCAAATTAAATTCAGATCGAATTGAATCAAGTTTTTTTAAATTGACCCGACTCGACCTAAAATGATCTTATCTGACCCATTTAAATTTTTTAATAAAGCCCTTGGATTGAGTCGGGTCAGCAATTCAGATCAGGTCAGATCGAATTCAATAATTTTTTATATAAGTTGAATTAGATTTATTAAAACTCGGCTCAACAAACTAATTCATATAAATAATCACACAATGTGAGAAAGAGAGAGAGAGAGAGAGAGAGAGAGAGAGGCGTGACTGAAAAAAAAAAGATATAAGAGCAGAGCACATTGTTGGGCGTAGATGGCTCAAATTCAAAATCCTCAGAGTAGGCGTTCAAAGTTGGACCACGGCAACGCAGAGAAGCGTGTGTGAGTTGCACATATGTAGCGTGAGACACTCATATTAGACTTTGAATCGTGATTGTACAATAAATGTATATATTATATTAAAGATATTATTTAATTAGAGAGTTATAAATACATATATTATATTAGAGATGTTATTTAATTAGAGAGTGTAGTAAATTGACGTTAAATATTTCTTTCCAAAAAAACTCCTTAAACTCTCACCCATCATAAAAAATCCTTTAAGTTAAAATCATTTTATCTTCTTCACTTTCTGCTCCATCAACATTACTCCCTGAAAGTCATACAGCCATCCATCGCCGCCATTAGATCATCTCCATTTGTAAAGCCTTTAATCACTTTTGCAATAATTTTATATTATAAATGTATGAAATATTATTTTACAAAATGATTGGGACAATATATTTTTTTATTCTGACTATATATTGAGTAATGAGTTAAAGAGATTTATTACTTTTTGTATGGACCCGAAGTCAGAGAGATTTATTACTTTGGTGGGAGACTCTGCTGATATTCATTGAGTTACAATGTGAGACGACTTTTGCAGGCAGGAAAGGGTTCACACAAGGTGACACCAACGTGGAGAGAGAGAAAAGGCAAAGGACTCACGTGCATACACGAAGAAGAAACAGAGAGGTTGCACAGACGATCTGAGTTTGGTCTTTCTCAGAGTGAGACAGTTCTTCAGAAGTCAGAAGCTAAGGAACTTAACATGCTCTCTATGTTTGTATTTGGTTTGGGTTGCAAACTGAAAGGGTTACTCTTCTTGTATGTACATTTCTCTTTTTGTTATTATAAATTACACGCTCCGAAACATAGATAAAATTGTGTCGAACCACGTAAAATATCTATGTTATTATGTTGTGATTGTTCTGTTGTTTTATTTTAGAATATTTATTCTTAACACACACAAATGAAAGCAAGGGAGAATTTGAGGTACAAAAATTTTAGTTATTGGATAGCTCTTGTGTATACTTCATTGCTTCTATATAGTGAAAGATATTAGAAAATGAGAGATAATATTATCATTGTAATATTTTCCTATGTTATTTTTGACTAAATGAAGGTTAAATATATAAAGTACATAAATGAATCTCTCACAATAACTCAAAAGATAACTGAGGTACTAATTTTCTAATTGAAGGATAGACACAATCTATCACAATCTCAAGCTCAAGTAAATCCACCACTTGAATTTGAACTTAATGATCCAAGAATCGATGATGTCATTTGATGGAGAAAAAAAGATAAACAATTGAGATGTATTAATAAAGCCAAGAATAAAACTAACGTACGTCGTCGT
Organism: Chimonanthus salicifolius; assembly: GCA_013350335.1. Classification (NCBI taxonomy): domain Eukaryota; kingdom Viridiplantae; phylum Streptophyta; class Magnoliopsida; order Laurales; family Calycanthaceae; genus Chimonanthus; species Chimonanthus salicifolius. Next base: position 58,505,106 of record CM023537.1, read on the forward strand.
CAGAATATTCATCTTCTTGTTACCTTCAAACAATTGAATCAACCTCAAATTACCATCTTCTAAGATCAACAAAATACCATTAAGGGACTCCCTCTTCTATGAATTCCCAAGTAATATCAACTTTATAATTTAAAATTACGTTCTCAAGCTTTTACTAATTATAAATTTTAATTGCATTTTCATTTTCTTTGGAATAATCTCTGCCTACCAATAGCCTCATGATCAATATCTCCACATGGAAATTCGATTAATAGTGAACTATCGTTATATGTCTATTTATCAATCCACGCATGCAATTTACACTTTCTCACACTAATTACACATAAAAGGTCATTATTTAGCATGTTCATTTATCATTTTTCAACAACTTATGGTGGAATTTTCCAACAAATTCATCCCTCATTTATCATGAAAAAGACACAAGGAAACTTGAAGCTATATATTTTAAGCCTTTAAAAATGTTCATTTAATTTTTTTTATTCCTTAAATGTACTTATTTATTCAATTAAGTAAATGTCAATGCTTGAAATTAGCCATTATGGACCACTACAGAACAACAATTTAATATTATGGATTTTTCAATATTTTTTATAAATTTTTGACATAGTTTTTTATATCAACTTCCTGGGCCTCTACAGTTGGATACTATTAAAAAAAGGCTCTCACCGTGTCCCATGAAAGGTGATTTTAAGGGACTCCAATGTTCATTTGATGCCCAGAGGAAGAAGTTTCAGTCACTGGAGGGGTGAACTTAGCACACATTTATCTAATAATTGGAGAAATTATCTATTGTGAATTATTTTTATAACCACAGTGTTCAGATCTCTTAGAGCACCCGATAATTCTCGGACATATACAAGTCTTTCTATCCACACACATCGAGTAACTCTATGACATCTCTGGGCAGCTTCTGATCATTTGAACTGTCGCTTTGGATAAATCCTGGATCCAATTAAAAGGTTTCTTTATGGGTATCAACCCGAGACACCATTGCAAAATCACCAACCAAAGAAAACAAAATTTTACGCTGAACTGAACCATTCGGTCTCAAGAACAGAGACCTTTTCTCCAACAAATAGCGCCGTAAACAATCATCAGAACAGAAAGTTAATATCACAAAAAATGGATATACCATTGTTGATGCCACCAATCCCTGCTTGTATCTCCGGCATCTGGTCAGCGGGGAATGGAAATAGCATGTCAGCAATATAACAAGAACTTTGGCTTCAGACCATTTTTAACTGTTGATGATTCTCTTCATGATAAATTAATTACGCTCGAATGGTACTTCGATGAAATACTTTGGGCTGTATTGCTGGAAATTCGTCAATTTCCCTGGATTCTTCACATGCTAATCATGAACTTCCCCTTTCGCTTTTCTCACTGTCATAACCACTGGCCTTGCCCGTTCTTCCCGTGATGAAAACTTGGGGTGGCAATATTTCATTGTGAATGTCAAGACCCTGGAAAGATCGGGTGGCAAAGAATTCTGCACCGAATTTAGCACTTCGCTTGACAAAACTGGAAGGTGTGTATCCCACTTGAAGAGCCTGGTTCGTTGTCTCTGCTGAAACAAGTGCTCTTTCCTTTTCTTCCTCTACTTCTCCTGAGTGAGTAAGCACTTCAAGGGTCAGTAAGATACACTACTACAGCAGTTATCAGTGGTGGTTCGTCAAATGGACGTTATGTATGCTCAAAGGCAAGTTGGAGACACCCAGAGTCAAAGAATGGACCTCAGGAGCAAGATCCAAGAAATGCATTGTGCATACTAAAGGCAGAATGCCGAAAAACAAGACTGTAATTCTTAATGAAATTTGACATTGGAAGATTCAGAAACCATGTGGTTCACCGAAAATCTCTCATTGTTAACTTTACCAATTAACTGAGTATAGAAAATCTCCTCAGCAGCAAAACAACCAAAATTGCAACATGAAAAAGTGATGCAGAAAATGAGATTGAGAAACTAACCATGAACTGCAAGATCTTCTACATAAGCACCCTCGATAAAAGAAAACCGCGCTTCTTTTGAACTGTTGCTGACTTCTGGTGAAACATAAGGCATCGTCAAGTCCCAAAATTCGATCACGTATGCTCCTGTCCACTGGCATCCACTTGAAAAGGGAAAAAACAAAAACAAAAACAAAAATGAGAAACAGAAGATGCAGACTGTAAAAAGATTTAAATTCATGGGCATAATTGATTGCTTCATTCCAAGCAATATACAGCATGTTAGTCTTGGAATTAATTTTGCCAATAAGAATATTTTCAAAATTTATCAAAGCACATGGAAATATGCAATTTCATGTGGAAATTGATGCTTTGGAAGGAAAAATGTCTTTTTTTCAAGGCACTTGCTATAAAAGTGGTCGTTCATACATTTTTATAGAAAAAAAATTCACCTGCAAACTGCTGCCCATGAGGGACAGTTGCCTCTGGCCCCCATGGTCTGAGTTCACACCCATCTACCTCCCTTAAATTGCATCCATATCCAATTTGGACCCAATTTGAGTTGGATCTCACCATTGGATTAGAAATTTATCCAAAACTGACCCCATTTTGACCACTGATCTTTGACCTTAAAATCATGTCTTTTCAAATCCAATTGATCTGATTTTTATGAGAAGAGTAATTCTAAAAATGCCTCTCAAACCCACCCATCCCCATGTGCATTGAACCCCACCCTGAGGGCCCCAAAGAGCTCATGGATGTTTATCATTCATGGGAAGCATCGCCAGGAGACTGATTCTTTTATAGAATACTGAGCTGATGATAGATGGTAATTAATTGGCCTCCGTTTCTTCTCCAAACCAACTGATTCCTATGAGATTGACCTGGATTATAGTCCCCATTGTCTCTTAACCTTATACGGCGATAAGCTTGATCAAAGTATCAAAGAGAAACTAAATCACAATTAGACAAGACTGCGGAGGGAAAGTATGATGATAATATATAGATGACAAATACTTCAAGATGACACGGTTTAAATTTTCAACATTTCCCTAAATATGTGCTCATTTAGATTCCAATTCCTAATGATTGTGATGATCCAATCTTCAAAATAATTAATAAATTTCCAATAAATTAAATTCCCTTTTTAACTGGTTACTTTATTAATAGAGGCAAAATAATACAGCCAGCAGGAAGGAAGAAAACAGCCCTTTACAGAATACACCCAGCACTGATAAGGTTAAAACCAAAGAGGCTACAAAAGGACCAGGCTACAGCCCCCCACAATCTAACTCAGATATGGAAACATTTCTGAATCCCTTAGAGGAAGCAGCTCAGGTAGCAATCCTAATCTTAGCCATGTCTACACCATGTCAGGGATCTGATGCATGTTGCAGATGGTTTTGTTGCCCATCTTCCCAAATGAACTGTACAATAGCTGGTAATAGTGGGAAACATCATTCCCAACAGCACTCTCACACACTGGGAACCATTGCCAGCATAAAAATTTTGAAGCAACAAGGAAATTAAGCAAGGCATTGCCCAAGAGAAGCCAAAAGATTTGAAGAAGAAACCATACCTAGGTCACAAACTAATAGTGAGTGAATAAATGTACATTTTCATCATTTTAACACAACTGACAAGCATTGACTACAAGCTGTTGCCTGATAAATCACATCACTGAAGAACCAAGCTGATTGTTTTCCAAAATCCGATGTTTCCATTGATCTTAGGCATTTAAGGAGATGGTCTTTTTTCTTATTTTAAGATTTTCCTGTGTCCCGTTACAGTACTTCATGAAAGGTTATCCATCAGTATGAAAGCACATGATAAGTATGACTTTTTCTTTTAATTTCAATAATTTTAAGACACATGCAAGCTGCAATAGTGTAAATTTCTCCAAGCATAAACATAATACAGTTATCCTGTTTTATTCTAATTAAAAAAAAAAATTGTTGCTTCAATGCTTTTTCTGAACCGTTATTGATATTCATATGAGTTGATGCACCTTAATAGCTGCATATTGTTCTTTCTTTAGTACTGATTCACCCAATCATTAAAAATTCAACTTGAACACAATTCACTGGATCCAATAACTAATCAATAATAAATGTCCAGTTTCTCAAATTTGTTACCACAACAATCACACTAGAAAAACTTTGTGCCGAAAAGAATCATTTGAGATGTTCCAGGTGGTACCTGCTGAAAGCTAGCATTGCCTCAAATGGTGTAATAACTGGAGCTAAGAATTCTTTGCTGTCCCAAAGAGCAGTTTGAGCACAAGAGACATAAACAAAAACATCACACTGCAAAAGTGAAAACCTGAACAATATAAAATGTTCCCTTTTTTTTTGAAGCAGAGGCAATGAAAATACATATTAGAAGCACAAGTTCAAATGCTCTGATCTGTAAATAAAGCCTACCTCAGGGAAATTTGCAAGTTTTGCAGGGTTTGGTCTTCCCATGACCAGTGTGTATGCATTTTTTCCTGCTTGCTTTATCAGTTCTTTCATTTTCCGAATCATATGAAGATAACCAGCTGTATTTGGCAGTTCAGATAAAATGATAATAATTAACAAACTAAAATTTCCAAGAGATTGAGGCACGAACATGATATGAATATAGTGAGAACTTCTCACATGGCATGATTTGATTTTGCAGTAAAGTAAGTGAGTCATTATTATCTGATATAGAACTACATCAATTACCTTAAGAGGGGAAAAAAGAAAAAAATTTAAATAAAAGATTTATATAGCATAAAAAAAGAAGAAAATAGATAAGAGCTAAGGTAGTTGAATAATCTATGAATTATATACTACAAATGTAACACGTCCACAAGTGTAGTTCTCAGATGGCATGATTTGATTTGCAGTAAAGCAAGTGACTCATTATCAATTATCTTAAAAGGGAGAATCATCCATAATGTTCAATGAGTCGGTGGATATTAAAGATTCAAATGAAGTAGAAATTTTTAGCATTAGGAGAGCTCTAGTCATTTGGAAGGCTTTTGGTCAAGGTCAGGTGGTTATTGAGGGGGATTCGGCAAATGCTTTCAAATGGGCATCGGGTTTACGGCGCCCACCTTGGAGATTGACAAATGTGGTTAGGGAGGTGAGAGAATTGGCTAAAGGAATGGAGAGTATCTTTTTCTATTGTTGGAAGATCAGCCAACGGGGTGGCGGATTACTTTGCAAAATTAGGAGTTGACAACCTTTGGGCTGGAGTTTTTTTATTGTTGTGACCTTATTTGCTTGTTTATTTTTCTTGTATTCCCTCTTTTGTGTTTTTCTTTGGGTCTATCCCTTTTAGACCCTCTCTTTTTCTTTGAATTTTTTCCTCTCTTTTAATGAATTTCTTTTATGACTGCTCAAAAAAAAAATTATCTTAAAAGGGGAAAAAAGAAAAAAAATTAAATAAAAGATTTATATAACATAAAAAAAAAAATAGATAAGAGCTAAGGTAGTTGAATAATTTGTGAATTATATACTACAAGTGTAACACGTTTATTATACATCATAGCAAATATACCTGTATAATTTTAGTATCTTTTGACAATGATGAGGGATGCCAGCAGAGAAAGATGCATCGAAATCTACATTTTAGCCCATAATGTTTGGGTGTTAAATTTCTACACAATCCCTATATATTTGACCATAGATAGCACAGATCATACGTTGATCTAGCAGTGGATTTGAAGATTTGGCTCGATTTATCCATTTGTATCATCTAAGTCTTCATTGGTGGTTGGATCAATCCAGCCACTGATACAGCACCAACCTGGTATGTCTCTCATAGTTTGGTGTTGTATTGTGTAGTTTATATGTGGTTTAAAATTGTTAGAGACAGTTTTTTATTTATGGTTTTAGATTGTCCACATGTGTGCCCAAGTCACATGTGTCTAGGGTTTCTAAGAGAATCTATCTTTTTTCAAATAGTTGTAAGAGACAATTTTTTAGAATGATGATAAATGAATGAACAAGGAAATTCAAGTTTCTATCATCTGCAGATCTAGTGTGACTCCTGCTTCCTTGGTGTGAGATCAAGGGACCTATGTGACTCAATGTACAATTTTTTTCTCTTCTTCTTCCTCTTCTTCTTCTCTCTCTCCCTCTCTCTCTCTCTCTCTCTCTTGAAATGATAATTGATATTAAAGGCACCAAAGTTGCAAAAAGAAATGTACAAAGAAATGAGAACAACAAGGAGAAAAGTACAAAGAGACCCGAAACACCTTACACCCACAAAAACAGGACTCCAAAAAAGGAGAAGGGAAAATGAGAAAACCTAGGAAAGCCCAACACACTATTTCTAGGCTTGCATAATATTAGTCATGGATAAATGCTAGAAATCTGATTAAGGAATCCCGAGCTACGCATTTGGCCACATTCGGTTGCTGAGACTTTGGGGACCTTCCGTACATTCTTGAAAACCATGTGATTTCGTCATCACAATTCACCATAAGCTCCAAAGAGTGGAAAACGGGGCAATGCGCCACAAAACCGAGCACCTAAAGGAGACATTAAAACCTGTCACGCAAAGGAAAGCTAGGCAACCATAGAAGACACCTCCCTATCTCTTTGTCCTCCATTCTCTTTTCACCCCTCTTTTCCTCACTTTTTCCCTCTATCTACACCTTATTTTTGTCCATTTTCCATCCAAACCTTAACCCTAGCTAAACCAAGACCCAACCCCCCATCAACCACCAAAACCCCAATCAGGACCCACCAGTCCATACCGATGTTTGTTTATGTCCGGATGACAGTATAGAAGGATTCGTTTTGCCCTATTTTGCACCCCAACATCTGGATTCCTATCTTAGACCTTTAAATCTAACCCTAACCTGTCGTATGAACCTATTTGAGAACTTGTTTTACTTGAAAATATAAAAAATAAAACATAAAAAACCCTAATTACTTTGGCAAACCCTAGGTCATCAGATAGCCCTATTTCATCCCTTAGGTGACTAATTTTTAAATCTAGAAGACGTAGGACTGGGTTTGGTATGATTTAATTTGTCTTTTGAGGGATTTTGCATTGAAGGATAGCAATACAACCTTGAGAGCTTTATTTGCATGTGTCATTCTTCTTTTTGAATCTCTTTGGTTAATTGTGTGTGTGAATTTGCATTGTTTTTGTTATATTCTTAGTTTAATATTAATTTATCCTCTAACATCTCATTTGAATCATGGATATAGGTTGCATGTCATTTTAGGTTTCACCACACATTTTGTATTCTCATAAAAGCATCCATCTATCATTTAGAACTAGGGTTTCCAATATTTTAGCCCATCTTACATCAAATTTGGTATCAAAGCTTGTCTTGAGTCAGAGAAGTACAAAAGATGACCTTTTTAAAAAACATATATCTATTAAGAGCATTAAACAATAAGACTTTCAAGAGAGAATCAATACAAGCTGAAAAGCATATCAGCACAGACCATACCTACACCAAGAGTGCCAACCAGAATACCAACGATGTTTGCATCTTTTGCTTTCTCCACAAGGTAGTATCTACAGAAACAAACACGCAAGCATTTCATTGATTTTCTTTTGAAACAGTAAGCATTTCATTGATTTCTACAATTCATCTTGGTAGAAACGAAATTGGAAAAGGAAATACCTACGCTTGAGAATCCTTTTCTGATGAGATACATCCTTCACCAAGCAATTCTCCTCAGCATCATACCTGACTGAACATGACCAATCATGGAAAGATACCACAATGGATTTAAATTCACGACAAAATAAGTAGTAACTGACAAGACAATATACAAGTGTGTAAAGCATGACAAATTGGAAGTTGGGCAAAAAAGGATTAATTGTGCACACATAACAACATCATGGGCCAAAGATATATGAAAATTGAATCTCTCTTGCATGTAGTTCATGCAAAGAACTTTAAAAAAGTAAGTTCTTTCTTCACTGCATGACTTCTATTTTATAGAAATGGGATGTATGAATCTCAAATCCAGCACCAAGAGGTTGTACAGCCATAGTTGCTCCTAACAACTAATTCATTAAAGTATAAGGTCTTTCAGTTGAAACAACTCAATTTTCTAAGAAATCATTTGGTGCACATATAGAGACAACACAACCCTTCAAAAAGAAAGGCAAAGATGTTCATTAGAAGCAGATAGAATTTTGTACCTATTTCACAGTTGTTAAATGTAAGCACAACATTTGCAAATGCTGGATTGTCAGCACCGATCCAGAATAACAAGTAGTCCTCCATGTTATGGTCCTGTGGTAACGTCCATGCCAGACCTCCAAGGCTATAACCCGCATTGGTTATAGGGGAAGCCATTTGCTTGCAATGGTTAGACTTGTGAATGTTAATGCTATCAACATACTTAAGAAGATCACCATTAGCAGAAGAGCTGTTGAACAGACCCTGTTGACGTTCCTGAGTTTCAGAACCTTCAGATGGATCCATAATTGAACATATGACATCCGCATAGTGGACTACTGAAGAAGACTTTGATATGCCCAATCTTGAAGACTCGACAACCATTGCTTCTTTAATACTCTGAATAGCATGAGCATATTCCAATCCAAACAGAACCTACATTTCAAGAAAAAGAAAATAATTGTAACAGATGAGAGAAGATGACGTAAGAAGATGATTACAACAGACCTATAGACTGTAGCATGAGCATGGGTAAGTATATTAGAACCCGACACCAGTACAGAGCAGTGTTTAAAACTTTAAAAACTCAACTCAAGTTGATTTCTCACTGAGTCGAGTCAACTCATAGACTTGGGCGAGTTTGACCCAGCCAAAAAGTCAAGACTAGATCAAACTTATTAAAATAATATTATTTAATGCATTATATATTAATTAAAAATATAAAAGTTTGATAAATAGTCTTAAGAAGAAGCATAGAAAGAGCAGATAGACAAAAAATTCAAGAAATACAAATTTAAAAGAAACCCTAAAATAAATAAAAAATAACACAAATGGAAAAATGTTAGAAGAAAAGGAAGAGAAAATAAGGAAATCCCCAAAACAGAGAAGAGGAGAAGCTAAAACCCAAATAGGGTAAAAATGGTAAAAAATGAATGAAGTAAAAAAGAAATAAAATTGAAGACATCAACGTCGTACGGAGTAGCTTAATTGGCAAACACTTTGGCTCAAGAACCAAAGATCCCAAGTTCAAGTCTCGTAGTCACCCAATGCCCGTGGCTTGTGGCGGTTGCATGCATCCGGAGTTTTACCAACGCTCTCATACTCAGGAAAAGGTATGGGTCTTGGGTTTCTTCGTCATCAAAAAAAAAATTAAAGACGGCAACTATGATTATGATGAATAAGAAGTTAAAAAAAAAAAAAAGAGAGACAAGAAAAAAAGAGAAGAAAAATAAAATTCCAAAAAATAAGTAAAATTTTAAAAAGAAAAAAGATAAATGAAGAATGAACAAAGAAATAGAAGAATGAGAAAGATATGAAAAACAAACAAGAAAATGAAAAGTTCAAAAAAAAAAAATTAGTACACATTTTGCTTATCTCCCTTGTTGCCTCTACCTCCATCCTCTGCTTTTTCCAATGCCAAAAGATGGATTTGGATTAGGGTTTTCATTTGCCTTTCTCCTCTCCCCTTTTTTGGAAGAGGGAAGAGGGAGGGGGTGGATAGTTGCTTTTCCTTATTTTAAGAAGAGTAACTTTTAAGATGACACTAGAAGAATCAAAGAACAATCCAACATGAAGATCTGTTCAACCTGGGTCTACCACTCAGTTCAAAGAAACAATAACATAGAATGGAATTGTAGCACAGTCAGCAAATGATCACTCACAACCAAAATATTGTTGGGCTCAAGTCGCATTACCAATTTCTTCTGGGGAGAAAAAGGTATCCTCTTGTCTTGTTAAGAGGAAAGGCTCGAAGATGAAGGACATGGTCCTCACTCCACATGATCATGTTAATCACGTTATCTATGCTGAACACAGAAAGTGCATTACTGTTGATACTGACAATACGAGGTGCGCAAAGACACTTTAAGACAACAGTCAAACCATGAACAATAAAGTCAAAAATTGATTGCTTAGCCATACCAAAATTGGCTTGTTACTGATTGATAGGCTGTCAAGTAAAGATTCGACACAGGTCTTCACATCAACCGAGGCTTTTCCAAAAACAAAAAATGCTGGCAAAGTTGATGTTCTGCAGAAAAACACTGCAAGTCATAATGAGCTAAAGAAATTGTAAGTTGCAAACTAATCAAGAGGAAGTGCTTGATGGATGCTATCATCTCCCACCTTAGACACCTCAAAAGTCAAGAGATTAAAACAAAAGAACCAAGATGTAATAGCACAGTTGGCACCCACCCAATGACACAATTATTAAGATTGAGGGTTCGCATCAAGTTACCATTTCAAAAAAAAGGAACAATGCAAAACTTAGCTCCTAAATCATTAGCTTCATGACCACAAGATGCTCAATAAACCACTTGCTTGACCACAAAAGCATGAATGAAACACACCATGTGTGTGTCTGAGAGGCTCTTTCTCTCTGTGAGAAAAATGCAACCCAAAAACTTTGGAGGAACTGTGGTCAGAAGAAATGTCTTCTTGTATGAGTTACTCTCTCAAAATCTAAATGAACAACACAATCAACTCGCTTCAGTAAAACACATAATGGTTCAAATGATTCTTCTTGGGGAAACTGCATAAAAAGGCTCCTAAAACCCATCCAGAACCAACGGATAGATAAAGAGATCTGGATGCAGTATAATTATTTCAAGAATTTTAAAATTTTGGCAGAGTGGGAGGTAATTTATCAAAATCATTTGGGATGGTGATGAATATGGAAATGAATCTGAGGGATTTTCCTACCATTTCTACAAACGTCATTATCCACTTTTTACCTACATTAATTGGTGGGGAAGAGTGAAAAGAATACCACACGAAACCATCAACCTAAAAGCAGTGTGAACCATCCAAGCTGTCAGGGAATTCAGCAACTTAAGGGCACATAAAAAAGATGGGAGCAATGGTGATCAGGAAAGCCCCAACACCAAACCTGACACCTAAATGAAAGATGAGAATATGTCATACCTATTAAGAAATCCTGACTCTATGATCTTGACTAGGCTTTCCACAATGAAATCCTGTATTGTGCTTCCACAAAATCTACACCATCCATGGGGCCATGTGACTTGATCAAAAGCATATGCCTCCAGCTGGTCCTAAACCAGATTTTCAACGGCAAAACTGTACCCAATGAACTGACACCTGACATCTGGATGTTTCTCCATTAGTTTGGACCTTTGACAACCCTGTGGTGGCCACTGATCAGATCGTTAGGTTCCACCTTAAGTGTGATTTTATGCTAATTGACACATCGACAATTGTTATAATGAAGTTTCACACGCCATTAGAATTCAAGACCTCTTAGTGGTTGAATGATTTACAAACCATGAAAGACTTGGGGAATAATGACACATTGACAATTGTTGCCAAAATTAAATGATCTAGGGAGATCTGGGGATTTGGCATTTTCCCATAACATCTCCAAAGGTGATTGGGCAACTATAATTCACCATAACAGAATAACTCCAGTCCCAAAAATACATTTGGATTGGGAAGTACTTCTAAGGGGATAATTTTCAAAAAAAAAAAAAAAAAAGTACTTCTAAGGGGATCCTTTTATGCGGTGGATCCTCCTATGTACAGGATTCTCCTTACAAAAAGTCAGTGAAAAGGATTTCACCATGGAGGTGGTAGAGTCGAAGTGACTAAGAACTAGCGGAGTTTGTTAGTGTGGCATGGTGTCATCTACTAGAATTTCCCTCCCATAAAAATTACTAAACAAGGAAAAAAATTCACTGGCTCCATGTGGGGCCCACTAGGGTCCCAATTCACACGCTCTCCTTCTCCACACCCATCTACCCCTCGTGAATCGTATTCATACCCAATTTGAATCCATTTCAAATTGCTCTCACCGTGGAATTAAAAATCCATCGAAAACTAACCGCATATTGACCATTGATCTTTGGCCCTTTAAAATCATGGTTTTTCAAATTCAATTGACATGTTTTTTACGAGAAGCATCATCCAGAAAATACAATTGGACCCCACCCCTGTGAGCCCCATAGGGCCCAGGTGCGACTATCGCTTATGGACGACGCCTCCCAGGTGAAAGTGATTCACCGAAGAAGATACACAAGTAAAAAAAAAAATGAACACTGGATTCCTCCATATTCTCCCAGTTCAAACAGAATTGTACCATACAGTTCCTCAAACATTAAGGATACATTTCTTTTCCAAGAAAAAAATGCTACGCATGCCCAGTGAATGTACCTGGTTTTTTTCTTCTTCAAAGTGGAGTGAATGGGCCTGGTTTTGCACCTGCCAATGTGGCAGCTCACATAATTAGACATCCCCTCTACCTCTCAAAAGGCTGACCCATTGTGATTTGCAACGTAAGCACCTAGCCCAAACAGGGTATTGTACCGGGTGCATATGGTATCCAATGCAAACTTCCGTAGTTTTTTAACCCCTTAACTTTTGGTCTTGAACCTCACCCAATGGTAGATTGATGCTTTCTTAGGATGAGTCTTTTCGACATAAAAACAACTCCTTAGCCATGTCGGAAACCACTTTCACAGGACAGATTACATAAAAAAGTGCTGCCCTAAACGAAACCCAAAACTCAAAAACCTCAAAACCCTCATTTCAATCTAGAAACCAAAAAAAGGACGCCCAAATAGCCAATACAAAACTCCAATGATCAGAACTTTCTCAATCAACATGGACGTATAAAGGGAAATTAAAATTTCGTGGTGTCAAAAAAATAAAAAAATAAACTGAAAGAAATCTTACGGGCTCAAGCAGGTATGTCCATAGTGCACTACGCAATCAGCATCAATGTGGGAAGCTCCAATCTCGTCTACGCAGCAGCTCCCGTATGTTGCATCCGCCATGACGAAAATCCCCACATCTGAAGTTCCCAACTCGCGAAGTTTCTCTCTCAGAGCGCTCGCTACTCTTGTAGAATCCTTCAACAGATCGTCTGGGAACTGAAATTATAACCAGTTCAAATGGAAAACCCCAGATTAAAATGTCAGTCTATGAACTGAAATGATTAAAAAAAAAAAGGAACTTGGAACTGAAATAGATTTTGCAGTCAAAAACAGTTTAAAAAAGGGAAGAAGAAGAAGAAGAAAGGCAAAAAAATAGATTACCTGAAGTGCGACTCTGGTGAAATTTCTGCTGCGTATGAAATCAGCGGTTTGGGAAATTTCGTAATTCATTGCGAAGTCCATCGGCGGGAACCAGAAACCTTTGCCGAAGGGTAAAAGAAGATGAAGCAGCAAGGATTATAAGAGGCTTAGGCTGGACAGAGTTCGACCTTCGAATGAAGCGACTACTTAGAAACGACGACCGTACCACCTGTTGGATTTAGACACGTGGCAATCCATCGCTTTTGAGATGGTTGCTTTCCTATCTCAAAATTTTTAAGAGCCAACTTATTCATGCTTGGATGTTTAATGTTTTTAATAGATCCATCGCAATATTTAAGTGGGGCCATGTAAAATGAAAAATATTAAAAAGTAAAATAATTTAAACTCAAAAAAATTTAAACATATGGGTGTAGCTCAACTGCTTAGTCTCCCACCTCAAAGAGCGGAAGATAGTGGGTTCACCGGTAAGAGTTTTTAAACTAGATACTCCACGATTTTTCAAACATAAATAAAAGAAAAAAATTAAACTCATAAAAAAGTTATTTTTTTAAAATGAAAATGAAGACTTTATTAAAAGAGATAGAGGCACTCTATCTCACCACCATCGTCGTTATCATAGCAAAAAAATCATCATTTCATCTATTCGATTTTTTTAGTTTTACTTCAATATTTGACTCTATCATACACTATAAAATTGGTCACTTTACCATTTATCATATATTTATTAACCCTATCTCTTCATATTTTATATTTATTTATTGTCTTCTAATTACATATCTGCATCACCTTATGCGAGTTTCTCTTCATTAATCTTTTATAGAGATTATTTTTATACCGTTACTCATACAATTATTTTTAATTCTATCATCAAGAGTTAATCTATTCATCCAATATAACATATGTATCTCAAACAAATTTGAGATGATAAAAATAGAGACAAAGTTAAATTTCTCATTTAAAACTTTTATATAAAAATAGTATTGCATTTTATTTTTGTCATTTTAAATAAGAGACACATTTAATATAAAAAATAGGTAGTGCCTTTATTATTCATTCTTTTTTTAATTTCATATTCATAATTAGATTTTTTTTAATGGACCTATATCATTAGGCCAAAGTAAATCCGACGGAAAATTTAAAATTTTGTAAATTAAAAGACAATTCATAATTGTAGATATATAAATTTATTTTTAATTATAATGATTTTTTATTTTTTATTTATTTTAAACCTCTTTTCAACGCATATATTACCATTATCAAAGTAGCCAATACTCCATGTAGGTTACAAGCTTACCCTTACAAGGATTGGAGAAAATATAAAGTAAGAGAGCTCTGTTAGTATTAAAAATAAGATAAAATAACAAAGAAGAGAACTATGTTGATGTTATAAAAAAAAAACTGCCACGTGTAGAACTTTGAGAGCAGCCGTCTAGTTGTCGATCAAAAAGAGGAGTCGGCTTTGCATTTTCATTTTATTTGATGAAAGAGAGCGGAGCTGCGGAAGGCACCGTGAAGAGATAAAACGGGCAGCCATTTTTCATTTTTCTGCTTCAGGAGTTCATCAAAACCTTCCGCCGAATAGGTATGGAATTTCTATTTTCCTTTTCATCTCCCTCTCCCTTTCTATTTCTTCTAAGCTTTCGTTTGGATGCTGAGAAAGGATATTATTTTTGCGGGAAAAAAACGTTAAACCCATTTTCGTTTTAGTTTAAGAAGTGGTTCTTTTCCATGGAGATACTTTTCTCTCCATGCTTCCAAACTGAGGCTAAACAATTCACATTTCACAAGGTCGATGCTTTTGTTATTTATTACTATTTTTTTTGTAAATACTGGACCGTTTAGGCGAGATTTTGTTCAATAAATTTGGAGTTGTGTCATTTTTGGAAGTCAATGTGGTTGTAATTGAGTGCTTCATTTTATTTTATTTATTTATTACCTTATGTTGCTTTTTGCGGCATTCCATTCATATTTGAGAATCAATTTGTTTTCCTCGGATTTCATATTCGTCGTTTAATTCTATAAGATAGTGATTTAGGAATGTGTAAACCCAGAATGAAAGAACGCTGTATCTGACAAGTATAGAATTATAGGGCAACTGTATTGGTATCATATCCTGTGGATACTTGCTTATTGGGCATATAAAAGATTGGATTTGGGTATTACAAAAGAAGTCCTCCGTCATGACTCATGAACCATTTGAGTCTGGCATCTTTGGAGAGCTTTGAACGGCAGATGTGTCTGGGTGACTGCTGTATGTTCATCACCATCAGAGGACTAGTGAGTCAGCTTAATTGGAAACAATACAAACAATTGCTTATTACTTCTTGAATATGAAAAATGACATTCATAGACGCTGTTTATTAGATTGGAACTATCAATTGGAGTTATTTTGTCATGAAACATGAATTGATCCTTCAAAATTGGTCGCATGAACTGGCTGTCGAGTGTTGACTCATTTCAGAATTAAATTAACTGCTGTAAGAAGACTAAAAATAAAAATCTTTTCCCTCTGTCTCGAGTTTCAGCTGATTTAAGTTTACTTTGCAAACTTTTATGAATCAGGCTATTCTTCTCAATGATAAATTTCCTTGATAGCTTTATTTACTGAACAAATCCAAACAGATGGCAGATAGGCCCAAATAGTTCCTCCACATTTGTCATTAAAAATTCCTCATTTGCTAAGTTGCATGGATATGGGTGAAAATGCTGAAGTTTGATATGGGTCTTAGGTGTTGGACTTGACAATCTAGAAAAAAAAAAGGCATGGTGCACAACACTGAATTTAAATAAATTTAAACCTAAATTTATTTTTAATGAAAATAAGATGTGAAAACATCACTAATAGAAAATAATTACTAGTTTTACCTTAAAAATTTAGGTGACAAACAATTTTTTTTTTGAAAGTTAACTTCATTAAAAAAAAAAAAAATAGGTGACAAACATTTGATATAGTAATTAGGTTTTGACAGAGGAAAGGTGTTTTAATGCTTTAGTCATCTTGGAAAAGAATGTTAAAAATCTCTAAAAGAATCCATGAAAAAACGGGTGTGATTGTCTAAAAGTGTTTGAGATGGGTGCGAGTGTCTACGAGTGCCTACGAGTGCTTGAGATGGGTGTGAGTATCTATAAGTGTCCAGCATGGGTAGGAGTGCGAGCGTTGGAGTTCGACATGAATACGAGGTGGGCTTGACAGACTCCAAAAAAAAAAAGATAGAGAGACATGGCACTTTATTTAAATAATTTAAATCTAAATTTTATTTTAAATGAAGATAAGGTGCAAAAAATGATAATGATAGATAATAATGTACTAATTTTACTTTAAACAGTTATGAGACAAAAATATCAATATTTTAATTAGGTCTTAAAAGAAGAAAAGTGTTGTAATGTTTTAATCATCTTGGAAAACAATGTTAAAAAGTACTGGAAGAGTCCACGAAGAAAGGTTGCGAATGTCCAACAATAGTATGCTTGTCTGATGTGGATGCAAGTGTTCGACATGAGTGTGTCACACATCTTGAAGAGTCTAGCTACATAAGCCATTTGTTTACTCTATGTATATTACTTCATGCTTTATATTCTACGTCATTATGTGGCTGATGTACTCTCTCTCTCTCTCTCTGAAATCTGATGTGCAGGCTAATGTTGATGGTCCTTTTGGAGATTTGGGCATTTGAACTCAATGCATCATTGGTTTTGTGACTAAGTGTTTTCTAAGGATGAGTTCCATGCAAATTAGTGCCTGCTGGCATCATGTGAAGGTCAAAAGTAGATCTCCTACGGTATCTCTTTGCCACTACCCACCAACCTCACAGGCTTGCATTTCTGCAGCTTGTGTAGGACTGCTTCCTAATACTCTGCCAAGACTACTTTACAATGTGTCATACTACCAGAAATTTGCACCTGTGTGCCGGTTGGGTGGCAAAGGAAAACCGGAGAATGACAACGAGGTAATTTGATTGGTTATTGAGGAAATAGCCTTCCAAAATGTTTCATTTTCTCCTGAGAGAGAAGATTACAGCCTTCTGCAATAGTTTTATCAATCAGCTTACTGGGGAGATATATGTGATCCTATGGAAATTATTGCCTCCTACTTTCTTTTTGAAAACTATTGCAGTCTCTTTCTGTAACCTTGTCTGCTATGCTTACTGTAAATTGAGATTTTCTATCGTAACTAAGTGCCTACCCATATGGGCAAATTGTTTGTCAGAAATGGGCAGAATAATGCTGATACATCCATACAAATATATGATGAAAGGGACTTGGCAAATGCAATTAAATGGGCCAAGGAACTAAAGTGACCCCCTGGAGAATGATTTCCATAGTTAGGGAAATTAGGGATTTATCCTCAGGATTGGATGTCACTTTTCTCCATGTGAGCCGTATAGCAAATGAGGTTGCAAATTTCTTTACTAAAAATGGAGTTAACAATTCAGAATCAGGGGTGTTCTTTCTTGAACAAGGCAATGCTCGAACAAGGTTTTAGCATATATTTTTTTATGATTTCTATGTCATCCTTTAAGGAGGAAGTTTTGGATGACTATCAAATAAATCTTGACCATTAAATAAACGCTTGTTAAATTCAAGATTGCTTTATGGATTTTGGCCTTAGGAAGATGCCAAATCATTAAGATCAGCAACATTATGAGAGTTGGTGTAACTGAGCCTTCTCACTGCTTTTAGTCAAAGAAGGTGGCTGTTTGGGAGCCTCCGGTGCAGGATTTTTTGAAGTTAATCTTTGATGGAAGTGTCTCCAAGCAAAGTAATAGAACTGGTTATGGCCGAGACATCTGGAATTCCTTGAAGATTGTTGTAGTTTCTTTTGTTGGTCCTTCGGCGGTCTGCTCTTCAAATGAAGCCAAGCTGTTTGCTTTATGGAAAGGGGTTAAGGAGCTGGAAAAAAATAGGGGCTAGGGGGCCTACTTCGGAAGGTGATTTCTTTGTGGTGTGTCAATGGGTTAAAGGGAGCAGCTGCCTTTGGTGCTTGCTGGACAAAGTGGAGGAAATTAGGCTCGCTATTTCAAATCTTAATTTTGCAATCTCTTGGGTGATTGAGTTTGCAAATTCTAAGGCTGATGAGTTAGTGAAGGAGGGCTCTTCCCTTCAAGTTGAAGCTGTTTTCTATGTTTTTCTGGTTTTTGTTCCAAGGCTACAGCCTACCTTCTTGTTAGTGGGTTGTACTCTCTCTCTCACAAAAATGGTTATCTTTCAGAAAAAAAAAAATAAGAACAACTGTGACTTGCTTAATTGCTAGCAAGGGAAAAAAGGAAATTTGTCAAAAAAATGAGTTAAAATAGAAAAATGAAATTTAAGATGTGATTTGGCAAGTTTGAAGGATTTGACGTATCCTTATTTTATTAATATTAGAATAATAAAGAAAATTCATGCAAAAAAAATCTGAAAATAGGAAGATTGATTTGAGGATTAGATTTGGTTAGTTTTCACCTATCCTTATCATATTTATAACTACATTGTCCAAAAAAAATTTAAAAATAGGAAAAGGGATTTTAGGATTAGATCTTGATCAACAAGGTTAAATATATAGAATTAGAAACTTATTCATGGTTGTTAAGTCATTTAATGTGATCCATTTAAGATCATATTCATAGGTTCAATATTTTGAATATGATTCTATAGAATTGTCTTATTATTTATGACATAACATTTTATATGTTTAATTAAATTTATACATAATAAATTTTAAAATATAATTTTAATTCTCTAAAAGAAATACATCAAATGTGTGTAGCAAGTTCCTTGATTAATTATTAGATGAAAAGGCATTTTTGTCAAGTCTGAGGTGTCCTTTCTTTATGTTGTCTCTAAATGTTTAATGATGGGAGATTTAAGTGGGTTCTTTATTGTTCAAGAAAAAAGGATGAGTTCTTCCTTTTAATACTCATTTATCTAGCTATAGTTATCGTTTCAATATTTTTAATTTCATTTGATTGGAAAGAAGTTGTTCCTTATTACTTGATTTTCTAAAAAACTTGATTACAAAATGATTGGATGCCAAAATCATCTTATACTGGCGGGCAACATGGTTTTTGACAATAGAAAATGATGGTACATTACTTCAGAAATAATTTACCCCTAATAGCCACTGGGTACTGATTGGATGTGTCATGTACAAATCATCTTACATGGAGACGTATATCTGACGGCAAAAAATCAAAAGAAGCAAGTATTCACTAATCAAGAAAAAGAAACCAGATTGTAAATCTGTAATTACGGATAAATAATTGTTTATATTTTTAGAATATGTAACTAACTCTGTTTCAAAAAAAAAAATTGTTGCTAACCTGAGTAGGTTTTCAATTGGTTTTCAGTCTTCACCATGGAAAGCTTTAGAGAGAGCCATAGGAGGCTTTAAAAAGGAGCTGACTGTTCAAGATTTTTTAAAGGAGCAAATGCAAGATAGGGAACTTGAAGACGGTAGTGGAGGTGCTGGAAATCCACCAGTTGGTGGAGGTGACGGTTCTGGAGGTTCTGAGGATGAGGGCTTTCCTGGAATCGTGGATGAATTTGTACAAGTCATTCTGGCAACCCTCGGCTTTATCTTTTTGGTAATAACAGCCTTGCTTGATTTGACTTATTCTCAATGCCATACAAACTTTTGAATGCCTTATTTCATATTTCCAAGCATTGTTGCAGATACCATTTCAAAGTAAATAAATAAATAATAAAGGAAATAGAATATCTGTTTTTTTTTTTTTAAATGGAATAGAATATCTGTTGTTGTCCTCAAAGTTTTGGCTTGAATTTGCATAAACCTGAGCCAAGTCTGATCATTAATCCAGTAAAAGACTAGAGGACCCAACACCACCATTTTTGTAAGGCCAGTGTGTTTCTAGTATTTGATTAAACTGGTCCCTGTTGGTAAAAGCTAAACGAATCCTTCACTCTTACATTGATTGCAAAAGGAAAATTTTCCAATACTAGCACCGGTTCCCTTTTTCAAAATGGCATGCATGGTTCAAATGTGTTTTCATTTCCTCATCGAGAAAAATCTCTCCTTTCTACTTGTTTTTCCTCCCTTGTCCAGAACATTCATCGGTAACCTTTTCTTACTGATTGGAAAATTTTGTTGGGATGGAGGTAACAAGGCCCAAATGGCCAAAACTCTCTTGGTTTATGGAAAGAACAGATTCTGCTGCTGTTGAGAAACTTCAGTAAATTAACAGAATGACAAGGAAGAGAATAATGTTTTAACACCTTTGGTTCCCTTTCAGATCTGGAAGTGGACTGCAAACTGGGGTTATGCATGGTTCAGGCAACATTATGTGGTTCTTTTTTGAAAGATTCATAATGTAATGCCATTAATGGGAAGAGTATTACAAAGGAAGCAAGAGACGAAGACTCCAAGATGGATGCTACACCACATAAAAGCAAAATACACAAATACACAAATCAATAATCTAAATCATTGATTGAAGGAAAAATCCATAAACATCTCCTTGCTAGAGACTCCACTCTTCACTAAGAAATCTGCCACTCCAGCCATTTTTCTAACATGAGAGAATATCATGTCCAAGTTTCTTCTAAGCTCCTTGATCTCCCTAAATAATGGGATAGACGTCAGCTTCCTTGCACAGTTGCACCAAGCGAATTACATTTACTAAGTCTCCCTTAACTACCAGCTTGCTTAGAGGTGATACTTAAAGATCTTTAAAGCTTCCTTTATTGTTAGCAGTTTGGCCTAACTAGAATCCCCCTTTCACATTGACCTCAAAAAGAAACAACATTCTAACAAAGTCGTGCAAGATGTCCCCAATTCTCACTTAGCCTGGTTTACTTCTTTCTGAATCATAAGGTGATTCTCGCAAGGCTATTTTATTTTTTAGGTGAAAAATTTAGGCAAATGATGGTCTCATCTACTTTTGAAGGTATTTCTTAAATTTCAAGAAACAGGTGTCACTCTCTCAAATAAGCGCAATTTTCTAAAGGTCATTCAATTACCAAACTAGTGATTTTGGCCTTAATCCAAGCAAAAAGGTATTTTTTCCAATTTCAAATTCCATTTTAGTCCTGGGACTTCTAATTGGAGAAAACAAAGACAAGATGTCAACTTTCTATCATTGTTTGAGGGTGAGGATGGAGAGGTGTGCATGGATTCTCCCGTTCAAGAATAAAAGAGGTCAAGATACTGGGAACCTAAAATCTGCTATAATTTATGATAAAAACAACATGAAGAGAAGATAGAAAATAGGGGTCCAGCTGAAAGTCTATTCTCACAGTATGGATCAATGGAGATTCTTTCAAAGAAGTTTGAGGGATGGGAATGAAGTGTGGAGAAGAACTATTAATGGTTTTGTAATGTCTTATGAGTTTCTTTTGAAAAAAAAGGTCTTACAAGTTGGATGTTGTTTGTTTACAAGAATGCAAATTGTAATCCCTGGATGAAGGTCTCATTGATGAGAGTTGGGGCATGAGTCACTAAAATGTGTCACAATAGAAGTGGCTAGAGGTTGTGAGTTCAAGTCCCATGGGGTCAGATAAGGCAGTCGGTCCATGGAATGAATTTGCCAAATCCTAATATATATAAGTCTACCCCAGATTGATGGGATAAATGGCTGGATGATGATGAATAGAAGTGGCTAGTTTTGATGCAGGAAACTACTGTCATTTAGAGGAGATAAGAGGATTTGGAGTCAGGGTCCTTGTATTATCTGTTCAGGTTTGTCTTTCCCTCTCCAGACTGCTCTCAGCCATCTACTTCCCATATAAATCCATGTGGAAACCCTAGACCCTTGAAAGTTTAAACTTTTTGTTGGACAACCTTTCTCAGTAAAGTCATTATGAATAATCTCAAAAAAAAATATAAATAAAATAAAATCATTATGAATATTCTCAAGTTCAGGAAATTTTCTCTTCCTCAAATGTGTTTTGTGCTGGAATTATAATGAGTCAGTGGACCATATTTTTATTCATTGCCCTCTTACGTATCCCATTTGGTCCTTCCTTTCCCTGTTTTCTTTGAGGTGGGCTTTTCCTACTTCTTTCCAGTCTCTAAGGATGGGTTGTGGATATGGGCCTTTCCCCCAAAAGGGCTAAATCCTATGGAGCTAGTACCTTTAGCAATTGCATGATTCATTCGGGTTGAGAACAAGAAGAGGATATTTGAGTATAGCATAATATTGCACAATAGGCGTCAATGTTTAGGGAATTTTACAATGCTTAGGAGATGCTTAGGAGATCCATATAAGAGGGGCATAGCATAATTTTGTTTGATGTTTTCTTTTGATCTGATTGTAGCCTTTGTTGTTGGATTTGTATGTGGTCTGCCCCAAAGCCTCTATGTGTCGGTCTCTCTCTTTGTATCCACTTTCTTGGGGGGAATAATATGCTTTTTATCTCTCAAACAATTACTATTTAAAAATATATAGCTATAAATAAAAACCTAAAAGGGTTTTTAGTTTTTGAAAATTTCAACTGGGAAATTTGAGATTTTGATGTTTGTCAAGAAAGAGGATTGGAGTCCATACTACCTTTACCAAACATACATTTTCGTCTTTAGTTGCTCTAAGTGGGATCCAAAAAGATATCCCAATGATCTTGGTTGTGGTTTAAGGAGCCACTCTTAACTACTACATTTTTTTTAATACGCACTTTGTTACTTCTACCTGTAGTGCTGCTGCTACTGCTACTACTGCTAATAATAATCATCATCATCATATGGGCATCAAATAGGCAATTGGCCCATGAAAATAATTTAATGAATCCAGTTGTGAATGCAATCTCCAGATATATGGGGTAAATGGTTTTGACAATGATTATAATAGTAAAAAATAATAATTCATTGATATGTTCTATGTTGTCATTATTTCTTTTTGAATAAAATTACTATCGTTAAAAAAAATGATATGTTCTATTTTTCCTGAATTCACCATGTGTGCATACTTCTTTAGTAGTTTCAGAGTTCCATGCAATTTCATTTTGGGTGCATACATGTGAGACATGAACCATGGAGGATTCCCTGAATACCTGAAATAGAGATGATCATCGAAAATGTGAGATATTTGATAGGATCCATTTTGGGAACATGGAATGTAGGAGAAATTCCATTAGTTTGCTAAGAATTGGTTGATGAATCCTTTGATGGATCATTTGGTGAATGAAATATAGAGGACAAAATGGTGGGGCTACTCAGCCAGGACTTCGAATTAGCTTCCAGGTCCAACGCGTGTCAGTGGAATGATATGAGTACTAGTCCATGAAGGTATCATTTGAGTGATGATGGATAGGATTCTTTACCTCATCATCAAGTGAATTTCCTGTATTGGTGGGATTGAGTAGTCATTTGGTAGTCCCTATTCATGGTTACAGTTGAAAGAATAAATAAACAGTGAAGCCTCCGCCCTCGCACTTCATCTTTTCTTTTCTATGCCTCGTGACTTTTCTTGTTTTTGCAGTACATTTACATAATTAATGGAGAGGAGATGACTCGACTTGCTAAAGACTACATAAAGTACCTTTTTGGAGCCAGTGTAAGTGTCAGATTGAAACGAGCTATGTACGTGTGGGGAAGGTTCCGTCGGAGATTGACGAGGAAGAAAGTTGTGCAGGAGGATTGGTTAGAGCAAGCAATTCTTAGTACACCAACATGGTGGTACAACCCGAGGATATATAGGCAAATGAAGGAGGAAGCAAACTCTCGTCGGTAGTACTGGCTCTTTCCCTTTCTTTATGTTGTGATTTGGTGAAACTTCAATAGAATTCTGCAAGGAAACATTTTGCAGTAGTTTTTCCAATGTCCTCCATTGCTTCAAAATTTCACACATTTAATGGAAAAATGGGTTTGGTGCTGTCTGCTGTTGGAAGTCTCTTGCAGAGCAGTACTTGATGCTTTTTTTCCAAAACGACATTTGCTGTTCTCAATCCTTACTACCAATTTGTGGGTCACTGGTGGATGAATGTTAAAAATCTCTGGGAGCTTTTTGGGCCACACTCCATTCACTTTGGGTCCATTAGATGGGTAATCCGAGTCACGGAATTATGGACCCACATTTAATTTGGAGCCATAGTAACCTGTACAATGCCTCGTTTGCGTGATTAGATTTATAAGGAAGGCTAGAGCAGATAGATGGAGAAAAGGCTTTGGTGATTACAATGATGAACCAAAAAGAGAAATTTTGGTTGACAATCTGAAACCGCTTCCATCAGTGCTCCAGTTGGTCCATTTTCATCTGTAAAGTTTGCAGGTTTCACCTACCAAACCAAGCAGTCTATCTACATTGGGAGCTTGGGGCACCAGATAATGGTTTTGATTTTATTCTATTGGTTTGCATCATTCATTGGACTCTTGCACCTTAAGTTGGACTAGTGATAAACTGACTAAGAAATGAGGAACATCAAAGTCTGGCAAATTTTGACTAATGATGGAGACCCATTTTCATAAAAATTTGTCATCCATTTATTAAATACTTTAATGGTTGTGAATAACATTTTCATCATTGATCCTTTGCCTTTTCAATAGTAAAGTTTACTTCTTTTTTCAAAAAAAAAAATGCTTAATGTTGTCAGACTTGCTTCTTTGTGAAGCAAAATGAGTCCCCTGCTGAACTGTTCATGGAGAAAGCTTTTCTCATTGGAGCTGCCAAGTTGGATCGCAAATGAAAATATGAAAAAAGTCCATTAAATGTCATATCAATTGATATGGAACCATCAGCCTATTAAATTAACTCTTTGTTATTTAAAAAAATGAAAACATCAATTAACTTGTTTCTTATGTATCTGCCAACGTAGATAGCAAATGGGGTGATTGGTCTGAAATAGGCGTATGGGCCCATACATCATCACCATATTGACCTATTAAATCAAGTCTTTATTTTTTTTAAATATGAAAATAAAAATATTAACCAACTTGGCCAATATGATACCCAATCGAAAGGCCTCAATACTTAATGCCAGTGCACACGACCAAACCTTATGAACATATTGCAGATATGCATCCTACTGTCTTTTATACCTTGATGTCCTACAAGATCACCACTGAGTGGAACTACTTGACATGCTTAAAAAAAGGGTAACAGATACATGTGTAGGGAAGCAATACGAATATCGGAAGTTTTTAATTCAAAAAAAAATTTGAGTAATGAAGAGGAATCTACCTCATAAGTCATGAGTTCAATTCTCACTCCATTTTAAAGAGCTATACCCGTAGAGTTATCGAATATATGTGGATAAAGAAACTTACACATGCTCCGACAGTCAGGTGGATGTTCTTAAAGACCTGAACACTTTGGTCATAAAAAAAAATATTAAAGTGTTTTTCTAAAGTGGCATTGAACTTATCCTCTTATTCATTTGGTGTCCTCTATAATAAAAAAAACATCGATATTCTTATGTCCTTATCATTTTAAAATGATGTGCTACTCACTTTTATCCTTCCATTCCATTACGTATGATATTTTGTTTCTAGATCAAGTTCATTTCACATCCAACTCAGTTGCAAAGTCCGAGTCCTTACCCTGTAAATCGCAACATATTTATTTTTTATTTTATGAATCTCGCTTGATCAGTTGCATGGGCTACCAAAATATGGATCCCACATTCCCACTACAGGGAGAGAGACAAATAAAGGGTATTGTAATATGAGATGAAAAAAATAGCTAAAATTCTATATACAGTCCATATTTGTCAGATTCAGACCCTACGAATGTGTGAAAAATCAGCCAATATCAGATTTCATTGGTTGGAATTCTATGGAATCCTGATTCCATACTGGCTTTGTAAGAATTCTAGGGTTCATCAGAATCCTGATTCGATATTAAGGAATTCTGTTTCTGTATTTACCAAACACACCCTTGACATAAATAGTTCAACAAAGCATCCGATTTAACCTAAACATTATTTTGAATACGGTTACCGGGTGAACCCTTAAAGTGCAATTGGCCTAGATGAGGATGGAAACATACAATGTGCCTTTAAACTGCTTTTCGATGTTAAGCAGAATTCAGATCTCAATCAATTTTTATTGAGTAGGCGAATGGGCCACGGTGAAGATGGCATGGTTAGAACTTGAAAACCCACCACCCCACCCCCTCCAAAAGAAAAAAGGGGAAAACTGAGCAGAAGGAAGGTGTACTTCAGTTTGAGAAATATTTGATATCCTTTCTTTGTTATATAATATTAGATTAATAAGTGGTACCATTCTTAACAAGTGAAAATTGAAATAAAAAAGAAAACAAATTTTACTAGTGGCAATGTCATAATAATCTGGCCAAGTATTCACAAATTTGTCATTTGAAAAGAAAAAATTGCAGCTACAAATGACATCTCAAATTGAACGTTTAATTGCTCCGGTCCTGAAGTATGTTACAAACAAAATTCCTTGAAAACAAAGTTCTCACCAAAAGCCAAAAATAGAATTGCAGAAAACAGCTTACTGTGATGGTTTGGATTTTGTTGGCTTCTTTGAATTCTCTGGTTTCTTGTCAGCTTCTGTGGTCCTCTTCTTGTCCTTCCTCTCCCTCTTCTTTAAAGCATGCATGTGGGCTCTAAGTACCGTCGCATAAGAAGCTTGGAACCGTAGGAGGTCCTTCGCAGATAGCTGAAACACACCAGAAGAGCAAGATGAGACTGGCTATTGAAAGCACTCTTCAGACACACACTAAGGAGATCAACTTAAACCACATTACTTGGGAAAAATGAAAAATAAAACAGAAACATCTCAATGCAACACAGTGTGAAACACAGGTACCAAGTTATATAAGCTTTTTTGTTTTAGATGTTGGGCAGGGCAAGGGGTTTTCTAGAGCCATTCTGATTCAAGTTTATGTGGCACAATGGAAATCTTCATGATGTCATCTGAAGTGGTAGCCCGAATATAATGATAAATTATGATAAGCTAAAGGCAGGCTTAAGGGATTGAACAACAATTATGTTGTGATTTGGAAGGAGAGATCAAAGACCTTTAGAAGAAATCCATCATTCCAATTTGCAAGAAGAGTCATGTCTAACAAGTGCCAAGGCTCATTGTTATAGCTTGGTTGTGAGTTCAAGTCTCACAGGCGTCAGATAGTGATGAAGGCTAATTCGACCTATAGTCCTCCAATTAATGGTTTTAGGCTGAAGCATGGAAAAACTGACCGAGGGGAATTTGAAATTTGCTCTCAGGAATCTAAAAAACTTGAAGGAAATCCAAAGAAAATGTTACCAAAGAAAAATGTCTTGAGATGTAGGGCTTACTAGATCTAGGGGAATTTGAATATAAAAGATAGAATTTAGAGAAAACCCACAACCAAATTAGCTAAGGGAGATTGGAAAGTCCCCGAATTATAACAAAACTCAAAGGAACTCCAATGGATTTTCGCTCCTCAGATGGAAAACTAAAAGAGGAAATCCAAAATTAATTGGCTAACCTAAGATCTAATTCTTTTATAAAAACAAATAGATCAAAGGCAAAGTCAACAATGATATGAAAATTACACACTGGGATTTCTCATACCAATGGAAAATATATTATAAATTCTCAAAAATAAAATTGCAAAACAATTAAATGCAAAATTAAATTCGAGAAGAAAAATAAAAGAATAGATAACTCACCTCAAAAGGGAGAACTCAACTGGAAAAAAAACACAAACAATTATGGTCTATGCTCGTCCATGGCCTTTTATTTATTGTACTTTACATGTTTCTCGTTGCTCTAGGATACCCTAGTCAAAACTTACTGCACGTATGTCAGAATCATACAAATTTAAGTTCATTGAAAACATTATTGAATACGCTTTCCAATGAATCCAATTTTGTGCAAATCCGACATTGTTTAATACATCAAATCTAACTGCTAAGTTGCACCTTGTTTCACCAATCCTAGATTGACATATGACATCACTCCTCCAATGAGAAAAATACACATTATTATTCAAGATAAATATGAAAAAACAAGAAAAGAAAATCCACGGCACCATTAAGTCTGATGTGATTGAATTTTTTGAAGAATTTTATAATGAAGAATCCCTCATAAAAAGAATGATGTCAATGCTTCATTTGTTGTCCTTGTTCCTAGAAAGGACAGTTCTTGTTTTGAAGGGCTTCCAAGCCATTAGCCTAGTTGGAAGTTTATGTCATCTTCATTTTAGTCCTAGCAAATTGAAATAGCAAAGTAGTGAAAAAATGTAATTTCTTTGCTTCAAGGTGCCTTCATTGGGAGAAGGCAAACCTGTGATACATGAAACCATTCATTCTAGATATTAGTCCAAAAGATCAGGACTCATTTTGAGAAGGCCTAAGATAAGGCTGAATGGAATTTGCTTGATGCCTTTATAGAAAAGGATGGGCTTCAATAAGAGAGAGAGAGTGGATTTTCAAGTTTTTGTCCCCAATGCCCTCAAGTTATCAACAGGTCTCCAAAAGATTTTTTTTCCCTCAAGCTACTAGAGGGATTAGACAAGGTGACCCACTTTCATCCTTCCTATGGTGTCCAAATGCTGGAGTCAAATGGGGTCGAAATTGGTTGATTCCTCTTGGTGCATGGATTTGAATTGAAAATTCTGCTATTCAGATTTTGCACTTGCAATTTCCTGATGACAGCATCATGTTTTGTGAGATGGATGAAGCATTGACATAAAATGGTTTGTGTTGTGCTCTAGCTTGAATATGAAGAACTACAAATATGATATGATTCATATCAACGTTTACTTCAATCGAGTGAGATCTCATCTTAGGTTGTAAGCATGGTTCCCTCACATCTAATCATCTTTTTTCTACTGGAAAACCAAAGGAACTGCTTACCCAATATTTGTAAGGCATGAGAAGAGTTATTTTTAGAATTTTTTGGACTGGCTAAAGAATTCATACAAGATAACCAATACTTAGAAGCAGCCAATGTCCATTGTCCTTCTGTGGACCTGATATGAACATCTTTCCTCTCCCTCTTCTCCATCCTATGGATCTTTCCCTCTTCCTTCAAAACTCTCACAGAAAGTGGGGTTCAGGTCCTCCTTCCTCAAAGAAGGTCAAACTCATCAGAAACTCATACCCTTGGCAACTGCTTGATTTATTTGGCTGAGCACAGCAAAAGTGTTAGAAGAGTATGAGAATTGAGAAGGTATCTTCCAACATGATTCTAAAAATAAACTTCCAAATCATCCAGTGGGCAATTGTAGCAGATGACTTCCTTGTTGCCCAGAAGATCAATTCCAAGGAAACTGGTCAACCATATCATAGTCATACTTTAGTTGACACTATTGTAGTTGTGATTACTTGTATGTGTTTCCCTGGTTGGCCTAAGAAACCTATCAATCCCTCCTTCGGTGGGGTTACTCAAATATATTCTTATCATGGTAAATCATATTTTTGTTATCATCTGCATCCTTGAGCTCTTACTTTTTGCTCTTAAATGGTTCTCCTGAAGGTCTATTTCACAACTACAGGGGATCCCTGTCAAAGGTGTCTGTTCTTGTTTATTCTGGTGACTGCAGGCTTGTACAAGAACGTTCAAGCAAAAATTTATGATGTCCAAAATCCCCACTCAAACTCGGAGACCGATTGTCTTCTATGATGCAGATCTCAATCAAATCATGAACTTGGTCTCTCTTCTTAAGTGGTTTGAAGCTTGCTCAGACCATAAAACCAACTATGATAAGTTTGAGGTGTTTGTAATTGCCATGAGCCAAGAGAAAGTTAGTCCAATCTCTATGATGGGCTGTAAGGTTTGTTCTTTCCAGTATTCCAATCTGTCCCCTACCCCTTTTTCATTGTTTTAAAAGTGTGGCAACTAGATTAAAAATAATTCAGCAAAATTTGCTTTGAAATGATTCAGAGGACAAAAGGATATACCACTAGCTTGATCGGCAAACAGTTTGATGTCCCTTTCATTAAGGTACAATTTTGGGGATGTTTCCTCAAGTTGGTTGTTTCTGGACTGCTTGCATTTTGTGCTTGCTCCCTTACATTAATGTTTTCCTTTTTTCTTGATTAATGAAGTTAACTTTCAAAAAAAATCTCCTTGTCCAATATGTCTTGTTGGTATAATTGGAGGTATTTTTTCTCTCTTTTATTAAGCAATAAAGTTACTAATACAAACAAACTGAAACACTAAGGAGAATGGCTTAAAGACAATCTGTAAGGAGAATGCCCTTCAGAAGAAAAAGAGAGAATCTCTCTAAGGAGCACGAAATTAGAAAGTGGATCATGGACCACAATAGAATTCAAAAGTGGGGTAGGGTGTGCAGGGACCAAATAGACAAGAGATGGGTGAAGATTTATTCTTATTTCATCATCCTACCCTTGTGAAATTATCATCATCATCATCATCTAAGCAATTTATCCCATCAATATGAATATGGGGTTTAAATCTAGATTTGGCAAATTATTTTCATGGGCCAATTTCTTATTTGATGCCCACGAGACTTAACCCACAACCTCCAAGCTATAACAAGGAGCCCTTACCCGTTGTGCTATAACACAGAGCCTTGTCAAATGGACCACAAAAAAGGTAATAGCTTAGAAGAATGAAATTTTGAAGGACCAAAATAAAAAAGCTAGGATGATTGGATGGGGGTGCAATTTCACGTACCCCTATATATCTTAACCAACCATGTGGTCTCCCAATCACCTTTTTCAGGCCCCTCCATATCCATGTTACTATATATTTAAGAAAAAAGTAAAAGGAAAAAATTCCTAGAAGTGGAAATTACAAATCTAATTCTATCTTAATTTGGTCTTTTTCAAAGTAGGAGCGAAGGTAACCACTAAGAAAAATAACCTTTCCATGAGCAAATGATACCCTACATCCAAACACCATCAAGGGAATTAACCTTAACAAATTATTGACCAGCATTTGAAAATGCACATGCATTGTAGCAAAAATATACTTGGGCTTTAGGCCCTTCTCCACCTAGGCTCCTAGGCAATGCCTCACACACAAACTAAGATCATACCTTTCTTTTTTTTGGGAAATAGTAACCATTTTATTAAGAAGAAAAGAAACAGCTACAAAAACACATAGAACACTGTAAATGGAATCTCTCTCCCCCCACCCCCAAAAAAAAGAAGAAGAAAAAAACAGAAACCAAGACCTGATTTACAAAGAAATTTCCCTCACTTAACCACCCCTTCCTTTAATCCTTTTCTTGCCTCATTTTTCTTCTGCACATAAGAGGCCCAGTGGAAAGGTTACCAAAAAGACCAGGAAACCTTTTGAGTAAACCTTTCCCCCCACCACCACGGAAAAAAGAAAAAAAAAAACCTGGCAAGTATTCCTTTTCCATCCACTTGAATGCTGCTTCCACACACTCTCATTCTTGAACTTAGTTCCCATCACTTTGCCCCAATTTGATCATTTTGATCGCATCCCTCATTGAAACAACTCTCCTCCTCAGCATTTTTAAGCCTACAGCTCCTTACAACTCAATTGTATCAAATTCACCTGTAGAATCAATAGGCACCTTCGATTCAACACTAGTATCTGGGTCCATTGATTCCCACGATGGGACACAACAAGTACTTGAAGCTAAAATTGGTCCAACACTAACCCAGCATAAGGCTTACAAGCCCTCCAACACAAAACAGCATACTCAATAGGTATTGGCCAAAAATGGACCCAAAAATCAATTCGAAGATTGACCTTGATAATCATCCAACCTGTGAGATGTAGAACGTGATAAGATTACATAGACCTCCTCAAATATTACTCCAACCAATTCTCACCTCTTGACATTCATTTGAATCGTGCGACATTTCAGGATTAGAAATCTTTGCATCTGTTACTTCCCCAATCCACATCACCTCCCCACCCCATCCTCGGCCTCCACCAACTTTTCTTTAACCCTCGCAACATCCTCTCCCTCATTTCACTCAGTTTTGTTCCTCATTGCACCTCCATTCTCGCCAACTTTTGTTGTCAGCTATCATATGATCGTCACTCCACTTTATCCATCATATTTGAATTTTGAAACTTGAAATGCCTCCTATTCTAACCTAATATCTTCACAGTGGCCTCAAGGTCCATTCCCTACGGCACCAACGAGTGTCCACATGTAACATCATGCTTCCTAGCCTCCCAACCACCACAACAACCAATACCCACTTCTCCACTACTAACAGATCACTGTTTGGTTGCCTCTTCTCATTCATGTTAGCAATTGCCTTCACCTCGGTAAGCTCCAACATTGGATTTGAGCCATCTAGACCCAAAAGCCTAAGGATACCCTCAGCTGCATCTTCCTCCATATCTGCTTCTAAGGATCTATTTTCCTTTGCCTCCCACTGAGTCACCAATCTCAGAAGAGAACTGCACCAGTCACACTCCACCCCATTTCTTTTAACAACACCATATAAGAGTGGTCATTCAAAGTTCAAATGTGGTAATAAGACTTTAAAATCCTCTACCATACATGAGTTGGTGGGATCAACCATAAACACCCTCCATATGTTCTCCCCTAGTTGTTCGAAGGCCAACTCTGACCATGCCAAAAGAGGAATCCTAAACTTGGATGCATACCAATCTGCTGGGGAACATCCATCATTCGTCCATCACTCCAAAGTCACAGACATCTCTCTCCATCTATGAGCATCCTCTTTGATTCATCTTGCAATTCCCTCTAGTTTTAATTCCAACAGCAAATACATACCTCCCACTACATTAGCAAAAGTTCGTTTCTTCATATCAAAGCTTTTATTCAACCTCTTGCCACTAGGTTGTTGCTCATCTCTTCCTTCACCTTTCTATTCAACCCCTTCTTCACACCAGTTATCACCTCTCCTTTTCTCTCAACAATGTGACCATCCCCTTCCTTTCCAAAATCTCGCCCTTCTCACCTGCAGCCTTTTACGGCCACAACTTCAAATCACATTATTTGCTAGAGTTTCCTTGTCCATTCTCACAAAAAAAATAAAAAACTCCCCTCCACATCTCTTTTCTCTGTACAAACACATCTGACACCACCTCAAGATGTCCAAAGGAGGATTGCAGCCACTGAAAAGATGCATTCTCCATCAAATTCACTACAAATAACGTGATTGGTTTGCCAACTTCAAACTGTCATGATTCAACGCCCTTCCTTTCCCACCCCTCTCCTCTCATATCTCAGCACCTTCATACTTTTAGTTTGATTCTCATGAGTTATGATGGATATTCTGTTACATTGAACATTTTAATTTTTTTAATATTAGTGCAATGAAGCTACAATGTCAAGAATGTTCATATATTTTAAAATATATAATTAAGTTATCCAAGCAAAATTAGGCTTCACACTAAAAAGTGTGCCTCAAGCCTTGGACTCCAAGAACCACCTCGTTTGCACCTTAAATGCCCAACATACCTTGATTATGTTG
The DNA here is from genome assembly GCA_013350335.1 of Chimonanthus salicifolius. Lineage (NCBI taxonomy): Eukaryota > Viridiplantae > Streptophyta > Magnoliopsida > Laurales > Calycanthaceae > Chimonanthus > Chimonanthus salicifolius. The sequence goes on from CM023537.1 coordinate 58,538,505, forward strand.
CCATGTGCATGCTAGTGCATGCATTTATAACTTTCTTGCTCAAACTAACTAAAGAACATTCCTTAAAAAACCCAAAATTCAAAACTAATTCCTTTTGGTCCTTAAGATTTGTTTGATCATTAAGACACATTTTATTGAAATACCTGTACCTATTTTATAAAAAGGCTTGCAGGCATATAAGAACCATATTGTAAACCCATAATTGTGCAAAAAAATTATAAACCCAACCTACTATTGATAGACAACTAGAAAACAAGACTAGAACCCACGATAAAAATAAAAAAAAAATCTATCCAACCCCCATCTACATCAGTAAAAGGAAAATTTAAATTCCTTAGAACTCATATTCATAATTCCTCAAGGATCGAAATTCCATGGAGGGCTCACATCACTCAACTCTAAGTCAAGGTTCAAGGCGCGTGCCGGTAAATATTGGGCCTCCTTTTCCTTTGTTTGCATGCTAAGCAGTTTTTTTTCCCTCAAAAACAAGTGCTAGACACACAAAAGCACGTGGAAAAACTTGGCTTCCACACCATCGCACCCATCCACATCAGTAAAAGGAAAATTTAAATTCCTTAGAACTCATATTCATAATTCCTCAAGGATCGAAATTCCATGGAGGGGCTCACATCACTCAACTCTAAGTCAAGGTTCAAGGCGCGTGCCGGTAAATATTGGGCCTCCTTTTCCTTTGTTTGCATGCTAAGCAGTTTTTTTCCCCTCAAAAACAAGTGCTAGACACACAAAAGCACGTGGAAAAACTTGCCTTCCACACCATCGCACCCATCCACATCAGTGAAAGGAAAATTTAAATTCCTTAGAACTCATATTCATAATTCCTCAAGGATCGAAATTCCATGGAGGGCTCACATCACTCAACTCTAAGTCAAGGTTCAAGGCGCGTGCCGGTAAATATTGGGCCTCCTTTTCCTTTGTTTGCATGCCACATATTTTGGACTTAAGAAACAGTCATTATAACTCCATAAAATCACCAGTAAATGGGCCATAGATTTTTCTACGGGCCATGACTTACAAAAAAAATTACCCAATTAATGAGTAAATTAAGGGGACTTGGTCAAGATTAGGCCCCTAACTTTGATTTCATAGACCCAACTAATAATTAGCTTAGTAATCATTAGATGACTGGAGGGCCAATAACAATAACATTTAAACCTTTCGATATATATATATATATATATATATATATATATATATATATATATATATATATATATATTTGGCTTAGTCTTGAGATAAGGCCTTAGATGTCAAGATACAAACCAACATTTATTGAAGGACCAAAGTAGCTAGTTTGTTGAAATTGTCACCCATTCTAGTCTAGTCCAATGCATTTCTATGCCTTTGGCTATGAATTGGCCAAACTGGTAAAAAGATAAGGAAGAAAAAAAGTTCAACTTAAGCACTTTGACTTGGTCCCAATAGTATGGTTCAGACCACTTAGAATCATACTGGTGACCGAAACAGATCAAACATTTGTGTAGCTCTAAGAACGGTGTATTACATATATGATAACATTAAAATTATTATATCTATGTATAAAATTTCCATTATCTTAGGTTTTGGGTTTCAACTCAAGAAGTGCTTGATATAATGTTGACATAAATTGACCCAAAACCAATATTAGTTAGCATTTTATATTTGAGTAGACCAACAACTGTGCAAGGACAAGCTTTGGTTGTGAGATGGTCTAGAACGTTTCGAATCATTTTAAAATAGAATCAATTCAGGTTGCCCCTCAACCCAACCAAATCAAGTTGCAACTCTTTTGGGGCTAGCATGTTGTCTAATGAGAGTGATAAATATAAGATTGTCCAAAGATATTAACCAGTCAAACAACTCAAAAGGACCTTCAATACCAAATTAATGACAACTAAAAGCACTAAATAAATCAATAATTTTCTTTGAGAAATACGATGTCTCAAGCCAACAACAACAATAAGAACAACAATGTTATCGGAAGTTGTTTTGATTCCTTTTCTAAAGCAACCAATTGTAAAACGGGAATATACTGAATGCATACAATGTACCTCATCTTTTTTTAAATGGAAAATGTTAAGGAACAGATAAAATGTATCTCTAACAAAATATTTATTAAGGAAAATGTACTATGGGAAATATTGTATTGAACAACACTCCAAATACAAAGAACTGAAAGAAATATACAAGGAGTCATTACTACTTTGGTGAAGCTAAGAGTAGGGGAAAATGAATTGGTTAAAAGTAAAATAAGTTAGTACTACATTGCTTTAGATTTTTCTTTAAGGACATTGTTTTAGATTTTGATACACAGCGGCAATTCTAAAACAAAAAAGAGCTTGATAGCTATATCCACTAGGACGGGAATGGTCTGAAAAAGTGTAGTGAGAGATTGTGTAGTAGATGAGTGTCGCATCAATTAAAAGGTCATTTCACTGACAAGTTAGACATTGATAGTATATGGAATCAAATGTTGGATGACGATGGACGAACATGTAGATAAAATTTAATAAATGGACATGCATATGTTAATAAGATTGAAGTATGCTAATTTTGTATAGGGGATAAGCATTCGTGTTGGAACCCCAAGGAGTTGGCCTAGTGGTTTAGACACAAGACTTCAGGATTGAAATCTTGGGTTCAATCTTTGGTGACTCCAATGAAGGGTCACTCTCCATGGGATATGTATAGAGTAAGGCCCCACCGCTTAAACCCGGCATGTGTGTGTAGGGAGGTGCACATGCCCCGAAGAACTAGTCAGGCAAGACACCTGGACACTTTCGATCATCAAAAAAAAAAAAAAGATAAGCATTTATGTTGGATGATGTCCCGTTTCATTCATGTATTAATGAAATTTCCAAGCTTTCTTCTCAAAAAGTTAAGATTGATTAGTAGAAAAACAATAAAGATAGATTTAGAAAATTGACTAGTAGAAAATAATAAAAGATAGATTTAGAAAAGAGTAAAAGATAGAAAACCTAAATATTGATCCAAATGGAAAAGGAGATTGGCTAAAGTTGCTTACTTGAAGTGCGCATAATCAAATGGTTACAAATAAAAAGTAGGATCACATGGGGGAGACCATTAAAAACCCTTTTTGAAATGGCAAAATAGGATCATTATGGATCTTGGAATAGAAGTAAACAAATCTTAATGCATTGAGTGGAACAATGGAACTCATAAAGTCAGTAACAAATTGATAGGATGATTAAATTGGCGTAGATGTTGATGGCAAGACATGAATGGTCAACAAATAAATAATCCACTTCCTATTCTATGTATAGGGCAAACCATATGGGACCTTACCAACATTAACAAACCAGACAATCAATGCAAAAGTAACTGATCCAATTCATTATAAATAAGTCCATCCCCAGCATTCTTCATAGTTCCCATGTGAATGCATGCATTGGACCCATCTCCTTACAGCCTGAGACAATTAGTGGACGTGTTACACAAACATGGAAATCAAGAATCAATTTCAGTCGCTATGATTATCTAATTTTTAAGGACCCCCTACCCACCCCAAACCACACAAAGTTATATCAATATTCTATCTACCATCATCACATGCACGAATGAAGTTACAGAGTGGAAGACCAATGCATGAACTTCTCCTTTTAGGTTTTTCATCTTTTATAGAAGCTAGTTGAAACACTGACTGTATTGGCTGGTCATCAAACTACATACGTGAGAAGAGAAGTGTCCTTTTTTTTACTTCGAAAGGTAGAAGTGCACGATATTATCAGCTAAACATTAACAATAAAACTAAAGATAAATTAATAATCAATTAAAGAAGCAATTAGATCGAAAGCCTACAGAAGTGGAGATCGTCTTTTTGCCGTCAGTGGCTCGAACAAGACATTTGTATTCAAGAACGCCTTTACTCTCCAGTTTGTTCTTCTGTGCCTTGGACTTCATGCATGCTACAATACCCAATAAAAATTAGACGGATGACTCAATGAATGACGGCTAAACAATAAAAACGCACGGAAATTAAGAAAAATAAACAAAAAAAAAGAGAGAGGAAATTACAGCGTTTAAAAGTAACCCAAACGGAGCCTTTCTCCTGGCAACGCTCATACATGTTGGTAAGCTCGCTGAGGAACGGGTCGGGTTGCAGTAGAACCTAAGATTGATAAACCCCAGACTAAATTTCAGTTGCAAAAAAATGGCTATAAGAATATTTGAAGAAAGATCTTGGGAAGCAAATAGAAAAAATGAAAAACCCATCATAGGTTCATGGATGTAAATATCTAGAGCAGAGATTTTTGCCATCAAAAGATGATTGGAGAGGGAAAATATCAAATACCCACAAAGATCTTCATACCAAATAAGATTACAAGCGAGGAAAACGAAAACCCAGAAAATGCCACTGATGTAAAACACGTAAGAAAATAAATGGAAATCACATTCATGTGCTAAATCACGGCTAAAGAAACAGGTAGAGAATCAAAGAGAGATTAAATTGGGAGATTGTATTTACCATGATCTCCTCTCTCTCTCTCTCTCTCTCTGGATCGACTCTGGAGTTGGCTCCGATCCAGCAACTAAATGACGCCTTTACGCTATTGAACGGAACGTCCGTCAAGAGAGAAGAGTCGATAGGGATTTTTTTTAAATATTTCGAAAATCGTGAATTTATTTTCAGGGTCCGGTTTTTTTAAGTTGAATATTATAAAGACAGAAATGCCCTTATTGCATTAGTATAAAACTATAAATTGAATATTATAAGAGCTTTTTATAAATCTAGCTACACAGCTTTAAATTTTGGTTTTAGATTTTCTCTAATTTTTTCAAGAGTTTTAAATTTACTAAATTAGATCTGAAACTCATGTTTTAGTTTGAGATTTTATTTTTTTCAAACCTTAATTGCATCCAATTGGTTATTAGATCGTTAGAAGCTTTACATCGTAAGCTTAGTGATAATTTTTACACATTAAAAGAGAGTTATAACTACAATCTTTGCAAATTATTCATGATTTGCTCTATTCAACTTTGACAAGTAGCATTAGTGGGCACTGCAAGTGTATAATTTACAATGAGTTTCACTCTTAACTTAATTTAATCTTTGTTGTTTTTAATTTTAATCTAACTTAAATCAAATTTCAATATGAGAAATTCAAGTTTAGATTTATTAAATTATTACCATATTAAATTATGTGTTTGACCGCCATTTTTAATCTGTAAAAGGATAAATACTCTAACTTGGCGGATAGGAAGAACAAATAAAAAGAAGAAATTTTCTAAGAAAAGAAACTTGTAAAAAAAATTCTCTTTTACTTCATTTTTTTTTTTAATCTGACAACCCCTTAATCTTGATGGACTTTCTCATCCGCTATAGAGTAAAATTTTCTTAATTTCCTATTTTTATAATGTATGAAATCAGAATCTCTCACATGTCAAGCACATAATAAGTGAATTAGATTCAAACTCAACTTAAGACAATTTTATGGCTTAATTTTGTTTTAAATTGATCTAAACAAATGAGCTTTAAAATATAAACATGATCAATGAATTACACCCAACTCATTTTGAACATAGATGAGAGAAAATTATTTGAGTTTTAAGGTAAATGCCTACTTGGGTGAGATATTTCCTCCTCTTTCCAATCATTTTTATTGTATAAATAAAACCCTTTTGTCAATAATATTAATATTTTTTAAAATTCTATTGTTGTGAATATTAATAAGAATGGTGTTTTTTTATATTTTAATTATATATACAGCAAGATTACAGCACATTGAATTTAAAACTTAACTTTGAATTCAATTTTTATATTAGAAACTGCTTAATCTTATTATTGTTTTATGAAGGGGTTTTGATGGTGAAGAACTATTGATATTTATTTATACAAATTGGAGTATAAACTCCAGCCTACTAGATTTGAAAGATTTATATTTGGACTTTGAATAGGTAGAAAGAACTAATTCATGACATTATACAATCAACTCAAAATGTAGTTTAATTACCCATGAGGCGTGTGGCCCAGTAGTCCTTGGCGTGGGATTTGCTCTCTTACATTTGAGATCAAATTCTTGTGCTACGAGCCAGTTGTCTGAATCAATGGTAACAAAAATCAACTCATTCTAAAAAAAAAATTATTCATATTTTGAAGTGAAACATTAACACAAACATAAATTACCCTAACTCTATATCAAGTCAATCCATGTTTGATCTAAATATTCTTATTATAATCACCATTATAATAATGATGCATCTCATTTAGACCGTGCATTCTAACACGGGTGTTTTTTGTTAGGAGACACGGGTTTTAAAAAATTTATGTGAAAACTCCACTTTACCCTTCACCGTTTTTAATCTTTAAAAAAATGAAATTATAGGTGCATCGCTTAGGATTATAGGTACACCGCTCAGAATTATAGGTATACCACTCATAATTATAAGTGCACCGCTATAAATGGGTTCTACACGTCAGAGTTATAGTTAATGTAACTATTAATAATTAAGATGGGCGACCCTCATTTATTTGACAATAATATTAATAATTAAGTCTTAACACTTGTTTTAAATGAATTGATAGTCTTAACGCTGACTTAACTAGTGAATGAGTGAAGAGAATCTAATCCATTTTTGGTGGTGATTGGGGATCAAAAAGTGTAAACAGGACACTGGCTTAGCCGTTTCTTTACGAAAGGGCATTTCTGTCCATAAGACGGACAGCATAAGAGTCAGAACCTCTTGGTCGGGTCTTGGATTGAAGCTGGATTCGACGGCCTTGGCCTTTCAAAACTTTCTCTGCATTTCTGCAATCTTTTCCCCACGGCTTCAATGGCGCTTCCTATTTCCACCAGCCCATGTCCGTACAACCGCTATCTTCCCAGTCACCAACCCCAAGTGAGTAAATACTCTCTCTCTTTCTTAAAGAATTTCCATTGACCAGTGCCTCATTATTAAAGAATAGCTGTGATATTCATGTTTTTTTATCTGCATATGGAGGTGGTAATGTATTTAGTTATTTGAAATAAATCGTTCTTGTGGTTTTTCTTTTTCATTATCCTTTTCTTTTCAGTTTATTATTGTAACTTGGTTGGACTGGATTAGATTGAGTATTGATCTTAGACTAAACAGACCTCTATCTCAAGTTGAACAGCCCAACATGACCCAACCCTTACCCAAGCCCACTGGGTGTTCAGAATTCAGATTTGTAGGGCTGCTACCCATGATTTCACCATTACTAAAACCTAATACAATCTGTGATTAGGGTATAGGCTTGCTCTCGAGATTTATACATGTATGCAGTATTATTAAAATAGGATTCTGTAGAAAATATACTTAAAAATATAATGTATATCTAGTACAATCTCGTATACTAGTAGATGTCTAATACAACCAATCGACCAATACAGTTGCTCAACTAACGCACAGACATATGGAGATGATTGGGTTTTGGATTGGGCGAAACTGAGGCATCAACTCTAGCCTAGCCCAGACTTAATGTAGGCTAGCATATCTAAGCCCCAAACTAGTTCATATCTCAGGCTTACTGACCTGAGCTTGCCTAAAATTTGAGCTATGCCCTTCAGGTTTGGGTTGAAGTGTTGAACCCAGCCCTAGTTGCACTCCTAGCATGGAGCATTCAGCATTGTCATTCTCCTTGATTCATAACGACGCCATTATCTATGCAAATCATATTCATTTATGCTGATTATTTCTAAGCATCACAAGACAGAGAAAGGGAGGGATTTTAAAGTATTTATATTTTGCGCTGTTCTTTGGGCTCCTGATATGATTCTGTTATCATTGATAAATTTGGTTTAGGAAGATGGAGCAGGTTTATTTACTCCAACAGAATTAATGTCTGGATGCACAAGAACATTGCAGTACCTGAATGAGCTATTCTGTACTACTTTGCCCTCATGTTCTAATATCTAGGTGGTTTATATGATCTGCTTACCATGGATTTGATCATGTGGCTTGCCCTGATTCCTGAGAATTTTCCAGCTAGGAAATTCCTAGATGCATCATGTTTGTATTTTTACAAATAGCTTGTTAAAAATGAATACATCCATGATTTGGAGAGACAACTTTCCATAAGAAATGGTTTGGGGAAAAATGCCAAGTTATGGATGTCAAGGAATTTTTATTCTTTAGACCATGGATTGTGCTGCTTCTACATCAGGGCCTACCAAATCAATTGCCTTGAGGCTCTACATCCAACTTGGTTAGGATAAGGACTCTTTTCTATTTATTTATTGTTAATGCCCTCATGCATTTAGATACTTGACCTGTTGAATCCCTATTTGATTGGTGTGCAGGCAGATTCAGGGGAATATAATTCCCAAATGGTATTGTAATAACATCATTCCTTTGGTTTAAATGAGATGGATGCCTATCAGTCATCTATGTTATTCCAGTCAGTAATGTAATGGAAAGGATGCCTATCCTTTGGTCATTCCATTTTCAGCAGCATCCTCGATTGGTATGTCAGATTTAAAAATTCAATTTCATTTTACAGGCATTAAGCCCTAGGAGTCTCTGCAGCCATGCTCCTATTAAGGGAAATACTTTTCGTTGGAAGACTTCCATTATTCGTGATTCACAACAAGGCTTATCTAGAAGGTAAATTACCACATGCATCAACTTATTCTTTGGTATTTTTTCCCAAAGTTTTTTTTTTTAATATTATCACTTAAAATGAGTTTAACTATGAACTGCATTTAGAGATTTGTCTAGCATAACTATGAAGTAGAATCCATTGTGCAAGGAGGTCATCTTCTTATTATGGCTCCTCCTTGAATTCATATGAAGAAATGGACAGATGCAGTTCAAATATGTATGCAGACTGATAGTCTATAAAGAGTGAATATCTCCCAAAGGCTACTCAAAGTGACAGACACTTTTTTCAACAAGGAACACCATTTTTTGTCATCAAACAACACTTTTATCCAAGGCCGCAATGCATCTCATTTTCCATTTGAGTTCTTTTCAATGTAAACTTTAACACTAACATATTTGAGTCTTGAGTGATTCTAACTCATTTTTTAATCTGATAAGACTTGGCACTCAGTGCTGTCCATCGACCCCATCAAACTAGAGACTTGGATATATAATTGTAAAGAACAATGCCATTTAGACATCTTAAACCATTCAATTTAACCAAATGAAATGACAGTTGACGAGGAGTTCCAGTTCAACAGTTTGTGTAATTTAATTTAGATAAATTGGCTATACATGTTTAACAGAAGTAATTTCTTTTAAATTCATGCATCAGTAACTTTTTAAAAAAAAAAAAAATTGTACAATCATTGGACCCCACATCATTGCCACATGTTTTACAGTTTGTAATTGAGTGACAAGAACTTGGAACTCAGACATGTCATTTTAAGAGTTATTGTCCCTTCAACCATCCTTTTCATCTACACTTGGATGAGGCACCCTTTTAAGTTGCCACTCTATGTGCAGTTACACTTTCTTACACGCGGGCCATTTTGGCTGTATATGATAAGTCTGTTGTAAAAGTGTATGTTTAACTATGGGGCCTGCCAAATATTATTTTGATTAGGTCCATGAAGTGAGGCTTTTAAGCCTTCCAAGGTTTTATCGCATCAATTATTCTAATCTATATATTATTATGGCCTTCAAAAACATGATTGATCCGGTCAAGGTGATTTTTAGTGGGTCCTATATTCAAGCTTAGCTCCTTTTTTTAAAAAAAAAAGATTCAAGCACAATCCTTTTCAACAGGTTGATGTCCATTATTATTGGTGAGCCCCACATATGAATCCACGTTGTATTATCTCGTACCCAAATGCATGTGAACATCTCTCATAACATTATATCTAAATCACTTGGTTGAGATATGTTTCTTTCTTTTTTATATGGTTAATCTCAAAATATTTTAAAATTTCAATTTAATTTAACCTTGATCACAATTAGCCAAGCTCCTAAAAATAACTTTATCAATCATCACTAGTTATTTAATCCAACTAAATAGTTATTTACTACAGTACAAATGCAATTCAAAGATTTTTTTTAAATCCATGTCTTAGATCTAATGAATAGAAGTCATAGTAGAGTTGATTATTTATAATCTTATAATGTTGATAAGAAATTGGGCCCACCAACATGTGATATACTATACACTTATTGTAAGCATGTTCTTGTACCAGTAATTTGGATTTAAAAGCCATAGATGGGTTTGAAAAATGAAGCATCCATTTTAGGTATATAACTAGTGGAGGCACGGAGTTTTGGAGCATATTGTCCCTTAAATACATAGAATGTTGATGATTAAGGTTATATTGCCATTTCTTGAATGCGGTAGATAAGTTTATGATCTAACTCATACTTAAGATACATTTTTAGCCCTTAATCTATATGAAAACGATATTGCTGTCAATTGATTTTTATGCCTATAGCCCATAATTCTACATTCATCACCTTAAATCAAACAAATGTGATCCCCATTGATACAATATATATGTTCTAAAATCATCTTCATTAGTTTTTTAATTTTGTAAAGGGTCTAAAAAACGTGGGGCTTTTAATTTAGGGCATTCTTGTCATTTACAAAATGGGTTGTCCCATTATAGAAAACTATGGTATCCAAATTAAAGGCCTTTCCAAGTAAGAACTTGTTAGTGTAACTAAGATAAAGCACAAATAATGTTAGTTTGCAGTGGGAAATATTTAATTAGAGCAAAATGACTGGACTATCAAAATAAAATAAAATTAAAATCAAATAAAGTTGCCACAAAATCTGCTAGCATTCAAAACTGAGAGTTGTCACAACCATTCAAAACATAGAGTTTTGACAACCATTTTATAGGAAAATTCTTGTAGCTAGTTAAGGGTAGTGATAGGGGTACTTCCTTGTTCGATAGGAGGAGGCTCTCTCTTAGTCACTGTTTTACACACATTTCACCATTTTAAGTGGTGGAAAGCACGAGTGTCTTCCTTAAACAATGAGAGTGCTTAAATCACAATTCTAGTTAACCACAACACCACCACCACTACAGTACATGGATATAATCATGCAATTCTAATTCTCTTCAGGTTTTTATTCCCTCCCGAGGAAGATCTGAGAATATTATTGTGGCCCAAATTTGCAGTTGGTTCAGGTGAACTGTTGAGCACTTCAGATTCATTCTCGTAAATTGCTCTGAAATATTGATTATTTATGTATATTTTTGTTTTTCCAGATATCAATTGAACTCAAAATACTATAATGTTTTAGGCTTAGAAGCATCAATTGCGGATTCCAAGGGGAATGATATAAAGTTGAGAAATGTAACAGTGGTAGTTGAATCACAAGATGCTGAAAAGATCCATGTGAGCTTCAGATTCTTTTCTTAGGCATGATGCTTTTTGTAGGTGCTGCATTTGCCCCAAAGGGCGTATATTTGTGTGTAAGAGAAAATATGTAGGTTACTTCTTCTTTTTTTCCAATTTTGTTGCCTCAACAGTTGAGCTTAGTGAGTCTGTCATTGAGTTTGGAGGGATTTAATGTTCTAGTTCAAGAAAATCTGGAGAGAGTTCTACATTTGTCCTTGGGGATGTATGTTTTGTGTGTGAAAATATGTAGGTAACTTTTTTATTTTTCAATTTCGTTGCCTCTTGTAATTGAGTTTAATGATAATACATTATTGAGTTAGGAGGGCTATAACCTTCTAGTTCAAGAAAACCGATAGATGGATAGAGTGCTGCATTGTCCTTAGGGGTTTATGATTGTTTGTCTGTGAAAATATGTTGGTAAGCTTTTTTTTTTTACCCAATTTGGTTGCCTCTTCTAATTGAGTTTAATGATTTGCATCATTTAGTTTTTTCCATCCAGTTTTGTTGCCTCTTTTAATTTTTTTATAATGATTCTACATCATTGAGTTAGGAGGGCTTTAGCATTCTAGTTCAAGAAAAGTTCCTAGGTAGGTAGATGGATGGGGTGGGTGTTGTTTACTCAAAAGAGTAAAGCAATGGAACATCCAAATTCACCCATACAATTCACTGCAGCTGCATTTGGATGAGGAGAAAGTCTTTGATTGGATTCCCTGTGAGGGGGATTCTCTTGTATCTTGTTTGGTAATCGTAAGTGAAAAGGTATGAGGAGAAAATAATGAAAGAGAGGGTCAGGAAAGGAGTAGGGAAGACCATGGTTTCTCCTCCTCCAGGTGAAATAGATTTTGGTTTGGGATGAGAAATGGGGGGAAAGTGGGGTCCACTTTTTTTTTAATGGAGTGGGGTCCACTTTTTCCTGTTTAGTAAATACCAAACAAGGGAAAGTAGGGGAATCCCCTGCATTCTCCTAATTTTTCCTCATCCAAACAGACCCTACATGATCATCTAATTTCAGCTCACAATCATCTGTATAGAAATTGGCAAACATTCAAATTCAGCCTATGGCTTGGTGAAAAAACATTCACATTCAGCATTTCAGGCCATATTTGTCTAAATAAAAGTTAGGAAAAATGGAAACAGCCATCCAAGTTCAGCCTATAATCACATAAGTAATACTATTATGTGTAAAGTATGAGAATAAATATTAATGAAAATCATGAACAGAATGGATCATCCTGCTTGAAGATATTGAAGGGTCTTAGAGAAAGAGGCCATGAAAGAAGACAGAAGAGAGTACACAAATAGACTTTGGGAAAGTGTGTGAGAGAGAGAGAGGGCTGACTGGTGGTGGGAGAACTTGGTTCATCAAGGTGGAGACAGTAATTTTGTCGAGAGACATGAGAGATATATCAATGAGAGCGATGTTGAGATAAAAATCTGAAACTGGAGATCTGCAGCTAAGGGGTACCTCAGTGGCAAATCTGGTACAGTTTGACAAATTTGAAGCATTTCTACAGTGTTCCAAACAACCTAATCTGGAGAGCATAGATTTTAGCACAGAAAAATCTACAATCTTGCAAAAATTTGCCTGACTGCCAAACATAAACTTAGTTTGGCAAAAATAGCAAGAAGTTAGGCCATAAAGATAAAAGAAAAATATTTATGGAAACCTACTTACTATTTTTGCAAGACTGACCAAATAGAAAATAAAGACAATTCAATCACCATCTAGCAATCAGGTTATGCTTGTTTTCTTTGTCTTTCCCATTGTATAAATCTATAAATGATTTAATTGAAATAAAAATTTCAGATGATTTGTTGTTTTTGAGCACATTTTCCTGACTTAACTCTATTAGGTAAGAGTGGACTTGACAGGAGAGGAAACTCAAATGGTATTTGATGATGTTTTGACTAATTTGGCTCGTACTGCACCGCCAATTCCAGGGTTTCGTAGACAGAAAGGAGGTAAGCATTTTAGTTGCAGGTTGTGAGTCCAAGTTATATGGGTGTCAAATAACTGGTAGGCCCATGGAAAACAATTGCCAAATTCAACTATGAGTGCCAAAGCTATTTAGATGGAATAAATGGCTTTGGTGATGACAATAATGTATTCCACCCATGGGATCTTGTGCTGTCTTTGTAGGTTAAAGGACTATTTGGTTATTGGAATACAATGGAATTAGCAGGAGTTAACATGCCATGTTGGCATTTCTTTCAAGATGAACATGTTTGGCAGCTATGAAATTGAATGGAATTGCCACCGTGGACAGAAGTTTCCATTCCATTCCTTAATTTTTCATTCAAGAGGGACCTTATCCAAATCCATTAAACATGCAGAATAATTTCATCGTGGTAGGCATATTCATGATATGTCAGCCTATTTAAATGCATGCATGGATTTGTTTCTTAGAACAATTCATAAACTAGTTTTTGGTGAACCCAATTATTGGATTCATGATATTTTGCATTAAGTAAATATATGTTGTCACATAATTATATTTAAAGTATTTTAGTTGATCAAGAAACTACTAAATCTTTGGTTGCAATTAAGCCCTTCTAGGAAGGTGTGCTATTAAGTGTTAACTTCTAATTTCCTTGTTGAATAAATTACCTATCAACATTCACGACTACTATGATATCAATGGAATGTGACCGGTTCTAAACCATGATTCCTAGACATACCAAACATGGCACCTTCTATTCCAATTTTAGAATTGGCAAGAAATGAATAGAACATAATGGATTGATGATGTGGCAATTCCATTCTATCAATGGGGCAATGGGCTACCAAGCGGCCTAAGATTCTTATTTTTTATTCATTTCAGTAGTTTAGTGATAGCAGCTTGAAGATGTCCTCGTACTTGTTCCCAAAGTTTGACTTGCTATGTTTTTATTTTGCATGTGCATTTGGGTTCCAGGAAAGACTTCCAATGTAAGTTTCTGTAACCTTACATTTGCTTTTGAAATGTTACATCAGACATCATTTGAGGTATGCTCATATGCAGTCAGCTAATTGGAAAAAGGCCTGAGCATCAGTTCAATTGGGACAATGTTCATTGCTTAACTTAACATGTGTAAAACATGTGCTTCTAAAAGGAAGGGAGCTAATCCCCATTCTTCTCTAGATGTTCAATCCAATAGCAGTTATTATTCTGATTAGGGTGATCATTTGGCTGCCTATGAATTTGCTGTGGGAAGATTTGATTAGCAGTTTGGATTCATGAAAGGTGGGTTCAAAAAAGAAAGTAGATTTCAAGTCAATGAATGGAAATTTACATATAGCTGGCTGTGTGCTGATCATTTCTTGGTACATCAAACTTGCTGCTGTCATCAGTTTGATTTCCACTCCACTGTGGAAGGCTAGTATCAATATATTTATATACCTGGTGGGTTCCGAAATTAAAATAACTGTTCTCAACTGAGTTTGAGTGCTGAAAGAATTTCAGTCGAGACTCACACTACGGATAAAAGAAAAAAAAAGGTTAAATGGAATGAGAGTGAGCTGATTCGAGGTGGCCCTGCCTCCTAAATTCAAGGAAACTCTCCTCGATTTTCATTCCTACGAATTTTCATACAATTATCAAATCGAGCAATCCATTTCCTCTAATTTAGCTATCTCATAACTGTTCGATCTAACCCTTTTATTAGAACAATTTGTCTTCCCGATGATGGAGATCATGCTGGGCTCTCGTAAGTTGTTGGACCCATATCAGATTTTGTTCCAAGTCCCTCAAAATGACTTCATGGTCCTTTAACTGTTGATCTACACTGCCCACTGCAGAAGCACCTCCCTCGTAACCAAGTAATGTTGGTGGTGTACGACCATAGACTGCCTTGAAGGGTGTCATTTTTGTGGCTGAATGTTAGGCAGCATTAAACCAATATTTAGCCCAAGGTAGCCACTAAGCCCACCCACTGGGACGTTGACTGGAAAACATCTAAGGTACGTTTTGAGACATCTGTTTACCACTTCGACTTGACTATCAGTATGAGGATGGTAAGCAGTGCTCATCTTCAGTGTGGTGCCCTGCAATTTGAAGAATTCACACCTAAACTTGCTTAGGAACACAGGGTCACGATCGGAGAATTGATTTCGGCATCCCATGTAAGCGACCTCTTCTTTCACAAATACAGAAGCTACGGCTGCAGCTGTATAGGGGTGATGAAGTGCGCATATTTTGATAGTCTATCCACGACCACCAATATAGCTGAGTAATCTTTTGAGACGGGTAACCCTTCAATAAAATCCATGGCAATGTCCTCCCATATTTTTATTCGGAATAGGGAGAGCCTGTAGTAGGCCAGCCGGTGTTAAGCTGTACTTACTACCCTAACAAATATCACATACAGCAACATGTGCTTGCACATCCTGTTTGAGGCCCTACCAGAAGAATTGATTTTTGATGCGCTTGTAAGTTTGCGAAAATCCTGAGTGGCCCGACAATGGTGAAGCATGGAACTCGTTTAGAATCATGAAATTAAACCTTGATAATGTGGATAGCACCAACCAATGCTTATAATAGAGAATATCTTGATGCAAAAAACACCCCTTTACTGAATTTGAATCTGAACCAAGCCAATGTTTTGAAGGCCCGGATGGTGTTGAGCCTCTTGAATCACGTTGTGCACCCAAGGGGTCATTGGCTGAGAAATTGCAAGTAATTGTGATTGCCTGCAGAGTTATCCGAGTTGGAGCCCAGATTCCTATCATTACCGTTATCCCAAATGATCGTGTGGATGGAGCAGCAAAAGCAGTGTGATAAGCACACCTTTTTATATTTTATTTATTACCATTTCTGCAATAGATACTTGGATATGTTGCGAATGGAATTTATTTATTTGTCATTATTTTTTGGGGATTATCTTGAGGTATCCCCACCTCACATTGAGGGTGAGACTAATCCCCACAAATACTAGAAACCCCCCACAGGCCTTGTGTATCAGGTTAGTCTCGGAGGAGTTGAACCTATGACATTTGCTCAGAAGCTCAGACCAACTCAGCTACTTGTGACCCCTTATTGTAACTTCCCTTTGCTGCTCCACTTTCATTTATGTGATTTCATCATTTATTTGTCACCTAGATACATTTAAGGTGCCCAGCTTTAGACAAGTTGATAGAATGGAATGTTTTTTTTTTTTTATTTGGTTTATTAGATCTGAAGCATTTTCCTGAGTTACTTGATCTTGATGATTATTTCTTTTATTGCCTCATCCACCTTCAGAACTTGTTGTTTCATCATTTCCTTCTTTCACAGTTGGATCCTTTAATTGGCCTTATATATGCTTTTGTCATCTTCAACTTTCTAAGCCTATAATAGTTTCTTTTTCCTAGTTTTTTAGCAGGACCTTTTACCTGTCCCCATTATATTTTCATTTTATTGTATCAGCAATTTACTGTGCAGAAGATTTGAACAACAATTTAGACCTTTTGTAATTGGAATAACAATTTAGACTTCCATTTAAATAAGAGGATTGCATCAAACAAATTTATTATTCTGTTCATCTGTACTCTGTGTTGTATGTGATTGTTTTATGTTGGGATCTCTTGCGTATTGAAATTACTGCAGGTCCCAAAGAGCTTTCTTTTACAGATTCTTGGTCGAGACCGAGTCACCAAATTCGTTATCCAAGAAATAGTTAGCTCGACCATGGCTGGCTATGTGGAAAAGGCAAGTGATAAGATACTAGTTTTTATCAATGGTAATTCTGATATTATTTCTCTTCTCAACTGTGTAAATGCTTAAATTACGGCAAGCAGGAAAATCTGAAAGTGAACAACGCATTCAAGACAACCCAGACGGCTGAAGAGCTTGAATCAGCATTCACTCCAGGAAGTGAATTTGGATTCAATGCGACAATGGAGATTGAGGAACCAGAAACTGAAGCAACTGTTTCCAGTTCCTCTTGAGGCATGAAGAAATTGTACTGTGACTGGTTAATTCGAGCAGCATGTTTATGTAAGAATCTTTTCAATTAATTTTCCAAGTTTAAAATGTTATTCATTATTTTTATCATGATTTCCAAGAAAGTACTTTCTTTACATCCAAAAAGAGCCTAGGAAGTTCTAGCCAATGTTTTAGGTATATCGACTGAGTTGGTACAATATTACTACTATTTGATTATATCCCATATATATGTACTTTTCAACTGAAACTTACGAATGAGACTTTGCATGAAATGGATGATAGGCCCTACATGATTACATGCATACAATAGGTAATTGTATGAATACGAAGTATGTAAAGTATTACATCGATTGATACTCCAAGCTATATAATATTTACTTTTAAATTATAATGTTTTAATTTATTAATTTTTAAAAGTTTAAAATCAAGAAATGCAATAATCATATAGGGATGAAATTTCATACACTCTGGTCATATGTTTTTCTTTACATCACATGAAAATCTAACCACTTGGATTGATAATATACTTGATGACCTACAATCACTTAAAATTTTAGTTCAAAATTTAATTTTTAATCACTTGATCTTAACTGTCAAAATTACTAGACATTTTTGAATTTATAGCTATTTGATCTTAATTGTCAAAGTTGATGGACTTCTTTGAAAAAAGTTCAGGACGTCTGGTAATTTTGAGGGTTAATGTAAGTGGGTAAAAATTGAGTTTTGAACTAAAGTTTTAATAGGTGCAGTTCATCAAGTCTATTTTGAATTTATATGGTTAGATTTTCATATGACTAAATAAAAATTAAAAAATAAAGATAGTGTCACATTTGACCTTGTGACCGGTTGTACTTGATCACTTCTATATATATATATATGGCCAATGCTACATTTGGATGAAGGGTAATTTTACAGGGGTCACCCCTCATCTGGAGTCACCCTTAAGCTTGGGTCACTTTTGAATACCCTAAGCTTCAATGGGGTATTCAAAAAAGTTGATAGAAAGCAGTGATTTTTTGAATATTTACCTTCACTTGCGATAATTTTTTGATTACCAAACAAGGGTAAAGAGGGGTGAACCTGCTCAAGTTTTCTTCTTTGAAAAAATGAAAAAAAAAATATTCCAAATCCGATTATACACAATCCTTATCCCTACTTTAATGAATATAAATCATGCCCACTAAAAAAATGTCCCTCACTTAAAAGTGATAGAACTTTGTATCAAGACTATAGAAAAATAAAAACAGCCTGATAAATAGAAAATGTCTTTAAGAGCTCATTTCCTACACTATTTTTTTGACTTTGTAGATAAAAATAATGACAATATTTGGATGGTATAGTCAGGGATGAGATAAAATTTTGGATCAAATAGCTCTCAACATAATTCTTACCAGGGGTGGAAATCTTTATTTCTTCTTTTTTTTTTAAAAAAAAAAAAATTCATCTTTATCAGCTGATGTAGGTGATAAATATTGGATATCGGCTTATATATATCGTATCGGCTGAGATTATTACCCCTGCTTAGTAGTACGATGCATTAAAAAAATGATAAAAATAATAAGGTTCAAATATATATATAAGTTATTTTTATAAAAAAATCAATTTTAATCCAAAGACATTTTTCACATATTTATAGCTTCAAGGAAAAGAGAAATAATTAAGATAAAGAAATAATGACACAGAATCTTCCAATCTAAGTCATTTTGGAATAGCCAAACATATTGGATCACCAAATTAAGCACTTGGTCTCAAATTTACAAAATCACGGTTTAAATGGTAAGCCTCATTTAATTAAGGATGATGCTCTGTCTAATTGCAATTTGCAATTGATAATTCCTCTTGGGTTTTGAAAATCGTGGTGAGAATTAGGTGAAACTTGGTTTTTGTGATTTGATAGACTTCATTCATAGGGTAGAAGAGGGTCTAAATCTACAAATTAGGATGGTCAATTATCAGATATCGGCCGATATCATTATCTCTTTTTTTTTTTTAAATATCATTTTTTTCTAAATAAAAAAATAAAAAGCTGCCCTTTAAAAAAAAAACTATAAACCCAAATATCGGCTGATACGCACCCAATATCAGCTAGGCCCATAACAATTTTAAATTTTTTTTTTTAATTTTCGATATGATTAGTATACGTCTGATATCTATCATATCAATCCAAATTTCGTTCCTTGAATTTACTATCCATAACAATTTTAATTTTTTTTTAATTTTCGATATGATTAGTGTACGTCTGATATCTATCATATCAATCCAAATTTCGTTACTTGATTTTACCATCCATTGAGGTTCAATCTTGTGAATAGTCAGCCCACATTCGGCTCAACAACCTATATGTTATTGGACCATAGGGTTGACCCATATATTTCTTAAAAAAAAAAAAGAATTGCAGTAAATGATATTAGTAGTTGTAGGGACACTCACATAATGGATTATTTTATATGAAATAAGTTTTTCTTAAATGATGCCAGCACAAATCACTGTCACTTTTGAGCATTAGTTTGACAGATAAATTTGAAAGATTATTTTGGGACAAACTTTTCATAAAAAGTTAAGTTTATTAAATTTAAAAATTCACAATTTTTAAGACCGCTTCATTAATGTTGAGATAATTAGTTTTTTATGAGTTTTTAATTCATCAATGAAATCAACTTCAAATGGGTTCAGAATATTGAAACAATTTAAGAGAAATAGGTGAGTTGGGGGCCCACTTGGAGTCCTATAGAGACTCTTGCTCGTGGGCGATAGTCGGTTAGGTGAAACTTTTCAACTATTGTTGTATATTTTATTTTTATACACTAAATATGAAGCTAATATAGTATTATATTAATCTTAAGTATTAAAAATTAATATAATTGATACGAATGAATATTTTAATCTTTGATTTGCCAGGTAGTATCACGTCCACTCTCACCCACCCCTTTTGAACTTGGCTGATATGCAAATCACGAGATTTGTCTTGAATTCGTCTCATTCTAAATTTGTTTAATGCGAGGTTTGTAAAATATTGGTTAAATTTTTATTTTTTTGTAAATTAAAAAAAATAAAGGATGAACGGAGGCTCAGTTTTGGAAAAAAAATGAAATCATTAGTATCAACTCAAACTCACCACCGAAATGATAATTTTTAAATAAAAACAAGCGATATGTAATAAAATCGAATGATATCGGCCGATTTTATTAAATTATGGCCGATTTCATTAGCCCCACTTTCACAAATTCCTTCAAATTATTGTATTTCACATGAATTGTAATGAGAAAGAAATGGAATTATGGCCTTATCCTGTCCTACTTTCTAAGAAAGAGTTGACAAATGGCCCTATTTTCTTGTTAAACGAACCCCATTTTCCTTTAATCTTACTCATATGTAGGAGCCCACTACCCACTATCCACTACCCACCCAACCTGTCCAAGTGTCAAGACCAGACCAACTTTCCTTTTCTCCTTGGCCCATAATTCCCATTTCCCAAATGGCCCTTTCACTTTCTCAATTTCACAAACATAACAAATTAAAAAAAAAAAAACTAGTACACTGATATTAGTTAACAATTTAAAATGAATAAATTGTTTTCAATTCATAGTATTTTATTTTATTTTTAATACTCTTTTTGACCCGTACCCTTCAAACTCATCGATTTAATCATAAAATATATATTTTTATTTTAGTCAATTTTTTAATATTTTCTCTATTTTTAAATAATAATATAGTAAAGTTGGATTATTCCAACTTAGCAAATTCTTCTTAAAAAACCTTTTTTCTTATTTCTCAAAATTTTGGATGGGTTTTTTCTGATTTTTTTCTTATCAATATAGAAGCAAATTATAATTGTTCAATGAACCAACAATTAAAATTTATTTGATGATCACCTTAAATACTCTCATTGAATATAAATAAAAAAAAAAGTGGTCAATTATTTTTAAGAACATTTATTTTTAAATAAAAAAGATCAAAATAGACTGACGTGCATCTATATTGAACTAATGCCAGTCCATCGATGAAGCTCGATAAGGCATGGTTGGATTCCATTTATTTCTAATCAATGTGAAATTGCGCGTAGATTGATGAAAACTATTAACATTCAATTGTATTTAGAGAATGCTTTTTGAAATATTAAAGTTGTGTGGTTTTTATTTAATTTTTTATAAAATATAATAAATTTTTTTTTTTTTAATTTACGTGTGGAAAACCGTGAGAAACCCAGTGTAAAACTCCCATGGGTATGATACCCACTGCCCTTAGGACACACCAGGTGAGACCATTGGGGCTTAAACCTGACACCTCCTGCATTGAAAAATTATCAATTGAGCTACACCTATGTGATATATATATATATATATATATTAATTATATCCAATAAAATCCTAGTTATACAAGTTAGGTTAGGATTAGATTTTGAGTGGGTTTATTGATATTTATGGCGAGTTAGCTGTGAGTAGGTTGAATTGATAGAATTTGAATGTATTTATTAAGTATAATGTCAACTTGTTTAATAAATAAATTGAGATGTTTAATTTAATTTTAATCTCTTTCAAAATCGGTTTAAATCAAATTGATTAGTTAGATTAGAAATGAAGCCTGATTTGGTTAAGTAGTTATTGCTTAATTGTAATCATGAGCTTGGCCTAACTAGAAACTTATTGTACAGGTAATGTAATGCCTAATTTTCAGCTCGAAAGGTCAGAGAAAGGAACCGAAAAGCGATTAGGATTGAAGATTACATGGATAAAACTAAAACCAACTTGTAAATAATCATTATTTTTCCAAATTAAGATCAACAAGAAAATTCTAAACATACCCATCTCCTAATTTTCCAATGTTAACGTTGTAATCATAATTAAACAAAATTCTAACCTTAGGCTGAACTTGAAATCTCATCGAATTGACTAAGTACCATGAATTTTTAGACTCAATTAAAAAAATTCGATAAAACTCGTGGATTCATTCCACTCAAAATCCAACTTAGTCGAGTCAACTCATATTAACTAGCTTGAGTTTTTTCAAATTATTTAAAAACAATTGCAATTTTACACAACACTAATGGTGTTCTTACATTCTTGACAAAATCATAATGAAGTTTGTTATCATAATTGCTAGGGTTCAACCATTCGACAGGGATTAAACCGGCCAATATTTCCAAATCGGTTCGGCCAATACTTTTCTCTCTACTCCTGTTTTTTTTTTTACCTTTTAATTTTTTTCAAAAAATTATAGAAAATTATGAGTTTCATAGATTTATAATTCTGTCATTAAGTAGTGGTCATTAGTTCAAATGTTGTTTTTAAGTTACAAAATTGAGAATTTGAAATATTTTTTTAAAAAACAGCAGAAAAATTCGCATTATCAGTAGATCTAGTAAGTAACTCGAGTTTCAACAGTACGAATCGTCCAAAAAGAGTATGATAAGATTTGTGTAGAGTGTTCGGTATATAAAAAATAATTTTTGCCATATTAGACCCCAAAACAGTCGAAAAAAATAAGAAAGGAATGCAATAAGTTCCACAAGAATGCTAACTTAGTGTTTGACTAAAGACTCTGTGAATGTTGTGATGAATCAAAATTACTCAATGTAATAGAACTTGAATTTATTTTTCGCTAAAGATGTTAAATATTTATATCTAAAATTATAAATTAATTATAAAGTTTTAAAATTAAGAGTTAGATTGATACAGTCAATTTAAATGCAACGTAAAATAATTATAATAGATAAAATTATTTATTATGACCAAAATTAGATTTTTGTTAGAGCCCTTTAGAAAGTAAAGGCTCTTCACCAGACTACTAAATAAATTCCTCACCAACCATACCCCTCAGAGTATCTGAGGATGTTTATATTAATAACAAAAGAATATAATAAAGCAAAGTCAAATCACTATCTAAAAATATAAAATGGCTTCATTATTATATTTATGTAAAAATAGATTTTATGACTACATTTTGTGAATTTGGAGGATTTGAGCACATTTTTGTTAATATTTGAAATTATAAATTTATACAAAAATGTATAAAATAAATTTTTTTATTTACTACCAATTATTTGACCACTATTATTCTTGTAAAACATATGTTTGTTGCTAATTTATCCAAAAGCTCTCTAACAACATCTTTATGCATTTTCACTCTAAAAAATAGAGAAATATATTTTTCATCTAACTATAAAATTGTTTTTTAATTTTCAAATTAGTTTTTAAAAGGGAAACTATAATTTTTAAAAGACAAAAAGGAAAATATAAATTTACAAAAGAATCAATGTATCTTCATTAAATTCTGCTACCTCATCAAACATAAAACATAGAAAATAGTAATAATAATTTTTTAATTAAATTCACATTTTCATAAAAATCACATTTAAAAAAAAAACACGTGACCCAATACAATCTCCAGAAATTTAAGAGAATACCTGCAAGAACATTAGCATCTAATAATTGTAATTATCATTTAATCCTATCAATCTTAGTTGGCTTTGTAATATCTAAAACTTCAGCCACGTCATCGTCTAATCCTTTATCCAATCCGGTTGGAATTCTTTTCGTAATTGTAGCCAGCCATAGGGTTATTTTGGTCAATATACAGAAAATCGTGCACATTTTCGTAAAATGTCCCATACACCTTTTTAAAATCAGCTTCTCTTCTCTCTCCTGCATTCCCCTGTTTTTGCAGAAGGAGGAGAATAAAACAGAGCAGAGCAAAGGCAGAAGAGAAAGGAAAGAAGGAAGAAGAAGAACCAAAGATGGTGGACGATTTTATGGTGTGTGTGGATAGGATTATAACGTCTGCTTGCTTCCAGCCCGTTAATGACGAGGCGGGTGTAACCAGATGTGGGGAGGATTTCTCTACAAACGAAAGCGTTCTACTGAAAGGAAATGGAGAGGGGAGTAGTTCGAAGAATATGATCGAGTGTAAGATTTGTCAGGAAGAAGACGAAGAGAAGGAGATGGAAGCTCCTTGCGGCTGTAGTGGAACGCTAAAGGTCCTCATTTTTCTTCTTTTCTTTTCTCGGTACTTTTTTTGGGGATTTTGGTGGTTTGGATTTTGCTTTCTTGCTTCGATTCTCAGGGCCCTTCTCTGTTTCTCTTTGTTTTTGTTTAGTTTTTCTTTTCTGGGCTTTTTTTTTCTTTCCTTTTTTTTATTGACGAAATCTGCAATTTTAGGGATTTTTAAAGACCCATTTGTTTTCTATTTGGATTGAGCTTTGGATTTTTTGTTCTGTTTCTGGGTTTTGGAAATGGGATTTTTTTCTTATTTCTTTTTAGCTATTTCTGTATAATTAGTGGTTTGGATGCTTTGGATTTTTGTTTTGTTTCTGGGACTTGAAAAAGGAGTTTAGTTATACTCTCTAAATTTCTGTTAGTTTGGTGGTTTAGCTTGTAGATATTTGGATTTTTTGTCCAGCCTTTTCGCATTTTTAATGATTTTCTTGAGTTTTACATTTGTTTTGTTTCCGGCTTTGCTTTATTGTTTTCCTCCAATTTTGTTTGGATTTCTAAATTCTTTGACTGATGTTCGTCTTTTTGTTTGGCTTTTGCAGTTAGGGACTTGGAATTAGACGGAAAGGCGCTTTTTTTTTTTTCAAAAGAAAACTTTTTTCGTTTTTCTTTATTCTGGCCCATATCATTATTGGTTTTGTCTTCCCATTTTTCTGTAATTTTTCTCCTTTTTTCCCTTAATGCGATCGGTATGCCCCTGCTGGTATGGATTTTGCATCAGCTGTTTTCAGATTTTTTTTTATCCTCGATTTCCTGTTATGGGTTTTGGAATTTTATGTACTTTCAGTTCTTGAATATCGTCTATTGGTTTGCTTTTTATGGGTTTATTTTATTTTTCCTCCATTAGATTTTTACAAAACCTTTCTTTCTTCTTCATCCGAACACACGCCCCTTTGTTACATTGCCTCAATACCCGTGCATTTTATTCAGAAATGGTATTTCCATTTTAGCTCCGTTTGGAACGTATTTTTTTCCGAAAAATAGCAATTTTAACAAAAGAATTTAGGTTATTAAATCCTAGTTTAGCTATAAAGATTCTCTGTTTTTCTTTCCCTGTCTCCAATGAATTTGTTGTTATGTGGTTCATGACTCACCTACTGCAATTACCTTTTTTGAAATAATTAGGTGTTGTTTTTTTATTTTTCAATTCTTGAAAAATTGCGCTTGTATGGGCACCTTTTAGTGATTTGGTTAGAATTTGTGTTGCATTTGGGTCATAACCCATCACTTACATTGATCTCTTCCGTTCTAATCTTAATTGCCCCCTAATACTTTTATTTGGATATAAATTTAGCTTTTTTCTTTTGAAGATGGCTTTCATTTATGATTGCGTAGACATTTATTGAGATATGCATACATTTTCTTTTTGGTAATTTGGTTGTAGGATTGCATATCTCAGGCCTTGTTATGTTCTTTAATGCTCTATGAGTTGAAGGATACTCTTGTACTCTACATTACGCGTGTCTTGCAATAGGTTGATTATATATTTGTTTGGCCGTAAGGAATTACGTGGAAATGTACTTTCTTGAAGGAGCTGACATGAAAATGAAATTGTTTTCTGCATTCACTTGGCTGTAAGGAATTACACTTTATTTCCCCACAGAAGTACATTTCCTAGGATTAAGTAGATTTCTCAAGGAGCTGACATGAAAAGACAATGGTTTTGAAACCATGAAAGATAGTGAGGCACAGCCATCCAAAAGTTTTGACAATTTCCTGAAAACACTAATACATTTCCTCTGTTTTTTTTTTTTTTTCCCTTTTTTGGCAAAGCGGGCCCAATAATTATTCTAGGATTTTGTGGTCTGTACTATGGTGTTTTTAGCTACCATCACTCATAACCACATCTATACAAATGATACCTATCTTTTGCATTCACTGAAAGTGATAAGGTTGCAGATATTGCATACAGCCTTTTGGCGATTGGCTTTGAAATTATTGCCTGTGGATCCTTGTTTATCTTTGTTAACTTTTTTATTTGAAGGCTGTCTTTGACTCTTGATCATTTGGTTCTTGCACTGGGTTAAATGTTTTTCGTCATTTTTCTTTGCAAATGTTTGCACTGGATTCAGTTTGGTCTTTTTGAGCTACTGTTATAGCTTTCATCAACGAGAACATTAACATTTTTAATTATTCTTACCTTTGTTTACTTGGGAGTTTCGGTTGCTGGACGCATTATCTTGACATATCCTTTGTCATCAATGAAACTACTCTATTTTATCTTATTTTTTATGGATTTGATTTTTACATCAATTGTTTAATGTTTGAATGTCCTGGATCAATTCTTTTTGTTTCTAAGGTACTGGGTTTGAATGTTGGGTATCTAGGATTCATGCATCACTGGATGACTAATGTGTCCACATATTTGAGTGCAGTATGCTCATAGGAAGTGTATTCAGAGATGGTGCAATAAAAAGGGTGACATCACCTGTGAAATCTGCAACCAGGTTTCTTTTCTTTCTCTGTTTTCCCCTTTCCACGTAATTAATGCTATTTTCCTTTGAAAACTGATTTCTTTATTAGGAGTATTAGGCATTTTTGTTGAATGATAGTCACATTAAGCTGCTTGACATTTAGTCTATATTGTTCGTCAGTTCATTTTGAACGTTATTGGTCATGGCTTATCCATCAAATTGGCAAAATACTACCCGAGTTTTTCCTCTTTCCATTTTGTAATTTAGAGGCACTAAATTGCTGTATCAGTATTCTTTTTCCCTCTCAGAGCATTTGAGGACCATAGATTGATGATTTTCCAAAGGCAACAAGTTTAGATTTTAAATATGTTTAAATATTAACTTGAGGATTTAGAAGTTAAATGATGATTCTAGCTATTTCAGTCATGAGACAAAGATACTGAAGGTGCTTTTTTCATGTATTAAGGATTGACCTGGTCAAAATTAGAATGCGGTTCCAAATTTTGGTTGGGTCTTCTCACTGGAAGGCATCAAAGTTAGTTTCTAATATGTATACAGGATAGGATGGTATAGAACATTATCGTTGCCTGGAATTAATTTTAGATGCCTCTTCTTTTTCCTTTTTTGCATGCCACAGGTTTTTGCACCAAATTATTCTCTTCCACCACCTAGACCAAGTTCTGATGGTATGGCAATTGATATCAGGTATCTTCTAAAATCCTGCATTCATTTGTTTATTTATTCTAAATGAACTGTGCATATGCTACCTATGCAAGTATTTTGAATAATAAAATCTGAGTCCAAAATGTTGTGCTTGGCTCTGGAAAATATCATTTTTTTTTCTCATGTTTTTATGACAAGCCAGTAGCAGAATGCATACAGTTTTATTGTCCCGTCTCTTATCAGTTTTTCATAGCTGTGCACAAGAATATTCTTCAGTTGTGTCTTTGTTTCAAATGTTTGAGTCCTGGTTCATCTCCCCCCTGCCTCTCTCTCTCCCTCCCTTTGTTGTGGGTAAGATGTGCATACTTCATTAGAGCAAAGAAACGACGAAAATAATGTGCCCAAGCCCAAAAGGCAACAAAAACTATGACAACAACCAATTAACCCAACATCGAGACACAAACTAGATGTCAGACCTAATATAAGAAACAAAGAGAAGAGAACAGAGAGTAAATAACTTAACAACATGCCAGACCTTTCAACATAAACTAATCTACTCTAGCACAATTAATAATCCAAGTTCAGCTATAAGTTGCAACACACAGATCTGATTAACCCTCCAAAACTTCTTGCACTAGTTTGTGATGTCTGGTTCACTAAGATGGTGATCCAGATTGTTTGGTGAAGTAAAGGATTGTTTTAATGTGATTTTTCATTTACTTTTTCCAGAAGCAGTTTGGTTATCACCAATGACATCATTTGATCTATTAGAAATTTGTGTTTGGGAAATTTGGGGAGCTCATAAGTACTTCTAATTGATGATTCAAACTTTAATTTTTATGCTTTATTTTTGTTCAGAGTTTTGACATGTAGCCTGTGTTTTGGCATTCATTAATATGCTAGAGTATCATGATCTATCGTTCATAAATATATGTATATATATGCCACATATTTATTAAGTATTGACAGAAAGGACTTATGCTTAAGTACTTTTACGGTTTTACAATTCTCATGATTTATGCTGTATGGACACTTCAAGGTGAGTGATGCATCTATGTCATACACTTTCACCCATGTCAGACATTCACACCCATTATTCATGCAAGATGACTAAACCATTACAACACTTTTCTCCTCTTAAAACTTGAGTAAAACATTGATATGTTTCTTGCTGAATCGTTTAGAGTAAAACCAGTCCATTATTTTCTATTAGTGTTATTTTTGTACCTTGTTTTCATTTAAAAATAAATTTAGATTTAAATTTATTTAAATATGGTGCAATGACCCTATAACCTTTTTCTTGTTTGCCAAGTCCAACACCTTGCACCTATGTCAAACTCCAACATTCACACCCGTCCTTGCAATGATACAACTATAAATCTTTCACATCTTCAAATAGTACTCCATTGTGATTGGGTGTCAAGCAGATGTGCTTCACCTCTGGGCGTAATGTGAACACAAAGGTGCATCAAACATAGAATAGTTTCTTTTAGAACTAACACATCTGGGAATTGCAAGACCCCTAAATGGGAGGGATAAGTAGAATGGAAGCTGTCTGTAAATGCTACCTGACATCAAATTCTCTTAATTAAACATACACCTGTGCATTCTTTTGGTCATGTTCATATTGCTTGTCATTTCTAACATAAATAGATTTATTGTATGGATCTAAATGGTCATGTTTCTGAGTGGGTGGCATATGTAATGGGGCTTCAGCAGTATGTCATGATTACGGAATGGAGATTGACATTGTGGTTCTTCCATCTTGAACTTTGTTAGGATACCCGGTGACATGTTTATGTCTTTATGATTGTTTTTAATGAGCAGTGTGATGATGGATTTCTGTGCTTTTCGATAACTGTATGCCGAAAATTGTATCTTAGAATTTCTGGTGTAGTTGAGGATCTCTTGGTTGGCATGCTTTTCCCAAATTGTAAGGTGTTAGCTCGACTTGCTTAATTTGCTAATTATGAATATATTATGTCCATGCATGCGTACATTTGAGAGAGGGAAAAAACTTGTTAAGATAATTTACAGTCAAAGATGGTTTGCAGCAAACGGGAACATAAAAATAGCGCTAACTGTCGTTACTACCAAGGATGATAGTTGTCGCATTATCATTTGAATGTGAAAAAGATTAACCTTTTCCATCAAGAATATTATTTAAAATATTTTGTTGGGTTTTTGCAAAGAAACTACTTTGTATAGCTAAACTTTTTTCCTTATAGAAAAATAATGTGCAGCTGGTTTCATGATTTGCTTTTTATTATCTTTTCTTTCTACTTAGACAAGGTTGGGGCCCACAGTTTGATCTCCATGATCCCCGTTTACTGGCTTTCGCCGCTGAGCATCGGTTATTGCAAGCAGAATATGAAGATTATGATGCTGCAAATAGCAGTGGAATTGCCTGTTGCCGCGCTGTAGCTCTTATTGTATGTTTTCCACTACCACTTTAAATAATATCTTATTTTATCATTTCTACTTGTTTAAGTTCCTGTCAGAAGCTTAAAGTTTCAACCAACTGATGCAGCTAATGCTACTACTGCTTGTTCGCCATGCTCTTCTTGTCATGAAGGAGTCAGGACTGGTGCAGGATGCATCAGCCTTCTTTAATGTAAGTTCTCCAATATATAGTTACCACTCAAAAAAAAAAAAACGCTGCCACACACACACACACCCCTGTGATGAAAACATGTGACACCTAGTGGTACTTGAAAGTCTATGCCTTTAATAGAAGTATGGGATTCAGTGGTTCCTCCCTGTTCCAAGCACTATTATCAACACTTCTGTTTTGTCTAACCCATGTGAAATGGTACTCTTTGACCTATTCTTCCATTTGGGCGACCTTTTGGTTTTCTCTCCCCCCCGCCCCCGGCCCCCCCCCCTCCCCCCCCTCCCCAACCAACCCACCAAAAAAAAAACCCTACTATTATTACTTCATCTTATTGTTTCTTCATCATCCAACAATTTAGATCCATTCAAGAACAAATTCACATGGAAATATGGCTTTTATTGGTTTAGGGCGGTGTTGGATGGGGTGAGTAGGTAGTTGATTTGGATTTTGGACATTGAAGAAAAATAATCCTTAGACATAAATTATGAAGGCGAGAATTCTCGAGTGCTTGCAGATGGGAAACGAAGACTGTGTATGGACGAGGATAACTTAAAGTAGGAGATTCTCCATGAGTAAGAGAAGTTAGGAGAACTTTTGTCCCTTCAAGTTCTCTTGGAGATCTCCTTTAGGCCACTTGTTTAGATGGTGCTAGAGAAACTTAAACATAAGATTACATGAATTGTATCTTGGTATTTTAGCTTTTTTTTTATAAAGAAATTGTGAATTCTTAAGAGAAACAATCCAATAAGATTGAAAGTTCATTCAGAAGCTCACCTGGACCGAATTTTAGCCCAAAAATAAAATTTGAGCCACTTAATCCTAATAGTTGAAATCACCAAGCATCCTTATGAAAAGAAAAATGATGCCTTTTCTTTGTCAACCATTAAGATCAAGTGTAAACTCTAAAGTTTGAATGTGAAAATTGATCCACTAACAATTAATTAAGTGAAATGTCAATTGCACTGGTTAAATTTTTAATAAACTGTAAAAAAAAAAAAGACAACCATTTATAATAATTTTTTATTATTACTGGTTTTTATATATATATATATATATATATATATATATATATATATATATATATATATATATGGTATTTGTGTGTAGGTTTTAGGAGTTGGCTGAGGCCTATGTTGTCATGGCAGGAATGTTTGAAAACTGAGTAAAACTCGACTAAATTAAATTTGTGAGTTGGATGCCAAGACCCCCCAGGCCCCAACCAAAGAAAGAGAAAATTTACATATGCTTGCTTTTAAAAACTGAAATTTACAACGTGGCCTCCAAAAATTCCTGGTTCCATCCTGTGGATTTCAGTGATTGTGGTGAATAATGATGCTGCATATCTGTATATGACTCAGGCTCTTGTGAAGACCATCTACTGATTTGTTAGTTGGAGCCTAGTCGGCTAGTCACCCAAGTCTGATCTGAGCTGAAGGGGGACCAAGTTTTGTGGTCTGAAACTGGGATGTGTTGATAAAAACCTTTATCCTCACCATAGGGAGCTCTGCATTATTATATTATTTATGATTCAGATGATACAACATAGAACTGCAGTTAAGTTTTAGTCTAATATGGTGTAGCTTAAATCTTCAACTGTGTGAATTACTGTTGTCAGGTTTCTTTTCTTCAATTTGCTGGCTTTCTTCTACCATGCTATGTGATGGCCCGAGCATTGTACGTTTTACAATGTAGGAGGAGGAGACAGGTATTTTTTTTTTATAGTTTTTTAATTTTCTTGTCAGATACCACTTATTGTTTAAAATAGATTCAAACGGCAAAGAAAATCAGTTGGGGCATTTATTGTTGATTTTCATTACATATGCTGGACTTGTGTTTTTTATAGTTTTCTTTCTTTAGCCTTCTCTGCCCAAGAGGTGATTTTTTTTTCTTGTTTCCTTGTTTGCAGGGATGAAGAATCAGTCTGAAGTGTACTGATACTAATCTTCTGGTTCCACCACACCCCGAAAGACTTTAATTCCTTTTCAGGCAAGCTTCTGAACACCCTGTTTCTCTAGGTTGCATCAAATCAAATGCGCTACAGTGGGTTTGGTGTTCTTTCTCATGTATTTATTTGGCTGCTACTCGTGCTAACAGTATTGTAGCTTCAACTCGAGCTACTGAAGAACAAAATGTATAGGTGGAAATCCCAAGTTGAAATGATCATTCTGTAATTTCTCTGTAGCATAGAAATGACCTAGAAAATCTGGCCTCGTAAATTTGTCCAAATTGCAGAGTTTAACAATGTAAACTGCTATTTAGAGGTTAATGAAGGCTCGATTTTTCTTTTTTAGTCTCTTTGTTTGGACTCCTTACCAAATGGCTCATTTTAGAGAAGGAATATACCATGATTACATGGTTCTATCAAACTGCCTATTAAATCTGAACTAAATTTGAGTGCATACCCATTTAAACAAATCAGCAAGGTTATGGGAAAAAAAATAACGAAAGTCAAGCAGAAAAACTCCCTTGAGTTAAATTGACTCAGTTGAGAAATTCTGAATTGCTAAATGCTACCATTTAAATTTTAGTTTTTAATAATAGAAGTGAGTTTCAGTCATCATCAACAAATCTTTGTAAGATTACAAGTACATCGAAGGCAAATCTAAGCCATTAGAACGACGAAACCAACCTCTCTTGACCGGTTAAACATCATCTTTAACATCTTCCAGCTCTTTCTACCTTGTCATGTTACTAAAACATTTTCTATTTTTTCTGATTCTAACATCAATAAGTAAAAGATTCATTTGGGATAGTTTAAGATTGTGGCACTGTCAAGATGGTCCATGCAGAGTGAACAGTCGATACGTTTGGTATCAGCTGTAGTTTAATAAAAATCGGCCTCATATTGTTTGATATCAGCCTATTTTATTAAATATCGCCTGTTTTTTTTTAAAAAAAAATTGTTTCGGTGGTGGGTCCGGTCTTATATCTCGGTGGATATTAATGGTTTTAACTTTGATTCAAAATTGAGCTTCATTTTATTTTTTATTTTTTTAATTCAGAAAAAAAATAAAATAAAAATTTAACCGATATTTTGTAAAAATGAAAATGGAGGCAAAGACAAAAATATTTTGTCATGTAATAGATGTGTTGGGGTTTTGATTGCACTTGTGTTGGAGGTTGGCGACTTCATTTGTCGTTCTGTATGATGAATGAGACTATATTATTAAATTTTTAATAATTATCCCGAAGGCGAAGGCTACAATCATCCTTGGGCCATGTGGGCTCTTGAGAGGGGTTCATTATTATGTATAGACTAAGGTCTCATTTATTTATCCGATGTGTGGATAGGTGTCTGAACACCTCTGGATCTCAAAAAAATAAAATAAATGATAATGAGTGGGTTTGAAAGTATTTTGATGTTTCTCAAAAAAAATTGAGTCAAATAAATTTGAAATATTATAATTTCTAAGACTTCAAAAACTATTCCTATTAAAAACTATATTTTATCACTCCACTATGTATTTTGAAATCTTCTTCTAAGTTAAAGTTTATTTTTAAAATGTTTTTATCTAACAATATATTTCCCTTTAAAAATGATTTAAATTGTAGTCATAGCATCAATTGATGGCTTACCATTTAAATAGGATATAAAAAATTGAAATGTTAATGATAATGAAATTCAACCGTCAAAATATTGACTGATACGTGTCGTTGCAATCGTAGAATACTGAAGCTTATTTTTTTGAAAAACTGCTTCAACCGTTTCTAGAGTTGAATCTTACGTTAGAGTATAATTTTGAAAAGGTCTTATTCAAGTTTAAATGTTATTTTTCAATTCTAAACATTTTTCTCCTAAAATTAACTATTTTGAACTATTTTCATGATTTTTTTTCGAATTCCAATTGTAAGATAATCACATATTAAGAGTGTTTTATAAAAAAATAAAATAAAATAATATTCAGTACTTATGAAATTCAATGGAGATGCATTAATGTCATTTACGTAGTTTGTAGGGTGTCTATGTTTGTAGGGTGTCTATGTGATCTCTAAGATTTTTCTGAAAATTTCATATAAGTCAAGTGTTTTAAGATAAAAGTTATTTTTGAACTTCTTGTGTAAGAATAAAATGAGATACAAATGTTTCTACAATTAAATGAAAATCCCTTAATGTGATTGATATAGTTAGTGAGGTGTTTGGGTAATAATGTGATTGATATAGTTAGTGAGGTGTTTGTGTAATTTTTCTAATATTACAAATAAAAATGACATACAAATTTTTCTACAATTAATCTGATTTTTAGCATTTTTCATAAAACTAAAAAAGTTTTCAATAAATATTTTATAAATTGTAATAGAAGATACATGTCACTAGGGAATATTTGAGAACGTGAATTTCATAGTAGGTATTTCCTCATATTGATTTTCTACTTTATAAAATTTCCATAACAATTTTCAAAATTATAGGATATTTTAAAAAAATTAAAAAATATATATATTTCGAATTTATGTGTGGGAAACTGTAGGATACCTAATGTAAAACCCCCATGGATAAGTCCACTACCCCTAGGGCACACCAAGGTTAGGCCATGAGGGCTCGAACCCACAACCTCCCGCATCATGGCCGAGGCAACAAGTTGAGCTACACCCATATAGGTAAATATATTTTATTGGTATCAAGATTTCACTTTCAAAAGTTTAAAACTCCATAAAAATTACCATTATTTAAATATAAAAAACTCACCCTAAAGTTTCTATTTTTTCTTATTTTTCTAAAAAATAAAAAAGAGATCTTTATATAGTCAATTTACCACTCATACAGTCAATATCTTCCATTTTAAACCCGTATAATGAACAGAGACGTAACATTGGTGTGCAAAAATACTGCTGAAAGTTGATCGGAGTTGGTGAGAGCTCCCACGCAGTCGTAGACGACAGCGAAAAAAGAATTCGTCCTTTTCTTTGCTAAATCTAATCGTTTTGTAACACCACTTTCCCACCATATACCCATGTTTATTTAATTGATAATATCATCTGCTTAGGTTTGTTTGGAATATGATTCTCTCACTGATATAATTCTTTGAGTGAGAATATGATAACGACAATTTTTTATATAATATGAGTATTTCTATTTCATATTGAAAATGGGATTAATCTTACAAATATATGTAAATCTCTCAATCCATAGAAACTGATTAAAGCTATATTTGAATTAATATAATGGGTCACTCTCATTACCCTTTTTTGGTAATACCTTTCCTCTCACACTTTTGAAAACTTTTTTATAATAAGCGGTATTCATAATATTCAGAGCAACCCCTAGTAAAGGTAACCCTCAGTGAAATTTATCTCTCATACAAACTTAGTCTTAGAGGTAGATGTATAAAATTATCTTTTTGTCTTCTTTCTCTCACTTTTGAAAATCATTTTCAAGTAAAATATTCATAATACTCATATAACCCTGGTGAATAATAACTCTGAGTAACCCTGTATAATTTCTCTCTCATTCAAATACAGTCTGGCCTTAAATAACCTCAAGAGATGTGACCTGCAGAATTAGACGTAAATGGAAGATCTCCCTTCGTGAGATGGGCTCTTATTTGGAATATAATCCTTTGAGTGGGAACATGATTACGACGATCTTTATCAACAAACGAGCAATATCGACTGTACGATTTCATGGGTGACCATTCACAGCCACGGGTTGTACGAACCAACCAGAGTCACAAATTTAGAGACCCCACCAATCAAAGAAGCCAACCAACCCAGAACCGAGCATGAGATATCAGAATCCAAAACTCTATCTTCTCTCTCGTCCAACCACTTCTCTCTCTCGCTCTCTTTGCCCTTCCTTTTGTTCTATTAATTTCTCTACTTCTCTTCTTTTATCTCTTTTCCATGATCTCCAACTTCTTCATCATATTATTCTGCAAACATTCCATCAATCCATTTTCTTGTTAAAAGTATCATATACTCAATTTATATGTTATTTTCGTCTTATTTCTTCTGTGGGATATCTTTAGTGTCCACACAAAGCAATCATTGTCTCTTTGTCTCACTTTTCTAATATGGGTTTCTCTTGAAATTCATGAATCCTCTTTAGTACATCAAAACTTTGCCATTTGAGCTGAAGCTTGTCTGAACTTGGCCACTTTTACCACATGGGTTCTTCCTAAAAGTAGTGAAACAGTTAAAACAGAGAAAATAAGAGTTAGATCCAAGAGAAGAAGATGAAGATCCAATGTGATGTATGCGAAAAGGCTCAGGCGACTGTCATTTGCTGTGCAGACGAAGCTGCTCTCTGTGCAAACTGCGATGTCGACGTTCATGCAGCAAACAAACTTGCAAGCAAACACCAGAGGCTTCTTCTCCAATCCCTTTCAAATAAACTTCCTCACTGTGACATTTGCCAAGTAGAATTCTT
The DNA here is from genome assembly GCA_013350335.1 of Chimonanthus salicifolius. Lineage (NCBI taxonomy): Eukaryota > Viridiplantae > Streptophyta > Magnoliopsida > Laurales > Calycanthaceae > Chimonanthus > Chimonanthus salicifolius. The sequence continues at coordinate 58,574,747 of CM023537.1, forward strand.
ATCTTCTTCTCTGTTTTTCTTTTAATCTTCTTTCGTATTTTCTTTTTTAAATAAATAAATAATAATCAAGTGAAATCAACCCATTTTATGATTAATATACGATTATGTTTAACTGTTGAAGCAGCAGAATTTTATATAAATTCGAGAATCGTAGTGGGTCACCTTAGTTTGATGATCAAACCCATGTTATAATGGGTTCTTATGCAACCACTCAAATTATTCTCTCTTAATCCTATGATTACAATCACTAAATCAAATTAAATCCGATGGGGTATCTTCTATTCAATTTACCAAGAGAGGGCCAGCCCTGAAATCCCCTAAAATCTTAAGGGCCTAGGCGGAGTGAGATTTTAGGGGTCCTTTGGGACTGGTATATTAAGGAGTTTAAGTCTATGGAGACCCTTTCTGTCTGGGGCCTTAGGCCTTAGCTTACACCGCCTATGCTCAGAGCCGACCCTGTTTAATGCTTTCTTCTTTCGTATATTTTAGAGTATTGATATTAATTTATTTTCCCCTTTTTGTCACTCTATTACTGAAATCAACTATTGATTTCTACGAAAATTCTGAAACAATCAAAGCTAAGGAGATTGGAATCAAATCTAGACTAGATCATTTTAACAAAAAATCACATTTAATCTTTTACTTTTTGGGTATTTCCACCAATCCAAACAGTATATTTTATTCATTCCCATTCACTTGCTTGGGCAAACATGGTCATTCAAATGGTGTCATATGATTCAAACAATCATTTAGTGGGATCAGCAAAAACTCATGGGATTTGATCATGCTATCCTTACTTGGATGTCAAACTTGCAGAGAAGATCTGGACACTATTTATGAAGAAATTCAACTCTTTTGTCGATTTTTATGTAGATGCTTAGATGCATATCTATTCTCAATATCCAAATTATCGCCACACTTTAAGATGGATCAAATGAAATGGGTTTGATTGAAAAATCTTAAAACTTTATCAAGCCCATCTCATTTGGTCCATCAAAAACTGTAGGTGATAATTGATGGATGTTAAGACTAACATGTATTTAAGCACATGAATAACAATTGATCAAGAGATTGGATTCTTCGTAAGTGGAGCCACAAATTTCCAATAATTGATGTCTTTGTGATAAGGATGGAAATATGGTATCATTTCTCTTTCCTTGATATACTCTTGGTACAAAATTATTTTAAGCAAATAACCGTAATCAACTATTTAAGTTGGTGAACCCACGAGGGTTGGCTTGTCGATCAAAAACCTGTCTGAGATGTGGGAGATCTTGGATTCAAGTCACTCTCAATATAAAAATGCCACTCCCTGTAGTGTTATTTAGAGTGTGTAGACAAAGAGATTTGCACGTTCTCTAAGGATTAGTCACGTGCTCTAAGAGGCCTGGATACGTTGGTCTTAAAAAAAACCATTTAAATTGGTATCTAAATAGAGAGTACTTGTATCCAACGATCAAGTGATAGAACGATGAATCTTTATAGGAACACATGGGCTCAACAAAATACATAAATCAGATGGGATAGGTGGTGGACAACACTAGGGTTGCATTTGGATGGGGGTAGACCCTTGGTTGGGGGTTACCCCGGGTAATATAAAAACTCCTCCCTTGAAAAGGGTTTTCAAAAGTTGAGGGGGAGAGATAAAAAGTTGATTTTTTATCCCTCTCCCTTAGTTACCAAACAAGGATAATGGGGGTTACCCTCCCCTATCCCCATCCAAATGCAGCCCGGAATACTGAGGCTCTTAGCCTTGTAGTTTTAATCCATGACATTTTTAGGCGCCCCAGGCACTCGAAAAATTTGTCACTAGACACTCGATTTCAAAATTTTGGGTGAAATTACCATTTTGCCCTCTCGCAATTTATCATTTGAACGATTCTTCGGTTCATTTTTCAGTTCATTCGGACAATTCAATTATACAGTCGAATCATTCAAAGGATTATAAGGATCCTTCGAACGAATGCTGCTAATGCTACAGTGAAATCTCCTTTAAAATTTTAAACAGTAAAATCTCCCTTTTAAAATTTTAAAGTTATTTTTTAAGCACTGTGTATTTCTAAAATTTTTCAAATTGAATATCCGGACTAATTACAATAACCTGATAAAAATATTTTAAGACTTTAAGGTCTTTTAACACTCCTAAATGTATTTTCTGCACAGTGAAGGGATACCCTTATTTGTAAAACACTGTGTTTTAAGAACTTTGGAGTATCAAAAGACCTTGAATTCTTAAAGTATTTTTATCAGGCTATCGTAATTAGTCCGAATATTAAATTTGAGAAATTTTAGAAATACATAGTACTTAAAAAATAACTTTAAAATTAAAAAAAAACATATTTTACTATTTAAAATTTCAAGATCCTTAGACTGAAGGACCGGAAAAACCGGAAAAATGAATGAAAGAATCATTTGAATGATAAAATGTGAGAGAGTAAAATGGTAATTTCATTCAAAAATTTGAAATTGAGTGAGAGATTTTTTGAGTGGCAGAATGGGTCCATTTTTATATATAATTGATTTTCCATAGATAGAAGGGGGAGGTTGTTATTGGTTGACGTTCTAAGTAGTGACCTGATAGAATGTCAAATTGATGGATGACATGATTGTCAATAAAGTTGAGAGGAGAAGCATCATTGATAAAGTTGACTTGATTTTTTATGGCTCATCTCTGATGATCAAATGTCGAATTTTTTTTATTCTATCCATGTAATGTTCTTAAATGCAATTCTTAATCTATGTTTCATTGACTCTCCAAGATGTATGAGGCAACTGTTCATACACTCACACCTGTTCTTTGGACTTTTTTTTAGTAGAGACGATTAATAATAAATTCATTAAAGTATAAATAAGTACAGAAATTCAATGGCTCGTATAAAAGAAGTATACCAACCATAAAATACAATAAGCAAAAAGATATAAGAAAATATCTTTAAAAAAAATAATAATAATAAGAAAAGTTCCTAACTCAAGAAGGCGATGCAAGAAATTATACATTCCAAACACTTTCACTCCAATCTTCGCCAAGAAGTTGTCTATGCAATTAGCAGATCTTCTAGCATGTCTAAAGATGATGACTTTGTTCTTACTCAAGATCCTAATCTCACTCACAATATTAATCATCTTCCATGGGAGTTTCTTATTATCACTTGCCTACACGATAGCGTTGACAGAGTCACCTTCAACAATAAGATTGTCATTCCCATACAGTGATCAAAGAAAGAGCACTCTCCTAATCGCTAGTAACTCCACTTTATTGGACTCCAATGTACAAGTGGGTTCAAAAAAAGCTAATATCAACCTCCCTCTATCATCATGCACTATTCCCCCAATACCAGCTAGACCCTGTTTTCCTCCAATATAACACTATCTATATTAAATTTATAGAACCTGGTTTCCAGTTTTGTCGAACTAACCTTAACCCTCTCCCTTTTCATACCTCCCCTTAGGCACCCTTCCCATGACCTATACAACTCTTCACTAGAGATATCCACAAATTCCTTACTCAATGTTAACCACCCAAAAAGACACCACTTGGCCTTTTCAAATGCCCCCTAACCTCTTGTGACTTTCTGATGAGAGCATAAATCCGGTGATTCACATTCAGTGGATTTCTAGCATACTTTCATCATATGGAGAATTGGAGTGGCTGTCATGACCCAATTTGGTCAAGACAAGTGCCATTGGACTCTGTCTGATAAATCTATTCAATTTGTTAGCCCAAGTCCAATGACCCAATAAGCCTAAACAATCCAGATCAGCCTGTAAGTCCAAGCCCATACTTTATTCAAGCTTAATCTATATCCAAGCCCAATCTCCAAACTCTCTCCCACAGTGCCAAGTGTTTGGTGGAGGATGAAAGCAGCACAGAAGGAAAGAGTGTGAAGAGATAAGGAATCCGGGTGGCGCCAACACCCATCCCTATCTCCTCATGGGCCAAAATTGCAGGCATTATCCTGACACATAAATTTGGGATTTTTCCCAAGTATTAGACTTTTTCTTAGTTTGCTTTATTTAGGTGACTAGGAAGTGTTCGAGGGAATTTCCTTTGCATGCCTTCCTTCCTTACCGGTGACAGGAAAATGCACTGAATCTTCTCCAGATGAGGATGATTCAACATCCCAGGTCCACCTTCTATCCATACCAGATCCTCCTTGTTGTGCCTATAGAGCTCCTTCAATTATGTAGTTCTCAATTAGGGGTGAACCTGACCCACATGACCCATCTAAGAAATCAAGTGGGTTGGGTTTTACATTTTTAAAATTAGGGTTGGATTGGATTGAAGAAAAAATCTGAATGAAATTTGGGTTGAGTCGGGTCGATTAAGCTTTTTTAAAATTGACCCGACCTGAACCGAATTTACTTGACCCGACCCACTCAAAAATTGAGTCGGATAAACAATTTGAGTCAGGTTGGATTGAGCAATTTGAGTCAGGAATTCGGATTAAGTCGGATTGAGTTCAATAGTTTTTTTATATAAAATGGGTTAGATTTATTAAAATTTGGCATCTTCTCATATGTATCAAATATTTTAATAATTAAATATCAGTGATTGAAATACTTGTATTTTTCATAAAGTGAGACAGTGGACGGTAAAATTTATGAACTTAATGAATTAGTATCTGTTGCACCGTTCTTGTGTGGTTGGTGTTTGCAGGAGAAGCCAGCATTCATATTTTGTGTAGAAGATCGAGCCCTTCTTTGTAGAGAGTGTGATGAGCCAATTCACATGGCTGGAACTCTTTCCGGCAATCACCAACGTCTCTTGGCCACTGGTATCCGAGTGGCTTTGACTTCTTCAAGTGCCAAAGACACAACTGTGATGGGCCCTTCAGAGCCACCAAACCGCAGTTCATCTAATTCTAAGCCCATGGTCAAACCACCCACCTCTCAACCCCAACAAAACTTCTTGCATCCATCATGGGCCGTCGATGATCTGCTGCACTTCTCTGATGAGGAACCCAACAGCAAGGTAACGTAACAAATAATGTTTTCTTTTTCAAAATTTTCATAAGAAAATGAGAAGAGACGCTGGTGTACAGTTTCACTATTTAAATAATGACAAGTGGACGAAAAGATAAATCCAACTGTCCCCTGCTATCTACTTGCCTCTAAGTGCCCAAGTGCATCATCTTATACTAATCTGAATCTGGAACCATGGGCACCCTATGGTTTGAGCTCAACAAGCGGACCAGGGGAGAGGAGAGGGGCCTCCAGATTCAACCAAATATTAAATTTCGGCCCTATATATGGTTTCTAGCTGTTATCTATTTGTGAGATGGTTGGTTGAGTGATGAAACCGAGTCTGTTGACATACTTTAGAGGTTAAATAAATCTTAGATTGAGCTGAATTTTTACATTTGAATAAATTTAGAGGCTTCATTTATTTGCCTCTGCCAATCAGAGAGAAGTGTGAAGAAGCACATGTTGGGATTGGGTGTCCAGCCTAAAAGACTAGTCTGATAAGTGGAGTGATCCAATCTCACACAAGTTTTAGATTTTCCCTCCTCACAATTGACGTGAGACTCTCATTCGCACTCCAATAATCTCCCTCTCGAACAAGGCTCTCCGGCAAATAGAAGCCAACTATCCCATTCGATTTGGAGATCCTTGAGTCCACATGCTCTACTTTAAGAACCTAGTTCTAATACTACTGTTAGAACTCCACTTTCAGCCCAAAAGATTAGTCTGATAGGTGGACGACCCAATCCCATATAAATCTTTAGTTTTCCTCCCTCACAACCGATGTGGGACTCTCGTTTGCACCCCAACAGAAGTGCCCTTTTCATTAGTAATTGCTTATGTATCATTCTACATCCAGTACAGATGTATAGTTTAAATAAGAGAGGATGTTGTTTAGTCTATTGATTTAAATGACTCCGATTTACCAACTGAGTTTGTTTACTCGCATATTGTACATGCTCTCATATTTCAATCTTGCTGTTTGATAGTTTACATCCTCTTCCCCTTTTCATTTGATTTTCAGAAAGAATGGTTTGGAGATCTTGAATGGGATGCAGACATTGGTTTGTTTGGCGAGCAAGTACCTCATGCTCAAGACGAGGCCTTGACAGGGGCAGAAGTTCCTCAACTTCCCATCACGACACCAAGCAATGGAACCTTATACAAAGCGACTAAATCCACCTTGTCACACAAGAAGCCTAGGATTGAAATTTCAGACGATGAAGAGTTCTTCATTGTCCCTGATCTTGGGTAAATAAAAGTTTGCATGTGTGTACTGGACCAGACTATTTTATTTGATAACTTGTGTTACTTATCTTTTATGGGATAATGCTTTTATAGTGATGTTGATGATAGTGATGTTGATGATGGTCATATACATATATTGCCATTCCATATATCTAATGCTTCAAAGGATTGACTCTCTCTCTCTCTCTCTCTCTCTCTCTCTCTCTCTCTTCTATTGTATGTGATATTTTCAATTTATTTTTTCCCCATTCTCTCTGTTTTGCAGCCCTTTGCATCACAGGCTTCATGGGCTTTGTTTATTTTCAATGTGTATTTAAATTGAGAGATTGGTTCCATTTTTTTCTTCTCTAATGATGACATACTAGTTTCACATGCTTGATCTTATTTTTCAGAATAACCCATCCATTCAACAGCAATATCCAGAGAACATTGGGTCTATGGTTCATCTGAAACAGTCCCTACTGCTAGCAAATATTCAAGTAAAAATTCTAATCCACACAGCAAAATCTCAGGGCAACCGAACTCTTGATTTCAATCTATAAGTCAATCGAATTTGCTCACCAAACAAATGTTTGCAGCGATGTTCAACTTATTACGTGTTTGTCGTCAAATTTCTAACAGTAGAGCTCATGGATTTTCCAGATTTAGGTTATTCAATAAGCTTAAGAACTGGTATTCAATGATTTGGGAAAGTCTTGCCAGCAAAGTTACAGTAATGTCGAGGAGGTCAAAGGCTGGGCAGTATGTGGGGTAGAGTTTTTTTTTTTCTTTGATTGGGGAGGAAAAAAGGGGAGTTTTCTTTTTCTTTTTTATCTTTTTTTTTTCCTTTGATTGGGGAGGAAAAAGGGAGAGTTTTCTTTTTCTTTGACTGGGGAGGAAAAAGGGGGTCGTTGGATAAGATGATTGATTGATAAGCATCTCACTCTCTCTCTCTCTCATTTATCACCATTGCTTAGAAGTCTACGATGATTTTGCATTACACAGAAAGTGAAAGCCTAATGAATCTTAATGAGAACCCTTTTTCATTGTTGAAGAGTATAAAAGCAAATAAAAATTTCTCAAGCATCTTAATGACGTGGGTGGATCCATTTATCATTATTAAAGTTTACAAAGGCACATAAAACCTTCTCAAACATCTTTGTGATGTAGGTTTCCCACCCACATGAAACTCAAATTGATGCAAGCAATCCTTCACAGTAATTCGGATAAAACAAAGGAAAGAACACAGACAGGGCCTTCTTAAAATGAAAACTGGCAAGCACCACTTTCGCAGAAGACATGAATGGACATGAATGGCGAAAAAGAAAATGTTTTAATCCCCTCTCATCAGCTTGAGAGCATCCAATTCAGTGGGCAAAGCAGGGATTGCTCCCTTCTTTGTTGTTGTGATTGCTCCACATGCATTTGCAAACTTCAGTACTTCCTTCAACCTTCCCTCATCCTGCAAATCATTTCAGGAGAAAAACATTTTCATCTTGATATGGGAAATATGACAACTTGGCCTTACTAAGAGAATACTTTTTAACCTAAACTTTGGCCAAACCAATGACCTTTCATCATGATAACAACAACATTAGGGGTTTTGATGATGGTGATGGTAATGATGTAATCCTGTCAACGTTGGATGGGTCACTTACTTCGATCATGGATTGGTCGTCGACAATCTTGGATAGCAATGCACCGACAAATGCATCACCTGCACCAGTTGTATCCACTGCTTTGACAGTGAACGCAGTGACAGTTCCCCGAAAATTCTGTGTTTCAACAAAAGGTAAGAAGATTACAAATTAAAACAACTTCCTCTGCACCCAGTAAGACATTACATGAAGAAAACTGTAACCGGTTCTCTATGGATCTAAAGAATCAGAAGGAATTGGCTTGAAAGGAAATGATTGGTTGTTGTGGATGTTAAATTCTCGCAAAATGTATATTTTCTCTAGATGCCAACAATCTGTTTCGGCTCAACATAAGAATGTGAATAGAGATGACCACGTCACAAACTAAACCGCAGTTGAAGAGGTGTCATAGCACCTTTGTGAGCGATATTTCATCCAAAGGAAGAAAATTGCCTCACTGCATGAAAAAAATTGAGGAAAACACCATTTACGACAATATCGACTGATGACAATGTGGGCTCATCTAGGATGGTTACCTTGGTGTAGTATTTGCACCCTTTCTCTCCCAGTGTCACCAAGAGGAGCTTCAGCCCTGGATGCCACAAAGACAATGCTGCTTCATCATCCAATGGATCTCCCCCCGTTAGGAATTCGAGCTCATTGTCGCTGACCTTGATGATGTCTGCTCTCTCCCATATGCTCATTATCTGCTCACGAGCCTCCTCTGCAGATGGCCAGAGAGGCAACCGGAGGTTTGGATCATAGGACAACAGGGCTCCTGCATCCTTTGCAACCTCCATTGCACGTATATGTGCAGATCGACATGGATCTGTAATCAAGCTTATCGATCCATAATGAAATATCTTAGCCTGTAACCACACACAAACATAGACTAATTAATTGTTCTGTGTTAATTCTCTCTTTCCAAGCATTGGTCTGCTGGCTAACTAGCAAAGTTCCAGATTGTGTGCAGATAGGGCTCTCTGTTGGTTCACCCAAACTGGTTAATTTGCCAATTGATCACTTTTCCAATACCGATGTACAATTAATATCTATTATACAAAATAACCATAAATATATCATCTAATACCGGGTCTGTTAGTGCCTGTGTACCCGTGGGATTAGTCTCACCTCGAATGTGGGTGCCATACGCCAGTAATCTTTAAAAAAAGGTTAAATATTACTCCAATGACATTAACATCTTGGTATATAGAATTTGACATTAGGAACTAGGATCTGGAATAGTTTGATATGGTGGATCATGGATATCATGGCCGAGCACATGAATGGCCTAGATCTGTACTTGTGGCAAGAATCAGAAAAGAAAAGAAACTAGTTGGAAGGTTTAGGAATATCAATAGATATGGCGACTGCAGATCTAAATGGATCCTAACCATTCAAAATTCTGAAACACGTTAATCAATATAAGATATGAAAGTAAATCCATGGTGATTTAGTAACTTTGAAATATCCAGTAGAAAAAATAGATTCATGTAAATTAAGATCTGATTATTTTTTAATTGAATCTAAAACCAACATTAACATTGACATGAACAGAGACCCTAAAAGATTGACAATTTGACATAGATGCAGATCTCCTTCTGATCCAACCAGTATTGGACTTATTTACATCTCAATTACCAACTTTAGTTTTTTTTTTTTTTCCCCCTTTTTTGAGGAAATAAAAAATATTAGTAGAATGTTAACAAAGAAAATTGTATTAGTTTTGTTTTTTTTTTAAAAAAAAAAAAACAAGAAAGAAAAAACTCGAGTGAATCAGTGAATCTGAGCTGACTGGACTAGATGAAATTTTGAGACAGGTCAGTCGAGGTGGTGTTGTAATTTTTCTAATTTTGAGTTGAAGTGACATAAAGGCAAAAATTAAACTGCAGTAATTACAGAAAAAGATTGGGTGAAAGAAGATTTGAAGATGAAAAGAGAGAGAAATGGTGCCGCAACCTTTCTAATAAGCTCGAGATTGAGCTCTTCTTGATGAAGTAGCATATCGGCGCTGGGATTCCGGTAGAACATGAACTCACGCTCACCGTCGGATCGGAGGGTGACGAATGCCAGGGCCGTCCGAGCTCCACGATCGAACAAAATCCCCTCCTCCGTCACCCCATTCTCCTTCAATATTCCCGCCAGCATGTGGCCAAACTCATCGTCCCCAAGCTTCCCCACGAAAGCCGAATGCCCCCCCATCCGCGCGACGGCTATGGCCACGTTGGCCGGCGCACCGCCGGGAGCCTTCAGGAATCCGGGTGCCTCTGCTAAAGACACCCCAGAAACCGTCGGCACGAAATCTATCAGCATCTCTCCGAAGCTCACCACCAGCCCTCTGCCATGACTGCTGGCACTGTTGTTGGCGTGATTCACAGCCATGTTAATGGTGTTCGGTAGCAGACAAGTGTGTCCAACCCTGACTTTGCAGAAGAGAGAGAGAGAGAGAGAGAGAGGCAGGGAGGGAGCGGGTTGAAATAGGAGAAGAGGGAGAAAGTGAATGGCCAGTCACCAGTTGTTGGCGGTGATAATTACATATTATAATATAATAACATTATTATATTATTACTTACTAAAGTTGATTATATAAATTATAATAATAATATAAAGAGTAATATCACAGTAGTACTTAATTTATTATGAAAAAATAAATTTCAAAGCAATGGGGGACTGCCCATCCCCATCTTGCTGGTGCATCATCTACTTCATCAATGGTGGGCATTTGGTGGCATTATTTGGGCCCCACTTAAAACAATGGGGCCCATTCAATTGTGGCCAATTTGTAAGCCTCGTTTATAATTAAGTTTTTTAAACATATCTTTTTATCTAATTATTATTATATAAATGATGAAAAATATATATTGATGTCTTTATTATAAAATACTTACATTCTTATTATTATTATTTTTTAAAAGTATCAGTTTGAAAAAGAATATTTATTTTTTTACAATATGAATATAAGAGTTTGCCAACAAAATTGATTTTAATAAAATCATAAATTAATTCATTGGAGTTTGCCATTCTTATCCTGAAGTTGGAAACGGCTACTTTTAGGCAAGTTTGTCAACTGCCGTTATTTTTAACGCCATTAATGGAAGAGGTTGGATCGATAAAAGTGTCAGATGTATTTAATTAAGGATAATGATTTGTGCACTGTAACTTTTTATTATGGTACAGTACATTTATAAAAAAATTATTTGACCTTTTTTTTTTAAGTGGTGTAAAGTGAAAATTCATAGTATGTAAAATACTTTTTTACTTTTCTTTAATAATAAAAGTTACTCTGTTAAAATATTTTAATAGTTACAAAATATGTTCTTATATTTTCTATTCAATTGCAAATATTTCTCTCTAACATATTAAATATCTAAATATTCATTATTAATTAACGAGTTACAATACCATTTTTTCTTAATGAGACATACATTAAAAAAATTATTAAAAATAAATAGACTAATATGTATAGAAGACCACGTGCCATATGCATCTAATTATATGGTTTTGATTTTAGAAAATTGACTTTAATAAGCTTTATATATTTTATGACCCATTTTCTAAAAATAAAATAACTCAATAGAAATAAAATTTTATCCATCTTCTATTCATATAATTTTTACCCTATTATAAATTACACATAAATGATTCAGGTGTTGTTATCTTACTGGTAATTTGGTAAGGATGAAAAAATGTGGTTAAAAATTAAAATTGCTTATTAATTTCTATATCTTCTGGATTTCGTTAAGATACTGGACTATTATTAGATGGATAAATAAATAAGAATGTGAAGAATATTAGATTTTCTAGTTAATTAATTTTTATTTAATCTAATAATATAACAGTATATAAAAATTAATGAACATTTAGATTTTTAACATGTAGATCTCATATATTCTAAATGCCACCATTTAACTATAATTCTATCCCTCTTATATTCTATTATATCATTCATTTCTTAACCCATCTCATCCTTTACTTATAAAATAAAATGATAAATAAATCATCCAATTTAAGGGCTAAGACTTTTTTAATTAAAGATATTGTTGAATTAGACGTAGTAACTCACAATAATACACAAAATCAAATATCATCATCAGTTAAAATCTCATTTATTTAAAGTTAATTTTTTTAACTTTATTTCTCTAATTAACTTTATCATAAATTTTACAATTAATAAAATGAATGGCCCGATTAAGAGAGAGTAGAAGCAGGTAGGTATAAATGATAGGACAAGACCATTGATTTGATAAATGAATCTAGATCTATGAATTAAGTTTGCTTAAGGGAGAAGATAGATATATTAATGATGACAATCCATTTGAACAAACAAAGTTTCCTTGACTTATACAAAAACCTTGTCACACATTTAAATAGTTATATCTCAGTCACGTGCCTTCCTAGAAACTCAACCCAACCCATTTCTCTCTAGTCTCTATATAGGCATTTGCATAATTTATAGAAGTACTATGTCAAGTGCCCATTAATTTTTTATAAAATAACATAAATTGATTTTTTACTCTAATATTTTTTTCGAATTTATGTATGAAAAACTGCAGGATACACAAAGCAAAATTCCTACGGATGAGCCCATTACCACTAGGACACACCAAGATTAGGTGATGGGGGCTCGAACCTTCAACCTCTCTCTTCCTAAGACAGGAGGCAACCAGTTGAAAAATTGACAAATATTATAAATTATACCGTATAGAAAGAGCTATTATTTAAATAATTTTGTTTATGACTAAAGTGTTCATGCCTAGTATTGAATTAATCCTCAACGCATGTGTAAGCCTCCTTATACTTACACATTGTGTAATGACCCATTAAAGTAAAGAAAAAATCAAGGTTAGGACTTTCTATAGGGCTGCAACGCCCAACCCGCATGGCCCGACTTGAGAAATCATGTGGGTCAGGTCGTATTGAGAAGATAAAAATCCACATAAAATTCAGGACGAGTCAGGTTGGAGATGTTACAAGTTAACCCGACCTGAGCTAGATAAAATTGGACTAAAATGAGTTCAGAATGCGAGTCGGTTAGAATTCGAATTGTTTCAGGTTAGAATTTAAATCGGGTTAGATTTTAAGGAACTCGACCTATCCGATCCAAATTGTAGGCCTAACTTTTTAAAATGGATTGTTGACCAATTCATTTTTTTAAAACTCTTTTATTAAAGAAGTTAACTTATTTATTTATCAGATAAACTAAAGATATTTAATTTAAACTCATATTTTAGAAAGTTGAATTCCACTTTAATTATTAAATCATATGACACAGATGGTCAACCCAGTCATGAGGAGAATAGGGTGAGTCCAGCCAATGGTTTCATAGTAACGTTTGCAGATCTGTTGGCCTACAGCGCCTTTCTAGGTGAGTGGCGCACTGATGATGGAGATCCAATTTCTTGAAAACAGAGTGGGAGAGCAGAATGGCAGAGGCATCTGAAATTAGAAATCACGGGTGAAAATATAGGTGCGGTGATACTCAATGCATCGTCCATGAACACACTTCTTTTTTATTTAATTAAAAATAAGAAAATTTAAAATGAATATTTTTTTAAAAAATAACAATTATTTATAGAGAGTATCAAACTTTTAACAGTCGAAATTTCAATACATTTTAAAATTTTAAAAAATATCGTAAAATTTTAGAAATATTTAAACTGTATAAATATTGAAATTATCATGATAAAATACCTAAACTCTATATTCTTAGATGTCTTCTAATGATATTTATCTTCTATTACAACTTATAATTTTTTAAATATATTAGAATATTTGAAAAATTATACAAACACCTTAAAAACTCCATAAATCATATTAACGACTCTTTATTAAAAAGGTCTAAAATAAAAGATGTAATTATGTAATTTATTGAAATCTGTCAAATTGAATATGGAGAGTAAATTTGTGTAGAAGAATGAGGAAAAGATAAATACAAAGATAAAAAGATAAATACAAAAATAAATACAAAGGAAATCACATTAAATCAAATCCCTCAATGTCTTTCAAGTCAATCTTAGCTATTTAGAAGCTAAGTTGACTTGAGTTCAACACCTAACTTGCATCTAGCGATTTGATTCGAGTCTACTTTCGCTTAAGTTGATTTTAGTTCAAATTAAATTTATACAGTTATTAATTAAAGAGTTTTTTTAACAAAACACATCAAAAAATATTTTTTAAATGAATGTAAACCTCGTATAATTACATGTGTTATATATGTAAAATAATAATAATTGAGTTAGCCGAGTCTCTCTATTTATTTTTTTAATTCAAATTAAATTTATTAATTTATCAAGGGTTTAGGTTTAATGTAATTTAGTGCCAAATGCCAAACAGTTTTTCTCTTTCTTCGCAGACACTGACGTGGCAATTGGAAATTAGTGCATTGTTGGAAAAGTCTACATATGAATGAGTATTTAATAAAACAGAAAAGAAAACAAAAGAAAGAGTGGATGAGGACAAAGAGTCAGATCTGAATCTGAGTGGATGGATGGATGGCCAACGTGGCATTGAGATTTGAGCGTACGCATGCAATGTGACACACATGTGAGGACAATCACGTGCTACATGCCTTTGACATCTAGACAAGTGGGAAGGAAATATATAAATGTTGAAACAAATAAACAATTAGGATTGGCAGCCAACTACGAGATTAAATATTCCATAATAGGAAAAACAACAAATGCAAATTAACATGCTGACTAGGACTGAGTTAAAATTCACGAGTTACACCAAATTGATTATCAGAAGCTTGCTGTTGTCCTGCTCGATGTGTACACCGGTGTTCTTACAACATGTGTGTGATGACTTGGCCCCAACACAATATTGTTCAATTCGGATCTTACAAGCCCGCACGATTTTACTTTGAACTTGACCTGTGAAGTCTCGTGTTAGTTTGAGGAACTGCCCCCTCTTAACAATACCTTCCCCATCCACCTCATGGGCAATGTGGGATTTTTCCTACACCCCCACGTGGGCAAGATTTTACAACGTGAATTCGTAAGAATGGTTCACATGGATTTCCTTTTATCCAGAGACAGTGCTTTGACATGTCTTGATTTGTATATAATACTAATAACATTTCAACTTAATCAAATGGGCAAAGCTATATTTTTTAGTTTTTTTAAATTTTCAACTTTATTTGAATTAATGGACTGTAAAAATCGGATTGGGTTAAACTTGATAATGGTGCAATCAAAGGGAGTGGATGGGTGCAGCAGGTGGTGAATAGATTTGTACGACTAGTTCAATTGGTTTAAGTTTTTAGAATTAGAGTAGATGTCTCGAGTTTGACTCCTCATAGACTTACCTGATAAACCAGACTTATGGGTGGCTTTTTGTATCTTTGGGATTAGTTTCACCACTAATATGAAGTGAGGATACCCATATTATAAAAATAAAAATATTATATTATATTTCTTTCATCTATCTTTTTTACTGTGAAAAATCATCCTCTATTTATGTAGCACCATTGTTTAACCACAATAAAACTAGTATACGATTATTATTCAACTACTATTATTTTTATTCTAAATTTTAACTTATACTTTTCCGGCGCCATAATAAATAAGTGGCAGTTGTAACCTGTTGACGGTGGCTCAAATTCTCAGTGGACCCATGCTTGATTTAACCATAATTACTTCTTCGTGTAAAAGGCTGAGGTTAGACACCTGATGGGATTAGGAGTTGATTTGGATCGGTGCAAAGGTATTCTAACTAGGTTAGAATACTACTTGGCATGGAACTTGAGTGTAATAGAATACACGTTAAATTGGGTTTCCTAGTTATACTAGGAAACTGCTAAAGGGAAGGCACCACCAACTGCATGTGTATAAATTACACACGTTAATGGACAAGAAAAAGGTAGAGAGAGGTGGGGCTGCATACACAGCATAGAGAAGAAAGGGCAAGAGCAGATCTGAGAGAGATCGGTTCTCATTGAAGGAAACCAGCCAGAAGAGAGATCTAGTAAGTTTTTTCAGCTGCTCACAAAGACTGCCTCAATTCAGAGGTTTCTCACGCAGCAACATAGCAGAGCACGAGGGTTAGATCTCTGTATCAGTCTTCTTCAAGTTCTCTTGTCTCTGGGTTTGGTTTAAGAATATAAGGGAATAAATATTGTATTCTCTTTTATTGTTTCTTCTCTCATAATAAAATCTCTTTCACGCTCCGTGGACGTAAGCCGGTTGGGGCCGAACCACGTAAATTTGCTTGTGTTGGATTGTGCTTATTTTATTCCGTTCGATTATTCTTGTCTATCACGCTGTAAGCGCTAACAAGTGGTATCAGTAGCTTTGGTTGGAGACCAGGGACTCGTGGGTGAACGGATCACAGCACACAGGGAGGCTTCGGGTTGTCGGAGGTGATGGAAATCAACACCGCCCGAATGATTACTCTCAATGGAGCAAATTACTTATTGTGGAAGGCAAGGATGGAAGACCTTCTGTATTGTAGAGATCTCTACAAACCGATCGCAGGCAGACCGAAGGTGCAAGCGACGGAGTCTTCCGATGACAAGGGGAAGGCAAAACTGAAGGTCGAGATGTCTGATGATGAATGGAACGATCTTGATCGAAGGTGCCTCGGTTTTATTCGACAGTGGCTAGATGACAGTGTGTTTCATCTGGTGTCCACTGAAACGACGGCGCAATCTCTCTGGAATAAATTGGAGGGATTATATGCGAGAAAGACTGCGGGCAACAAGACATTTCTAATCAGAAAGTTGGTGAATCTGAAGTACAATGAAAGTACTTCAATTGCGGAGCATCTGAATGAGATGCAGAGTATAATCAATCAACTCTCATCCATGAGGATGGTTCTTGATGGTGAGTTGCAGGCCATCCTACTTCTTAGTTCTCTACCTGAGAGTTGGGAGACCTTGGTGGTGTCACTCAGCAATTCAGCGCCAGAGGGTATTGTCACTATGACATCCGTGACAAGCAGTTTGCTGAACGAGGAGACAAGAAGAAAATCTTCGGTGGGTCCTTCTCAGACACAGTCTCATACACAGGCTCTCTATACAGAAAACAGAGGGAGAAACAACAGCAAAAAACCTCAAGACCGTAACAAGTTCAGAGGGTTAAGGTCAAAATCCAGAGGGAGAGGTGGAGGAAAGCTTATATGTTTCTACTGTGAGAAAGAGGGGCATAAGATGATGGACTGCAACAAAAAGAAGCGTGATCTGGAAATCAGACCGCAAAGTTCAGATCAATCAAATGCCGTACAAAGTGACTCAGACGATGCTGCAGGTGTTGTCGTGTGCACAGTCACCACAGGTATGAATAATCCAACTGATCAGTGGATTTTAGATTCTGGGTGTTCTTACCATATGTGTCCACGCAGAGAGTTGTTTGACACATACAAATCCTGTGATGAGGGACCTGTCTATGTGGGCAATGGTGCTAGTTGTAAAACCATTGGCATTGGGACAGTTAAAATCAGGATGTTCGATGGTATGGTACGAAAGTTGGAGAACGTACGGCATGTTCCTGAGTTAAAGAAAAATTTGATTTCTTTGGGGACACTGGACACTGATGGGTTTACCTTCAAGGCGAAGGATGGGGCTCTGAGAATTACTAAAGGAGCCATGATCGTCATGAAAGGGAAGAAGGAAAATAATCTGTACACACTGGAGGGAAGTACAGTAATCGACCGGCAGAGGGATCCTACTAGTCGGGCCGCAGGAAGGAGGAGAAGAAATAAAAAGTCAGATGGCAGGTATGACTTTAAAAATAAAGTTTCTTTTGTAGGTTGTGATGGTCCGTCCAAATTCCATGGTGCTAGCGAAGATGGAAAAGTGAAGGGGACGAAAAATCACATAGTGGCGGCAGGACGGACATCGTCGATGTCGGATCCAACAAAACCGGTGACGGGCGCCAGGTTCAAGCGAGGCTTGGGCTTGGGCAATTCTTCTAGTTAAAAAAAGACAGGTGGAGCACCCCAGAGCGTGGGGGTGCGCGCATCTCACACAGAGATGCAGATGGGATGCAGTAGCAGATCTGATACTGTATGGAGGACAGCTCGACGACAGGAGAGGGGCAGAGGCAACAATGCTATACCGCTGCAGATCTGGGTTTTCAGATCTGTGAGTGGCAGCCAGCAAGAGTGCGGCTGGAAAGAGAAAGCCCCATCGCCAGAGCAGAAGCTACAGTTGCAGGTGGAGCTCAGTCGGGAGTGGTAGGTGTGCACAGAGGTGCATAGTTTCAAGTGTTGTGGATGATGGTATTTCAGTCCATCTTCGGAGGTTGGTGGTATTTTCGCCAAGGTGGAGATTGTTGACGGTGGCTCAAATTCTCAGTGGACCCATGCTTGATTTAACCATAATTACTTCTTCGTGTAAAAGGCTGAGGTTAGACACCTGATGGGATTAGGAGTTGATTTGGATCGGTGCAAAGGTATTCTAACTAGGTTAGAATACTACTTGGCATGGAACTTGAGTGTAATAGAATACACGTTAAATTGGGTTTCCTAGTTATACTAGGAAACTGCTAAAGGGAAGGCACCACCAACTGCATGTGTATAAATTACACACGTTAATGGACAAGAAAAAGGTAGAGAGAGGTGGGGCTGCATACACAGCATAGAGAAGAAAGGGCAAGAGCAGATCTGAGAGAGATCGGTTCTCATTGAAGGAAACCAGCCAGAAGAGAGATCTAGTAAGTTTTTTCAGCTGCTCACAAAGACTGCCTCAATTCAGAGGTTTCTCACGCAGCAACATAGCAGAGCACGAGGGTTAGATCTCTGTATCAGTCTTCTTCAAGTTCTCTTGTCTCTGGGTTTGGTTTAAGAATATAAGGGAATAAATATTGTATTCTCTTTTATTGTTTCTTCTCTCATAATAAAATCTCTTTCACGCTCCGTGGACGTAAGCCGGTTGGGGCCGAACCACGTAAATTTGCTTGTGTTGGATTGTGCTTATTTTATTCCGTTCGATTATTCTTGTCTATCACGCTGTAAGCGCTAACATAACCCGTACCATGAAATGAATTAAAAAAGATAATTTATTTGAGACAATTGTTTAAAACTTTAAATTATCCCACTGATAGCAGGCATCATCAAAGTCTTATCTATATTTATAAGTTGGGCTTAATTGACTTTTTTCCATTTATCAATACTATTGAATAGTTATTTATCTTTATAAATTATTATATTTTAAAAGAAAAAAGAAAAATTTAGATAAGTAGATTTGAATTAACTCGATTCAATAAACTTGTGAGTCTAGCAAATCAATAAATTTTATTGAGTTTTCGTCATTGAATTGAAAAACTCATTCTAATTACTTAACTCAATTATGTTAAAAAGAATATTTTAACTCAATAAAATTCAAATCAATTTTAAATTTTAAATTTTCGAAATATAATTTACACATGAGGGAGCATCAGTGACACCTATAGGAAAGTGAGTCACCCAATTGTCTTGTTTTGAAATCCATCAATATCTTTATTTTTTGCTTATAGACCAAGTAAATAAAAACCCATCATTCTCTTGTAAAGCCTTTTCTTCAGATGCAAAACTGCAACCATACACTTCTATTCAAGCAAGAAAACCTTTTAAGGCCCGGGCCCATGAATGGTGGACCAATAAGCATTGATTTCTTCTGGGGTTGTGGGTCCAGTCCAGATCAAGGTGTGCACCCACGCCTGCATCTAAACCTAGAAAACCTTTCGAATCCTTGACATTTTTTTTTTTTTTTTTTTAAGATTTACATGTAAGAAACTTCAGACACAGTTCTAAAAAGACCTCCACAAGTGGTACTTCTGACCCCATAAAACACACTAAGATAAGTCCATGGAATTTCATCACCTCCCACTTCTTGAAACAGAAGACTACCAGTCGAATTAACCCACGAGAGATTCTAACTTGACATTGTTGAGTCACAAACTGTCGTGACTTCTCTTAGCGTAATTATATTTTATATATTAACTTTAATGAACTAAATTACAGATTGTAAGTATGTCAATTATGAAAATGAATTTTCATTTAAACATTTTTATTCATTTCTTTAAAAACATAAAGTTAATAGCGGTTAGGAAACTCTACTTGAATTATATAATTTATTTATGTTAAATCAGGTGGCTTTATATATTTAATTAGATATTTTTTAAAATTTTCAAATAAATAACTATTTATTTGATTTTATAAGATTAATAACCCTAATTTATTATAAAATATTATTTATCTAACTTAAAGACACACCCATGTCAGATTAGCATCGTCCGACAAATGTGTAGGCTGACACGAGCTGTGCCCTGTGCCATTTTAGGATGCTGTACCTGTGGAGTCTGTTTTGGGTTTGGGCTCAGGTTCGGGCTGGCCCATTGGTTGATCCAGTACATTCAGTATTCACCTTTGCCGATATTAAAAACGACATAAATGGGCCTGTAAGGGCCCAAACCATGCAACCACTAATAAGCTAAAATGAGGTTCAAATTCAGATAAATTTTTCAGAAAAGCAAAGCAGGTTTTTTGGTCCTTGTAAGTCCATGTCAAACAATCCAACCAAAATTTGCGAATGTGAGGGATCCCACCAAGAACCTTGCATGATACAACCATTACATTCCTCTCAACCATCACTCTTTCAATGGGAAGGAATTAAAAAAAAAAAAAAAACAAATGAGGGTATAATTAGATTTAACTTGGCACAAATGTGCATTAGTTCAACACTTGCTGCAAATAGCAAACTCTGTAACTACTATAAAACTTTGATGGTGCAAAATTAGCTTCACTGTGACAAGATCCTATGCAAGCTAAAATGCCAGTGATTTACATGGAGAAGGAATATACAAGTGTTGAGTTTTTCAAACCAAAAAAAAAAAGAGAAAATACTCACGAATTTGGAGTTATTATGGGTGCTGGACCATCCAAACCAAATCTTGCAAGGAGTCGAACCAGCTCCTCTCGTGAAAGTGGCTGCATTCAGTAACAGTAATGCTACAAATCAATAACAAAATCATTCATATCGATTTTCATTTTATCTAATTTCAAACTTGCTGATCTATCACCCTTTTTTGCCTGCTTATCGAGAGCCAGTAACATCTAAAGATCAGATAGTTAAAACGGCAAATGCCATAAAATCAACTGGGTCATCCATTACTTCATGGCTAGCTACATGATCCTTCTTGTAGCATTGATATCATATTCAGAAGGAAACATGTGCACTGGTCCACAAAAAGTAAGTAATCCATGGACCCTCGGTGGCAAGATTGATGACACCAGCCATGAATTGCGAGTCCCATGACGTACAACCAATGGGAATATGAGGACTACCAGTCTGCAGCCATTTGAGGCATCCACCCGTTTTTGCATCCCTCAAAGAGCAACAGCAGTAGGAGCATCAATACAACCAGTAGTAGCACCTAATCTTAGAACAGCAATCGAAATTGAAAATAGCAGTAGCTAACAATGGATGACCTTGGTCCGAAACTCATCGGCACCGGCCTGAAAGAACATGTCTTTGTCTGACTGTAAGCTGTTTCCTGTCAAGGCAACGATTGGAGTCTTCACTCCCAGTGAACGTAGCTGTCGTGTTGCCTGTTGCAAGAATGAAACATAAATAACTGTGCAAGGAAAAGATTAAAGGCTCTCGATGGCTATGGTGAGTGCCAATCTTAAAGTTAATTAAAGAGCATCACTGAGCATTAAGTTTCCTGACGACCATCAATGAACATTTAGGAACCCAACTGTATAAAGTCCACCATCCACAGCATCCTTGAACAAGCACTCAAAAGGGAATAAACCAGACAGGGATAAACACAATGTCCATCAGTTAAGCATCTTTAGCTTACAAGAGGGACACCTTATCCAAGTTCAAGGCAGCAGGTTTCATATTTGGGGGACTGTTGTACTCGGAATGGGTCAATACACAGCATATATTTGAAGAAATCCCAACTTCCATTGGTGAACCATTTCTCCTTAGACATCAACAGTTTTAGTGAATATGATATTTCCCCCTTCAGTCTATTATAGCCAATCCATTTAATCTAGAAATTTGTCCCTTCCCAATGTTTGTCACCTTTGTTGGATGAATGCACAGACTGTTGATCATCATTTATCATTGTCCTTACGTTCTTCCCGTTTCGCATCAATTCCTCTCTTTGTTTTCTTTCTTGAGGGCTTTGTCTTCTCTCCGTGCTCTAGCTTAAAAGTGGGGTTCAGGTCCTTTGCGAAAGAATCACCACAAATTATGGAGAACAGTACCCTCATCAATTATTTCATCTGTTTGGATCAAGTGGAATAGAAGAATCTTTGAAGACAGCATTGCACATGGCAATTGTGTGTTGGAAAATAAATTCCAATTGTAATCCAATGGAACTTGGCCTCTTTACCTCTTAAGGGTTTTCAGTTCAACAGTTTAAGAGAAGTTGGAAATTATATCCATAATTTGTTTCTCTTCACCAGCCAAATCTCTGTGGGCCAGTTTTTCCTCCTTGTGTATTTCAGTAAAGCTTCTGTTAATCCACAATGAAATCCACTTGAGTAATGGGCCAATCACAAAGTAAGGATCCATGGGTCCACTCTCAACACACTGCTCCCCCCCCCCCCCCCCCCCCCCCCCCCCCCCCCCCCTTTTTCTCCCTCTCTCTCCATGCCGAGGAGGACTAACGTAATCTTCTTATTAGCCAATTTATAAGGTCCTTGTCCAAGAATCAGTTCCATGCAATCTCGAAGTCCCGATGAAAGTGTTGAAAGACTCATCACAAATGGTTCATCATATGGGGCAAATTTTTTAATCTCCAAAGTACTTGAGAAATGTTAGTTTTGAAGTTTATTTTTGGAGAGATCTACTTTGCGCCTAGGGTTTTTTTTTTGGAAACATGACAAAAGACTAATTAAAAAGGAATGATCGTACAAAGAGGTCTCACCCTCAAAGAGTTCTTGGGATAAGGACTGCATTTAAAAAAAAATACAAACTGCATCAAGCAACTCTTACAACCAAATCAACACCTTGGAATCCTAGACCAATTTCCACTTGACTCGACCCACTGAGGCCCTGAAAAAGCTTCCAAAGACATGCCCACTGCAAAACATTCTGCTTGATGTGCCCAATTATGCTAGATCTGGAGGAAGCTTTATTCTCAAATAAATGCCGTTTTCATTCACCCAGACAAACCAGACCATTGCCAAATATAGAAGTTTCCATAATATTTAACACTTTCAGAAAGGACCTGATCCTCGACAATCAAGTAAAGCATGGAAAAAAGAGGGGAAAACCTAAGATTGAATGGGAGTGACAGAAGACCAAATAACTTTAACAGGGAAACTGGAGATTGAAGAAGGCCTCAACAGAGATGAATATAAAAGATTGCATTGGATCATTTGTCATTCCATGTAAGATGGTGGGTCTATGGGCTGCTCAAAGTAGGTTCCATCAAATCATCTCATTTAAAGTTAAAATATGACAAAGCAGATTTCCTACCCAAGCTTATTTTAGTTTGTTAATATTTGTATTGTCATTCAATGTCACATGGGTGTTTTAAATATACTGATATGGTGGCAATAATTATTGGACACAGGTGATTTATCATGAAGCCAATTGACATTGTAAGCTGATGCACATCATCCAATAGTCTGAACCATGGGCAATCTGGCAGAAGCTTGATGCATCCTAGTGCTGGTAGGATCATCATTAGGCCACACAAATCCTTGGACCATTTACGTGACATTATCTAAAGATAAAACAAGGTAATCCTAATGGCAAGGATACCCCGAACTATAAACAAAGTCATCAAATTGTGAGTAAATGGAACTGGTTCATAATGGTTTTTCTTCCCACATAGAGAATACTGCCACTGAGAAGGGAGAGAAACAAAAAAAGATAGACAAATAGGACTGAATTTGCTCACCTCATGACCATCCATGACTGGCATTTCCTTGTCCATCAGGACAAGATCATAGTTCTTCCCTTGTTTGAAGTAATCAACAGCAATCTGCCCATTCTCTGCTTCATCTAGCAGCAAATTCAGGTCCCTAAACAGTTTCCTCAGCAATATCTGTAAATTTTTAAGATACAAAATAACTACAAGTGAACTCTGTATAAAAATTCCTATCACATAAACAAAGGCAATTCCATTCACAATTTTAGAGAAGTTAATATGGCAATGGTGACCCATGGTGACACTGCTGATCAGTCCACAGGACAGCAACATTAGATTGAGATTATGCCATAATACAAATGTCGATGAATAAATGTATTGTTAAGGCAAAAATGGGCCCTAACTCCCTAAATTCTCGCTATACCTTTTCAAGATTTCATGGCAGTAGAGAACTAGAGGGCAAAATCCAAGCAAAATTTCAAAAGTTCGGAAGTACACCTAAGAGAATGAATCGATATAATTCCATGTAGCACTCCAACAATGTGATTTCTTAGACCTCCATTTGAACAGTCCCACTTGGTGGTTACAACAATAGATAAATTACAGCCCGCACATACAACAACAGGTCAGATGACTGGGACCATCAATCAAGTAGAAACCACCCCCAAGGTCCAAAACCCACAAAATCAGGCATTCCCAGCAGCCATGCAATAGTCATTTTTCTCATTATGTAAAATTCAAATGTTTTGGCTATGATATCCTCATTAGGAAGGTTTTTTGACAGCAGGCCCATTAGAACAGGAAAAACATTAATGAAGTTGCATTTTGTAAATATAAATAAAAATATCAAAAGAATTATTTAACCTACCCTGTTAATCTCTGTATCTTCAACTAGCAGTATTTTCCCAACTGTTGCCGAGCCATTTGCATGTGGAAAAGCAAATTTCTGGTTACCAGAATTCATGCCGCGCTTGGAGGAATCCTTGAATAATGCCGCAGATGCCAATCTCAAGGCCCAAAACAATCGATTTTCAGACCATAACCTAGAATTAAAGGGGTCTCTCTCCAATAATTCAGTTCCTTCCTCTGGTAGTGAAACACCTGAGAGAAGACTGCAACAATCATTTTCCAGAAAAAACATAAGGGGCACAAAGAATCGACAAGATTCGACAGAATTCCTGTACAAATTTCCACTACCTATGGTAGTCCTGTTCAAATCACATGGACTAAAATTGCGATAACTTCTTGAATTGGTGATTGCCACATTTCAGCGGGAAATTCAGGTACAGGAGGGAATGGAAGCCATGTCTGAAGTAGGTTGGGAACATGTGATGGGTATGAAGCATTAGGTCCACAATTAATGGGAGAATGCCCAGTGGGCCACCATCTGATAATTCAAAATGCAAATTCCTACATAAATATAGGATCCTACAAGCCCCACAGAAGTAGCAGAAATTGAAAAGGAATAAACAAAAGATCTGTCATCCATGAATTCTTCCATGGGTAGCTCAGGGATCAGTAACTGGCGCAATTAATGGGATGGGCCCTGCTCAGAATATTTTCCAAATTAGAGTCCCAGCCATTCAATTCGTATTGGAAGCAAGAATTCTGATGGCTAAGAAAGGAAACACAAATGTACAGCAAGTCTCCCAAGTTTCACCAATCAAGTGTGAAATTGAATGGGAGATTCACTCCATCAATACACATTAAAAACTTTGGATAATCACATGGTAGGTGGCCCACCATATCAATCAATAATCTAGATTCATAAACCATGAGACCCACTTGATCAAACCTAGCAAGCAGTATTATATTCTGTCAACTAAGCTACTTCCACTTTCTAGCCTGCCTATGCTATGTTGCACTTCAAGAATCCAAACTATTCAACCAAGCATTCAAACATCACCCACCCCTTGATTTGATACGCTGCCAAATCACCTAACTGGAGTGAAATCAACCACTGGATGGAGCATGGAATGCATGATCAATTCCCATTCAATATCATTCCATCTTCGGGTTAGCTTCCTGATTTCTACTTCTCCACTCGTCGGCTTATTTTGCATTGGGAATTGATCTAATACACATACATCTCAAATGACATCAACCACTAAATCAAATACCCGACTAATTCCTTCTTGATTAAGAGAATCATGTCTGTGACTAGTAATTCATTAAATGGTGACTGTAATTCTGAAGCTAGTCATACTAAGCTCTTTGCCGATTCATGGGAATAGCCTCTTGTCAAGTGATTTGGATTAACAAAAGGTGAGGGTGTCCCGTCGTCATGCAAAGGGAAGATCTGGAAACCGCAATTTGTAACCGAGGTGAATGCCATCCACGCCATGGGTGCACTTCTGGTTGTGGTTGGATCACAAGATTTGAAATCCACTCTGTTTGAGAGTGGCCCAAATAAGTACTGGGATCAAAGTGGTACCATCTGTTTGATTTAATCCTAGAAAGAAGCCTTCGTATGTGGTTTGTACCTCTGCTATAAATGGGTCACTAAAATGGACGCACACATCGCCTGTTCTAAGGAGAATCACAATGATCAGATATCCTAAATTCCTAACCATCCAATTGGTGGGTCATCAAATGGACGTCACAAATTTTATGTCCAAATCAATTGCCTGGATTTAGGCATCCGTGTCTTGTGGATGAATCGAAAGGGACCAATGGAAACTAGTAAAAGAAGAACAAGAATCCATTCATGGTTCAAACCTGACATCTATATAGGAATTTGAAATCAGACTTATTAGCAGAATAAGATATTGGTTTGAACATTGAAACACATCAAAAATAAAAATAGAAAAAAATTAGGACAACCAACCAGACGAGATAACATCTCATGCATTCAAAAGTTTCTCAACCAACATAGAAGCTGAGATAGTCAATAATAACAGTGTTTCCTGGTACAGAATAAATACCAAAAAATGAAAACTAGAGATAAAAATAGCAAAAATAGAAAGAGTTAATAGCAAAGGGAGAAAACAACAGTTACCTCACCTGTTACTTTCCAATGAGAAAAGACAGTCATGATATATTTTTCTCCTTTCTTCCTATCCAATCCATCTTTCCAAATTCTCACCTTCTCTCTCCA
Organism: Chimonanthus salicifolius; assembly: GCA_013350335.1. NCBI lineage: Eukaryota > Viridiplantae > Streptophyta > Magnoliopsida > Laurales > Calycanthaceae > Chimonanthus > Chimonanthus salicifolius. The sequence continues at coordinate 58,601,479 of CM023537.1, forward strand.
ATCCATCTCCAAAATCATCTTCCTACCCCAAAACCACCTTGCCAATACAAAGACCAAAACCACCCATACAAAACCGGACACCACCACCTCACAGTCAAGAGAAGATAACAGGGACACCACCAAAAAATCATATCTTAGAAGCCTCTTCCCATTCTCCCTCATCACCCCACCACCCAAAAGAAGATAATACAGCCACCCAGTATTGAATTCTGGAATCTGGGGCTTCTGGGGCCTGAGCGAAAGACACCAGAAAACACTATTTCAGCATTTCCATGTCAGCACAGAGAGAGGGAGCAGCAGAGAGCGTTTCTATTTCTGTCTCTGTGAAATTGTGAATGCTAGCGCGTAGGTGTGTTGGTACGTTCAAGGTCAATCCTTTTCTCATGGCGTTTGCTTCAAGACATGGACATCAGATCCCGGGCAAATCAAATCTCAGATCTTCTGATGGGAAAGGAGAGAGCGATTGAAAGAAAGAGAGAAATTTCTTCTTTCCAATTTTTTTAAAGTAAGAGAAAGAGCGAAAGAAGATGAAAAGACTACTCTCTCTCTCTCTCTCTCCCCACTTTCAGCTCAGCTCCCTCTTCCCAGCTCCGCTTGGTTTAGACTTCAGAGTCCATGATTACAGAAGGGATATTTGGAAAACAAGTCCAATATTTCCGTTTAATTTTTCAAAAAACCAAACTTTACTATTTCAGAAAAAAAAAAACCTTTTAACATATTTCAACATTTCTTATAACTTTCACTACAACATAAAAAAATTGAGCAAGGACATGTATAATTTTATTCAATATACAAATTTCATCTTCAAATAAATAAGATTAATGACTTAAATAATAATAATAATAATAATATAAAAAATACCTCAGTCTCTTCAAAATCTACTCTACTCTCCTGTGTTAAAAAAAAAACATTTTCTTAATTTAATAAAAACAATGGTACATGCCATTAGTCACAGAGTTGCATTCGTCAATCGAGCCGTGGGTCCACGATCTAGCGGGGCCCATGATTAAGATCAAGAGGCCACATGGGCCCCACATGAATACAATATTTGAACCTGAAAACTGTGAACAAGCTACTCACCAGGAGCCACGCTGAAGCTCAGCCGAGCCGGTGTTGTTACCGTGAAGGGGCGATGGAGTCAGTTTCTGGCCGAAGGGAGACGGTTCAACTGACCTGCCGCCGTTTTCGGGGGAAAGAAATAAAATTTTCAAATCTGTGGGCTCACTTATCCACGTGGCTCTCGGCTTCTGTACTAAAGAGCCTGCGTTTTCGTCCGTACTATTAGTTAGCCAACAAAACATTGGCATCTGTCATTCTAGTTCGGCTGCCTCCATCTCGGCTCGGCTCCTTCATTTTAGGGGCGATCACGTAATGGGGTTTTAACGACAAAACCGACAATATTTCATGACAAATAGTACTTTTTAAATTTTTTTTTTCTTGGACGAGAGTTGACTTTGTTAAAGTTTTATTGGGAGATTTTTTTAAATCAATTTGTTGAAAATTAAAGTGTTCAAATGATGTTTTAAGATAATGTCAACCGGGGTTTAGATGTGAAATTTTTTTTTTTTTTAAAGGTTAAAATTTCATTAAAAGAATAAGAATACAAAAGATAATAAAAGAAGAGTATAAAGGGGTCTAAAGGTATAGATCAATAAAAACTATCAAATTACAAACACTCAAAGAAATCAAAGCAAAATAAAAGCACAGAGACTATCCACCCAATATGTGAAAAGTTTCCCTTTACTTAATTTGAGTCAGATTTATTTCAAATTCATTCGGATCAAGTGTATTTAAATACTTTTAAACTATAAATGAGACAAAATTTAGATTGACTTGAGTAAAAAATTGCGATCTTAAAAACTTATATAAGATAGAAGAGGGGATGATAAGTGATGACTAGTATTTAAAGCTAATAAGGCTCGATTTTTTTTAAATTTTAATTTATCCAAATCAATTAAATTTAATTCTAAAAAATAAATAAAAATATCATTTTTAATAGAAAATGAAAAACATGATAATTTTATTTTCATGTGGAGTCAAATGCTTGAAAAAATTTTAAGTGTCCAAATGTGTTTTTAAGTTTGGATGATCCTTTTGCTTAACTTGAGTCAGATTTATCTTGAGTCTAATCAATACATGTTAATTTAATTACTTTTAATATACACATGACTTGGAACTTGAAATTTTTGGGTTGACTAGTTAATTGTAGATTTGTTTTACTTAGAAAATTTGTTAAATTTATGATAAAACTATGTACTTTTATACTAAGTCACAGATAATTGATCTTCAATTAAATGATTTGTCATATAAGCATAAAGGATAAAATAGTATAATTTTTAAAAAAAGTTAGCATCTTCTTTATCCATGGACTTTACTGCAACAAGGAAAATGTATTAAATGGATATCACTTTTGGTTGAATCTAAATTTAGGATGAGAAAATATTAAACGATATTTAGGGCCGGCCCTAAGATTTCAGGGGCTCTAGGCGAACTTTTAAAATGAGTTTTTTATATACTCACAAAAAATAAATTTATATATTTTTTTTACAAAGTGTGAAACATCTAAATAAAATATCATAATTAAATTTATAACAAAGTATTATTTAAATTTTATTCTTATTTTAAGATGTAAAATTACTAATTAAATTACTATATTCAAGTTTTTTTAACATTTATTTTCCAACAGATAAGATAGTTAATCCATTCAATATTTCTTATGACATTCTAGACCGAAGATAAGATTTTATCAGTTTTAACTTTGAAAAACTTGTTTCTACATAGCTAACTGTAATTTGTATAATCAACATTATTTTATAAGCAATTCATGCATTTGGAAAACAACAATTCATTCTTTTTATATAATTTAGCAATTTAATTGTTTCTTTTACTTCTTTTGGTATTACATTTTTTATCATATTCGAATGCGACACTAATACAAATTCTCATTTTAAATGAAGATATTATTATTATTTTAATTTTTCAATTTTTCTGGATTTAAAAAAAAAATTATCTTAATTATAATGATTTATACTTATATATTACATCTAATAAAATCTACATTGATTGAATGAATAAAGCTATGTTTTTTCATCTCTTCAAATTTTAAGAGCTTTAAATTAATTATTATGATTGTTACTATCATTATTTTAATTTTTTAAGAAACCCACATTTTAAATTGAGTAGAAAAACTATCAATATATAAATTTTCAATTTTGAGTGTTCTAAATTCAAAATAGTCAAATGATTTATTGTTGCGCAACCGGGATTTGAACCCCAATCTGATTTTTAGAAAGAAAACATCCTAACCGAAGTAGACAACAATTGATTTGTGCTTTTATACAGGGGTCAAAAAATCGGCTCGGCCGATATGTAAATATCGGCCGATATCCGATACGGACGATATATCGGCCGATAATTTTATCTCTCATACCGATATCGACATTTTCTCTCTCCTACGATATCGGAACCGTGAAAAAACCGCAAAAAACCGTGATGAATAGTGGTGAACCGTGACAAAACCGTAAAAAACCGCAAAAAACATAAAAACCGCAAAAAACCGTGGACACCCTGAGAACCGTAAACCCTGAACCGCAGAAAACCGTGGAAAACCGCAGAAAACCGTGAAAAACCTCAAAAACCGCGAAAAACCGCGAATACCCCTGAGAACCGTAAACCGTGGAAAACCGCGGAAAACCGCGAAAAACCGTATCGGTGTTTTAAATTTTTTTTTTTTTAAATACCGATATTTTCGAATATCGGCCGATATTAGGGCCGATATTGGGGACCGTTTATCGCCCATATCGGCCGATATTCCAACTGTACGGCCGATACTTATCGTATCGGCCGATATTTCAAGGTTTCAAAAAACCGATATATATCGGCCGATACGATATGTATCGGCCGATATTTAAACCTTAGCTTTTATATGCACTATGACGATGTTCACCACATGTGACTTAATTTTATATGTTAGATAATACATAAAAATAAACATTTAGATTTTAACATCTTTTTATGATTATTAATAAGCTTAAATATAAAGTATTTATGAGAACCATTCATAATCAGATTTAGATATAACGGTGGATTAAAAAACCTATAATATATCTAAATTCAACACAAGTCATGTCTTGTATATGAAATTTACTTAACCTGTCATAACTTACAATAAGACTAAACTATATAACTCTTTTGAAACTGATTCTCACACTGCCTACAATAGGGCATTTTCACAGGATGCACAATGCACATGCTAGATCTACAAAAATATAATAGATATTAAAAAAAATTTAATAAATATATTAAATAATTTAGTTATGTTTTTCACAAAAGCTACCTATTACTTAAAAAACTTACTATGGTATTACTCTATCAAGTATCAACAATGAATTCATTCTTCTTTTTTTTTGAATTTACATGTGAAAAATCATGAAAAATCCACCTTAAAACTCCTACAAGTGATACCCACTGCCCTTAGGGCACACCACGTAAGACCATGAAGACTCGAACCTAACACCTCTCACTTTCTAACACAGAAGATTAACCGTTAAACTACACCCATGTAGAAATATTTTTTAATAATAATATTTATACAATTTTTAACATTACTAAAATATTATTACATGGTTAATATTGCAAATTTTTTACTTGCTAATTCTCAATTTTGTATATTTTTTTGTCTTAGATACATATGTTTCAACCTTTCAATGTAACTTATTTTCTAGTATTATTATTTTTTGGAAGAGAAATTTTTCAAGAATATTTCTGCAAGGGCTCGTGCTCGGTGAGCCGAGCCGAGTGGAGTGGAGTGGAGCCGTTATTTGTGGAGTGCAGATCCAAGTGGGGCCCACAAGATCTTGGAACAGCTGCAGAGAGACTAGCGTATATTCTGCTTGTCTTTTGACACTTTGGACCGCGTTTATTATATGACTTTAATCACAAACAAGGTGGCAATGGATGGATGGCCTCTTTCAGGAATGATGACATTTACTTATAATTTATTAAAAAGGTCAGATTTATTGGTTTAATGAAATAAAAATTAAATTTAATATAAGAAATTATTTATTGAGTTTAAAGTAAGTAAAGTAAAAATTAAAATAGAGATCTTTATTAATATTTTATTTTTTTCTTAAATCAAATACATAAAAAACTTCAAATGTGTCATATTGAGAATCTCTAGTTTATTTGAATGAGATTATTTTAATAAATTAATTATTTAAAGTAAACTTAATCACAAGAATTTCATAAGTGAGTTAATTCCAATGAACATTGTCTTTTGCAATTTACAATGAAAATAATTGAAATTCAAGCAGGTTGGATGACTTATATAAAAGTTATTGAGTTAAAATCCGACTTGTCTGACTTTAGTTGTTGACCTTAATTGCTTAACTCGATTCGACACATGTTGCTGGCCTAGATAACTTACTCTATTCTAGCTCAAATTTGATAAAAAAAAAAGAGCATATTTTTTATATTTTTCCGAAACTCGAATTGAATCGACTTAATACCGATAGAATTGGGTTGATTTTAAAATTTGAAACCTAATTTGATCAAAATTTCATATGAATTTTTTTTAATCTAACTCGACTCTAAATTTACAAATACATAATCAAGTCCACTGACTTCTCCATTCAGATCACATGAGTCTGATAATCTCACTCTTACCTTAGTTCTTCCCAAGTTTCAACAAAGAGAAAATCCCCTTTGCTTTCAAAGGAAAAACCCACCATCATAAACAGTAAAAGAGAATATTGTCACCTGTTGCAAGTTGCTTTCCAAGGATTTGATGTTGATTACCGGCGAAAGAAGAAAGAAAAAAAAGAAAGAGAAGATGGATTGGAAATTGGAATATTAGTGGTGGAGTGGAATTCTCTACTCCATTAATCCTAGGAATATTTTGATAGTCTTTTCAAATAAAATATTAAACTATAATGTGGAGAGGTCCCTCAAATTTTTTATCAATGTCTGAATTAATTTTCATTTTAAAATTCACATTGATTAAAAATTGAAACTGGGTCTCTTTTATCTTTCATTTTATCATGATAAATTTAATAATATTTTTATTTTATTTTTCACAAATTTTTATAAAATATTATAAAATAAAGAGTAATATGGATTCAATGTCCAATTTTATAAAAGACAAGTATCCAAATCAATTTCTTTCAAGTGAAAAAAAAAATATCTTCTTTAAAATATTTTAACTTTATAAGAGTAAATTTTAAGTCACAGGCCAAATCCTGCACTTGTTTATAGAAAGTGTTCGCATCAACCACCTTCAATACAAAAAGGACCACTAATTTAAGAGTATTGGCTTGACGGTCAAGACTCAAGATGTTAGCCTCAAGAAGCACAATTCTTGGCCTGCAACTTTGAGGTACTCCTCATGGGTTATTTCCCATTGATAAATCGGTGTGTGTGTACAGGGAGATGTGCACATGTCTTAATGCTTAGATCATAAAAAAAAAAAAAAAAACCACAAAAAGGAGCACTCTCCTTAATCTTGTACTTAACGTTCGAATGAAATATTTAGATACCAGAGTGGAAATGTGACATCTTTAACACAAATAATCCTATATTGCAACCCAATATAGGTCTGTAAGTCTATATGGCCTATGATTACGGGTTAGGTTAGATTAGATCATATAGGATCATCCCTTCTTTTTGGTTAGGTTTAGTTTGGATAATTACCCTTTAATATTTTAGAGAGAAAGAGGAGAAAGTGTGAAGGGTGTTTGACAAAGTGTGGGACAATATTATACCGAATCTTGCTAGTTTTTCTTAGGTATTCATATCGTATCGTCTCTATTCCACACTTGCAATTGATTCTTGACTTTGCTACACTTTAAGAAAACAGGTGCAATTCCACGTGGCCTGCAATCTTTCCCTTATGCAATGGGGATTTTTTTTTATTATAATAATAGATCGTGTATTCGTATAATCGTGTTGAATACATTTTAAAAGGAATTTTAAATAATTAGAAGAGACCTTTATTTAATCTATTTTTTTAAATACTAAGGTTCACTATATATTTTTTTATGACTAAGATGTTCAGGAGTCTCACCAGTATTTAGACAGAAGTATGCCAATTTCACATACACCGGATAAATAATTACAAAGAGTTACGACCAAGGTGTTTAGGAATTTCACCTGTATTTAGACAGAAACCTGCCAATCTCACACACAGATAAACAATTATGGAGAGTGGTCCAAAGGGGTGTTGAGTGTAAATTGAATTCAAAACCTCCCTTCATGACAAGAGTTTCTTCACTATCAAGCCAACCCCCTCTTCAGTTAGAATGACAAAAACATTAACTATGTAAAATCCCTTGAATCTCATATCTTGTGATTTTAAACTTCAAAATTTAATTGTTTTAAAATGATTGATTTTTATTTGTCCCATTCAAAAAAAATATAATTTCTCGTTAAAATGGGCACCATAAATTCTTGTTGCATCTGGTTAACTCTACCACAATCATTTACTTAAGGGATTTTCTAAACAGAGGCTATCTTTTTAAGTTTATTTGAGAAAAGTCTCTTAGTTTGTCATAATTTTAAAGCTATCTCCAACTTTTGTTAAAAAAAATTAAATGGATCCGCTTACCCAACTTTCTTTTGAAAATTATTTATGCTTGTAGCATAGAATTTACTTGTGCTCTTGATTCTATCATAATTAAAGCTACTCTCTTTCAAATCTGTACCATGTTCGATTGGTTTAGTTGATTTTTGGGATGCTATTAATTTATAAAAAAATCTATTATTAATGACACTATTCACTAAGTGTTATTGATCTCCAAATGAGTTGTTTAATATGTATTAAAAAAAAAAAAACCAATTTACCATTATTGAACTAAAGTGAAATGTTTTTTTTTTAGATTTTTTTTTAGAAAAGTTAGAGGCCTTTTAAAAGTTACAAAAATAGAGACTTTTAACAAATAAATCTAAAAGATAGTGGCCTTTTTTGGGAAAAAGACCCTTTATTTTTTTTATTTAATTGTTTTAGGTACCCTATTGTGTGTTTAATCAATTTTTTTTTTTAGCAATTATACTTAGAGCTACAGAATTTGGTGATAATATTTCCCTCTTTGCAAGGCTGAAAATTTTCAATTGAAATTTTGGTATTGTTTCTATTTTGATTGATATGTAGTTTTTAATTGAAAACCAGACAAACCTTTGACGAAAATATTTAAAATGGAAGAAGATTTCAGTTCAAATGGCCTATTTTTTTAACACTTCAGTTGAATATTTTGTTTGCTACAATACTTTCGAAATTCCTGAAAAAAATAGAATTATGATATTTTAATGGGAAAAAAATTGCTTGAATTTTTTTCTTAGAGTTAGTGGATTCTTGAAAGGTTGAAAAGCATGAGAATAAGGGCATCCATGGACAATTGGAAGATAGAAAAATGAGTAAGTCGTCTTTATTAACTATGAATCTCCACATATTAATTTTTTTAATCTCTAGAAAATAAAAAAAATTAATCGAACGTGTCTTAGGAAGTGAGTGCTGAGTTCGATTCCCACTCCACCCTAAAAGGTCACTATCCGTGTGCGTGGATAGGGAGACTTGCACAAATTCCGAAGATTATCTACACACTTTATTTTATTTTTATACGTAGATGTTTCGAAAAAATATGATTTTAAAGCCATTTTTTTACTGTTTGATTTAAATTTAGATTTGGATATCAAATTCTTAAGCATATCCAAAGCCATGACAAACAAGAGTGCAATTTTCAAATATACTTAATATTTTCATTTTTATATTGGTGATATATATGATTTTAATTATTGGTACTTGAAAAATTAATATACATATTGAGGGATATTTTAAGTATTAAAATAATACCAATCGATAAATTGGCAGACTTTCTTCTTTCTCCTCCATCTCTTCTTCTTCTATCATTAAATGGGCCAAGAATTTCAAATGCTATCCAAATACCTCTTTATTTTGTCTATGTACAAAAGAGACGGTTTTTTTTTTTGAATTTACGTATGTAAATCACAGGATACCTAGCGTAAAACTCCCACAGGTGATCCCACTACGCCATGGGGACTTAAACCCACAACCTTCCACTTCCTGAGATGGGAAGCAACCAGTTGAACAACACCCATGTGGGTCAAAAAAGACGGTCTAAGAGGGCAACCGGATGAATTTTAATCATTCATTTGTTAATTCATTTTTATTTGCTCACATGTTGGCAAGTGATTTTATATATAAAAAAAAAACATAAAAATAGCTAAAATAGAAATAATAATAATTAACTTGGTGAATTTGAAAGATTTGGCATATCTTTCATGTGGTATTAAAAAATAGGAAAATTCGTGTGAGAAAAGACTAGAAATAGTAAAAAATGTTCAATATTAGACTTAGTGAGTTGGAATGATTGGGTCAAAATTTTTCATATTATCTATAAATTGAGAAATTTCATTAAAATGACGAAGAATTGAAAAAAAAAAAAAGAAGAAATTCTGTGATTAGATTTGGTGAGTTCGAAGATCTAGTCATTACAACCTTTTGTTGTTATTATTTAAAAATAGAAAAAATTGTGTAAAAATCACTAAAAATAAAATCATGTGCATCCAAATATCACAATTAAAAAAAAAAAAAAAAAAGATCGTAAGGAATAAATTGCCTCTGAGTTCACATATTAGTCATGAACATTTACAGAGCTCGCAGAATGTTGCCTTTTATTAGTCACAGTCAGAAATAGGTTTAGCAATGAAAAGATGCTGGCATCCTGTTAACCACAAAAAGAAATACATGAGTCTTGTTGCAGAGCAACCCAGAAGTAGTGATCTACAAAACAAAGACCTCATAAAAGGAAGAACAAAAGATACAACATAGAAGAACAGATACAGAGCTGCCAACTACAGTCTCTAGGAGCCAGTGTCATTTCCAAGAATGTTGGCCAGTGTGCCACATTTGTAACAAATCAGTCTCATTATATGAAAATTTCCCATCCTCATTGCCTCATATCAAAGTTGACTTTCGCCAAACTTGTCGGAAGCCATGCATAGAGAAAACTCAGCTGTTAGGAAGATTTTGTTCATATGATAAGAATGGTGCTTCCTTTCCTGGCAACAGAAAACATAGATAATCAAGTTACTTTGATTCAACATGTTCATTTTAAAGACATTTCATCTGGTTGAAATTTCGGATCTCTCTTAAATGGGCTGTTATTCAGATACACTGCAACTCATAATTGAGGAATCAAGTACGAATCCACATATTGCAATCCAAGACCATGTGCCTACCAAGAGATCTCATACCACCATTTAAAAAGTGGGTTGACTTCTATATTTATTTGCATATGGAACATACAACATTTAATCACACTTGCACTCTTGATATTGGATTTTGGATCAGGAGACTCCAATGAAAACATTCCTCACTATATTAACAAAGATAATGAACACTCTTTTTTCATTAAAAAAAGAAGAAGATAAAAGTGGTGCTAGTCTACTGATGCTGTGCTCCCTTGGTCTTGTAGATAGCATAAGCTAGTAAGAATGGAATTGGGAAGCAAAATGTTGGGGACTGGAGAAATGGGTTCATCTCATATGCCTTTGTGAGAGCTCTGCATTGCTGTAAAGATGAAAAAGAATGATGGAATGGGTATTAAAATCATATTGTAACACATAAAATATGACATGGTAACATAAAAGTTCTAAGAGTTTCGTCTTGAGCAGCTATATAGGTCTCCACTTGAGAATTGAGACCTCTGAAATCAGTTTTCTATTCTTTTTATTTGTATCAGCTTCCTCTTCTTGATAAAACACTTTCACCTTCTTTTCTAGAACCTTTTTGAGTTTAAAGGTAATATGATCTTTGAAGGATGTGTGACTGGGTTTTATGAGTTTTATCATGTTTCTGTACCAATACAAGTCCTTAATCTGCAGAGTTACTTTTGACCTCTTGGGGGGATAATTCTGTACCTCCTTTCCAAAAGGGATTAAGAATGTTGACTTAGCCAAGTTTCTGATTTGCAGAATTTCTGCAGGCGGTAGTATCTGCAAATGATAAGATTGGGATGTGTTCTCGGTGTGAGCTTTCATCTCAGCTCGTTTCTAAGGAGGGTTTATTTCTTTGGCATAGTGATTAGGGACAGTTCCTTCAGGGATTAGAACTATTCTAGCAGAGGCTACAACTGTCAAACTTCAAGCCAGTAATCATTTTAGTGGAAGAGATCATTTTATCTGCCAATATAGCTTGAAGCCAATGAGAAATCTTGTATCATCTAGTGGGCCTTTGAATAGTGGAGGGTAGTGTGTACCATTTTTGAAGTTTTTAATATTCTCATGCATTTTAAATTTTGTCAGTTTTTAGCAGCCAACAACTTCATGGTTGAAGTGAACAGTGTAGTTGGCATCATCTTTTGAAGCATTAAATATTATCATATGTTCAGATTTTTTTTGCAAAGTTTTACTGGTTAATTTGCATAGGCAGGGTAAAACTTCTCATCAATGAGGGCAATCACAAGGTCCACATGGAAAGAAAGAAACAAATAGGTTGCAAATAACAAAAAGGAACACTTGATATCAATTAATATCATTAAGGTGCAGATTGTCAGTTGGATTTCTACATATGGAAGAGCTTGGAGGCTGCACTACATGGGTTATCAAGAAACTGGGAAGTTGTCATAGTCAAGGAGCAAGGCACAATCAACGCACCAAAGGGTCCTGGAGCCCAAGGCGCAAGGTGTATGTCTGGGCACAAGTTTAATTTTCCCAAGCACACACATTTAGATATTTCAGAATGTGTACATGGATTTGTATCCTTCCTACATCAAATGCTAAGAAAATACAATAGTACTCAATGCAAAGCACCAAAATATCTTGACAATTGAGCTTCAAAAACATTGTACAAGTATGTAATACATACATGCACAAGTATATCATATATTAATTAGAGTTTCTAATTAAATGTTACTAGCAATTACAAAAAAAAAAAAAACTTACAAGGATAGGCTTATTATTGAAAGAAGCTTCCATAGAAGGTGCAAAACGGGTGTCAGGCCTAGTTGTGGACCTAGGCACAGCCAAGGTGTGTCTTTGACTACTATGGAAATAGTTGTGCTAGGAAGGAAGGATAGAAAGCAGAAGATTGACAATTGGCAACTCTATTTCAAGAAAGTGAAGTTCAAGATAGGTGGCAATTAAAATTAGGGACGTCAATATGGATGAAACCTGGTTTCCTTTGGTCCCAGAGTGAACCTAATAAGGTCCTTCCTAATAGTCATCTCGTAAAGAAAAATTCGAAGCACATTTGATAGGAGCTTACCATGCACCTAAACATTTGAAAATTTGTGATCTGAATGGTGGAAATTTTGGCTAATAGAGAAGATACGAAAATTGAGGTGCTTTAAGAGCATGATTTGTGGCTTCCCATCATCAAAAATCAAGCAGGTATAATGCAATAGATTGTTGGTTATCAGGAGAGGAATCATGGACACTCCAATTCATCCTCAGTGCAGGTCTAAGGAAAGTGCATCTTTATCACCATTCTACACCCTTACGGGACAGGTACAATGGAGTGGCTTTCCTTCACACCAAGAAAGGGTTGATAGATCTCCAAGATCTTTTATGTTTGTGGGTCCACATTATTCATTACTATTGAACTTGCCAGCTGTGGGGTTTTTTATTATATATTTTGGCCATCATCTTGAATTTTAGTATCTTGTACCTTTCTTCTAATTCAGGTTTTGTGTTTCCTAATAAAAAGAGGTGAAAAGGGACTTTTTTGGGGAATGAAAAGATGAACAAATGTCTTCCGATCTTATATTAAGAAAAAAAAATCAAAATAGTAAGTGAAATATAATTGAATTTTGAGGCCAGGAATAAGAAATCCCCACCAATGTTTAGTGATAAAAATTGGACTTAAACTTCTAAATAACATTAAAGTGATGAGACAATTGTACTTTGCTTGATTGAAAGAGAGGGCATTTTTTGCTGAGGCCATCTGTTGGTTATATGAACCATTGATGTAGTAGGCCCCAAGACAGAACAGACCAAGCCTCAATCCTCTTTCCTTTGTCCTTTCAGATGATATTTTCGGTTTTTTGGGCAACCCATTGTCAATTTAAGAGGGAATAAATTGAACAGTTAATAGCCAAATGTACAATTGGGCCAACTCGGTGTTTGATTAAAGCATACATTTCCTCTAAGACAAAACCATTTGAAGGGTTCATTGACAAGTAAAATCCACCAAGGAAGCAATTTTCAACATAAAGTTCTGTTGGTGCAAAAGGCAGCAGTCCACATTTTAAGAAATCAAGGAGTGTGCTTTCATGGAAATGGGACTAAGGATGCAAGAGTAACTCAATTTTGACCTTCCAATGTTTCCAAATAATCGCAAGGCAAACCACCAAAAGAAGTTTCCTAATCCAACGCTCCCTACAGAAAGAAAAAGAGAAAAGAGATAAGTTTTGATAGTTCTCCAGGTGGAACACACAAACCAACTCAAACTTTTTACGGCATTCGTAATCGTACCTAACATGTCTCTTGCTCTTGCTTCTGTAATCATCTTCTTTTTTTCCTGATGTTGATAGATAATGCACATGATATGCTGCTTTCTCAGCAGCCAATGCTGCTGAAACTAAAACAGCAGGCAGCACTGCAAAACAAAGATGAGGTAAAACCACCACCATTACATCTGGAAACCCAATGTGGGATTGTATACTGTTGTTGGAGATTCTAACTCTCCAATCCATACGACTCATGTATCCCATACTTCCACTTTCAGTAAAAACTTGCCCAAAAAACCAAGGAAAGAATGCCAAGTATATCAAGTAAATCAGCATGCCAAACCATATCGATTTGACTTTAGAGAGCTCGACCAAAACCCAGCAAACACCAACCGTTAAACATTTCCCAATACCCTTTGCATTAACATCCAGACTGAGATTCTTATAAGTATAATGATTATTTGAACATACAAGAAAAACTTTTGGAATTAGAAGCAAAGCAAAGAGAGAGAGAAGAACGGCCCAAAGAATTGGAAGATACAAGGCATCCCACTGGCAACCCATAACTATAAACTCCCTCCACTTCCAATTGACTTTTAAAGTAAGGCCGTTGACTGAAAATGGTTGTAATTGAGTAAAACTGGATCTGCCGGAAATATCGATTGCTTCTATTTGCAGCCAAAATCGATTAGGAGATGGATCTGAAAATGCTCTCCAATTCCATGGGACAGCATACAGATCACCCCTAGTTCTGTTTTCCTTGCGCTTTCTCATAGTCGCCTCCATTACCAAATCAAGATCCCCAGACCTGGAATCAAATATCTTTGCCACAACTGACACAATCTCAGTCTCCGAAAATATCAATGCTCTTACTGTTGCATAAGATGAGACACTAATCAACTGGCAATCATACTCACTAGGAGATGAAATTCTCTGCATAAACCGTGAATCAAGTGGAAAGGTTGGCAAAATGACTGTCTTCTTAGCACCAAAGGAGAAGTCAACATCAACAAATGAGACATGACCTGCATCAATTGCCAGTATCCTCATTATACGACTCTTCCTCCAGTCACCCATTTCCCACTCCCAAAATTCTTTTACAGGTGCAGTTCTGTTCATACAATTATCACTATCTATTTTAGTCCCTTGAAACATGTTGAGCTGAAAATATTCATCTGATGAAAATAAATTCTGATTCGACATATGGTGCCGCTTCAAGTTCTTTCCAAACTTTGTGTGCAAATGCCCACAGAGGTAAGCTGATAAGGAATGCTTGAGGAAAACATCTTTTAGGCTCTTCCCAGACTCCGTGGCTGCTGAGAATGACAGAGGAAAATGCCCAAAGGAAATCTTGGTTACCAAATTCCTTTCTTGAGAATCCCATTGAGAAAGCTCCGTATCCAGATCTGATAGTAACTGATCTGTTGGATGCCCAAAAAGATTTGTTGGGCCACGTAGACCGACTCCCATAGCACTGTCAAACCCAACAAATAGATGTTTCCGTCCATTTTTCTGCATATTACAGTAAAGCCCTTGATATCAACACTCAACAGTAAACTGAGATACAATAAACAACCTATGCAAAATCGACATTGAAGGAAAAAGAGACTAAGCATTTGAAATTGACATTTAAACTCTCTTCTTTGAAATGGTAAGATGATTCAAATCTGAAACCTTAGGGGCTGTTTGGTAGACTTGAATCGGGGAAATGGATCCAAATTGGCCGCTGACGTGGCTTCATTCCACATAGCAGGCGTGTTTGGTAGATCGGAATGGCTGAGCTTGCAGAATAACGATGCAGCCCATTTGCATTCGCTTATTCCTTCCTTTAACCTGTTATTGCTCAGATTCCATGATCCTGTTCATTTGCTCGTCAACAACTTCAATTTTCTTGCTTTTGTTTTAGTTTTTTAATCTGTAAAATAACTTTCTCTTCGCCTCTTCCTCCTCCTTCCTCTTCCTCTTCCATTTTCAAATCAGTTTTTCTTTTTCCTGATCCAATTTTCTCTCTTTTTTTGTTTATTTTTGTCAGATTTGTGTTTTCTTTTGATTTATCAAATTTATTATTCATTTTTCAAATCCTTTTATCTCCTTTCTAATTTTAGATGCATTTTTTTCTGTAAAACGTGTACTTTCTCTTTTTCCATTTCACCCAATTTTACTTATTTTTCTCATCTTTTGAGAACTGCAGGGTGTAGTGGGAGATATGATTGGATAATTCAGTATATTGGAATTTACAAAGATCTAAATTGATCAAATCCATTGATCTAGTGCATTCTATCATTGATTGTCATCTAATCATCCTGTCAATATAGAAGATAGAATAGTCTTTTACTTAAGGTCTCTTTAGATAAAAAGGTGATATTAAAAGCATAATCATTCCAATGAACTTTATCAAACACCTTTTGGGATAAAAGAATGGAATAGTTCCTTGAATACCCATTCACATGGCATTGCTATTTTACTAATATCATTCTTTGAAATGAATGGAGTGAACTACCAAACAGACCTTAATGTTGCAACAGTGAGCACTTGTCTACTGTACCATGGGCTCATCTTTAAAATCTCTATTTTTTACTAGGAACTGAAATCACTAGAGTCTGAATTGCCCTGAATTTTTTTTCATGCACTCAATTGCGAAAAATATGATAACCTTCTAAAGTAACTATAAAAGGGAGACTAAAAGGAAGACCAAGCTTCTCCAACACTCTTCAAGTATGATACTTTTAAATGTCCATAGGTTGAATTTGGCCCTTTTTTTCCTTTTTTTTTTTTTCCCCTTAACTCTTGTTGATCTCATAGAAAAACCAATCATATATTTTTTTGACCGGTACAAAAACCAATCATATATATTGAAAATAGACTTCGTGAGCAACCAGTGGACCAAAATTCAGTCCTAAAATCGATTTAATATGCTACTCAATTCAATGAAATAGGTGAGAGCCTAGGCATAATTAAGGCACATCTTTGATTATTGTTGTATTAATTATTGAATGCGTATTACGATGGCTATGAAAGTCTGCATAAAACTTATAGATTTCAAGGTGAAATGAGTCTTGCAACCTCCTCTAGAGTTTTGATTCATTTGCAAAGCATATAAGTTAAATACTAGAGATCTTAAAATAATCAGAATGAAAACCATGGTTCATTTAAAATGTTCATAGCTTACCACATACTTGGGCAACAAGACGCTTTGAAGAGATCAATGGCAATAGAAAGTAGAAACCATGAAGAGAAAACTCACCTGCAGGGAGATGCTATGGACACCTCCAGATCGCCCCAATGCTGCATTGATGCTATACTTCTGATAGAAATCAAATGCACCACCAACCACAGGTACACCAAAACTATCATGGTTCCCTCTAACATCATAGAAGATTCTCTTGTCAAGTCCACTTCTTTCAATAATGTCCGCCATTACCTTATGGTATTCTTTCCACTCCTCCTCATCTTGTTTCATTATTAGCAAATCTTTGCCTTTTCCATCTGATCAGAAACAACCAAAAGACTAAGCAAAATAATTTTTTTCTTAATGGAACATCTACAATACATGCCAATTCCTCTTGTTTAATCAATTATTTTCTAAATTTCAGTCAGGGGGAAAGAAAAAGGCTAAACAAGAGAAACTTTTTTCTGATGATAACATCCCAAACATATCAGCTATTTCACTCATATGTGTCCCCTCTAGAGAATAAGAGAAAGATCTAAAATTGCATAGAATTTGGAAACCACAAAACTAGTATTCACTATATGATTTTCAGATTCCCAGACAGCAATCACCAACATATAAGACATCAGTGTATGCTTGATGATATCTGATCCTGATCTAATGCACACTGAGATATGATTGAGCTAACCTCTATTTAAGACTTATGAAGTTAAAACTAGTTTGCAACTTAAACGATCAAAATGGTACACTTAATAGACTCATATGATTAGCTGCATCTTATGTTCATAAACCAATTACCAAGGTATGCGCTATACAGAATTACAGCCCGTTGTACAAACATATCTATGACATAGATGAATGAAGCTACAGTAGTATGCTTCTAATTGTATGGGTACATGTGATTTTGTTTTCATCCAATAACTTTATTTTGTTAAGCATTTTCTTCAAAAAAATTGAGAGGGAAATGGTATGTTTTTCCCATCTCTGCCAGAGTATTAAAAAATATTCTGGAACCCCTTTAGTAGTAATAGTGCTGTAACTGAAGAGGAATGATATGCATCCTCTATATCTTAATAAATTGAGAATTTTTTAGTGCCACCAATACACGGCAATCATATTATAATCCCTAAATTCTGAGGTATATCAGAAGATATCTTGGACCATGTTTCCAGAGCAACATTTGCCTCCTTCATAATGTCACCCTGCAGTCAAAAGATTAATAATTTTGCCGGACAGAGAAAGCTGATTTTTTTACCAATGAAATTTGATAGGCCACAGAAGCATGTGTTGATATGTGGCTCGATTTAACTCAGCCCATCACTGAGTTGGTATTTATGGCTCTAGTTAACTTAACCCATAACTGTGTTGGTATGCCATTGGGCAGTAGCATAATTGTAGGAGCCTTTCCTTATATATATGGGATTACTGCTTGTATGTGAGAGAGAGGAAAGGAAGTGAGTATAGACTCCACATTGTAACCTCTCATTTTGATTTAGTGAAAACTCTTTGTGTTGCCCGTGGACGTAGGCTTTTAGCCGAACCACGTAAATTTGCATTTTATCGATTGTGTGATTGATTGATTGTTTGATTTTCCGCTGTAAAACTCAACAATTGGTATCAGAGCATAGAAAGTCAAGGTGAAATGTTGTTGCTAGTCACATGTTCTGAGGCAAAATCCATGGTCAATGATGAAAATCGTTGGACACAAGTGACCATTCATTGCAATGTGTTGAAATGGATGATTAGACATGTCATTGGCTCTGACTTTTTGTGGTTGGGTCGGGTCCTCTGGTTGTGCCACATGTCAAAAATTCAACTTTCTGTAATTTAGTAAAATTACAGAACTGGTAAGATTGTGGCTGTGATGAAGATGATGATGGTGATGATACAAAACTGGTAGAAAAGATAAAATAATCAGCAAATCTACGAAAATCCAATCTCCTGAAATTCTACCAGTACTTACACTAATTCCGACCATCTCCACTTATCTCAAGAAATCACAAATTTAGGGGTTGTCTGGCTCGAGTGAATTCAGTTGGACTGCAGCACATGTATTTCTGGTATCAGAGCAAAATAGATTTACAGCAAATTCCTTTCAAAATGCCATTTCCTGAAAATACTGAAAATCTGTTTGGATGCTTAACTTGCATTTTCTGAAAATATTGAAAAGTTGTTTGGATGTAATTTCACGAAAAATGACCTGTAAAAACTTTGAAGACTTTAAAAAGTTGGACCTTGACTAGGCTTCTTTGTAAATTAGATTGTTATCATGTTTTGGTTAGTTACTTGTTCTATAGGCTTTAAGGTTTAGAGTGTAGCAACCATTCTTCTAATCTAAGTTATTGTAGTTAAACAAATTAAGCAATTAATTTACAAATCATTGATCAAAATTATTCTATCATTTAACATAGCAAGTAAATACTTCCTACATAGGTGAATTCTTTTTTCTAAATGGGGCAAATGCCTATTGGCAACAATTAACATTTGGCACTTGATGTTATATTCTCTCTTTATTTTTAGATAAAGCCTACATTTACACCCTTTCTCCCTCTCATACCCATTATTATCCTATGGGTTAGATGCATAACGATTTTGGACCCTTTCGTATATAAACTTCGCCTTTGGGTTATGTTCAAGATGGTTAAGACTTTGAAGCCATCAGGATCATACTCAGATGGTTTATATAAGCTTATTTTTGACACTTTTAATAGAAGTACAGATCTTTTAAGCCAAGTCATCCTCATCATCTAGAGTGAGTCCAACAAAAAAATTCATACCGAGTTTACGATGAATCAGTTTCTCAATGGATAATTTCTTGGGTTCTCTTCTTATCTTATTCACTGAGAATTTTTTTTTTTTTTTTTAAATTAGCGATAGACACATATCATAGAAATTCAGGCATATTGGCTCTATCAAGTTAAATAGAACTTCTAAATCCATAATAGGCCAGAATTTAGCTCAATACAAAAAAATATTTATTTGATACTCCCTCTGTCTCAAATTAGTTGTCCTATATGGATTTTGGAATTATCTCAAAAATAGTTGTCTCATTTATATTGGAGTAGTATAAAATGTGTTGAAAATGGATGAGATCGCATGGAGTGACAGTCTTATATAGAGAATTCCTTAAAAAATACAAATATTTGAAATGAGACAACTAAAATGGGACTGAGGGAGTATAAGCCAACAAAATTAAATGTTGACATTTATTTTCAATGATAACTGTCGATTGATATGGCCTTAAAAATCAGGTATGAAAAAACTCAGATGAAGATGAACTTTAAATTGATAAATCTAGAAGCTCTATTGTATTTGGTCAGGTCTACAAGCCCCACAGCAATGTTAATGACTTGTTTAAAAAATTCATGAATGAAAGCCATGTTCTACTTGGGGTTGTGTCATCTGTGCCTTCTCCAACTTGTCACAGGTAAAAGGGCTAATTCCAGGTACCAACCAGTACCTATGGGTTAAAACAACATTTATAGAAATGGTAGGAAAGATAGAGATGAAGAAGCAGCAGACGCCTAATCATCTCTTTCTTATGGTACTCTAAGCATCACTATTCAATTTCTTGGCCAGGTACAGAAATCGAGGTATTTCCCTTGTTTTCAGACCACCCCTCCTCCGAACTGAGTCGACGATGATTTCAAGGAAGAAGGACCTGACAAGGGCCCCATAGAAAATGCACCCAGAGCTTCCATTTCCTGTCCAAACAACTTTATTTTCTGTATTTCCAGGAAAAAAACTCCATTTCGACGGAATTCAATGGACATACGCCGAGCCGAACGACCCCGTTCGCACTTCCAATACCCCAAAGGGGAAAGAGAAAGAGAAAGTAATCAACAAATTTATCAAAAACCCATGATTCCTTAACCACTGAAAAGCTGGAAAAACCAGAAAGGACCAATTTTTTATTAAAAAAAAAAAAACAGCAGCAGTAGCAGAAGTAGTAGTAGAAGAAGCAGCAAATAGGAGACTAATACCTGTGAGATCACCAGTGATGAAAACAAGAGATGGGTTGATCATGGCAAGAGCTGGGCCTACCGCCCTTTTGAAATCAAGGGCTCTTTGTGGATGGAAGACACTGAAATGGAGATCAGATAGCTGGACCACCCATACCACTGAATCTGGCCCCCCTTCCACGTCTATCACACTCCTTGAATTGTGTTTTCTTTCTTGAGATAATGTCAGGCAAGGCATGGAAATCAAAAGGAAGAGAAGAAAAATTCCCATTTTCTGCATTCAAGGGAAAATTCTTTGCATCAAAATACCCAGTCTCCATGAAACATTTGTTCGCTACATGGCCACGGAAAGAAAGACGGAAGGAGTCTACTGATTTTGTGTGCGTTTGCCATTGCCTGCTAGAGTTAGTTTTGGAAAATATCAAGAGCATTTATGTATTATTGTCGTAGCCGTTGATCTTATTCTTTTGTATAGTGTTCAAATTCTTTATTTCAATTAATAAAAAAAATTTATAGGTTAAGGCTCTTATCGTTATAAAATCTCTACAATTGGATATTCGTGCAGTAAATGTGAGTTTAATAATAGCACCATGAGTCTAATTGAATTTCTTAATTTTTATTTTACAAAATATATAAAACCTTTTTACATAAAAAAAAAAGGGCAAAATACGTGACAAGTATAAATAGACTATTTAAAGTTATAATAGACAAAATGCCTATTTACACTATTCATGTTTTTTTTTTTAGATAACATAGATATGATCATCTCACATTAAAGGTGAGACTAATTTCACAGATACATGATATCATCTGCAAGTCTTGTGAGATAAAGTCGGGAGGAGTTAAACTCAAGACTTTTAGTTTAAATTATCCACCAATTTAAATTATCCACCAAACTCAATGCCAATATACCTTGTAGCTTGTAGAAGATGTTCTGACAATAGTGAAACTTAGAAGAGTCTTTAGTTGCTGGATGTTAAAATATTATTTAATGGTGGTAGAGACTAGAGACTAAGACCAATATTAATGTAAGTAGTTGGAGATTATAAACGGAAAAAAATGATGGTCACTATTGCCATTTTAAGAAAGATAACCTGAAATAAGTCTAAAAGAGAGAGAATTTTTTTTAGAAAAAAACATTTGTTTGATACCATCCTTTATATTTTTTGAGGAAGTTTCACAAAAGCCCATCAAAATGTTAGAAACAAAACTCTACTGTAGAAATTGATATGTCCAATTCATTGTGCCCACAAGTGGATCAATAGGTAGGAAAACTTATTTGATTGTTTTTTAGACTTAGAGAAATCATGAGAATTGAAAGTCCCATGCAATTATTATTAACACTAACAATTACCTACATGGGTGTAGCTCAGCTGGTTACCTCCCGTCTAAGGAAGCAGGAGGTCATGAGTTCGAGCTCCCATGACCTAATCTTTGTATGCCTTAGGGATAGGGGTCCACCCATGGGAGTTTTACGCTAGGTATCCTGCGGTTTCCCACATGTAAAGTTAAAAAAAAAAAAGCACTAACAACAATGAAATAAAATGCCCAATTGATTTAAGTAATAAGGAGGTGGGTTAAGAGGAATCTCTTATGCATATCCATCTTCAGATAGGGAACATAGGAACCACCTCGAAGAACACCATAACCTTGAGGAAGCAGATTAAGAAAATCTTCATGAGCAACAATCAAAATATTTCGCATAGCAAAATTAGATGTTATCAACATCAAATAATAAACTAAACTCAACATTAAAGAATCATTCTCCTTCACCATAAGCAAGCTATCTATACAAGCTTTCTCATCAATAATCTCCTCAAAACTCGAAATAGGAGATGCTGTAGGAACAAGCTCATTATGAGAATTAGAAGAAGTAATTCTTATATAGCATTGAAAAAGAGGGAAAAAAATTGATTTCTTGACCAAAGGTCCAAATATGTATGGGCCGTTATGATACAGTTTCTTCGTATCGACTGATATTTGGCCGATATGCCGATATCTCGACCGTATCATATCGGCCGATATCACAATATCGGCCGATATCGATCGTTTTTATAAAAAAAAAAAAACGAGAAAAAAATATCGGCCGATATAACGATATATTATATCGGCTGATACCGAATTTTAAACCCATGTTTTTGACCTTCTGGGTGTTCCATGACATGTAGCAACTGAGATTCAACCCAAATTTGCAAGGGAATGGTCATTACCTCAATTTGTCAAAACAGAGTTCTCTTCCGCAAGGGTGGTCCCATGCTAAGATACAAATATCGGCTGATACATATCGTATCGGCCGATATATATCGGTTTTTTAAGACCGAGTAATATCGGCCGATACGATAAGTATCGGCCGTACATATCGAATATCGGCTGATATGGCCGATATTCGGTTCGAAATATCGGCCACAATATCGGCCGATATTCATAAATATCAGTATTTAATTTTTTTTTTAAAACACTGATACGGTTTTTCACGGTTTTTCAACAGTTCAGGGTTCACGGGTCCTCACGGTTTTTTGCGGTTTTTCACAGTTCCGATATCGGAGGAGAGAGAAAATGCCGATATCGAGATGAGAGATAAAAATATCGGCCGATATATCGGCATGGCCGATTTTTTAACCCTGGTCCCATGTGGTGCAAAATTCAACTGAGGTTAAGGAGAAACACAAGGCTGGCCTAGTGATAGCTTATTAACATAAAATAGAATATTTTGTGACAAAACTTCCTTCAGCTAGAACTTCTCCTTCTCTTTCTTCACCTCACATAGAGTATAATCATCCACATGAGCAACACCATAGTTTATTTTTTTTTTTATGACCAATGTATTCAAGCTTCTTAGAAGACTCGCGTAACTCTATAGAGAGTGGCCATTTAGGATGGAATGAAAATTAAATTCAGAACTCTCACTTTTTGAGATGATTTCTTGGTCATCACTCCACCCCCTTTTGAGTCAACAACACGATAATTCGCAGCAACTTAATGAACAAGAAGCACCATTATGAAAAGATACTTCTCAAATTGAGGGATCAAAATCTTGGTCAGACTCCTTTAACCATGCACATAGAGCTTGATTCATTTAAGACTTTTGAGCCATTTCTTTTTTCATAACAATGCTCGATTTGGTCTACCAAAGCATCTATCAAGTATAAAGGGCATCATGGATAAGATCCTGAGAAGGGATATTTTGAAGAATATTTCAAATCCAGCATTGATTGACTTGAAAACTCACTAGAATCTTTAAATAAATAGGCTAAAGGATTGTTAGAAACAATCTAAGAAAACTAAATTCGAGAAACACAAAGTTCAACAAATGAAGGGCAAAAATTACTAGAAAAACTTAAAGAGATTTCCAGACCAGTCTCCATTTTAATTTATCACAAAGGTCGCTACAATGCTAGTAAAGTAGTAGTTGTTCTTGGAAAGGTTTTAGTACAAAATTCTAAAATTTAATCCCTAAAAGTGAGTACAAGTCCTTTATCTATAGATCTTCAGAGGAATAACAAGCTTCTAGAGAGACGAAAGATATGCTAACATGTGATAGGTATTTTCAGGGGTCGAGATATCGATTTTTAAAACCTATATATATCGGCTATATATATCGGCCGATATTGGTGGGTTTTTTTATAAAAAAATAGTAAAAGAGAAAAATATAAACCGATAACGAGAAAACAGCCGAAATCTCGTATCGGCCCATACCGAGATTTCGACCCTTGGGTACTCTATTAAAAAAGGCCAAAGTTTCATGAGGCAATTAGTTGGGAATACAAGTTAATCTCTAAGCTATGATTGCTTGATAATTGTCTTGGTAATAAACCTTTAAAACCTTATCCAATTATTATCACTATTTAGGCAGATAAAAGACTAATTTTGGTTAGTAGATCATTCATGTGCAAACCTCCCTATCTATATACACTGGGTAAAATTAGGAGGAGTGAGTCTTATATGTTGAGATTTAGACTTGAACTCAGAACCTCCCATAATTTATTGAAATTCTTAACCGTCAAGCCAACCCTAACTGGTTTAGATAATCTTTTAGTTATGTGGTGCCATTCTATATCGTATACGTAAATCAAATTGATTTTTTTTCTTTTTAAGATGTCCTCTTTTGTTCTCATCCTTTTTTTGGACCTTCAGTTTGGATATTATGCACAAGATCCATGCCAGATTTGGATTCATTCAAGTAGGTTTTTAATTTTCTAATCAGTATCGGGTTTATATACAGTCAGGATCCAGCCCAACCCGTTTACAGCCTTTGTGGCCACATATGCCAACCCTATTATGTGCATTTTGGGTCTTCTAGCTTTCAGGCCACACACCACCCTATAAATGGAAACCAGGCTTGAGTCAGGCCTAGCCTGTACGAAGCCCAATTTTTTTGGGCCAGGCTCTTCATGATTTCTGGGCAAATTTCTAACCTTATTTATGGTACATATGCTAATGGATCAGGGGCCGATCTCGGCCGAGATTTTTCTCTCTCCTCAATTTTTTTTTTTGAAAATTTCGGTGGTTTTTTTAAAAAAAAAATAATTTAAAAAAAAATAAAAAATGCTTTTTTAAAAAAATTAAATATAAATATCGGCCGATATTCATCCGATATCAAACGGTCCCACGCCGATATTTGTTTTTTTAATAAAAAATAAAAATCAATCGATTTTTTTTTATCTCAGGTCGATACGGTGCATATCAGACGAGATATCTCAGTCATGGAAATCTCGAGATATCTCGGACGATACGCACTGTATCGGCCGAGATTTCGACCCCTGTAATGGATATGGTGCAGGGGTCGAAATCTCGGCCGAGATATCTCAGGATTTCAATGGCCGAGATATCTCGGGATTTCAATGGCCGAGATATCTCGGCCGATACGCATAGTATCATCCAGAGACAAAAAAGTTCAGTTGATACAGCCGAATATTCATTCGATTTTTATTTTTTATTTTAAAAAAATAAATATCGGCATAGGCCAAGTTGATATCTCGGCCGATAATATATATATATATATAAACAATGTTTTTTATTTTTTTAAATGCATTTTTGTAAAAAAAAAACACCGAGATTTTCAAAAAAAAAAGAGAGAGAGAAAAATCTCGGCCGAGATTTCTGCCGAATTTTCGGCCCCTGATATAGTGTAGGAGTAGGCTCGTTATTGGCTTATATCATTTGCTCATGGATTTCCCTTTGGTATTGGATCTATAACGGGGGTAGAAAATTTGGCCGAACCGAGATTTCAGCTGAATTTTCGTATCAGCCAAGATTTTACCAAAATGTATCGGTCGAATTTTATACCCCTGGTCCATAATCTTGAGACCAAGATCTTTGTTCTAATACTTAAAAAGAATATCCGTTGCAACAAACATTGGACTCTGACTGGTGTCTTGCAAATTAGACCTGGCAACAGGTCTGGTCGGGTTTGGATTGAGTTGGGTCCTATTTAGTATGGATCTTACTATATGGGTAAAGTTGGTTTGAAGTTCAGGTCAGGTTAGGTCTAAGTTAGGTTTCCCATTCATGTGATGGAGACTTTTTAGCAAAACTCAATCAAAACTATGATTTAAATGGGAGTAGATCCTATATGTTTGAAGGTGTTGCAAAGAGACTTGGGGTGTGTTTGGATGACACTGGTTTAACCCATTTGGGAATGAAGGGAGGGGCTAGAAAATTCAAATTTCCCTTCCTCAGAACAAATTTAAAAACCCCATCACTACAAGACCTCTTCTCATTAGATGTATAAAGATTCAAGTCAGATTTACTAATGCAATTAGACTATAAAATGTGAAACATAAACAAATAAAAGAAAAAAGCAGAAGTCATAGGAAGAATCTAGAGGTAATGTAAAAAATATTACTCTCTCTGTCTCAAATTAGTTGTCTTATATGAATTTTGGAATTGTCTCAAAATAAATATCTCATTCGTATTGGAGTAGTATAAAATATGTTGAAAATAGATGAAATCACATAAAGTGCTAGTCTATATAAATAGTTTTTTAAAAAATACAAATCTTTCAAATGTGACAACTAAGATGAGACGGAAGAAGTATTAAAAAAGAAGTACAAAGTAGAAACAAAGAAAATCTAAAAAGATTAGATCCAAGAACAAAAAAAAAATAACAGAATCCCATACTGACTCAGAATGAGACATCCAATCCCGAAGCTACGCTCCTAATTTCCCTTCTAGTGGAGATCATTCTCCATAAAAGTCATTTAAGGCCCTTAGCCCGCATGAGTATCCATGGACTTTCACATAGTCAAAAGTCTCTTAACGTTAATGAGTTTCATCTTGTTTGACTCCCTAGTCCCTCCGAGCTTCGTGAGTACCCCGGATAAAACACTATAACGTCACCTCCTACTATTCCCGACCTAGTTTGTCTAGGTAGTCTAGCGAAAGAGGACCTACCTACTCGATCAAGCCTCCGATTAATTTGCCCCATATTCAAAATTTTCTATTAATTAATAAATTTATATGGTCATCAATCTGAATGCCGATTCCCAAAATATGGGAATTTCGGCTGCATATTCAACATGGTCTATGCAATGTAGTTTTACTGCAGAAAAAACTCCGAGTGGTTCAGAATTCATTCATTTTGCACCGGAAAATTGATTAATTGTCGGCCTTTGATTTTCATCAAGGCTGTGTTTGGATGCGAGATAAATTTTAGAATTTCTTTTATACAGACTTTCCCTTGAAAGTGTTTTCTTTGAAAAGGGTAATTACTGTGAAAAAGGTGTAAGAGTAAAAAAAATTACCTTGATTGACTCTTGCAGAGGTTTTCGGATTTATGCTGGAAAAAGAAAATTTTGGATTTTCTCGCCCTTTCCCTATATTAAGAAACGAGAATAAAGGAGAATTAACCCTGTTTTCACTCTCTGCCCCTCGTCATCAATACGCATTGTCGGAATCAAATCCAAATTGAAAAGCTTAAACTAATCCAAACTTCAAAATGTGAATAATTTTGTAAGAAATGGCAAGCAGATTGCAAGAAATTGCTAAACGATTCAATTAAGAATAAATGGGCAAAAAATACAGCATTCTAAGAACAAATCAAAAGGCACCCAGACCTCCCCAATCATCAATCAATATTGGAGGTAAAAAAAAGGACTGAAAACAATGATAAATCCCAGAAGCAAACGTAATTCATCCTTGACAACATCCAAGGTTCCCAAATAAAAAAACTATTTACAGCCTAAAAAAAACCCTGTCTCAATTACTGCTCCCACTACTCAAGGTAGCAAATCCACCCCCTCTCACCATCTCCTTAAACTCATTCAAATTCACCATCCCATCCCCATCCCTATCCACCTTGCTGATCATCATCTTGCAGTCCTCCGCCGTCCTCCCATGCGACAGACCCAGCGACGCCAGCACCGACCGCAACTCCTCTATGGTGATGAAACCATCGCCGTCCAGATCGAACACGTCGAATGCCTGCTTTATCTCGTCTTCGTCGTCCTTCTCATCCATGATGGACCGATACAAATTGCCGAATTCGCTGATGTCGACGCACCCATCTCCGTCCACGTCGATCTTTTCGATCATT
Organism: Chimonanthus salicifolius; assembly: GCA_013350335.1. NCBI lineage: Eukaryota > Viridiplantae > Streptophyta > Magnoliopsida > Laurales > Calycanthaceae > Chimonanthus > Chimonanthus salicifolius. The sequence goes on from CM023537.1 coordinate 58,629,604, forward strand.
GCATGGAGCTCCTCTTTGGGTATGAAGATACCCATATTCTTCAAAGAGTCGTTGAGCTCTTTCTTGGTGATTCGGCCATCGCCATTGCGGTCGAACATCTGAAAGACCCGCCGGAGATCGGTTGAGTCCATATCTACAGAAGAAGAAGAAGAAGAAAGCTTGGTAATGGATTGTTGTGACAGGGGACGATGGTTGATCAAAGGATTGACAAGGGATGCAATGGTGTTGGGAAGGAAGTGGAAGAAGAGGGAATTGAGAAGGAGGGGAAAATGGAAGATCCTGGAGAAAAGGGTTGGCATTGAGGGGAATATATGAGGTGTTTGCATTGGCTATGAATTGGGAAGACAAGGCTTAGAATGGCAAAAATGGTTTCTGAAAGGTGAAGAAATAGGAGTTTTTTTATCTTTGAAGCTTCTCTTTCCTTTTTTGTCTCTCAAGAGACGCGTTTGTAGGTATAAAGTTAGTTCAGAAGACGCGTAAGAAGGAGATGCTGTTAACGATCAGAATATTTTATAGCTGTTTACGTCTCTAAATATCTAACTTTAACTTATATGATTGTCTCCTCTGACCTGTCCACCAAAAAAATCAGTCTAATTTCTCGGTATCAAACCAAATTTGTTTTTGATCTGGGACAGAAATCGGGCCGGATATTTTAAAATTCAACCCAAGTTACTAATGTATAAAACTCGATCCAGCTTGACCCGAACTTTTAACTCTGACTTCTTGACTTCACTTGACCTGACCCAAATTATAATCGGACTCAACCCAAAAGTTGACCCGACTCGCATATTGAACTTACTTTAGCCTACTTTTTATAGGGTCGGATCGGATTAACTTAAAAATCTCTCAACCCAACCCGACCCAAATTCAATGTGGGTTTCTTACTTCTCGATCCGACCCGACCCACTGACCCAACTTTCATAACCTGACCCGCATGATTTTTCGGGTCTGGTCATGCGGGTTCGGGCCAAAACCCGACCCAAGTTTCACCCCTAATGTGATCTTTAGGGCTGAAACTCGGGTGGGTTGGATCGAGTTTTAATACACTCAATTTAATTTATATAAAAAATTATTGAACTCAACCTGACTCGAATTGCTGAACTAAATTGCTAAACCTAACTCGACCTAAATTGCTGACTCGACTCAACCCGAGTGTTGGCCTTGCTCAACTCAAGTGTTATATTAAATTTTTTGAGTGAGTCTGATCGGATTAATTTAGGTCGGGTCGGATCAATTTTTAATATTAACCGAATTTCTATGTGATATTTATGTCACGCCGTGACCCGAAGGGTGGGCCCGGAATGCGACTGATTTTTTTTTCCTTCTTCTTCCTCCCGTTGAACGACCGGAAACAGTGAAAAACAGATTTGAAAATGGGGATTTTCCGGATTCGGTTTTTACATCTGACCGGTCCGATGGATTCCTCCGGGAGTCCTCTTTCCATAGGGAGAGGTTTGGAGTTTTGAAACTTAGTAATCCATCCGATTTTAACACCGAAAGCTCACTGGTACGAGAAATCCATGGATTTCCTTAGACTTTAAAACTTGATTTTCTTGCTCAAAACAGGGTCAAATTCAGATTTTCTAGATTCAAAACTGACTGAAATTGAAAGGGGAATGCAATGGTTACCTTGAATTGAATTCATGGGCTGAAATCCGGTCTGTTGAAATTTTTTCCCCAAAAAGCTCACTGCTGGAAAAACTGGAAAACAGAGAGGGAAAAGGGGCTTGAAAGGGTCGGCTGGGTTGCTTCGACTGAGAGTAGAAGAGAGAAGAAATAGGTGGGAGTGAAAAACTGAAGGCAATGGTTCATTTTATAAGAAAAAAAGGCCAGAATTTCGGGTCGGTCAGCATGCAGCTACAGCGTACGCTGCTACAGTGCTGAAGAAGGATTTGCAAATCAGCCCTTCACATTTTCATTTTTGCAAAAAGGGCTCCATTTTGTCAAAAACTGGATTTTTAACTAAAAAAATAGTTTCAAAGGCTCAAAAATTTAATCCAACCTTACAGATAGGTTGGGTTTTAAAACTTTAGCTACCATAAAAATTTTGAAATTTAACTCTCACTAAAAACCATTTATTTAAATAAAAACCATAAATTTACACTATTTACTTAAATAAACAATTGTTAAAATAAACAACTTAGAAATCTCATTTTGAGGTGAAATGAAATAACTAGACCATTCTTAAAATGGTCTACCATAAAATACTAATTTCAAAATTTATTTCATTTTCAAAACCCTTTAAAATAATTAATACTCCCTTTCGGGGTTTTGACGGGCAGGATTTAAATACCATTTTCTGAAAATAAATTCATTTTAAATCATAAATGCAAATCCTTTATGAAGGAGAATATTATCCATTAATAATATTCACATATCAACAATATTCATAAAATAATAACTAAAAGCGGTAAATTACCAAAATGCCCCTTCAGCTCGACGAGCCGATCACTGAGTTTTCGGGCTCAGATTGAGCCAAACCTGGACTTTCCTCGAAGCCCTAACCGGAATCCTCGAGATTAACCGGCTAAACAGGATTATTAAGCTAAAACACGCCTAATCTGAGGCAGGGTATTACAATTTAGGGGTTAAATTCGGGTGGATTGGGTCGAGTTTTAATATGACCAATCTAATTTATATAAAAAATTATTGAATTCGACCTTACTCGAATTGCTGAAATGTTATATAAATTTTTTTGAGTGGGCCTGGTCATGATAATTCGGGCCGAGTCGGTCAATTAAAAAAAATCCTTAGACCCGACTGGATCCAAATTTAATTTAGATTTTTCTTCAACTTAACTCAATTCTAATTTTAAACATGTAAAACCTAACCCACTTGATTTCTCGAGTCAGATCATGCAAGTCAAGTTAAAGCCCGACCCAAGTTTCACCCCTATAATGATCTTACTCAAAAAAAAATTATTCAAATTAATTTAATTAACCCAACTTAAATTTTATGAAAACTTTAAATACTAGAAAATTGAGAGATAATTTTTTTTTTTTTAATAAAAATGATAGATAAGAAGACTTCTCTTTTACACGAGTCCACCGGATAATGAAAAATAGAGATTATAAACTAAGATTTTTAAACTTAAGTGGGGCATGTAGATTAAAATGAATAAATAAAAATAAATAAATTAGTTTAATATTAAATTTGTTGCATTAGACTTAAAAGTCTTATAAAAATTGACATCTGTTGTCACAATCATTCAACAACATTTGAATAATATAAAGTATAAAGTAATGATTGTAGAGTGTTTATTTTTATTAAAATTAGAGTCTAGAGTTTACTTTTAATTGTTTCATCTAAAATAAAATCGATGCACATTGACATGAGTGCTTAGAATCAATTGAAGTGTTGCTGGCAGGATTTATTAACCCACTCAATGCTAATGTTTAATAAAATACAGATTATATTATTTAATACAATGCTAATGTGGACTAGTGAGGGTGGGGTCGGATGTGTAGGTTATTACCTTCTGTCTTTTAGAAGAGTAAATTAGTCTCAAAACAAAAGATTGTCATTCCGATCTTATACATTCTAGTTTAAATGATAATCTTTTGCTTTGGGAAGCAGAAGATATCAAATTCGAGCTCCTATGGTATCACTTGGTATGCTCTAAGAGAAGTAGTTATCACCTATAGAGATTTTGCGTTTGATTTTTTATAATTTTTCACACGTAAATTCAAAAAAAAATCCTCTCAAGTACGAGTGACTATTGATTTGAATATCTCTTAGTGGTACTTTTTTTCATAGCTTTTAAAAAACTCTTAGAGAAATACTGTGTCTTACTCTTTTACTGAAATTTTTTAAAATTAGATTTTAAAGTCTTATTTTGATTTCAATGTTAATAAATAATTATTTTATAAAATTCTGCTTTTATACGATGATTTTAACATTTTAAAAATCAATAATTTATAATCATCAAAATGTAAGGACTTAAATTATATAATTTAAATCATTACTTGAAAGTAAAAAATTATATATTTAATATTCATTTAATAATATATTAAATGAACTTAAAATTTTAAATTAAAATCTATCTAAAGATAGGGAGCACTTACACACACCCGGATTTCCTACCTCTACACACCCAAAATCAGATTTTCGGGTGAAATTACGATTTTACCCCCTCGTTTCCATTCATTCGAATGAATGCCCAAGTGTAATTTCAATTCATTCGAATGAATGGATCATTTGAATGAATGAGACTCATTCATTCGAATAAATGACTTATTCATTCGAATGATTTAAATAATAAAATTTATTTTAAAACTTTACACTTATTTTTTAAACACTGTGTATTTCCAAAATTTCTCAAATTAAATATCCGGACTAATTACGATAACCTGATAAAAATACTTTAAGACTTCAAGGTCTTTTGACACTCCTAAATATTTAAAACACTGTATTTTGTAAATAAGGGTATTCTTATGGTGTGCCGAAAACATATTTAGGAGTGTCAAAAGACCTTGAAGTCTTAAGGTATTTTTATCAGGTTATTTTAATTAGTCTAGATCTTCAATTTGAGAAATTTTAAAAATACACAATACTTAAAAAATAAGTTTAAAATTTTAAAATAAATTTTAACTGACTACTGAAAACTGACTAGTGAACGTTCAGTAGTCAGTTAAAATTTATTTTAAAATTTTACACTTATTTTTTAAACACTATGTATTTTCAAAATTTCTCAAATTAAATATCTGAACTAATTACGATAATCTGATAAAAATACTTTAACACTTCAAGGTCTTTTGACACTTCTAAATATTTAAAACACAGTATTTTACAAATAAAGGTATTCCTAGGGTATACCGAAAACACATTTAGGAGTATCAAAAGACCTTAAAGTCTTAAGGTATTTTTATCAGGTTATTTTAATTAGTCTAGATATTCAATTTGAGAAATTTTGGAAATACATAGTGCTTAAAAAATAATGGTCTATGTTTTAAAATATAGACAGCTATTTTTAAGCACTGTGTATTTTTAAAATTTCTTAAATTGAATATCTAGACTAATTAAAATAACCTGATAAAAATACCTTAAGACTTCAAGTTCTTTTGACACTCCTAAATATATTTTCAGCATACCCTAGGATATCCTTATTTGCAAAATACTGTGTTTTAAATATTTAAGAGTGTCAAAAGACCTTAAAGTCTTAAAGTATTTTTATCAGGTTATCGTAATTAGTCCAGATATTTAATTTGAGAAATTTTGAAAATACACAGTGTTTAAAAAATAAGTATAAAGTTTTAAAATAAATTTTATTATTTAAATCATTCGAATGAATGAGTCATTCGTGAGTCTCATTCATTCAAATGACCCATTCATTCAAATAAATGAGCCTCATGGGTCATTTGAATGAATGAGGCCCATTCATTCGAATGAATGGGCTGAGCAATATTCCGTGTTACTGTTCAGCCCATTCATTCGAATGAATTGAAATTACACTTGGACATTCATTCGAATGAATGTCAAAATGAACTGGACATTCATTCGAATGAATAGAAACGAAGGGATAAAATCATAATTTCATCTAAAAATTTGATTTTGAGTGTGTAAAGGCAGAAAATTCGAATGCGTGTAAGTGCTCTCTAAAGAGATATCTCACTAATGTATTTTGTAAGTATGTCTTATTACTTTATTAGCCTAACTTTAGACCGTTGATTTCGGATCTTAAGAGAGAAGTTAGGCAACGGAACCTGCCATTATGTCGGGAGAGACGTTGGATCTTCTCAAAATATCTGCTTTCAGACTGACTCGTGGAAGTAAAGATCAGTATGATGTGACACGTGGTGGATGATCAGTGGAGGAGGAAACGGATTCGATCTTGCCCTCACCCTTATGCACCTTAGCTCGGTTTTTATTTTTTTATTTTTAACATCTATTTTTCTGATAAATCAATCATATTATAAGAAATGTTTTCATTAGATTTGTACAAAAAAATATTTTTAATATGTATTTTATTTAAAATCATAAAAATTAATGACTAAGTTGGAACACAAAGTTGAAGATTATTTTTAAATTATAATATTTTATTTTTATGGATTTATATCATATAAATAAAATATATTTCAACACTAAGTGTAATTTTTTTTGAAAACTGCTTTAAGCCTTTAAGTGTACTGCATAGAGTAAGCAAAGCACCGGTTCCTTTCTCTTCTCCCAGAGGAGGTTGGTTTGTCGATTTTGAATACACGTGTCAATACTGAATAGGTAGGTATTTGAATTTTGAAAGGTAAGGAAGCCATTCCTACCGTTTAGGAAGAGCAAAACTTTACGCCTATTCATATGAATCGAGGCAGATTTTATTGTTCACGACACGAGATGACCTTTCTCTCTCCTCCTAATAATTTTTTAATATAGTATTTGCCCCCCTCATAATGAATTAACAATTGTATAAAAGTATAAATATAAAATATAATTTTTGAATTTACATATAGAAAATCACGAGATTCCTAGCATAAAACTTCCATGAGTGATCTCACTATCTCTCTAGAGTCTAGAGCACACTAAAAGTTAGGCAATGAGAACTTGAACCATCAACTTTCCACTTTCTAAAGTGGAAAAAAATCAGTTGAATTACATCCATATGAATTAAATTATATATATTTAAAAAACTTTAATGAGGTTTGAAGGACATGGCCAAGGTTAGATGCTCGTGTCGAGATCGCCGCTGGACGTTCGAGATGAAATATCAATCGACGAGATGTATTCTAGGCTGGGTTTGTACCAGACAACAAAGAATATTGTCCAGGGGCAGAGGGAATGGTGCAAACTTCGTGAACGTGGCTGAGAACGAGTTGAACTTGATGACTGAGTTCTTTTTGGGATGATAAGTATGATGCAGATATCGAAATCAGCGATAGGGTCACAACGTGTCACACGAAGACCTTTGAAAAGTCTAAGCCGACGATGCGAACCAAGCCTGTCAACTATCCAAGATTGAGTGGACTCTTCAACTCCACTCGGGTTGAAAGTCTGTGGATATTCAAATAGGCTAATTAAAATGAAATACGAATGGGTCCACTGAATTTCAAATGGACTGGGTCAAAGGGGTTTTGATTGAGACCAACACCAAGTCTCGGTGGGCCAAGGACTCAACTCTAACATCAAATCTTTCCACGTGAAGCACTCCAAATGAACATTATGGAAAGTGTGATTTCCAACGTTATTTGTTTATTTGCTTAATTGTGTGATTTGGTGGTAATTGAGTTTGGAAATCATGGTAGTCTTACACGTTGGTTGCCTCTATTAGAATTAGTAATGTGTGAATCATTAGTAATGTGTTGTGATTTAAAAACGACAAACAACACTAACATGGACGTGAGAATTGCATGGGCTTAAATGTATGTGAGTTGCGTGGGGTTTATATTTAATCTAACTGCAAACTATCAATTGTGTTTTAAAATTGAGTTTGAAAACTAATTTAAAAACTGAGTTTTCAATTAATTTGAAAGCCGGTTCGAGTTAAATTGTTAACTCAAATTTAAATTTACACACTAATTGTTGATTTGTGCGAATTTTGATTAATCAATGTGGGAATTCGATTTGCCACTTAAATCCATTATTTATCCCTAGAAAGAATTGTGTGAGGGTGACGATCGATCGAATTCCCAGTTTGAGGTGATTATGTGACCACGACTTCTGCATCCGAATCGATGTTGACAATAAGTTTAGATTTGTTATAATTCTATAACAAAATTTATATTTTGGATAAGCCCAATTTTGATCTAACATTGATTTATAGATAGGCACATGTATATAAATTATAATATATATATATATAAAGATCTATTTTGATGTCATATTTTTATGCATGTAAATTAAAATATATAACATATAGTGAACTGTCTTAAAGTTGAGCTTAAACCCAAATAGCCCATTTAGTTATGCTTATTACCTTGGGCAAAGTGTATTATCTATTTATTGTACATTCCAATTTTTATTTGATATATCCTTTCACAACAATATTCTAATAAAAAATAAATCTTGAGATATTTCATTGTTATTTTTTTATTGATGAATATCTCAATAATAATGTTTCTAACTATGGGTTGAAATTTAAAAAATATTAGATGTGTTCATGTGCATATTATATTCAAATTTAAACAACTGTACTCTTAATTATTTTTCATTTTCATGGTAACTTTGTTGGAAATTGTCAATGAATTCAATGAAGGTTGGTCCTTGTTCTTGAGTGCCACACTTGAATGAAATGAAATGATGACCCACATTTTGGTGTACATAATACACACTTAGATAAGAGTCTACGAAATAGGGTGGTAATAGATCTATTGTAAATATTTTTAATTAAATATGTAACCTACATAAAATCAATATAATTGAATAAATAAAGTCATCAAGGTTTTTAAAACTTGATCAATTTATATTATTTTTCTAATCCTTAAATTTTGTAGCGTTTAATAACCTGATATGATTGATCTGATCAAGATGATTTTGTGATCAATCACTGCTCCAGTCGTTAGAACTCATGCCTATATGTAAAGATTAACATGATACATGAGTGTACGGATGATCATTTTTCATGAAAAAATCTTAATTACTCCACTGTCGAAGTGTACTTCAAAAAATTATCTAATATGAACCGTCTAAAAAAATTTGTGAACTTTTAACAAAATCATTTTCTCATGAACAACGGGTTCAAGTCTTGATTAATTTTTAAGACATATACAAATCTTCGTAGTCACATAAACTAACTCTATAGGGAGTGATCCTTTCAAATATAATGAAAATCAAAATCAGGATCGTAACTTTCTAAATAAATTTCCACCATTTAGTTTCAACAAAACCCTTGAATAAAGATTTTTTTTTTTCTAAATTTCATTTAAAAACTACTGTGGAAAGTGTGAACCCGGTTCATGTCCCATAATTGCTCAGTACTTGCCCGTCTCTAATATTGGAATCTGAGATTCTGATTGAGTTCTAAAGAGCGAAGTGGGGGCAGTTTCGCGATTTTCACATAAAACAGGGGCAATTTCGATTGGAGAGACCACACCATCTGATACTACACCGGAGTACAAGAAATTATAATCCCATTCCCCAATAGCACCCAGCACATTCAATCCCAACCATTCAATTGATGGGTTTCTATCACTGCTTTATTATGCTTCCTCGATCTTAATAAAATGATCATGAGTCTGTAACATTGTCTCATAATTATTTTCATTCAATTTAAATATATTTATATTTCCATGATTTAAATATGTACCCATGAGAGTGACAGCGTGAGCCATCATATGGGAAATTTAGAAAGAGGTAGAGATCTTTGTCAAAATCACAAAATATGATATTTTTAATTTTTTTTAAGAGATCTATTTTCTATAAGAGATGATAAAGAAAATTTACTCATGAAAAAATAGAGATTTTTCTCATTTGGTAAGATAACATTTCATCCATTTTCAATGAAAATAATTTTTTGAGACAAACAATTAATATGTCGGGTCAATGTTTTAAAATCCGGCATGCGGAGCGACCCGTCTTAAAGGGAGGGTGGGTTAAATAAGGTTCAACCGGGTTGACCCATAGTCATACTTGGTCAAACCCGTGCTATTAATATAATATTATAAATAATATTAAATTATTAACTAAAGTTATATTTCATAAAAACATTTTTTTCTTCTCACAAACCCAATTGTAAATACTAAAAATTAATAATCCAAAAATCATATTTTCAAAAAAACCCAAATCTTCATCTTCATTTTCTTCATTTAAAGAAACCAAAGGTTTTTAAGGGTCAAGGGTCACGGGTTTATTAGAAAACCGGGTTGACCCGAGGGTCATAGAGGGTTTTTAAGATTTTTAATCCAAAGGGTCTTAAAGTAATCCAACCCGTGTTTCAGCTAGGTCACGATTGACCAGCGGGTCGGGTTTGATGACATTGCGTCGGATTTTAGAATTCGACATGAGATTAGATTTTGTATCACTTGTTGAATAATATAAATAAAATTATAATATTTTTTTTTTAAGAATTGCTTCTTCAAAAAAATAGACTTTTCTTTTACATATTTATTATTAATTTTACCAGTATGAGATCTAATTTAGTTTCTCACTTTTCACCATTATTTAAATTAGGTTCAATATAAAAAAATAAAAAATAAAAAAGACGAGTTAGGTGAGTAGGGTATTATTGATGTGACCATCAAAGGAAGAAATGAGAGTGAACAGAACTTTATCTTTGATGGCAGAAGTCAAAAATGAAACCAACCAATAAAAGCTATCAATTGGTAGGTTTAGCGTATGTAGACCCCACCAAGGGGCCTGGCCCACTGTGAGCTAAATGGAGCTCACTTGGAGGGGAGTTACACCTTCAAAATTCTAAATGAAGAAAGGGAATTCGTGTGAAACATGTAGAAACACCACTTTTTTAAGTTAGTTAGAATTTGATTGACAAAAAATACATAAGTAACTTTGCAAATGAATTTGGAGTACCAAACAACATCAGATTTCGATGAAATTTAGACCATTGAAAAGCCTACTCAAAGACCTTTTCAATAAGTCCAAGTTTAGCCAATTTCAAGTTAGGTAACCTGAGTTGCGACAATTTTTGTCAATAGATGTTAAAAGGAGTTCAAACCGAGCTTATCTTCTACTATTACTTTCCCACTCCTACCTTCTCTCTTTCAAACCGTGTGTGGTCCACTTTGGACTCTCCATGGAGGTGTGGAGTGCTTTAGCAACCAGGATTGGAATCTTATAAATGGATGGTTCATATTTGATCCAGTTTGTGTGGATGGAGTGGACTGAATGAAAGTTACTTCCCTCACGCAACTATAACTCTTCCTCAAACTCCCAATGGGTTTTCTGCTCCTCTCGAACATGAGCATGAGAACTTGGACGTATGAAGACATTGTGTTTGAGTGTCTTAAAATTTGACATTGTTAAAATATATGAGTAGAACTCATCTTTAAAAATTGTCTATTAAAGAGAGGGAACCTTTATGCTTATAAACTCCAAAACCCAAAAGTCCACTTGTAAAGTGGGACTTTGCTAACACTCCCTCTCAACACTAGGGTTGGAGACATTTGGCTCTCCCTCTATGCAGAATTGGAGATACAAACTCGACTCATCCCTATGGTACCCCCGATCTTATACCATGTTAAAACACATGAGTAGAACTTATCCTTAAAAATCAGCTCTTAAGGAGAGAAAACCCATATTCTTATAAACCCTATAACCCAAAGGTCCATTGGTGACGTAAAGACATGTCTTATGGGGATTGCTTGTAATTTTTATTATTTTATTTTCCTTTTTTCTTATTGGTTCTCATGTAACCTATAGTCGAATCCAATTGGGTTTTTGATTGTTAGTTTCCACACTGGTTGGGCTTGAGTTAGAGTAGATAAGGGCATGGCTTAATATGTGGTTAAGTTAGTGTTGAAGCCTACTTAGTAAGCTATAAGTGGAATATATGGAGTTTTGTACTTCAAGTTGAAGTTTGAAGAAGCTTAGTGAAATTTTGGTTCGATTTGCAATTAAAGTCGAGTGTATTCTCCTTTTATGTTCAAGTAAATTTCTTTTCTTCCACTAATTTTGGTTTGATTGAATTGATTGAACTGTGCATAGTTAGTTGTTGATTTTATTGGCTCTTAGACAAGTGCATTGCTAAGACCAATCAATCATTTCTTGAATTGTGCTTCAGCTTTAATATCAAGGATTCTAATCACTTAATTTCAGCCAACAAGTGGCTATCTAAATTGTCCACTTTCAGCCAGCAAAGGGGTTGATGTTCTAGCATTCGATCTCAACCATTGAGAGTCGGTCAGCCAGCAATGGGATTGGTTTTATTATTTTATAGTGGTCTATGGTTTGATTCTCTCGTTACCTCCCGTCTCAAGAAGCGAGAAGTCACGGATTAGAGTCCCCATGAACTGATTTTGGTGTACTTTAGGAGTAGGGATCTACAGATAGGAGATTTACGTGGGGTATCTCGCAGTTTTCCACACGTAAATTCCAAAAAAAAAAATTTTTGGTTCCCTCCATACATCAAAGCCACCGACCACCCACTTACGAGTGGGTAAGAATTGATTAGGTTGAGTCAAGGCGGCCTTGCTTGGGTAGAAGTTGATAAAGGTTTCAGTGGAAGTCTTCTTCTGTAGGAGGATTATTTTTTAAATATTAAAGTAGATTATATATAATATTTTTATGAAATATTTGAAATATAATAAAGAAGCTAAATATATAAAATTTGAGACTCATCTAATTATTTTAACATTGTAGTTTTTTTAGACTTTGAAAATTAAATTATTATAAATTTCTCTTCAATAATACGATCCATGAAACTTTTTATCCATCCCACTAAACTACTATATGAGGCCTAATCAAGTATAAGTATATAACTTTTAGAGAAACAGCTAATATGAGATTTATAAGTTGAATTAGAAATTATCAAAAAATCATTTGTGTTTCTATTTTTTTTTTTTTAATTTTCAATGGAAAGGAGGTGATACATGTTCATGATAGAACACTCGGTTAATGGGGCTTGTTAGGCTGTATTGAGGTTTCTAATTTTCTCATTTGCATCACATACTATTTTTTAATGATTTTTTGCAGTATTTCAATCTAATATTTTTAGAGAGATTGCTATTTAAATATTAAAGTGAATCACATATTTTGTAATGAAATATGTAGAAAAAAAAGATATTAGTTGTATAAAATTTATGATTTATTCGATCATTTTAGTCTCATGATTTTAAAATTTTATTGCTATAAGTTATTAATTTTTTATGACCCATTTTATAAAGTCATGATGATCCAATTGAAGAGTTTTTTTGAATTATATTATCCATAAAATCCTCATTCCATCGAATTCAACCACGTGAGACTGGGTCCATATACAATATCTCTATTTTGATTGGATAAACAATTTTCCTAAGACTTCTCATTGTTTTTTATACCATGAGAATCACCACTCCACATTGAAGGTGAGACTAATTAGGGTTGCAACACAGAACCCGACCCGCATGACCCGGCCCAAGAAATCATGCTAGTTGAGTCGAGAATTTTGGGTCAATGGGTCGGGTCGGATTGAGAAGATAAAAACACGCATGGAATTCGAGTTGGATCGAGTTGAGGATTTCAAAAGTTAATTTGACCCGGCTATAATTAAATTAAAATCAGTTCAGAATATGAGTTGGGTCAAAATTCAGATTGATTTGGATCGGGTTAGATTGTGAATTTCGGGTTGAGAATTCAAGTCGGTTCGGGTCGGATTCCATCTATATCAACTCGGGTCAGGTTAGATTGGGTTCCATATATATCAACTCAAGAATCCGACCCGCTCGACCCGAGTTGCAACCTTAAGACTGATTGTACGAATACATGTAAACTTCCCGATCTACACACTTATAAATTGGTGGAGAGTGGCTTGGAGGGATTGAACATGAAAAAGTCTTCTTTAATATTAAATTTTCAATCGGAAAAAACAGAAAAATTGTGTTTTTTACGGTATTTAATTTCCATCTAAACGACAAACACCCGAGTGATGATCCAGAAGAATTATAGATGGTATAGCAGTGCATGAAAACGAAACAGTACTCCACCAGACCACGGAAAAAAGCTGTCTTAAAAGATCTCGTGTTTATGGTAAAGAGAACATGGGATTTGGTCCTTCCAGACCTGAGAGCCTGTTTTCAACGGAATATTAGGATTAGGAGATAAGAATCTCTTTCTCTCTCTTCTTTCTCACTGTCATACCTCACTTGGTAAACAGTAAAAGGTTCCTTTAATTTCTTCCTTTCTTCTGAGTTCTTTGATGCTTGTTTGCTTAGGAGTAGCTACACTGCCTTCGGTGTTCTTATTTTTCATTTTCAGGTATGTCTCAATCCCTTTATGCTTATTATTTTTTACAATCGTCAAATGAAACAGAGCTTAGAACAACAAATTATGTCTCTACGGGGAGTGTTCCTTCAGGGTGGAGTGGGAATCGAACCCGGGACTCCAGCTTCTGAGGCGGGTTACTGGCCATCACTCCAACCCCTTTGGATTTTTCTGCTTATTTTTCTTGCAATCATCAAATGAAACAGAGTTTAGAACAACATATTTATACTGTGTGAATTTGAACCCAGATGCTAGTATTTGGCTTGTTGGGTTCTCGTTTTTATTTTTTAAATCCTGTAGTTTTGAAGTGCCTGAAATAGTAGTGATCTATAGATTTTTTTAAGCCTGTTAATACCCTTTGAAGTTTGAACCGATTTATGCTTCTTCTTTTTATAATGATGTAATTGAAGGAACTAATGTGGTGGTTTTGTAAGTTAGGTCTATGTTTCTATCATCATCCTCAATTCCTCATCATCACATTCGGCACTTTTGCTTATCACCATGCTCTGTTCAGAGAAAATTTCTCTCTGATTTTTGGCAAGTCCAGAGGAACTTTTTTGGCTTTCTATTTGCCAAATGCAGCCCTAAAGACTCATAGACTACCCAAACAGTCTGTGCTATGTGCAGCAAGTCCACAGGATTTCAATTGAGAATTGAGATATGCTTAACATTATGATGTTAACATGGCACGTGGCTTGTGATATGCTCAACTGCCCCACTAGATGAGAGGAGAGATTGTGGTTCCTGAGAGATAATTTACCATATTTAACTTTTTGAACTTAGGTGAAGATGTGGACATTGAATTCAAACTAGTGAATGCTGAGAATCAGCAACTTAGGTCAAGCAAAGACCATTGACTAATGGGGGTTTATTTTGTTTTAGGGATACCTTTGACCTGTGCTTGTATTGAAAGGGGCCATTGAGTCCCATCACATGCCACGTCTCAGTCACATTTACTTTCTTGTCATTTCTTTGCTGCCTAACATTCAACTACATGTAGTAATGCATGTTTAACTGCAATCCTAACAAAAATTCCTTTATTCAAAGTGGCATCCGTTGATTTTTTTTGAGCGGAGACGAAGCTAGAAATTTATTAAAATGTAAATATAGGTATATAGAAATCCATGATTTGTATAAGAGAGTTATACAAATGAAAAAGAAGAAGAGAAAACAAGAAAAGAAAAAAATATTCATGGAACCATACAACAAAGTAAAAGCCAAAAACATCCACAACTCCCAAGTGATGATCTCTCCTGATGAACTAGAAAGAAAAGACTCTACAGTCAGTACTAACTTATGAACACCAACCTTCGCCAAGACATCGGCAACACTACTGGCCGAACGCCTAACATGCCTGTAGCGTCAACCCTCCCAAGAGAGGCAAAAATCCTCTAGAGAATGCCCAGTTAACTCCTTATAGAATGAAAGCCAACTCACGAGCCGCATTTCACATTATGAAAAACCTTACTAGCTTCTAGAGACTTACCTTCAAAAATTCTATTATTCCTCTCCCTCCATACGGACCAGAACATGACAATTGGGATTAGTCTCCACACCACCCTCTTTTTTCCAACAAACAGAGCCCCCAACCACTCCATCATTAGACTCTCCACATCCCTATTAAACACCCACATGGAGTCCATAAGATTCAAGAAACTATCTCAGATGGATCTGGAGAGCTGGCACCTAAACATTAGATGATCAACAACAAAGTCCATTTCCAACTCACATAAAACAGAAACCTCAGATGAGCTCTCAGTGGCATCCGTTTATTATGTAAGACTCTCCTAGCTTTTCTCTACTCGCTCCACCCACCTTAGACCATTTGTATTTAAATTTTGAAGTATCCTCACTTAGCCCTTCATTTTGATCTATCCATGGCGGTAGCGTTTCTTTGGTGATGTTGTTTGTGGATGACACGGCTTTAAATATGAAGAAAATAAATCAAACAAAAGATGAACAACTACTGCTACCACTACCAAGTACCAACACCACTCCTACTACCAATTTGAAAGAAGATCAATGTGTTTTGTGGAAGATTTGTTTATTTATTATTACTACTATTGAGTCTTTACAGAGGAAGCTACTAGCCTACATGACAAACTCTAGTCACAGGTAACAAACAGACAAATCACAGACCTTAAATTATACTAAGCATTCCCTTCACATTTGGAATGGTAGACTTTGAAATACACCTGATATCTTGGACTTTGACTTCCAAAGATATACGGTTAGGGAATGAACCCTGGAAATATGGCCATGCACATGATAAATGAGCTAGGGACTCTAGCATCACTGAACTAACTTCAAAGAGGGAAAAGATAAGACACCATATAAGGAAAGAACATGGGTAGCATAGGAAAAGATGATCGACATTGTCAGCATCTTGGAGTCACAGAGGGCAAGAAGTGATGATAATGCTGTGGCGGCATTGCAGATCATCTTGTGTGAGAATTCCATTCAATCAGCGGGCCAGAAAAAGTTACACCCTTGATGGGGCCTTAATGGATCAAGTAAATAGATTCACTACCGGTGCATCACGGTGGCCTCTATTCCCCAAGAAAGGGATTTTATCATAGAAGCCCAAACTGAAATTCAGATGGCTCAAATCTTTGTGAGAACTGCTGGGCTTTGAGTTCATGTATGAGCTAACTTTGTCAGTTTGTGATGTTTTAATGTGTGGCAATGGAAACAGTGGCAGTGACTTGGATAGCAAGGTTTTCATATGAGTTCTTATAACATCTTATTTGTCAACAAGATTTTCTTTGCAAATGTCTTGGTGGTCCATATCGTTGAGTTCTATGTTAGAAGATTGATGCATGAACTACAATTAGTCTTTCTGAGAAGTAGAATGGACCTAGTTTGCTTTCTACAAGGTTGTCTTTGGATGAGGAGAGAACCCCAACTCACCTTGTCTTGATGAGCAATTGTAAGCGAAGTATGGACCCATAAAAGATAAAGTTTATAAGAGGACTTTTGTTTCCCTCTCATCCCCAGAGAACCATCTTCTCTACCGACTTCCCACTATTTTGCGATTGTTCTCCTTCCTAACTGTTTCCTCTTGTCAATTGCCGCCTCTATCACACCAGTGGTTCTCCAAAATCACTTCCTACATTGTTACTGGATGTTCTAAGGTTTGCCACCCAATAAGCATCAAAGCAAGGTGACTTAAAAGGCAGATGAACTTAAAAGTGGGGTTTTCTATGTTGACATGAAAAGTGAAGGTTCACCTGAAGCAGGAACCCCTTGTTTGAAGTTATCCTCATCCAAATATAGCCTAAGAGTTCAAAGTAGGATTACCTAGGAAATTAATGATTATAAACGTGAATATTACCAATCAAGTTTCTTCTTAATCAGCATTTTGTTGCTCAGGAATTCTGGATTAAATTGACAATTTTTCTTTAGGAATTCTATTGAGTTTTGCATTGGATGGAACTGTCAGGTCTAACTTTTTGTTCATTAATTTCAAGTGGATGGGAAATCAAGATGAAGAGTTCTATCAGAATCTCTCACGTAAAGAACTTCAAGGGTTGTGCAAGAAACATGGTCTTTCTGCCAATAAAAGTACTTCTCAATTGGTGAAGTTGTTACTTTCTTTTTTCAAGGTATTTTCTGCAAAATTTAGGTCATATTTTTCGTGTATAGACTTTTTGCAGCTGTGGCAATGTTTAGTAATGTGCATGCTTGCTTGTGGATATTGAGAGGTGATGACATTCTTCAATTGATTGAGCAATTCATCAATCTTGCTGCAATAAAAATGCATTTATGTAGGGGAAAGATGTGAGCCCAAAATCTTCTAAAGAGATATTAAGTGGTCCTCTGGAGGTCTGTTTGTCTGATTTGCAACCTGAAGAACCACTGAAATCTTTGGAGGGAGCCAGAAAAAGTAAGCTACATATATGGAGTTCTCCCATAAGCATGTTAAGAAAAAAAAAGTTACTGGATTTAAGTTTTCTGACCACTGTCTCACATGCTTCTTATTTTGAAACCATTTATATATATATTTTAGTGCATAAAAGGAGAGCTGAAGCCTCTGAAGCTGATAGCAATGGGCCATCTTCCTCTTTCAAAGAAAAGGATAGGCATGACAAGAGACATAAGCAGAAGGAAATTAATCAAACAGAATATCAAAGTTCAGATAAGGTATGGTTTCTCAAACATGTCCATCTTTTTAATTGGAGGTTTCCTCCACCTCCCCAACCCCCCCTCCCCCCTCCCTCTTTATATATGTGATAAACATGTCTTGGTGCAATTGAATTCCTTAATATTTATTTTATTTTACCTTTTTGGTGTTTTTTGTTGGTCTGAAGTGTGGTGAACTGTGTATTGAAAAAAGACTAAAAATATTCAAGGAGGTATGAAAGACCCAATGTTTGGACGGACTACTAAATGCAGATATGAGTAATTTCCCATGGGTTTAAATTCAAACTTGATCTTTATCCTGTGTTGGAATGAAATAAAGGCAACCTGTTTTATGCAACTATATAAGCCACACAAATATTTTGTATCCAATTCCTCATATAGTTGTTATAACCACTTACCACATGTGATCCTTGATGTTTCAAATACAGTGGCCATCAGATTAGGCGGTTATGCAGACAATGACAACATGAAAATACAAGAACACTGTGAACTATATCAGACAATATTTTTTGATCTTGAAGTGTATATAACTACCAATTAGGGCTCCGATAGAAGTGTTGCAATTGGCCAAGTAGGAGATGTAATTAGGGGTTATAACTTCTTTTTCTATTGTGGAAGTTAGAGCATCTTTGGAAGGACATTGACTCTCAGTTACCTTGTCTTTTTCTCTGATATTTCTCTGGCTTCTCTTGCTATGACATCTTCAAGTCTCCACAGATCTCATCATGATATTAGAGTAAAAAATTATCATCCTCCTATTGCTTTAATGACCTTGCCAAGTTTTAGTTCTTCTTGGCACACACTTAAATATTATCCTCCTGTACCTAAAACAACTCTAGTTTGAATAATTAAAGGGCTACAATAGAAGGTACAAGGAGAAGATGTAAGGCTTTGGTCCTTTAAAGACTTTGGATTGAAGAAATTAAGGACATGAGAGATATTGTGATGGAGGATATAATTTTTGATACGTGGAGAGAAGAAAAACTCAAGAAGGTGACCCCACCCCAGGTAGATGGGATTAGTGAATGATGATATGTATGTTTGACAATTGATTTGGGATCTCAAAATCCAAACCATTTTTAAAAAAATCCTAGAAGGGTCCAATCAAGATAGATTTTGGTGTACACTCCTTGGCTTTAGGTGGGCCCTATAAGACTGTACCCCCAAAAAATTATGTGTGGTTTGCAGTTGGAAATCAGTCCCTCTCTCTCTCTCTCTCAAACATTTTTTGGACTAAGAGTCATACTGCAAATTTATCTTAAGAAAAAAAGGTAATCGTGGATTAGGCTCTAGAAATGAGCTTGTATGTCCCCCCCAAAACCCCATTTTGCACTTTCCTTTGACACATTTGTTTACCAATTGTATTTTAGCCTCATAAGCCAAACCTAGGAGTTTGAAGTTTCCTGAATACTTCATCCTAGGCAGAGTGGCGTAGCAATGTGATTTTGGAGCCTTCCACTTAAAAAATAAAAATAAAAAAATAAATAAATAAATAAAATAAAAGGTGATTTGAGCTGCCATAATTTTATTTTGTACAACCAACCATTGTGGAGATCCCAGATGACATGGCTGGGATGCTTTGCTTGTGGTGAAGTTTCACCACCCCTTTACAATATCGCCTTCAAAATTCACCCACTCCTTGATCATGTAGGCATTTTCTTTTTGTAGAGAATATACCCCACATGTGGTAGCCTGCAGCATTATTTGCCAGACCTTTTTCTTAATATATTGCCTTCACTTCTAAGACAGTTGTAGGGTATTTTTGAATGGTTCTTTTATGGTAAGGGTTTGTTGTTACAGTCCAAAGGTTGTGGGTTCAAGTCTCATGGGCGTCAGATAGGCAGTTGGCTTGTGAAAACACTTCGCAAAATCCAAATACGAAGGCCAACCCCAGATTGATGGAAAAAATGGCTTAGATGATGATGATGATGTTCTTTTTTATGGCGTCTTACTGTTAAGCATATGTATACTGCAATGTGACTAACAGAATTTCTCATCATATTACTTGTCAAGTGTAAAATTCATTAATATTTTTATGCAAGATGTGTGCGCTTGCGCTCTCAGGTCTATATGTCTCTGTTTTTTTTATAGCAAGAAGCTTTTTCTTTTGTGGATTCTGCTGTTGGGATAATTTCTTGTCATTGCAACTTTCCCAATATTTTCCTAAAGGATTTTCTTATATATTGTGGTTGTGCTTCTCATATCTTTTTGCATTTTACCCATTTGGATACAGGTGGCAAATGCAGTCTGTTTGGATTCTGCTAATATTGAATCTATGGAAGGATTCAGCTTTTCCACTTCTAATCCCAGAAATGCTGAAATACAACTAATAGCTCCTACTCATGCAAAACAGATTACATCATGCTCAAAACTCACATCAAAGTGCAAGAACTGTAACTTTAATTATAGAGAGAATGACCACCAATGCTCTGTTGACCTAAGGAGCTCCAACCTGTACTTGCAGAGTACTTCTAGCGAGATTCATGTACCGCAAGTTCAATGTAAGAATAAAACAACTGGTGTCTGTCCTGCAGGGAGCAGTCTAGTTTCCTCAAGTGAAACCTCAATGGAACTTTGTCCTGCTTCTTTCCAGTTCTTTGTCAGGTCTGAAGAGGGGATTAACCTTTACGTTGATCTCAATTCTGTTCCATCAGACTGGATTAAAGTTTTGAAAGATGAAGTTTGTATTTACCAGAGAGTGCACCACAACAAATCTCGAGTACTTCATGATGACCTTAGAGGTTTGGTAGACAGTGATGGATGTATGAAAACTTCATTTATTGGTTATTTGGAAACAGGCTTTCAGACTAAAGAGGATGAGAGGAACAATTGTTCTAGATGTATCAAACCGTCATTGAGTTCATTTGAGAGAGAGAGTTGTTATAATTGTGGCCCTTCTCATCAAATTGTAGCTTCAAAAACTCCAAGGCCTTCAGCAGTTACATCAAGTGGGATTGAAGTAGAAGTGGCACTGCAATTAGAGGAGGATAACCGGGTTGGTTCATCCTTATGTAAAGCTGATTGTGGCTTACAAAATGAGATGGATTCTAGCAATTTATCCTGTCCAGAGGACAGCAAAGCAGCACCTCAAATTTCAGTTCATGCTCCTAAAATGGATGGGAGCAGTATTTCAGTATTCACTAAATCCCTAAATAAATGCTCTCATGATATGGATGCAAATTTGAACTTGAGTGGACCTAATTGCTTAGATCAATCAGAGTATCAGTCTTTGAAAAAGGCGAATGTTTGTCAAAAGTCTGATGACTTCTCTGAGAATTTGAACTTAGGTGGACCTTGTTCAGATCGATCGGAGTTTCAGTCTCTGAAAAATGCTAATGTTTGTCAAATGTCCATTGAAATCTCTGAGAAGACAAGTCTTACACTATCCAGCGAAGTCCACAAGGATTCGTTCCTGCCTGATACTATTTGTCTTGAAAATCACTGGGAAGTAAATCAAGGATCCCCAGGCAGGGTTGATATGGAGATGCAGTTGTCAGTTCAGGATCAGTATCATGACAATGATGATATCACAACTACACCTCATTGGGTTGGTAGCCCTCCAAAGTTAGACGTACCAAATAATGCACAATCAGAAAGGGACAAATTTGATGAACATCACCTGGATCAGGAGGCATGTGGTGGAGTCGGCAATTCTGCTGCTGGATACCTAACATGTGCATTTCCTGATGAACAAGTATACCCTACCTTTTCTTATCAATCTTTACTTCAATCAACTTCCTGAAAACAGTTGAAAACTGAAGAAAAAAAATTTAGTGGGTGTTTTGCACAATTCAGAAGCATCTAGGTTTTTCAAGATTTTGTTGGGAAACAATTTACCTCTGCCTAATGGAGATTCTCTATCTCTGTCTGTCTCTACATATACATACACGTGCGTGCGCCTAATTCCCTAATTCCCTGGTATATAAGTAGTAGCCTTCCTCCTTCTAGCAGAAGGCCCCCGTGCGTGCGTGCGTGCGCCTAATTCCCTAATTCCCTGGTATATAAGTAGTAGCCTTCCTCCTTCTAGCAGAAGGCCCCCGCCTAATTCCCTAATTCTCTGGTATATAAGTAGTAGCCTTCCTCCTTCTAGCAGAAGGCCTTTTGAGAGCAACACACACACACACACAAAGTCCCACATTGCTAGTGGCATTGGATCGCCAAAGCAAAGCCGTGCGGGTCCGTGTGTAGGTCCAAAGCGGACAATATTGTACTAGCGGGACGGGTCGTTACAGTATGCTATCAATTTATCAAATGTCACGGAAAATGGAAATTGCATCTTTTTATGGCTATGCCACATTTTGTTAAGAGTGCCCTGGACCTGGTTATGATTTGTCTAGAGGCTTTTCGAGTTGTTTCTTGAGAGATACTTCCTAGTTATTATTCTAACTTGAATGTTATTGTGAATTTATTGTTGTTGTTGATATTTTATTAGTGACAGAATTTCAATTCATAACAACAGTTTTTGTTTCATATTCTGTTTTCAGTGGGCCTTCCTATTTTAACTTTATGCCCATCTTTCATGTGTTTTCAGGGACGCGGCAGAATAGCAAATGAGGAAGATCACCCAGGGTACCCTTCTTCATAACGAAATTTTAAGGTGCGTTTGGATGACCCCCTAAATCACTATCAGTTTGAATATTTAGGTAGAATGGATGGTTATCCATTCCGCTATGGGCAGTGTAGAAATGAGAATCGATTAGGTACAGATTCCTGTTTCACCAACTTCTTCTTCAACATAACTTCTTGGCTTTTAGCTACTTGCAATGGTCATGCTAGACCAGAAAAGCAGAAAACAGTAATCCACGTATTCTGATCTCTGGTTTCTGCAGTGCCCCCACATGCACCACAGAACAATTAATCATCCATTTTGTCAAAATATTCAGAATGATTGCAATTTGGGTACATCCAAATGCATCTATTACGAAATATAGTTTTGTTTAAATTGTCTGGATATAAAAACTTGTCTTCTTATTCTTTCAGATATTCGCAGTGGAACAATTCACGTGATTCAACTAATAAAAGATCTCATAGCTCAGAGCTTCCTGAAGAAATTTGGTGTAAAAGGCTACACATTAGAACTGAAAATCAGCACAATTGCCCCTCTAAATCCACAACAATGAATTTAAGAAGTGGAAAAAATCTGGTTGAGGAACAGTTTCTCCCCAGGAGATCCAAGCGGCTGGTATCCAAGGTTTAACCCTCATTCCACTGGTTGTTTGTTTTGTAGGGTCTTTACATGTAAATTACAAATGGAAAGTTAAACAAAAGATTCTTCACTGAATACACATGTATGGCCCATATTATGATTGGTTATCAGTTTTTGGATCAAGAAATCAAGACGGTGTGGTTCTTTCCTTATATGGTATGGATGTGGCACATGCAGTATCCCAGCTTGTGCTGCTATATCAACTGATTGCTACAACGCCTCATTAAGCAACAGATTTTTTTTTTTTAAGAAAAAAAGTGAATACAAGTCAAAGGGGCCATAGGAAATCTATGGCTAAAATATACGTTTTTTCGCCGTGACTGCCTATTCACTTAACAAATTCAATTTTCCTTCTTTACAGTAAGCTACATCAAGTGCATGGTCAAATACTGTAAATGATGGTTTTTATTCAAGTTTCCAACCATCCGTCATCTGTTTTAATGAAGCCAGAGGAGCTCCATCAATAACTATATACTATGGTAACGACTGTACTCTTGGTTATTGATAATATGAAAATCAACTGAGACTTGGTTTTATTCAAATATTTCTTTGACAGACTTTTATTTTGGTGTCGCTCTAGGTCTATAGTACAATGCAGTCATCCATGATTCAGCTGTAATCCAGTGACTACAACATCAACGAAGGTAGTTCTATTTTAGGCATGTAACCATTTCATTCATTGGCTACCATTCTCATGTAGCGATACACTACTAATTTTCCATCTGTAGCTGGCATTCAGTCAATTCTGCCATCGATTGTATGAGCGATTTGTTGGGGGGTTGATAGAGTTGAGCTTCAGGGTTGTATTGAGCATAGGACATCAATGACCATGTAACTTACATGTACTTCTAAGAACTCTTTTCTACGTGGACCAAAAATTAATTTTATGTTCCTCGAATGAGTCCTTCCCTAAATGCGTATCTCTACCTTTTTTGATCATGCAATGAACAACCAAAGTCTCTGGTTCATCTAAATGCAAGTTATTGATCATGAAAGTTGTGTGGTGGTCAAATTACTTGGCAGAGACAACTGGACAACTCAAAAGGATGATCAGCACTTGCTCTTATAGTAGATTGACTAAGAAAAGGGTTAGGGCCCACCCTGGCTTTAGGCCAACTAGGCAGCAGCCTAGGGCCCCCCAATGTGACCACTGAGCTTTAAGGCCCTCACTTACACTGCTCTCAGGGTCTTGGCCCCCCACCAATGTATTGCGCCTAGGGCCCGTGAGATTTCAGGGCCTGTACTGAAAAGGGTGATCACCCGAGTGCTGTTGTACTTTGTATTATTCTACACATTTAGACATGGAATTCATCAAATGGAATATGAGAGATCCAGTTAAGAAAGTGCTGATTAGAATCTTTCTGAAGATACGGAATCGGCCTTAATGCAAAGCATGATTAAGACTAGAGTACTAAACCATAGCCTTTATATAGATCGACTGACCGGATCAGCATAATCGGGGGTTTTT
This sequence comes from Chimonanthus salicifolius, assembly GCA_013350335.1. Classification (NCBI taxonomy): domain Eukaryota; kingdom Viridiplantae; phylum Streptophyta; class Magnoliopsida; order Laurales; family Calycanthaceae; genus Chimonanthus; species Chimonanthus salicifolius. The sequence continues at coordinate 58,654,260 of CM023537.1, forward strand.
TCCTTTTTTTTCAATTCCCCTCTCCTCTCTAGTAATCCGTCTCTCCACTCCTTTGAATCTCTCTTATGAAATTTCATTCTATTTTCTGCATTGATTCATGATAATGCTAATAGTAGTGGTGGTGGTGGTAGTGATAAAATAATATTTTTTTTATTTCTTTATAACACGGATCTCCCCATATTGGAGGTGAGACTAATCCCATAAATACATGAAACCACTCATGAAATTAATTTCTCTAATTTTTGTCTCACAAAGATAATTGTATAAAGTTTTCATTATTTACACTATCAGGAAGTGTTGTAGAAAGAAATTAGTGATTTCAATAAATAAAGTTAGATCTCCATAGCTCCCTTTAAGATTTGTGTCTAATATGTAAGAAAGAAGAAAATATCATTCAATTAATATATCAATTTATTTTATTGATCTTTATTATTATTATTTAGATAACATGGGTATTTCCTCTTCACCTCATATCGAAGGTGAGACTAATCTCATAAATACAATTGAAGATGTCTCATTTTTCCTCTAAAATTTCTATTTATTACTATATATTTTTGGTTCAATAAAAATGATTTTTGGCCATCTATTCAATTTCTAAATACTTAGCAATTTAGCATAATATATGCACATGTTTTTAGAACTTTAAATTTGAGTCTCTGGTAAAAAGATTAATATTTTAATATAGTATGGAGGGCTAATTGCACTGTACTTTACTGGGAAGCCAAATATGTGATTTGAACTTTGCAGAGGTGAAATTATTTAAGAACTTTGCTTTTAAAAAATAAAAAGCTAAATTTATTTATAATAGGTTCATAAAGTTAGGAAAACAAATAAAAAAATTGCCCTCACGCAGGATCGAACTACGGACCTTCAGTTTACAAGACTGACGCTCTACCACTGAGCTATAAGGGCTTTGTGTAAGAACTTTCTCATATATAATAAATATAGAGTTTCTTCAACATACACTCCTCCCTATATAGCCTTATCTATGATGCCATCTCTATGTAAAATGGATTATTAATATTTAGTCAGTTTCTGTTTCACTTTTATTATTATTTGATTCTCATTTTCAAGTTCATTTCTAATGTATACTGATTAATCTTAGTGTGTCTTAGGGGTAGCGGGCTCACTCATAGAGGTTTTACGCTGCTATCCTGTGATTTCCCACACGTAAATTAAAAAAAAAAATATATTGTCATATCATGCATTTCACCTTCTAAATTTTGTATTCAGTATTGTACTCTATATTTGACAATGAACTATAACTTTTATTCTTCTTTCTATATTCAATAATATTAGTTTTCATTTTTTTGGTATTTATAAATTTTAGAGTTCAACTTTCAACACTTACAATATTCGTAATCTTGATAAATTGTCCATATTCAGTAAAAGAAAAGGGCAAATTTTCATTCTTCATTTGTTGAAAATTTACAAAAAACCTCTCAACCTTCTAAATTTAAAAGATAGAAGGTGAAATAAATGAGTACTAATACCTTGCATGCTGTTTCAAACGAGATCAATCGAATCTTACTTCCTAGCCAAATTCATTTAAACCTTTACAAATTGAATCTTTATTCAATTTAACTTCATTTCCAGTTGATTTTATCATTGAATTAAAAATTCTCTACTAAGCTGCATAAAAATTTTGAATTTTAGAGCTGTTTTTTTTTTTGAATTTACGTGTGAGAAACCACAAGAAATCCCCACATGCGATATCCACTGCCCTTAAGGTATACCAGGTAAGACCATGGGGGCTCGAATTTTAGAGCTTTATAAAACAAAATTTGAGTTATTTAATCATTGTTATTTTAAAAGTTAGTAAACCCCATGTTTAAATATGGACTTCACAATCAACCCATATAAATCATCATTATTTGAAGTCATTTATTCCATCAATATAGAGTTGACATGTATATTTGAAATTGACAAACTATTTTCAACAAGAAACCTGTCTCTCTAATGTCTATTAGATTAAAGAGATAACTGTACATTGATTTTTATTTGTCAATTACATATAAAAAATATTTGGCCTATCTAATGATGATAATCATGATTGTGAGCAATATTGCTTTTGATTTTAATTGTCAAATTCATGATTATTACAGCTTTAAATTCGATAGATACAACGTCCAATACAATGGAATTCAATTTCAGTAGATTCATCTTCTGTATCATCAACTATCTTATCTATTTAATAGGGCTGCAACTCGGGTCAGGTCAAGAATTTTGGGCCAGCAAGTCGGGTCAGGTTGAGAAGATAAAAACCCGCATGAAATTCGAGTCAGACCGGATTGAGAATTTTACAAGTTAACCCAACCCGACCTGACCCGACCCAACTTGGCTAAAATTAGGCTAAAATGGATTCAGAATGCGGATCGGGTCAGAATTTGAGTTGATTCGAGTTAGAATTCGGGTCGGGTTCTAGAGTTTGGGTTAAGAATTTAAGTCGGGTCGGGTCGGGTCGGACTCCATATATATCAATTCGGTTCAGGTTGGATTTTAAGAAATCCGACCCGTCCGACTCGAGTTGCAGCCCTACTATTTAAGATCAATTTTATGACTTTTTCATGTTCAAATAACTCTATTATAAAAAGATAAAAAAAAACTCTAAGAAAGATTCGTCGTGTAGGAACTTTAGTATATTGTCACCAAGAATTATCATACACTTCTAAAAGGAGCTCCTCATTTTTTCATTGAAAAACATTATAAATTTAACCAATGCACAAATCAAGTTTTAATTGCAAATAGATGAATTATCCCTTTTATCTACTTAGTTAAGTTAAAATTATTAGGAAAATGACTTTTTAAGGAATTGTGGAGGGGACATATGGCATCCCATGTTGACATCAACAATGGCTCTTTAATAAGTTCAATTTCATTAAAATGTTATTGTTATTTCTAAAATTCACATCAATCAATTATTTATTGCTAATTTTATAATTTAAGATATTAACATCATCATTAAATTATTTATTGTATTTTTTAAAAAATTATATATTTTAATAGATTTGAGATTTGAAGCCTCACCTTTAATGATTACACAATGAAAGCAGTTATTTAACTTAATTGACCAATTAAATGTTATTTGTTTAATGTGTTAAAACTGAAGGTCTAAAGAGTTAAAATCTCAAAGAAATTATCTGAATTTTGTAAACAAGTCAGTTATGTATTTTATTTTAAAAATATTGGAAATTAATAAAAAATAATGATTACAATTGCACAATAAACTGCCACGTGGCAATAGGACGAAGGAGAGATAGAGAGAGGATCTGGCCTCACCCAAATCCACCCAATCAAATTCTCCCACTCCTGTCCTGATTACTTCTCAAATTCCCTCCCTCCTTTCTTCTCACTCATTCCTTATCTCCACTCTCTCTCCAACGCTCTCTAACTCTCTCTCCATGGCTAACACCTCTCTCCAGTCCCTCCACCACCATCCTCTCCGTCGCCACCACCCATTTCCACCACCTGAATCCCTTCCCTCCACCATTTTTCTCAAGCCAACCACCAACTCCCCACCCTCCCTCACCACCACCCACAAGCTCTCCACCACATTTTCTCCCCTCTCCTCCTCCCTCACTTCCTCTTCCTCTTCAATCCCCACCCCTACTGCCTCCCCCATCCCCACCATTTCCTATGACACCCTCCAAAACCACCTATCAACTCAAAACTTTCGCCTGGCCGACGAGGAGACCCGCCGCCTCATCATCGTTCTCGCCGGAGAAGCTGCCGAGAAGCGTGGATATGTCTTCTTTTCTGAAGCCCAATTCATATCGGATGCTGATCTTCAGACCATTGACTCCCTCTGGAGACAGCACAGCAACAACAGATTTGGGTACAGCGTTCAGAAAAGGATATGGGAGAAGAAGGCCAAGAGGGACTTTACTAACTTCTTCATGAAGGTGGGTTGGATGAAGAAGCTTGATACTGAGATGGAACAGTACAATTACAGAGCTTTCCCTGATGAGTTCATCTGGGAATTGAAAGATGACACACCTGAGGGACACCTTCCCCTTACAAATGCTCTTAGAGGAACCCAGCTGCTCACCAGCATTCTAACTCACTCTGCTTTTCTGTGTATGGATGGAGAAGAAGAAGAAGAAGAGATGGAAGGGGAACAGGACAAGAAGAGTGAGTCAGGTAAGGAGGAGACAAGGCAACAAGGTTCAAAACCAATGGGCCCAAGGAGCTTGAAAACTGACTACAGCTTTTAAAAATTTCAGTTGGGTTTTCTTTTGTTTCACCCAAACAGAATTTCAAAGATGGGTGAATTGGGCCGGGCTCGAGATGCAGTAGAAGTGGTTGATGAAATTCTCGTGACTTCTTTTTTACAAAGGAAAATGTACAATTGGGTTCTGCTCTTTTTGATTCTTCATGTGAGAGTATGTTGATGCTGTGGAGTATGGAAATAAATTGTCATTGATGTAAAATATCTAATTATGTATTATTTAATTATGGTCAAGGGAAGAAAGGGTTCTTGGATGTGGATAATATTGGTTTTGAGCCTTTAATCAATGTAGATATAAATGTTGTGATATGGTAGTATAGCTTTAAGTAGCAAATAATTTTACTAATTGAGTAAGGAAGGCTGAGTCTAGCAGTAAGTAACAAAAAGCATGGAGATGAACCAAAGGTCTTAGACAATAAACATAAATAGATGTAATGGGGTTTCAGACTTTGAGGCACACTGGTAATAGTAGTCTGTTTACCCGGGTAGAAAGGGTAGGATTGTCTGATATCTAAGGTTTTATGTTTTTCTTTAGTTATTATTTAGTATTTAGAGAGAGAGAGAGAGAGTACTGAATTGAAGGAATGGACCTGAAAGGGTTGGAGTGATGACCAGGACCCACTTCACGAAGTTGAAGTCCTGAGTTCGGTTTTCGTAGATTTACTTGGTGTACATTAGGGAGGCTTGCACATGCCCCGAAGATGAGAATTAGTCCAGTGCTCTAAGAGACCTAAACACTATAGTCGTAAAAAAAAAAAATTGAAGGAATGGCCAACTTCACTCGATGAGGGTTCATCACTAGTTTATCATCAGATATTAGGCAAACAACTAAAAAGAGGTTCCAGTGAACAATTAATCCAGCTTTTTCACAATGGAAGGCATTACCACTGTGCCACTGCACAGGTTGGCCATTCTTCATTCTTCTTCCTCTGAACTCCTCTGATGGGTAGTGAATTTAAGAGCTCTTGGCAATCCTGCTATCAGCTTCAGACTAGAATCAGGATCTTCTGCAATGAATTAAGATTGTTTGCAGAGGTGGTAAAAAATTCCTCATGGAATAGAATCACTTGACTGTAGAAAATGATGCCATCACCGCGAGTTTCTTTTTCTTTTTTGAAAGATTCTAGTTCATTTGGCAACGGTAAGAATTTGTGACTCAAATTTAGTGAATATTCATTTAGTGATAAATTTGGCAGTAGAGAATAGAGATTCCTGACCTACCCAATAGAACTAGAGCCCAGTTTGGATCTGTAACTCTAGAATGAGCTCCATTATGAAGAGAGAGAGAAGGCCCAACATCCATTTTCACCTTCCGAAATGAAAGGTTACTCTTTTTTTTTTGAAAGTTTTCCTTACTTTTTCTCCATCCCGAAGAAGGGAAACCATCCTTGACACATTTCTCCATGGTACTTACTGCTTTGGTTGCATTAGCCACCTACATTAGCCCTTGGATTTACATGTTTGGTGCCTCCCTCTCCTTAAATTTTTTTTTTTTTTTTAAAAAAAAACCCTGAATCAGATTGAACACCCATTCTTGTGGTTTGGGTTGAGCCACAAGGAAGTTTTCCATTATTTTATTGCCACTTGATATGCGTTAGGCTTGTTCACGGGTTGGATTCTTTGTAAAAAAAGCCCAAATCCACTGTTTAAAGCCCATTTATTTTACACATTTGACCATTTTTTATTTTAAAAAAAATTGTGTTATAACTTGAAAATTTAAATATACAAATTATACTTAAATACATACCACTAGTTAAAATTTTAATAAAAAACCTCAATTTTTAGCCACTTAATCTTAAAGTCAAAGTTGGTAAACATCTTTGAAAATATGAAGCCAAATGATTTTAACCGTTAAGATTGAGTAGCTAAAATTTGATTTTTGAAATAAAATTTCAATAGATGATTGAATTTTAAATCTTCTTTCAATTTGTACAGTTATATTTTCATTTTATAAAATAAAAAATAGAAAAATAACAAACAGGCCTCAACAGGCTTCAAATAAAAAGCCCGAGTTCAACCTGTCATAAATCTTATTCAAGCCCATTTATTTAAACCATACTTAGAGACTTGGACAAATGAACAACCCTAATATGCATGGACCAATTCAAAGGTGAATAGACTAATTTTTTTCCTTATGACCAATTTACCTTTACCTCGTCCATGTGGCAAGTGATTATTGGTAGCAGCATGATGTAACTAAATCTACAGCAGTAGGCGATCCAAATTCAAAAACGTAACAATCAATTCCCTGAATATTTAGTATAAGAAATACCCATGGATGGAGAATTCATAGTTTCCCAACTTCTAATCATTTGAAGGTCCACTCCATTCCATATTCCCGACGTTTCTCCACAATAGCCAAGTTAGAAGAGAAGCAGTCTTTTTCAATGAGTCAAATCAAAACTAGCTTATTTCCTTGAATGCTCAAGTCCCTATGAATAACCTACCGTTAAGAGTTAAAGATGTCAGATATAGTCTTTTTTTTTTTTTTTATTATCACGGCATTCAAGTCTCTTAATCTTTGAGACAAGTATAAGCCTCCTTATCCACACACACTAGATAACTCTATAATAAATGACCTTTTGAAATATAGTGGAAATTGAACTCAAGACTCTTGCTTGCTTTCTGTGTTCATTTGAGTAAATTATGAGTTCCATAAGTATCACAACTCATGAGATAAGGTGGATCGAGGGAACACTAATTACTGTGAGCTTTTCAAAATCATAAAAACAAGGATCTCACAAGGTTTTTGCAACATTTTTTAATGGACTTCGAGTTAAATCGTTATATTTTAAGCACCCTATTAATATGTAATCTTCCTAGTCCCAATTATTTCCTGATTACGTCCCAAGAAGAAACCCCAGAAGCTTCAGAATGTTGCTGAGATCAAGATTTGAGAGAGAGAGAGAGAGAGAGAGAGAGAGGAAACGTGCACCCATCTAAATGCAATGGAACTCTGGCTTGAGATCATCACTGCTTCCACTTGATTTCAGAATAGGTGGATCCTTTTCTACTGACAAATTGCCAGCCAACCATCAAAATCTTCAATGTTTGAAAAGAAATGGTGTGGACTAGTGCAATTTTGGACCTCCAACATTCTCTAAAATAGCTGACCACGTTGAAATTTTTTGGAACTGCAGAATGAAAAGGTCATAGCATGGGTTGTAGGTTTTACAAATTACCTGACATTACAATCACACAGCTTGACCCTCTTGGCTCTTTCAACAACTCTTATATTTGCAAATAAAGAGGTTCTGTAATTAGGTGAGTTGGCAACTTGCAGCATCCAAATGGCTCGAGCCTACTCCATGGGTGCTGCAAATTCATCAAGAGGAAAATAACACTAGCCACCCACTAATTTATAGTCCACACAAGGTGGACATGAAGATCATTATGATCAATGTAATTCAGGCCTCGGTACTTGTAAACCCAAAAACTGCTCAAGAAGTTGCAATTCCGTACCCACATAAAAAAATATGGGTGTCCTTTTAAATTTTTAGCATAACCTTCACAATAATCACATAAGAACACAAAATTGGTGAGATAAGAATATGGTACATATCAACATTTACAGATTAATGAAAGCTTCCTCCACTTACTGTGATGCTCTCAAGTGAAAACAGTCACCTGAATGTTAGCATCAAGACAAGATGAAAATTTCTCGCCTTGACATATGGATTGTTGAATCATTCCTCCAAAATTGCTACCTTAATCTCTCAATCTATAGAAGATTGCATGAAACTTGAATTGGCTCTAAAAAAAGATATACTGTTCAACAAAAACCCAAAAAAAAAAAAAAAAAATTCAAAAGGGGGTGTAGGTGTTTCAGAGAGAGAGAGAGAGAGGTTAGTTGCCATAGAAGCTGCACAAAAGTTCAATTGCGTCTAACAAGAAAAATGTCTGTTCAACCAAAATAAAAAAGCATAAATGATGATTTTATGCTCCTGGTACTTGTATGCATGTGTATCTGTATATTTTAAATTAGGAACACATCTAAGCTAAATGCTTATGCTGAACTAAGTATACTTCATTATTTCCATAACTAATGTCACCAAGTCAATAGCATGAACCAATAGTAAGAGAGCTGGCACAAGGCCCAAGTTATTGAACCTAATGAATTAGAGACCATGGGCAGTTTAGCAATCCAGATTGCCGACCTCATTTGCAGATAGACTGTGCCCTAAAATCCCCAGAGCTACAATTCTTACCCTTCAATTGATGGTCTTCAAAATATCAATTCAGAGAAAAACACTTCAGAAATTTGAAGGCAGAATGGCCTAATGTTGGAAGACCAGGATCTTCCAGTGAAGGAAATTTATAGGGGCTGATTGATCCAAAAAGGAGCTCACCAGACCTACTACCTGAATCACTGTACCGTGCATCCAAATTGTAAGAAATTCATGCCTCAGGACACTACATACATCCCTGAGGTTCAAAACCACAAGGTTGTACATTGTACAAGGCATCCACTTTCATGCCTTAGGACACTACATATGACCTTTATTGACCAAGAAAAGGCCTATAATAGAGTACCAAGGAAACTAATTTGGAGAACCTTAAGAAACAAATACATTTCCAATGATTGTTGAGATTATTCAAGATATATACAAGAGTGCAATCACAAATGTTAGAACCATTTGTGGTGAGGCAGCAGAGTTCTCTGTTGGAGGACTCTATCAAGGATCTGCTTTAGGCCCATACATGTTCACGCTAATCATGAACGTCTTAACATCAGGAATCCAAAATGAAGTACCATGGTATATGCTGTTTGCAGATGATATGACTAGATAGGAGGGGATTTAATGTTAATACAGTCCTATAGACTTCAAACCAGAACAAAAATCAAGAAAAGAAAACCAAATTCAAGATGGATAACAGCAACAACGACAATGTATCAGCAAAAAGTGGGTCCTACAAATCAAGGAGGAGGAAGAAGCAGAGGAGATGAACACTAGGGCCTTGGGCGACTCCAACAGTATTGGTTTCGAGGAGAAACAAAGTCCCTTGTAGCAGATCCGAAGCTCAAAGGTGAAAAAATATTGTTAGAAAACGTTCCTAGCGCGAAAAGGAAAATGCAGATAAAGGGCCCCAGAAGCACCAAATCCTAGGACCCACCGGAGGGATGGAAGGAGAACCCAAAAAAAAAATTAAGGTTGTGGTGAATTCGAGGGTCAATGAATAGTATCCGTACAGATCGAAGGTGAACAACAAAATTGTTCCTGGAACTGTTATTTTGGGCTTCTGCGGTTTTAAAAAAAATGAGAATCCATCAAGGAGACGATTCAACAACGAAGGGAGGCACACTAGAAGCAGTGGGAAGTTGAGAAATACCAAAAATGACGAGTAGAGAGCAAAAAATTCAGAAATCAAACTTGGTTGATACCATGCTATAATGAAAGTAGGGAGAAAAGAAAGAAAGAGATGGAGGAAAAGAGAAGAACAAAGAGAGAGAATTCTTTGTGTATTGTATTGCTTGTATTTCTAGCAAAGGACGATACATATAAATAAAGAATATAGGGAGCCAATCAAGGTGAGGAAAAAAGGAAATAAAAGTCAATTACAATCATTTACAATCAATGATATCTAACAATATCTAAAAGTCAACCCACATGTGAAAAATGTGACTCTCCATATCCTACAGCACTATAAACATAGGCAAAATAGTCAAGAACAATGTAACTATATCGTATTCCAAAATGCTAAAAAGAACTTACAAGAAAGCAACCATGCTAAGCACAGGGGCAAAGTCGCCTCGTAAGCTGATGTGAGCCATCACATGAAAGCATTGCTTGCGTTTGTGTGTATAAGCATGCTCCTGGATTCTGAAAACAGAGAATAAATAGTGCTCAATAACTATCTACAGACTTGTTTCAACAAAGGAACTCTACATGATTGCCTGAAGTTTTTCTCAAGCTCTCTTTTTTGAAAGTATCTTCCTCAAGCTCATAATTAACAAAATTGTACTGCAAGCTCATTAGATGAAGTGCAGCAGTTCGTCAGACACATGGAATGATGTTGTTACATAGGGTAAAGTTAATTCCTTTTTTTCTTGAAAAGGATAAAAGAAAGACTTAAAATATATTTTATGCTTTTGAAATACTAAATTTCTTTCTTTTGAAATTTCACTTGCATTTAGGGACAAGGGAGGCAAGGGGTCATGCCCCCCACCACCACCCCCTTAAAAATCCTTATAGGTATATCTAAACTCTGTTTCTGATCTTTAGATGCCAAGAACATGTATGCAATTGACAGTGCGCTACCATTCATGAGCTAAAAAAAGGGCAATGTGCTACTTAACGCAATTTATTACCTTAGCTTAAGTTAATAGAGACCATAACTTTGGCGTGTGGAATGAAGTATGCCAGTGGGTCCCATGATATAAATCTAGAATTGCGAAGTATTTCAAAATAAATAAATAAAATTTGAGATCAAAACTGAGTGTCAGCCATCCGATCTAAATGCCTTGAAATCACAGTTGGTTGTCACTTATCTAAATCTAATGGTTAATGACATTTTCAGATCTTAAATTTTGATTTTTGAATGCTTTAGAATTCTATATTCAAAATAATAAGGAACACTAGCCCATAGTAATATTATGTATTAAAACTTAATTTATGTTACTTAGTCAAAAAACGCACCTACACACACACACGAAAAAAAAACGCACATAACATGCAATCCACTAGCACTTATTCAATCTCTTTCCATCCAACAGTTATAATACGCACTATGCATCTCCCCCTACTTTCATTGTCTCCAAGATTGAGATTTCCCTTCTAAGAATAAATAAATCATCTTTTCATTGCTACTTTTTGGTGAAACTTGAGAATTTCAAGTTGAATTATCTAGCATGGTGCCAGTTTTTAATGTCTCGTGCTTTGAGGTACAATGCCATACTTTAAGCACCACTATATCACATGAAAAAAGAGAAAAAATGGTAAGATAGGTAATGATATGAATTATTAGGTTCTTTAAAGTCATCTTAATTTTAAATTTTTTTTTGAAAGATTAAATCACTAGATGAATATTTGTATATTGGTTATCTAATCCAACATGAGGATATATTAGATGGGGATCAATCATAGTAGGATTTAAATTGAGAGGAAGAATTGATATGTGCAAACCTTTTAAAAAAATTACCCATTAGATTTAAGGCCTTATAATGGTTTAATATAATATAGAACTTTTCACTTCTGACCTTTCAATTCATGGTCTTGACTGAACAATTAGAAATTCCAAGTGGCATTAAAGTTTGATATACTATAGATATTCCTACTCCATTAGGATCTATGAGCCCAAAAAATTGCTGTACTTAACATTTTAAATGATCGAGAAAGCTTTGTAGTGCAAATTACAGGGGATCATTATCATTCAAAATTAATTTAAACCACAACCTTTCAAGTTTTAATCCTTTAGACGTTTCAAAAATTGTTCATGGAGACCAAATCTTTGGCTAAATTTATTTCATAAGATCAGATGTCATCTCTTGATTTAAATCACTTCAAAGTTGGCCCCACATAAAATTGCACCTAGGTGCTCAATAGTTATTCTTTACATAATTTGTCGGTGTAGAAATTAATTAGTTTAAATCTATAGAATTAGAAAAGAAAATAGTGAGTAGCATTGAGAGAAATAATCACCATCCTTTACTTTGGCCTCCCAAGAACAAAATCCTCATTCCACCCCAACTTGCATTCATTTCATTACTTATTTTGAAATGATAATGAGACTAGAACCAGTAACCTTTACTACTGCAACACTGAGGACTTTGCCAATTCTACTGTGGACTTGCCACTTATAAGAGGAAAATTTTGAAAGTTGTGATCCATGATGGAAAGTGAACCATTAAAAAAAAAAAACACTAGGGCAACCTCACCAAAACTTATGGTGAGCTTGACCTCCTTTGATCATTCCTCTCAATGTTTTGAAAAGAGGTGCCAATCCTTGGGAAGTAGCATTGGCTTTAGTTGGTTTGTACAGACGATTGTGGGGAAAAAAAAAAATGATACTCTCAGGCAGATATCCCTGACGCAGCCATGTCTTAAGAGATCCTTCTATTCCACTCCTACACCCTATCCTATGGCTCGTGGCACAATTTTACATTCTCCAAGGTCTTTAACTATGCCATCCATCCATAAGGACACAAAGGATCCATGAATCGGCACCAAGAAAGCGAAAAAGGAGATGATAAAATGATGAACAATGGATAACAGACATACCAAGTGCTTAGGCGCATCATCAACAACTTCTGCAGGCTGATCTGCTCCAATGCTGGCTAAACATGCCCCCTTACAGTTCATGTATTTCTGGAGACTATTTAGAGATCACAGATACAAGTTTAGAGAAGAAAACAACTCTGCTCAGTTAAAAGCATATAAATATTATAAATAAGTATTATTGACAATTTGAAGTGGCAAAGAGAATGAAAGTAGTAATAGTGTAAATATTCACTTACAAAAGTAGTATGCGAGGAACAGATATTAAAAAATTAGAAATAATATCTCCAAGAGAGTGAGAAATTAGGAAACTCTAAAGAAAACATTTACTATTAAGGTAATGCCGCAGATAATCAATTTTAGAGCTATTATCTGTATAAGACGGGCCTGTTGAGTTAAAAAAAGAAAATTAAATGAAGAAAAAAAAAAGCCTAGCGTCATCAATAGACCTGGATCTGGTCTGTTGCCTTGTCCACCCAGCTCATTTCTTTATTAAAAATGCAGGCTAATGGGCTATCAGTCTAGGCCAGCCCTAGATCTAGAAGTACCAGCAACACTATTGAGCAGAGCTAGGGCAGGCTATTGCACCTATCAAGCAGCCCAGCCTAACATGGATTTCCATGTGAGTATTTTTTTAAAAAGAAAATCAGCCTACAATATTGTTCGAAAAATATACCATATTAAATCAAAATGGAGTCTTAGAATGACAAGCCAGTGCACTTTTTTGCATTATGTGGATAACTTTTAATAAATATCATAGTCAAAGAAGAAACATCCATCTCAATACATAAATAAATAAGATAAAGAAAGGAACATAAGCCCCTATACCTGGGCACACCATGTCAGAGTCAAAATTTGAATTTGGATCAAAAGTTTCAATTGAACTACAAATGGAATACCCAATTGCAGACCAGTATCAACTATCAACATCAAACAAGTAAATTTATCTCTACTTACTAAAAAACCATCCACGAATTCATCAATAAGTCCCTACTAAGATCAAGTTCAGATGAGGTTCTAAGTGACGAGTGATTCCAACTTGGTGGCAGGAGTAGGAGAAATCTAGAGGTGAAGAATTATCAATTTCTCACTTTTATTAGTGTTTAGTCTTAATGGGACAAGCTTCGTAAGAGATAAAAGGAAAGGAGGAGGATAACCTCATTTTACTTGACATCAATAGAATAACCTTTCCTAGAGAACAAGAAGCAACTTCTGAAATGTCGAATATCACTTTTGACAGAGAAAAAATTGGTTCACCAAAAACATGGTTCTCTACTACACCCTTCATGAGAAATGCATCTCCTACTAGCAAAATTCATGTCAAAGGAGAACATTTCTTTTAAACTTTCCAATGCTAAACAGGTGAAAACATTCCAACAAACCCATTTCACCACTTACCCTCCATCCAAGCAGAACCTAAATTACTTAAATATATAGTTCCAATTTAGAGCAAATTAATTAAAAAAAAAAAAGAATGGTAACAAAAGATGCCTCAGCATACATTTTCAAGGGAAATGTGATCAAGGAAAAGTTAATATTAATTTATGATACTTACAATTCACAAGTATTTAGCACCAAAAGCTTGTTTGGAACACATGATTGTCCCTTTGATTTGCAGACTGAGTTGCATGATTCCCCTTGTCTATCTCCCATATCATGGCATTTTTTGACAAAAGAAACATTAATGAAAAGCTCCGTGTTTAAAAAATCATGAGATAATAATAATCACAGAGCAAAATTAACCTACCGTCCAACGACAACACTGATTCCTATCAACCTTGCTTCTGAAAGAGTATCTATACCTCCTGTTGAAGAGAGTCGTTGAAATGCAAGCACAATTAAAAGGAGAACTTGGTATTGTAGATCAATGCCAATCAGAAAGCACAAAGCAGGGGTTTAAACTATAAATGATCAATGGAGCAAAAGCATTTTAAATATCAAGAGGGCAAAGAAAAAAGAACATTGTTGCATTTACGTTAGCAGATTCAATGAATTTGAACAAGCAAAAATATAGTTGTCGTCGTCATCATCATAATCTAAGCAAAAAATATCGTGATCCTAAAAATGAGTCAAATTACAATTACCAGAAGAATTTGACGGCAAAGAAAAGCAGTGATGTAATTCACTTGCATAAGCATTTTCGTGAACCTGAAACAAACGAGCACATTACATACTACTATATTACAGTATAAAATGTTCAAAATTAGATGATTCCAAGATTATTATGACATAGTAGAATAAAGCAATCTAACAAATAAAGCGTAGTACATCCACCTATCTTTCTCAAAAAAAAAAAAAAAAGTAGCAGCACATCCACCAAAGTCTAGACAATGCCCATCCATCCAGCTACGAACAATGGACATGTGGATAGGAAAAAGAAATATTGGATCATTTCTTGTAGACAATTTTTTTTGGCATATAACTTCTATAGATTATTGTGGTTGTTTCAAGCTCCTACAGATTTGGAAAGTTATTTAAAGATGTCATAAAGTGAAGGGGTCCTGGTTCTTTTAGTAAAAATGAGAAAATGATGCAGCAGGTAGCAATAGCAATCATCTGGTCATATGGAAAGAAAGCAATGGAAGAATGGAAGTGCAGCAGCATTTTGAGCTTATTTTGATTTGCGTTAGCTCAATGGTTCTTTTTTTTCCCCTGAAAGGTAAATAATTTATTAAAAAGGGAAAAAAGAACACAACCCAAATATTAAAAAAGACAGGTCAACAGCCAACAAAAAAACCTCTACAAACTGGCACCAAATCAGGGAGCCGAAAGAAAACTAACAACCCAACTCAGACTCGAGAAGTCCCTGTTTGCAAGCTTGCCTGTACAGTTAGCTGATCTGGGAATATGGGAGATTTCAAACCATGGACCCTCACTAACTACCTGATCTCCTCAATTTTATCAAGGAGCCTCAAAGGACAAATGCTACCTCGAGTCCAGCTAGTGACCACAAAAGAATCACCCTCCAATAAATCCCCCCTCAGAACCTATCTTAACCAGCTTATTGTCACAGAGGCGCTTGCCATCCCAAAATGACCAGCCACTATGGGTGCTGCCTACCCCCACTTATAAGCCCAAGACCTTCCCAGCACATATCCGATGTGGGACTCAACACATGCTTGCGTGACATGTTCCCCGGCCCTATCCCTAGGTGCCCTCGCCTGGGGGGACTCACAAATCTTTTATGTAGGGACCACGCATCAAGGGGATCCCTGTTGCAGTGCCCCCGAGCCCACACGATAGTGCCCCCAGGTTGGCTCTGATACCACTTGTCACGGAGGTGCTTGCCATTCCAAAATGACTAGCCACTATGGGTGCTCCCTGCTGTCACGAGTCGAGACTCCATGACCCAACAATCGGCCATGAAGGACAAGATTGGTGCCAAAATTGTGCACAAGGCACGGCAAAGTGAAAAAAACAGAGGTTTTGGACACAGGAGTTTCTGAAAAGATCTAGAATGGCTCAAAATGCGTGAGAAAAGTCTGGAATAGTGTAGAAGGTTCTGGATGGTTCAAGAAGATTCTCCAAGGTGCTAAAGTCGTGTAGAGTTGTCTAGCATCTTGTAGAGAGTTGTGTAGAAGTGTATGGAGTGTTGTAGATGTGTGTAGAACTCTATGGAAGAATGTAGAAAGGTGTGGACGTGTAGAGATTCTTAGAGTATTCTAGAGTGTCTAGGAGAGAGTGAAAATGTCTAAGATATTTTGTAAGGAACCATTGGATTGGTGCCACTTGACACAATCCTAATCACACTTGGTCCATGGCCTCACCTATATAAATAAGGAGGTAAGGAGCTCATTTGTAAACAACCCTCAACCCCCAACCTTCACATAGAGCTTGAGAAAGGAGTCAAGCTAGTGAGGAGTGGTGTCCTTGTGTTCAAGCTTGTATTCTCTTTGTGTTCATTTCAAGTGCATTCTAGGTGTTTTCATCTCTTCCTCAACTTTGTGTGCAAGCTTGTGATCACATTGGTCAAAAGAGTTGGTGGCAAGGCTGACTCGCTTGATGACAGACTATTTGAGTAAGTATCGCATGGGCTGAATCAAGGAAGGGTTAGCTAGTCCCGTGACATTTGGTATCAGAGCAAGTTCGACACCGACAAACTGCACCACACAAGGAAAGGAGATGGCCGTCGAGGAGCTAGGGCGTGGAGCAGAAACTTTGAAGGTAAAGTGTGTATGGTGCCAAGAAATGGAACACGAATCACTTGATTGTCCAAAGAGAATGCTTGACAAATGCATAAATTGCGACTGGTGGGGACATCTATGAAGATTGTCCCAAACGCAAGTGTCTATGGTGTCGCGAGTTGGGGCATAGATCGAGGGACTGTCCAAGCTGGTGGAGCACCAATCTACATGATGAAGCTGTCTGGTGAAAAGCAAGATGAAGTGCTTGACACCACCGAACCTCAAGAAGAAGAGAGATGTCCTATGGAACTGAATTGTGGATGTGTTGAAAAGCATCGGTGCTCAACACATCTTCAGGGGCTGAAAAGAAAGCTCCACAACCAACTGAAGTTGCACCTAAGGCTAAAGTGTTGCCAAAGGTGAAGCCGCCAGGGTCGAAGAGCACCCAAGCTATAGAAGAAGCAAAGAAGCCATGTTGGAATAAAGAAAAGGTCGTGACAAGGGCGTCAGTGATTTCCAGTAGGGGAGAATGTCATGGGTAGAGACTCAGTGACCTAACAATCGGCAATGAAGGACAAGATTGGTGCCAAAATTGTGCACAAGGCATGGCCAAAGTCGAAAAACAGAGGTTTTGGACGCGTAGGAGTTCCCGAAAAGATCAAGAATGGCTCGAAATGCGCGAGAAAAATCCGAAAAAATGTGGAAGGTTCCGAATGATTCAAGAAGACTCTCCAAGGTGCTAGAGTCTTGCAGAATATTATAGAGTTCTGTAGAAGTGTATGGAGTGTTGTAGAAGTGTGTAGAATTCTATGGAAGGATGTAGAAAGGTGTGGAAGGGTAGAGATTCTTAGAGTATTCTAGAGTGTCTAGGAGAGTGAAAATATATTTTTGGTAGGGAACCATTGGATTAGTGTCACTTGGCACAATCCTATATATGGAGGTAAGAAGTTCATTTGTAAGCAACACATAGAGCTTGAGAGAGGAGTTGAGCTAGTGAGGAGTGGTGTGCTTGTGCTCAAGCTTGTATTCTCTGTGTTCATTTCAAGTAAGTGCACTCTTGGTGTCTCCATCTCTTCCTCAACCATGTGTGCAAGTTTGTGTATGGTTTGGTTTTGATCACATGGGTCCAAAGAGTGACCATATTAGCAGTAAGGCTGACTCGCTTGACGACAGACTGTTTGAGTGAGTGCCTCACGGACTGAATCAAGGAAGGATTCGCTAGTCCTGTGACACTACCTCCACTTATAAGCCCAGGACCTTCCCAGCACACATCCAATGTGAGATTCAAACACGCCCACACGACGTCATGCACACCTCTCCAGAGGCCAAACAACTCCGCTTCATTAGACAAAAAAGTTGAGAGAGAACCAGCAGAGCTGATTAAAGAAGCTGCACATCATTCCCTAACAATGTCACCATACCCAGACTTCCTACTATCCTTTAAGGTACCACCATCAAAATTCAATTTAAGCTGACCCTGCGAAGGAGGAGACCAAACTGAAGAACCCTTGACCTTTATAGGAACCATTTGATCTACCTCAGCCCAGTTTCTGACTATATCCGAGATACTAGATTCCTTTTAAAAAACCAGGGACTGACGGCCATAAGGATGTCTTGAATTTGGCAGAATCAATAATCTGCTGCATGTTTCCTGATTTCCCTCAAAAAACTCTGCCATTAGGTTTTTCTATAAAGAAATTTAAAGATGTCCTCATCATCTTTTTTGCAGAAATTGGGACTTTGTGCATGCCTTGTTGGAGAATGATGAAAAAGAGCAAGACGAAGTTGGAGCTGCTGGATCAGGAGTTTATTAACTTCAATCTTGATGGGGCTGCAGGAAGTAAAAATGATCCATCAGGGATTGGAGGTGTGTTACACTACAAGATCATGGTGAGGTGAGGTATTTCTTATTGAGGGCAACAAGCATTTGAGATTCAAATGAGGCTGAGGCACCTTAAATATATAAGGCCTCCACCATCTAAGTAATTGGAGTTAGCACCACGTTGCTTTTTATATGTTACTGCACGTCACTTCTCTATTGTGTACAACTAGAAATAGAATTATTCATTCAGCGACAGGAAGGATCTGAATTGTGAGCATGAGAGGAAGAAAGCAAGCAATAGGCAGTGTGGCTTCTCAGAGAGAAGCAACCAGCATTTACACAGAGAAGGACCTGATTTCTTACGTGGTGATTGAGAGAATTGCATGGCTTCTTGATGTGGAGCACCACAAGGTCCAGTCTGGGCCCCAATTTCTTTATTTAGCATTTTTTTTTAGTTATCATGATTGTATTTGTTTATTTTATTTTTCTCTTATTGGATCATTAATTTTGGTTTTACTTGAGGGGTATTTTTGCTCTTTTTGATGTAATTGGGTATAAATACATGTTGTAAGCCTCATAGGGCCGATCGATCAATGAAGAAAGAAGATTTTTGCTCTGCAAAACTGCTCTATGCACAGGTATTGGTGAGAAACCATGGAACTCTGGTGAGAAATCGGAGAGGCGAGAAGCCCGAAAGTGTGAAAGCTTCAATCCCATACATGTATTTTCTCTCTCATCTCTCTCTCTTCTTCAGTCCCTTCTCTATTTTCGTTTCTTCTTCTTTAAGCCTTCGCAACTCCCAAAACCAACAACCTATCCTATCGCCCCTATCCCACGCCCTTTCCCTTTGAACGAACGCAGAACATACCTTGGCCTTGTTGATTCCCATCCCTTTCGTAGCCAGAACCTTCTCTAAACCCTTCTACCTTGATCGCCACCCCCATATTGTCCCTGTCCTTGATCGCCCATCCCCAAAATCCATTGTCAGTCCTCTCCTAAGCCCCTTTACTGCTACCATTATCACCCAAAGTCCCACCTTGACTGTTGCCCAAGCCAGATCTACGCCTCTTGTACCCAGATCTGCCATCGTCCTTCCCTTATAGCCCCTCTTTGCTTCCGTTTCTCTCCCATGTTCCCCTCCTTGCTGTCATTTCTCTCCCATGTTCCCTTCCTTGATGTAGTAATCCACATGACCGTTCTCTGTCCGTGTCCCTTTGTTCATCCAGTCGTATCTCCTTTTCGATTTCAATTACCCAGTTTAATACCCATGTGTGTAAGTTTATAACTTATAACCCAGTAGCCTTTTTTTAAAAAAAATAAATAAATTACTAAACTGCCATTTGACCACCATTGAACCATTTATTCTCATTCAACACATTAGATTCTTAGTATTTGCATAATTATTTGTAGTAAATTTTATATTAATTAATTGCAAGTATTAATTGAGATTTAATTTTAGCCCATTTTAGATTTAGGGTGGATTATTTTCATCCCTTTTAATCTTTTCATAACCACATTAGGCATTTAGGGTTACACTATCCCCTGTCATGCATCACTTTTTCATGCAAAATAGTAACTCATGATGGGGCATGTACCTAGCAGCATAAGACTTAATTGCTTTGACGTGCAGGAGCTGGAATCACAAGCAGTTTTCCAAGGGTAATTTGCTCGGTTTTCTAGCATCGTTCAGCCACACATTGTGAGGTTTTTTCTCGGTATTGAGTGAGACGTCAGTGGAGAGGAAAAGACAGAGAGAGAGGAACACAGCAGATAGGGAGAGAACAGTAGGAAATTGTGTTCTCTGAGTTTGGGTTTGGTCTTAAACTCGAGGGTCTAAATTGTGTGTAAATTATTCTATCTTCTCTCTTAAATAATACAATTTTCACACTCCGTGGATGTAGGCCGGGTTTGGCCAAACCACATAAATCCCAGTGTCTATTTGTGGTGCTTGAATTTATCTTATCGTGCTGTGATCCATTCATTTTATTTCCGCATCATTATATAATCATTGAAGGGTATTCAGCCAATGCAATGAAGTGGGCAAAAAAGAAAAGGAAATGGCCATGGAAGTTGCATCCAGAAATGGAGGAAATGAGATTGCATTCATTTCTGAGAAAAAAAAAGACTGCACTCAAGCTTTTTTCTGCATGCTTCTTTTTGTCATGTTCTATCTAGTGGCAATGTAGCAGTTAATACTTTGCCAAAGTTGGGTTGTTAGATAAAAGCGATTTGTCATGCTCTTTTATTTTTTTGGAAATGGTGACAACATCGAAACCATAACCTTTTTGGTTGCAAGTTGCAACAATGAGCAACTAACAAAAATATGTAGGCTCTTGCTGCGGGTGTTGTTTTACTGTAATCCTCTTTTGAGTTTTTGTTTATAGGAATTTGTATTGGGAATATACAGCATTTATATTTCTTCTACTGTATAGGTTGTTTCTTCTATATTATCATTTCATAACCACTTTTGATTGAATAGAGTTTATCTGCCACTCATCAAGAAAAAAAAAAAATTAACCTTTGAAATACTTAGTCCACTTCTTCGTACTGGAGTTCTATTCGACACCATTCACAAAGTCTCCCAGAGCAAAAACATGCATAAAACAGCAGCACAAGATACTCTACTTTTTTCCCTCTCTTTATTTTGGAGAGAGAGGTAGGGAGGGGGGCATAAGCTACTCTAAAATTGAAGATGGGCAAGAACCAGAGAAATGAAAACAAAGTGATCCAAGGAAGAAACATTTACCACACTTGCAGAATTATGACGGCACCTTCCAGCACAGAAATCAAAGGCACTCCTATAGGTACCTGTCCAAAGATGTTAAAGAAAAAAAACAATTAGCCCATAATTGCTAAAAAAGAATTTATTACAAACGAATCCAACAATAACTATAATAAGATCACCTGCAGTAACTGGTTTGGCTATCTTAACATTTAAAGCATGCTCTTTTCTTGTCTGTAAATACAATTAACAAGGTTAAATTTCCCCTGAACAGATTATATAAATGGAATTCATCATGTAGATGATAAAAATAAGTTGTTACTGCAGATGATTTGTATTAGGATATTTATATTGCCATGTACTCATAAAGCAATCATCTGTGATCTAAAATGGTAACAAAATAGCAAGTCTTGGTGCATACTTCAAAGCAAGGATCCAAAGAATAAGAAGTGGAATGAAATTCATTAATAGATAAAAAGTAGCAAAAAGACTAATAACATGGGGAATTTCTTGCGTACACTCAAAACCATCACATTATTGTGTAATTTGACTGAAAAAGGGGCCTAAAAGTGCTGAAAATGTAATAAGTCATGATGTAAGGGAGAAGCCCTCAACAGGTATAATTAATACATAAAATCTCTATCAGAATTAGGCCAACCATAAACAGAATCTCAGAATGAATTTTTATTTGCAGAAAATACCCTAGATGGATGTAGGCAGCAAGAAACACAATATTCATATGAGTTGCAGCACTGTGAAACTAGGTTACAACCCCTGCAGGCAAGAAAGAAGAACCCTTAGCATTTAACATCTCTAATCAAATGATAAATTAAGTACCTATAGGGGGGAGGAAAGAAAAAGCAACTTACTGACAAGAAAATCTTTCTCCTGTTTTAGGACAGCAACGAGACCATGAATCAAGTGATGGAGCATCACATACATGGCCTGCCATACAACTGTGAAGGCCATAAACAACACAATAACATTAGAAGTTGCTTGACTGCATGCATAGGTATTTCTTTAAGATGGCACAAAAAAATGGCATTTTTAAGATGGCAAGGAGATGGTGCATTTGCAATTGTATGTAGGGCCCTAATAGATGATTTTGTTGAACATTATCCTATTGTTTCCAATTCCAAATCTGAATCTCTTTTCTATCCTGAAAATACAACATCATTATATCGTACATGGAACTGGTTGATGCTGGGTTAGAAGCAGGTCTAGCCCCCCTAGATCTAAAATCCACCCATTTATTGTAAGGGTTGACACCCTCAACCCATACGTATATCAAAATAAAGGACTCGATCCGACCAGAACCCATTTATGAAATGTGCCAACCCATTTGCCCATATCCAGCCCAACATGTTTATTCATTTAAACCTATGTGAAATGATCATATGCTGTCAATTACCATGAGGATGAGTGAGTCCTCAACCCAACTGATTTTTTAGTAGTTTTTCATCAATCCTTGGATTTGTTTGCTTCAAAATGGATGGTGGATGCACTCATCTTCATTGCTAGTTACCATGAGAATGACAGCATATGATCATTACTCTAAACCTATATTATATATTAGACATACATACATATACATATATTTATAGAACCATATTAAAAAATAAACTTCACGGCAGACCGATCCGAGTTTAAGAACACTGATACGTACCATTATCATCTGATATTAGATATCTTCCTTGAACTGTAGTCCTGCATATTGCTTTCTTGTTAAGGCTGGCATCCATCCTACAAAAGCAAAACAAACAACAGCTTATTCAAATACAATGTTCTATTTATAATCTTGAAATGGAATCACAGAGCAAACCAAAAGAAATGACTCATCTAAAATGCAATTGATGTGGCCCAATTAATAATGAGAAACTAAAACATTTTTACATATTCTGAAACCTAAAATCTAAGAAGCCATAAAATTGCATATTTCTCTACATTCAGAGTTCTTGAATGTTACTAGCAAAAATAACATGCTAATGCAAATTTGTGCCAATAGAATCCTCCAGTTAAAAAGGAGTTAATTCTGATTGATAAGAGTTCTGCTAATTCCTGGTTCATTAGAACTGGCATTCATTTATACTTATGTGAGAAAGTTAAAAATGACAGGCAGCAGATTAATCATTTATATTGAAAAGTTTACAACTAATTTTACCAATTTCATGGATGCACTATTTTCATTAAAATAACCCTGAAAGAAGAGTGTATTTCCTTTCCCCCCTTTTTTTGAAGGGAAGTTGTAATCCAGACCTACAGGCCAAGATCACAACTAGGAGTGCCTTTCTACTGGCTAGAAATTCTTGTCATAAATACATAAAACCATGCATCTTTCAGTTTCAACTTCAGTTCTAGAAGTTTATTGCGAAGATCCAAATAATTTTTCGTTTTGTATAACATGGGTATCACGACCCCATATTGGAGGTGAGACTAATATCATGAATACATGAAATCACCAGCAAACCTCGTGTATCAGGTAAGCCGGAGAGGAGTCGAACCCAAAACCTCTAGTCTAATCCTAGAAGACTAGACCAACTAAGCTACCCGTGGGGGTTTGTTGCAAAAATCCAAATAATTATCACTGTCTTTGTTCTGATTTACTCAATTTTGTAACCACCGCTTTGTCATCTAGAGATTGGCTTCCCCCTTCACCTTCTAACACATTATAGTTAACACTATATTTTCCTAGACCTCTTGTCATAATTAACCTCTTCCCCTTCTGACATCCACTATACGAAATTGAATCCCCACTCGATTTAAGTCCATCTTGAGTTACACTTGCTGGTGGATTGAACCCAAATCCTACAGACTGTTCAATCTTGGTGGTCAAAAAAATTATGCTTAGGTGCTCCATTGCAAGCAGAATTTTGGTAGGCCCCCTATTTTGACCTTCCAACCAATCCATCCCATAGTCCAAGGCGAGCCATACAAAAAGTCCTCTCCAGGCTCTCGTTTTAAGAGTCATCAAATGGTCAATACCCAGTCTACATTAAATGCAAAGAATCGAGTTTTACATGGTTCTCACATTTATTTAAGCAAAGCTCATTGTAACCCAAGTTGCATTTCAAACATGTAAATTTGCAGAGATCCAAACACAGAGAAAATCCAGCACAAAAGACCAGCTTCTGAAACTGTTTGGACAAAACAAAAATTGTAAAACAAAATGCCTGATTTACTTATGAACTCTTTAATGAACCCCTAGAAACGGAATCCGGCATAAAATGAAACGCAGGGTTTCTCTGCCATGTGGAGCAAAAAGAAAAACCCGAAAGTGGAGAATCTCCAAATGAAAAATGCCACCTTTTAACTGATTCATGCTTCATGTACAAAGGACAAAATTAGTGAGAGGGGGAAAACGAGCTTCCCCGTAGGAAGATGATTTCACCACCCATTTACCCCACGTACAAACGGGGCCAAAACTTTAAGATTTTCTAAATGCGTGAAAATCACAGAAAGAGACGTAGATGGTGAAAGGATAAAAAGTTCGAATTTTTTACCGGATTCCGGAGACATTTGGGGGAAAATGGAGCATGAGGAGAGAAGAAAGGATGAAGAGAAGCTTGGATCGAAACTTCACCATTTTAAGTTTGGTGAGTTTAGAGGAAAAAAAAATTATGGGTTGAATTGAAAAATCAAGGGTTTTCTCCTTCGTCCTTTCCGCTTCTTCTTGTCGCAGAGGCAGCGGAGCGGGTACACGTCAATGACCCAATGACCAAACTACCCTGCATTTTTCAGTCATTTACAACGAGCACTTCTTAATTGACAAGATTGAAAATCCGGAAAATCATTCTCTCTCCAATCTGTTCTCAGTAGAATTTTAGAAATCAGTACACTTTTTCATTGAATCTCTGGACCGATTCAATTCAGAATAAAAATTTCTTCAGTAATCTATAATCTAGTCGGCTACATCAATTTCTTGAGATGTAAAAGGTTTAAATAAGTGCAACAATCAAATCATTTAAAAATAAAAATTTGAAGAAAGTGATTCGATTGATATACTGATTTCTTGAGATGTGAAAAAGTCTAAATTAGTGCTGATCAAATTACTTTTTTCAAAAAATAATTCATATGAACGAATGAGGTAAAATAAAAAATTTACTAAACTTCATGTACTTCTCCTATGTTAGAATGGGCACCCCGTTTCAGTATATGTACATATGTACTCAATTTACACAGGACAAACATGAGGGGATCAGATGAAAGGAGTGCATCACTTAGAAGGCATATATTATTTGTCTTGTTAAAATTGAGAATAAATTTCAAATTAAGTTTTTATTTTATTATTTATAAGATATTGATTTATGTTATTTGTAAATAAAGTTAATGTTAATTGAGAACAAATATTCAACATACGTTGAAGGATAATATTTAATTGTTCTACTCTACATGAGATAGTTCAATTAGGAGATACTTTGGTTTAGAAGTCATAAATTTTGTATTTGAGTTCTGTTTTAATTAAATGTATGTGACTTGTGGAAGCTAAGTGAATTCGAGTTTTATTTAATACTTCTTTACTTCAAGTGACGTGAGATTTAAAAAAAAATTATAGAAAAAAATTATCATTCTCGCAATAATATTTTAGGATAGAATTCATGATTGAAATGGAGTTACATAATTATCAAAGAATAAACAAAAAGGAAATAAAATAGGGTCATTGAACTTAAATATATTAAAATAAAAATAAAAGTTTTAAACTTAATACTTCACCATTGAAATAAACATTACACCATATCAAGCATAAAAACGTTCTCACTGAGACGATGATTCTAAGCATCTAATTAAAATATCAATCGAGTACCAGAGATTATCAATCAATCCTTGAGATCTTTTGACTGACCACATTGAATAGACTGATACACATATATCTAATTTTTTAAAATAATCAAAATAATCCGAAGAACATTTCAATTCATAAGAAGCCCCACATTGAAAGAAAGAAATTATTCATTGAAAATTGATTTATAAAATTTAAATCAAATTGTTAAATGAGGAAAAAAAAAAAAACCAGTGCCTATGATTCACACCATTCCACTATGAAGCGGTTCACAACGGATCATTTCTGCATTCAGGCCTTAGGAAGCTTGCAACAGTCTCCCGTTCATACAAAGATACTAACTTTTGACATCCATCTTCTCCGAAATCAAATGGCTGCGGCACCCACAAACCATCTCCTGAAACTGGTGTTGAGTTGCAGAAAGATCACGGCCCAGGTTACAAACCCCGGAACCGAATCCATCATCGCCATGGCCTCTTCTTCCGAGCAGGAATTCCTGTCCCAGTACCGGGCCCGCCTCAACCGTTTCCCCCGCCCCAACAGCTTCTGGGACGCCCGAGTCGCCTCCAGGGTTGGGGAGAAGCTGGGCTTTCGTCTCAGAGAAATAGGCGTATCCGGTGTCCAGATCGATATCCAAGAAGAGCTATCCAGGCCCACCCATTACAGGAGGATGGTCATTCTGCTCTTCGAGTCCGTCAAGCGAACTGGGGTTCAGGTAGACGGCTCCGAGAAGTTGCAGCAGGACCCTCACTAGGGTTCGAATTTTGGATTGGGATTGTAGCCTGCTCTCTGCAGGGGACGGAGACTTGGGCGGTCCGAATTTTCTCACGGATGCCGAACATTTTCGAAATTACAATTTTTTCCCTGCCTTTTGGCAAAAAGTGTAAGCAATTCAATTGTTATTACTCTTTTTTTATTGTCATTCAAATCATTTATTATATAAATTCACAACTCCCGCTATTATTGTTATCAAACAAGAACTTTTCGACTGCGCTAACCAACATGACCAAAGAAATTAACTTGACACCCAGCTTAGGAGGAATTTGTGTTTTAAGGCTGGATTTTTGAGATTCTACCATTCCACTTCTATGAATAAATTTTGAGAGACAAGCTTAGATGAAGGAATTTTCAAATTAAATACCAATGCATTCCTCGCTTTTATGTTAGCCAACACTTGTTAGCCCAGAGGGATTGCTCAAATCTGTTTAATTTCAAGTTCAGGCACGAGTAGATAAATTTCCCAAGGATGTATTTATTTCTGTTGAAAACAAAGATCTCCAAATATAATGAGCCAACACTCAACTGGATAGCAAATTTTCAGCTGATTCATCCTCCGAATTACATTATGGCAGTTTGCATGGATTTTCCAATCTTAGGTCCAGCCACGCATATACAAAGTTAGATCTGGGGGATTACCTCCCCACAAAAGAGAATGGCAAATACATACCGACAGATTAAATGATAGTCCAAAATCATAAGAGATGTCATTCCACTAGAGGTTGTTAAGGTAAGCGTGCTTGTACAAACCATCCTATTGATCGATTTTTGTCTTATCATTTAGTCTCTCCATCTTACCGCAACTTCCTGATTGCTCTTGAAAACACTCATATTCCTAAGAGGATTGATACAACTCTTCTAGATCCATTTTGGAAAGTTGCAATAGAAGAAGAGTTGGCAGCACTTGAAAAAAAAAAATCATACATGAGAGATGGTTTCCCTTCCTCAAGGCAAAACTATTGTTGGTTGCAAATGAGTTTTACACACTAAAATATAATCTTGATGGTTCGATTGCCCAATATAAAGCTAGATTGGTTGCTAAAGGTTTTACACAAACATATGGGCTTGATTATCAGGAAACTTTTTCTCCTGTGGCTAAAATCACTCTTTTTTTTTCGGATCTTGATATATGTTGTCACCACACATCAATCTGCTTCATCAATTAAATGTCAAGAATACCTTTTTCTCATTGTGATTTAAAAGAAGATGTCTACGTGCTTCCTCCTCTTGGGTTTGTGAAATTTGGGGCACACGGGTTGGTTTGTGAACTCAAAAAGTCTATCTACGGCCTCAAGCAGTCTCCATGGGTATGGTTCGACAGTTTCAAAAATGCCTTGTTGAACTAGGGCTTTTCTCGTTGTTAGACAGATCACTCTGTATTTGTCTATCCCGCCAACACTATTGTGATACTTTTAGTCGTGTATGCTGATGATATCGTACTTACTGAGAATAATGCTTAATGTATTGTCCTATTGAAAGACTATTTACGTAACTCTTTGATATCATAGATTTAGGGCCACTTTGTTATTTTCTCAATATTGAGGTTGCTCAATCCTCTGAGGGCCTTTTTCTCTCATAGAGAAAAATGCATTGGATCTCTTACATGATGCAAGATATTCTGGATGCAAGACAATAAACAATCCCCTTGATGTCAATACCAAAGTTTCTGCTTCAGATGGGACGCCTCTAGATGACCCCATATTTTATCAGAAACTAGTGTGTAAACTTATTTATCTGACCATTACTCAACCTAATTTATCATATGTTGTTGGAATAGTTAGTCAATTTATGCATGCCCCGCGTGGTACCCATTTTCAAGTTGTTTTTTGGATCCTTCATTATCTTAAGGCTCACCTTGGACGAGGATTATTTTATAGACATCAGTCTCAAATGGCCATTATGGTCTGTAAACACTATCCCAGCGGCAATATTATGATCTATCTAGAAAGAAAAGAACTCTAGGATTTTCGAAAAAAAAAGGAGTGAGACAAAAGTCATTTTCCAAAAGGCTAAATGGAGGTTGTGTACTTGGCGCCTAGCAGGGAAAGAATTTAGGGGATACAAAATGTTGAACTTTGACATTCCTGGGAGGGTTGTATGAGTAGAGGCCCTCGCAAGAATAGAATAGGCGCGATTTGGACCTCACCACTACAGGGTTTAATGTAGATGGGGTAGCTAGGGGCAAGCCGACACCGGCCAATATAGGGGGATTCCTTATGTACGTGAATGGGACCTTATCTATGGTCTTTATAGAGTTTACTGGGAGAAGAGATTCAAACTACTAGATATTAGGAGTGCTTTGACCCTATGGGCCTCTATGAGACAGGGCAAATTGATTATCTAGGGGGACTCGGCAAATGCAATCAAATGGGACAGGGGGTAAAAACGGCCACCTTGTTAACCGATCACAGTTGTTAGGGAGATAAGAGCAATGTGCTCAAGTCACGAGGCCTCTTTCCAGCTGATCAAGAGGTCAACCAATGGGGTGGCGGACTTCTTTGCGAAGAGGGGGGCGGACACGACACGTCAGTGTGTCTTCTATTTGCAACCATGTTTGGGTAGGGGATTGTAGTTTTAAGGGGAGATGTTATGTTTTTTGACATTTTTGTTGGGTTGACGCGTATTTGTATTTTTCTCTTTCCTTCTTTCTTCTTTGGTCGAAGACTACCCTATCTATGAATATGTAACGTTCGCTTCCTTTTAATATATTTACCTCCTTGTGACTGCTCAAAAAAAAGTGATTCGCCCTTACTAGATGCTGATTGGGTCGACTTTCCTGACGACCGTCGCTCAACCACAAGATATTACGTTTTCTTAGGATGGCCAAGGCCCAAAAACAAAACCGTGCGGGCTCATGGGCCCAAAGTGGACAATATCACAATGGGGTCGGGTTGAGTCGTCACATGGTCTCTTGGCGTAGCAAGAAATAGACCGTTGTTGTCCGTTTTGACACAGAGGCAAAATATTATGTCGTGGCCAATACTGCTTGTGAATTAATATGGTTCTAACAATTTCTAGCCGAGTTGGGTTTTGTCTCTTCTAAACCATTAGTGATGTTTTGTAATAATCAGGTTGCAATAAAAATTACATCCAATCCTGTGTTCCATGAGTGTACCAACCATATTGAAGTTGATTGTCATTTTCTTTATTATCACATTTTTGCAAGTCATATTCTCCCTATGTATTTGCAATCCAGGGATCAACTTGATGCTATGCTCACCAAGGCAATCTCTCAATCACAACTTGATAACATCCTAAGCAAGTTGGGCTTAATTGATATCTTCACGCTAGCTTGAAGGGGAGTGTTGTAGATGTAGATGATTGTAGATATAATTGTATTTCACATTTTACATGTGTTTTTTTATTATAGTTGACCTATGACTGGCATGGATTGTAACATATATTCTCTTTCATTTTCCGTCGCCTTGATTGGATCTCTTTACTCTATATATTTATGTATCATCTTTTGTTGGATATAAGAAATACAATACTGAAGAGAATAATCTCTCACAATTCTTTCCTTTTCTTCATTACTTTCTTTTTCCCTGCTTTTATTTTCAACACCTTCAAAGGTCTGTCCAGAAATCCACTCGTCATGCCAAAAAAGAACTCTATTCCCCTGCCCCTCCCTTGAAAATAGGCTGTTGTTTCCTGTGTTTTTTGAGATTTTCTGAACGACAGTAGAAATTTCCATTGCATATTGCATCCAGTGACTGTGGAAGAGAACAAAGGAAAAAATGAAGAAAAACAAATGGCAGTGGAAGTTGACCGAGGCAAAACAAGTAAGATTACCTTCACAGTAGGCAATGTATTAGGCTTTAGCAAATGGACAAGAAACTGCACTGAAAGCCCACTGAAATTTTAATGGATTTCAGTTGAATTTTTCTGTAAAAAATTTACATTTAGAACCCTGTTAGAGAGATCTTTTTATTGGGACAAAAAATTCACAAACTTAGTTCCTTAGGCTAGGGGATAAATGAGCTTAAGGTTTAGCCTAAAACCATATGGATGCCCTAAAACTACAGCAGAACATCCACTGAACATTTTCTTGGGTTTTTGGTGGGTTTTTCTATGAAACTTATATATCTGGAGATCTCTCCAAACAAATTTCTTTAGGAACAAGAATTTGAGTTGCTAGAGCCATAAAAACAGCGGGTTTAAAGTTTCACCCTATGCTCACATGTAGACCTAGAAAATTGCCTAGGTTTCCAATGGGAAATTTCATTTGATTCGTTGCATGTTTTTTGCATTGTTTTCCATAATTTAGATAGAATTTTTCTATTTTTCTGGTGTGCTTGGATCTCATCCATACTGTATCATACTGCTGGACTTGTCCTGGGGACTTTGCCAAGGCTGTATAGCCCAGCACAAGGGGATCCACTGAGTTACCCTCCAGTATTTTCTTTCATAGGTAGAGATGTGGTTTGGGCT
Source organism: Chimonanthus salicifolius (assembly GCA_013350335.1). Taxonomy (NCBI): domain Eukaryota; kingdom Viridiplantae; phylum Streptophyta; class Magnoliopsida; order Laurales; family Calycanthaceae; genus Chimonanthus; species Chimonanthus salicifolius. Next base: position 58,685,357 of record CM023537.1, read on the forward strand.
TGTTATCTTTGAGATCACAGTGTTGATTCCTCTATCTATGGATCACTATTGCGTTCAAGTTGCACTTTGTTTGCATATTTTTGTTGAACGACTTGATTGATCGATGCTTGTGAAGTTAGAATGCTGAAATTGGATTAACAGATCATGGACCGTTTCACATGAGAGATTTAGGAGCTATTCCAATCAACAAGCAGGCAATAAGTATTCACTAACCTGAGGTTTGGCAGTCATGGTTCTACCATTCTTGTCTTCATAGTCATGTTTGGCATCCTTTAAGCTATCTAACCTAAACTATGATAACCATATTCCTTCACCATCATTGTGCCAGGCCCAAGTCCACATCAGTCTTTTCCCATATGTCCCCTCCATTAGTTCTCCAAGTAACCAATACCACGTTTTTTTTTACGACTGAGGTTGTCCGGGGCCTTTTAGAGCCACCCGACTAGTCCTCGGGACATGTGCAACCTCTCTACTCTCGCACGCACACTGTATAAAACTACGGAGAATGGTCCTTTGGAGTGGGATAGGATTCGGACTCTGGACTCTGGACTCTCGAACATATCATGGACTGTTTCACATGAGAAAGATTTAGGAGCTATTCCAATCAACAAGCAGGCAATAAGTTTTCACTAACCTGAGGTTTGACAATCATGGTTCTACCATTCTTGTCTTCATAATCGTGTCTCGCATCCTTTAAGCTATCTAACCTAAGTTATCATAACCATATTCCTTCACCATCATTGTGCCAGTCCCAAGTCCACATCAGTCTTTTCCCATGTCCCCTCCATTAGTTCTCCAAGGCCTTTTAGAGCCACCTGACTAGTCCTCAGGACATGTGTAGCCTCCCTGCTCTCACACTTTGTGTAAAACTATGGAGATGGCCCTTTAAAAGGGATGAGATTCGAACTCAGGACTCTTGCTTCATGAAGCGGGTTCCTGACCAACACACCAACCCCTTGCCACATTTTTATGAACAAGATCCAGTGTCGCAAAGGTGGCCCTAGTTGGGTCAAAATTCGTAGACCCAATGAGTTGAGTTATTAGTAGATTGCTCTGTCATTGCCCAGGGAGAGCCATCTCTAGCCCGATATATATCTTCTTAACGTGAAAGTTGGAAATTAATAGAACTTATCTGCATTTCCATAAGGTGGAGCAACCCTTGAACATTCCAGAGACTTCAAGTCTTTTAGCCATTTTTTTGATGAAACCCTATGCCCATAATTTTAACCATTAGAGTTCCAGGACCTGATGGTATAGGGTTTGCTCTAATATATGTCAATCAGAGAGGGTCATAATATGTGTTATTTATCTAATCCATTTGAATTACATTATGGTTATTAATTAGTAAAAGCTAAAAAGATTGATATTTTACTCGAAGTGGCTGATATTGATATTCTTCTGCTCTATTTATATTGTTTATTTATTTGTCACATAAATTTTGACCGTTCGTTTATTGAATAGTTGTCATTTATTTTCATGTTGACAAATAAAAAATTGTAAAATTATAAAAAAATAGCTAAAAAAATAGGAAAAGAGATTATAAGATGGGATTTGTGAATTGGAAGGATTTAGTTTAATTTTTATCACATTATTATCTAAAAATGGAGAGAATTCGTACAAAGATTGAATAAAAAATAGAAAGAGATATTATGAATAAATATAGTGATTTATAAATATACAACCGAGATTCTTTAATATTAGTATCTGAAAATAGAAAAATCTATATAGAAATTTGTGAGTTTTTTTAAAAAAATATTCTCTATATAAAATTTTGATCAATGTTAGTTACCGACTTGCTGGAAGCGTGTGGTTTTTACCAATTAGCTACGTGTAAAAAATGTGTTCGATATGTTGCATATGGGTTGCAACGGATCAGTACATTGTGCCTTGGGTGCAGACTGTTGCATATTAACCTATATATATTGGTTTGTCAATACAGACATAACGGCCATCCGTAACGGTAAACTAAACTGATTTTTAACCATGCTGATTCAAGAGGATGTTGGGTATTTTGAAAATTTTCAAATGCAAGCATGAATCAGGTGCATTTATTGGTATCACATGAATCTCGATGTTTTTATTTAATATACATTCAAATTGTGTGGTTGTTAGCCAACTTCTCCACATTCAAGAGTCAGAGACTCACATGACATTTTCAAAGATCAGGTGAAGATGCACATGCAAGGATAATATTGACCAGTCGATTAAACCATATAATTATGCCTTTTATTTTTCATAAAATAAGGCATTAGAGTATGATATTGGAATTGATTGGTGCACCTTCACTTTTAACTTTTGATGCGCTGAAAATTAGTGAAATATCTATTTTATCCAAACAAATAAAAAGAGATAAAGAAGAGAGATTGAAAAAAAAATTGATATGATATTTATGATATGGAGCAGTGTAATATGGGTTACAGCAAGTTAGCAACCCGAACTCAACTAACGGTGTTTGAAATATGATAAGTAAACCTAGTCTATTTAAAATATGGGTTCGATCTCAGTAAAAAGAATCTGACTCATGTTTTAATTTGAGTTAGATTAGAGTTAGTTTTGTACCTAATGTGTGCAAATTGGGAGATTTATACATGCTCTAACGATCAGTCAAGTGGAACGCTTGAAAAATTCAGGTGGGACGTTTGGATACCTTGGTTTTCAAAAATAAAATAAATAAATATAATATAGATGGATTAAAATGAACCTCTCTAACTTGGACTCAATGGCACCCCTAATGCCCCTAATTATTTAGGACATTGACATGTATTAGGTGCAATAATATCTTGTGGGTTTGCATGATTTTTTTCCTATCCTATGCTAGGGTTAATGCTTTTATATGATGGTATAAAATCATGAAATATGTGTGTTAAAAATTCAAATCTCCTTCAGTGGATCCATGACTGTGTTCTGTGTTCTTTGTGGGTATTAGCATCATCCATTGATGTTGAATGGAGTGTGTTGTTAGAACTTAGAATTACTGCCCTCGTTTGATCTGTCTTGCCCTACCATATTTATTTAAAAAGAAGAAGCAACCAATGGACAACTCACTTAATGAGATTGGACCATTGAACAAACCCTATTATTGCACCTGGTCCAAGCCAGCCTGGAATTTTGTCAAGTCCAGCGTGTTAAATCAACTTCCTAGATGACTAGGCTCAATAGAATTTCAAGTCAATAAGTTTTACCAAATTATTTAAAGTAAGAGTTGAAAAACTCGTATTACATAGAATTAAAAAAGTTTGAACTATGAATGGAAAGTTGGATATTTTATCTGTTGCATAGATATATAAATGGGCAACTTGGCTCAGGCTTCAAAGTAGTCAGGACTCAGGAATTCAGGATTGATTTTAGGTAAAATTTTTGGAGTTGAGCTTGATGGTCTCAAGTTGTATAGATTGGGTTGGTCTTGGGTTTAAGTAACTCTTAAAACAAAAAGGTCACTATCTATAGTTTTACTCGGTGTGTGGATAGAGACATTTACATATGTCCCAATAATTAGTCAAGTACTCTAAGAAATCTGAAGTCGGGGAACACCTTGATCTTAAAAAAATGAAATCCACTAAATTCTCATTTAATTTGAATTTATGCCTCCAATCTACCTATAAATGAATTCAGACAAAAATTGTTAGAAAATATCTGTAATTGGTTTGACTCACAACCCACAAGATAAGAGAGTGAAATCAAACTCAAACTCTACTCTCTTGGAATTGCCATGATTTGCAGCCTTTTTAATTATTGTTCTACATTAATACATTTCTAAATTTTTAGAAAAGTTCAATTCATCATTGCAATGTTGTCGTCATTGTTATTATATATATATATATTATATATACAACGTTTGTATCATCAAATTTATGATGAAAAATATCTCTTTAAATATTAATTTACGATAGCGCTGAAACTTTAATCGAAACTTATCATGTTAGATAATGATCCGTACACCTTGAGTTTTTACTATGGTATACCACTTTTAAAAGGAAAAAACTATTCTGCCCTCCATTTTCTAAAAAGGGGAGAGAAAAGAAGAAAAGTAATGACAAAATGGTATTTTTCTTTTAAAAGTAGTGTACGATGGTGAAAATTCATGGTACAAGAATCATTACCTATCAAATATGGCCTCAATAGATAAAGTCAAAATATTACAAATAGCAAATACATGGCGAAAATGTCAATTACTAAAAATATCGAATAAAAGATGTTATAAAAGATATGTTAGATAATGAAGCGATTAATACTTATAAAGTTATAATAGAGTCAATTGAAGAAGTACAATTTGAAAAATAAATTGCACATAAATGAAATTTTAGTGTACAATAATGATGATGTCAAAACTCTCATGAAATTCCATATATTCTAATTTCTAACTATGGTAATGGATTTTGAAAAAAAAATCGGCCAATTCCAATCAGGATTTCAGTAGCAAATTTTGAAAAATCCATTCTACACCGGCAGAGGTCATTGTTGATAAGCTGTATTGACTATTGCCAGCAGACTCATTATGTAAATTTATTTCAACGTGTGTTCATATTCAAAAGTTTCAATGCTTTGATAGAATATGTTAATAATTTGGTCTCATCCATCTTTTATATTTTTAGAATAGAAAAGAAACTATTGAATAAACTCAACGTTAAAGATGCATAAAATAAGTACAATTTTGATTGAATATAAATTTAAAGAAAGAAAACAATATTTTTAATGTTTAATTTATCTACATAACCTTTTATAACTTTGTGTCAGTTATATGGAGATAAATAAAGAGAAAATATCAAAAGTTACCCACATGGGTGTAGTTCAACTGGTTATAGCAGAAGGTTGTAGGTTCGAGACCCAATGACTTAACTTTGGTGTGCCCTAGAAGTAATGGGCTCACCCATGAAGATTTTATGCCGGGTATCCCGCAATTTCCCACACAAATGTTTAAAATTATTTTTACAAGCAAGAACATAATCCAAATGTATCATTTCAAATCCAAGGATGGTTTTACCAACCAATTTCCAAATCTTTATAAGAATAAAATTCTACAAGAATGAGAGACAATTGAATGGGGAGATTTGAGTAAAAAAATAAGGAGTAATCCAAATGGATTTGAGGGACAGCCCGGAACTTATTTTAGGAAGCGGGAGTCCACTCCACTCCAAAGGGTAACTCCCTATAAAATTATTCTATAGGTACGAGTAGGGGTCCAAAATTCAGTATCGGTTGATATTTTTTTTTTCTCTTTTTTTTTTTTAAAAAAAAGGCCGATATCGGTCAATATTGTGATATTGGCCAATATTGTAAATATTGGTCGATACGTATCATATAAGTCGATATGATACGATTTCAAACCTATATCATATAAGCATATATAATACGTATCAATCGATATTTAGATCTATATATACGAGTAGGGAGACTTGTATTTCTCCCGAGATTTGATGGAGTGCACTGAAAAGTGTGAACACATTAGGCATAAAAGAGCAATAAAAAAGAGAGAGTGAATAATTTTCCAATATTAATTGGTACTTAGGTGAGACTCAGAGAGTTAAAACGACATAAAGTTGAAAAAACTGAGCCCCTATAAGGTATCATTAGATGCTTACTTTTTACTTCATGGGAAGTGGAGAAAGCTTCCTTGATTTGCTCCTTAGAGCCTTAGGTGAATCAACTTTTCCTTGTTACATAGGTCACTGTTTTCATCATCAGGTATATGCTTTTTTCTTTTTTTTTTTTTTTTCCTTTTAGGTTCAGAGGACATCGCCTTCAACTAGCCTCTGATGTGTGTGAAAAATGTTCAATCAGCATACATTAGATAAATTTGTGTAGAGTGGCTTTTCATTAGAACCACTAGAGATTGAATCGAAGATCTGAATCATAAACTCTAATATTAGAACTACTAGGATAGTCTATTGACGTTTAGGTATATATTTTTTGAACGTTGAGAAATTGCTTTTGGAGATTATTAGGTTAAAAATTCAAAAAAGAAAATAAATAAAGTGAGATGATCTAAATTAACTCAACTATGTAAAATTTTGAATCAAATGAATTAATAAATTTTATGAAGGTTTTTTCTAATTGAATTGAAAAACTTAGTCGAATTACTTAAAATAATTTTTTTAATCAATTTTAAATTTTGAATTTCTAAACTAGAGGAGAAACAAAAGCGAAAGAATCAACTTTCAAATGGCCATAGTGAAAATTGAGAAAGGCGAAAAGGGTGATAAGGTTTAAAAAAGAGGTGAATCGCCTTTTTTTCATTACATTGACCAAAATCACCCATCTTTTTATGTCTTCATTTAAAAAAATTCTTCTAATTCTATGAACTTCTAAACTAGGGTGGGAACAGAAGCGGAAGAATCAACTTTCAAATGTCCAATAGTCAGAATGGAGAAAGGTGAAAAGGACGATTAAGGTTACAAAAAGAGGTGAATCACCTTTTTTTCATTACATTGACCAAAATCACCTACTTTTCTGTCTTCATTTAAAAAGTTCTTCTAATTCTATGAATTCTCTGTTGATTCTCAATTTTATTTACTTAAATCAAACAGATAAAAAATTTAAATAGAACTTTTTTTAATCATAATGTTAATGACATCTAATTTATTTTAATTTTGAAATTGTTTTTAATAAATTTATGTATTTTTTAAAACTAAATGAAGCCACACAGACACAATTACCTTGTGACTCAGTTATGCCAGCTAGAGTTTTGGAATTCCATCTCCCCGCATCTGACCCTTCAGCCTTTCTCGCTTTAAAGATCGAACGGCTATCAAGAGAGATGGCCCATCAAGTCAATATTGGAAGGCTCATAATTGACCGCGTGCACTGCAATGATTCGCTGTCTAAAGCCGCCACCAAATCCGGACTCTCAATTTTCTTCGTTTCTTCATTACTGACTTTCCTTAAAAATAGTTAATTTATTATTTTATTTATTTCCCTCCCTCAGTAGTCCCTCTCAACGTTATATTTAGAGTTAAGCTAATTAAAATTTTCTACTGAAAATCTCTCTACCAAGATTTCTTACCAAATTAATCATAGTCTCTCTATATCATTAAATAGATTAATAAGTAATTATATGGATATGGCAAATGTTGATTTTCAATACAATTGATCATTCGAGCCATATAATCTTAACTATTTAAGTTATATATATATAAATTATTGATTTTTAAAAATTTAAAATTGATAAATAACGTGATGAGATAAAGATGAAACTTCATATACCCTTTTTATATGATTTTCTTTATATAATGTCAAAATATATTAGATTCAAATCTATTTAAAGAAGAATCTCAATATAGCTTTGTGAGAATTTTCTTATATTAATAGATTAGAAAGATCTCATTAGTATGCCACCTCCTTTTTGGGTGTGATCATTTACCACAAATTGAAGTCCACTAAGGGGTAATAATCCATTAATCCCCACCATCCATTTCAAGAGGCTAAAAAGCTGAACTGTCATTTATTGACTCTTTTAATTTAATACTATGTTTAGATTTTGAATCAGGAAAAGATATCCATTTATCAATTGAAGTTAATCCCGAATAACAATTTTAACACAAAAAAGTGATTTTACAATTGCCTCGGCTAAATTGATATTCTCTCAAGTAGGCTCCACTTTCTTTTCTTTTTTTTTTTAAAATAATTAATTGCTGACAATATAATAATTATTAACAAATAAATGATTCTACGTAAAGCTAATTTTTTTGCAAGATTAATATTTATGTGATATTTTTCTACTCTACGTTTGTAATGACCCGACCCGAATACAGGGTTTAGGGCTTGACTCAACAAGAAATTGTCCGCTCTGAGCCTCACACACAGCTAGCCCACACGGTTTTTTTGTTCTTGGGCCCGGCCCAAAACACTTCTTGTAAGTTAAGAGAGCTTGGCCTCATATAAGCACCCATTTCCCTTCCTTCTCTACCGATGTGGGACTCCCCACATCGGTTCCCAGGTGACAGCCCATCTAGGCAAGGGTTTCACAATCACCCCTCGTAAGGCCTCGAACCGCTCTAGGCTCGACCCGGTTTAGCTCAACAACACTAGGGAAGGAGGAAGACCCACACAGTCCGAGTGTAGAATTGAGGCTTTGATACTATTTGTAATGACCCAATCTGAATACAGGACTTAGGGCTTTACTCAATAAGAAATTGTCCGCTTTGGGCCTCGCACACAGTGAGCCCACATTGTTTTTTATTCTTGGGCCCGGGCCCAAAACATGTCTTGTGAGTTAAGAGGGCTTGGCCTCATATAAGCACCCATTTCCCTTCCTTCTCTACCAATGTGTGACTCCCCACATCGGTTCCCAGGTGACAGCCCAGTTGGGCAAGGGTTTCACAATGCTTCTTTATAATTAACAAGTAATTTAATAGATGTGTGACTAATACTAAAATTAGGGATTTAAATCTTAGTACCGGCCGAGAAACTTCTCTCCTATTTTTATTTTAAAAATTTGTTTCCTTGACTAAAATAGTCTATATCATATTTTTTCATATAAATTGCTATTTTACATCTTCATCTATTTATACTATAAGAATATGTTGCAATTAATTGCTAAAAGCATTAGAAAAACATTATTTAAAAAATGTTTTTGTCATTTGAGATCAGGCAGCGGTCAAGTTTTAAACCCATGAAAATATGAAATGGTGGAGCATGGACTTGTTGCGAGCTGTGTTTGATGGTTGTCCCGCAGACTACTGGTTTTGTTTTTATTTAAAATTTTAAATATAATTTTTTTCTCACGTTCACAAGAGTATTTTTTTTTAAAAAAAAGAGAGAAAAACACGCTTGGAGCCTCTTGTCCTTTCAGGATTCTACACACCGAGGTATGTTCGCTCATTGTCTCTTGGGATTTCCATAACAAATCCGTTAACTTCTATTTGAATTCATCGTCACTCAAAAATCCATATATTCCAAATTCGAAATCATTTTCTTAAAAAAAACTTTTTTGGCTGATTAGAGGAGAGAATTCTGCAATTCTTTTCCTGCAATTGATCTGCGTTTGACGAATATTAGATTTTCCGACGTCTGGATTGTTCGGTTATGTTGATTTTAAGAATATTTGATTGAATTTTACGAAATCGTTTGATTTTCCCAGTTCAGAATTTTCTTTCTTCCCCTTTCTATACAATCTGATTCAGATCACGAAATTAAGATCTGTCTTCGATCAAATGAGGGATTTTTCATGACTGGATTGTTGGCCTCTGTTGATTATAATGATACTTAATTGAATTTTGCGAAATTGCATTATTTTCCCCCTTTCTTTGGCTCTAATTTGGTTGGTTTTGCACCTTATTCTTGTAGAATCCCGGAATTCAATTCAGGGATACTATAAAATGTATTTCTGATTGCTGGGTGATTTGAATTCCCTTTTTCCTTACTTATTTAGAAATTTGAATTGGTTTTTGAGAAAAAGGGGTGTGATTCTGTGACAATGGGGGTTATGTCAAGACGGGTAATGCCCGTTTGTGGTAACCTCTGTTTCTTTTGCCCGTCATTCCGTGCACGATCAAGACATCCCGTGAAGCGGTACAAGAAGCTCCTTGCAGATATCTTCCCTCGATCACAGGTGATTTTCTTGGTTCAATGACATCTTATGACGTTTTTTTAGTACAGTTGCATATTATATTAACTTTTGTGATATGGAACTTTCTCGTGATAGCCAAAAACCATGATTCTGTAAATTGCCATGCATATTTGGATTTTACACCGTGGATCTTAATAAATCTCTAATTATAATTTTCATTTATTTTTTCTTTTTCATTATTGCTTTTGAAGTATGATATTTCTAATGTTTTCGTGGACATCTAATATTTTGTTGGACTTGTCTAAGCTTGTTTTGATTTTTATGTTTTTAGATTAGATAGCAAAATATTATTCGTGAGTGTGTGTATGAGTGCTAGTATGCATGCGTTAACTGTTAAAGCACTGGGGCATTGGAGTGTTAAGATTAATTCTTAAGATTCTCCAACGAATGAAGTGATGAGGCATCTCCACCCCTTTTCCATCTCTCTATATGAATGTGCTTTTCTATGTTGCACAAACATAAAATGTGTGACGCACCATGTTAAACACTTGTATAGGCTTGCGCCCGTTCTTTATCGGCTCTTCTAGTGCTTTTTAACATTATTTTCTAAGATGATTAAAATATTACAACATCTTTCTCTTTTTAAAACTTAATTAAAATATCATTACGTTCGTCATCTAAATGTTTAGAGTAAAACTAGTAAATTATTTTTTGTTAGTGTTATTTTCACACATTATTTTATTTAAAATTTATTTAGATTTAAATTTATTTAAATATGGTGCCATGTCTTTGCGTCCTATGTTTTCTGAATTTCAGAGTTGGACACCTTGCACTCGTGTTGAGCTCCAACACTCACATCCATACCCATGCAATTTAGTGTTTTTATTCATTGTTTAGTTATGCAATCATTGTATTTGACTCAATAACGGGTTTATTCACTTCCTTTTGGCCTTTTTGTCTTGTAGGATGCAGAACCAAATGATCGGATGATTTCAAAACTCTGTGAATATGCTTCGAAAAACCCAATGCGTATGCCGCAGGTATTGTATATCTGATCGATATCATGGGTTTTCATACATTTGGAAGATTTGTTTGCTTTTTGTTGATTCCTTTACTTCCTTTGATGTTGTGCATGTAGACTGGCTTGGAATTCCCTGTTTAACTTGCACTGTAATTACTATTATTTAATTAAAGTCCCAACTCTAAAGACTTATATCCGTTTTGTGGGGTTTAGTTTTTCTATACCTGAATGGGAAACCATTCTTATTGTCTAATCTGTTTGATCTCTTTTGACAAAACAATCTTAACCCTGTTGGTAAAAACTCAGTTTGAAAAAAATTCCCACTTGTACAAAATTGTGGACTGGGTATGGAATGTCTCAATTTCTTTTCAGTCAGAGGGGAAGAATAGATGCAATTTACTCTAATTTCGTCAGCAAGTGCTCATTGTCGTCATCATCATTGAAGCCTTTTCCCTTTGAGGTCAGGGAAAGTTCTACTTTTCCATGACTCCATTTGATGCCATTGTCTCTGCCACTTCACAATCTTTCTTTCTTCTCAGAACTGCATTCTATGTCTTTATCTAGTCAACATAAATTACTATATTGCACTTCCTTTTTGTCAAAAATGAATGAATAAAGAGGTGAAATGACCTTTATTCATAGAACTAAAGAAGCAATGAAATAAGTAAGCAGTTGGTTCAGACAAGCACTTTGTTCAGACTACTGAATTCTAGCAAGGGACAGTTGACTAGCTAGGAACTAATTTAGGTACTTATTGCCTTGGAAAACAGGTGAATTATTTGTGGATTTGTGGAGTAACTGGGCGTTGGTATCTATGGCATAATAGTTCCTTCCCCAAATGAAGGACAATTTAATGTGTTTTTTAGTAACAACTAGAAGGAGGATCTGTTTCTAGTTTCAATAACTAGAGATTTTGAAGACAAGATCCCATAGCACAATTGGAAGCTGCTCATTGTTGCAACCATAAGGTTGTGGTTTCAAGTCAGCTTAATTAAAAAAAAAAAGAGATTGTAAGTTGTAAAGAACTATTAAGAGAAGAAGAGCGATTAGTGTGTCATGTTTTGAAGTATTATAACCGATAACCTTCAACTGGAATTTTTATGTGTAACTGAAGAAGCTGAGTCCACTGTATGGGTTCATTCATTTGTTGAGGTTGCTGTAAAGAGAGCATACTAGCAGTTTCTGTAGGTAATTTCATAGAACAATAAACATGCGACAAGGAAGAAAGTTTACAGTAGCAATTTGTATTTCATGCTTTCGCTTAGATCTTGTAAATGGGTACTTGCTTTTATGATCTGATTTTCAGCTATGATGGATGACTTCCAATCAGCTGATTAGGACAGCTGCACCCCAAGTACCATAGTGATTTCTGGGGTGGAGTGAAGTCAGCATGGGCAGTAAAAATGTCTTTTTTCACTCCTCCATGTAGCCTTTATTTTTTCCCTTTCAACATCAGTAGCCAGACAATAAAAATATTTTCCAGTCAGGTCAGAGGTCATCATAATCTTGAAATATGCAATTTGATTCTGCAGCTCTGAAACTTGTTGAGGCCTGCACCTGAGGGTTTATGGTAAATATTCTGTTGATCTTGCAATATCTCAAGTTCCACAAGATGGTTGAGAACAGGCAGTTAACATGTAACAAGATAGTAGGAAAAAAATATAACTAATAAAATATAGAAGTCAAATTGCACCTTCCACAACTTTGTTAGACATATTGTTTGTTTCTCTTTCTTTTTAACTTTAACTTTTGCTATAATTTTTTTTTTTTATCTTTTTTCTTTTTAATCTTATTCCTGTGATGCTTTGGTTACATATGATGATGACATGTGAAACTGATGCTGTGAAGTCTAGTGTCTCTCTTATTTACCTTTTTATCTTAATATGAGCTCTATGTTAAGTACCCATGAACTTGCTTCTTAGTTACTCTCTCTCCTCCCTTCTACAGATTACAGAGTACCTAGAGCAGAAATGCTACAAGGAGTTGCGCAATGAACACTTTGGTCAAGCAAAAATTGTGCTGTACATTTACAGAAAAATGCTAGCTTCATGTAAGGAGCAGATGTAAGTCTGACATATTTTGGTCTTTAACTTGAATTTGCTTGTGGTTGATGGTCTTCTCGAAAGAGTTCATGCATGTTATCAGCATCTGCATTTTTTATCTTTAAAAGTGCTATAATTTCTGTATATTAGTCTCTTGTAAAATATTTCTGTAATAGTGTTACCAATTGCATCCAGAATCTGTATCATAGGGATATAAATAGGTTAGATTTTGATCAATCGAGGCAAGATCCGCATCCACATCTGCTTTATTTTCTGAAGTTTGAATTTGGATTTGGATTTGGATTTTGTCTGATTCTTATATGCAAGATCCAAGTCCCCTATGTTTAATATTGCCAGATTCTAATTCAGATTCGAGTTAAAATATTTCCACAAAACTAAAAATCTTGATACTCCTTGGCAAAAGGAAAGTCAGATTATTGAAATAGTCAAGTTCTAATATTGAAGAATACAAATTCCATAAAGCATATAATTAGTAAAAACTCGAAAAACTTAGAAAAAGAATCTAAATAATCCCATATGAGGTGCACCATACTAGTAAAAGTACTGGTGCAAAAAATAAGTCCCTAAATTTAAATGGATCTATAATTTGTATCCCAATCCATTATTTCAGGTTGGATGTTTTGAACTTTCAGATTTTCAAATATCCTTTTACATCCCTAATCATGGTTGCAATCTTTTTACAAGGAACTCCTACAATTGTATGTGAAGTTTTTTTTTAAGATTTAATGAATGTTTCAATATTTCAGAAAATTAGTTATTCATCTATTGTGAATTACTCACATACTGTTCAGTTTATTTATTGAGTGATTTGAAAGAGAAGATAAAACTGCACAAAAGATTTCAATAAACCTTTTTAAAAATTTAATTAATTTATTTTTGCCGTTAAATGTCCCAATGTTTTAGTGATTTATATTTTTTTTTAGAACATTGTAACAATGGTTTGGATGAGCACACAGTATCAAGATAAATGTAGATGAGAGGAATGTAAGTTTTAAGAATATGTTTGTTTATTTCCTAGGAAAATGAACTTCCCTATAAAATTGAGTATGGAACCTTGAGGTAAATCTACTTTCATCTCAAGACATGTCTAGGATGTGATTTAAGTAACCAAAAGTTTATCATTAGTTCATGTAAAAAAATTCAGTAAATTAGTTAGATACACCTCAAGGTTACCTAGTAAATTTTCTAGGGAAGTTCATTTTAAAAGAAATTTCAGTACGTCATGGGTGTCAAATAGGAAAATATACCATTATAATGGGCTGAGGACATGTTTGAAAAATAAACGTATCATCATTGTCAAAATTCTGAAAAGCAGTGGACTCTTAAAAAGAAGAACTACAGCCACTAATGAGCACAATTCTGTCAATTATAATGGGAACTATTAGCTTGTGTCACCAATTTTTATTTATTTATGACATTGTATTCCTTGCCTTCCAGTAGGACTATGAACCGGAAGGCCAATGCCCATAAAATATTTGCATGCTTTCGTGTTAGTGTCAATTTTTTTTTTTTTGAAAAAGTCACAAATAATATTACTTAAAAGAAAGTACAAAGTGGTACAAGAGGCTTATACCAACCACCTCAAACACCTTACCTCTACCCACACACACACAACAAGAGGCCTGAAAACTACATAAACAACAAAAACCAGTACAACAAGTACCCAACATAACTGATACAAAAAACACAGACGAGCCCACTACAAAATAACCTGACTCTCGAACATGCCCATCAACTGACTGCTAGCTCACTGTTCACCCCAATTTGGCTAAAATGTCTACCGCTCCATTTGCCGACCTCTTTTAAAAGAAACGTCCAAAGACAAACAAAGATCCCGAATTTCTCTAACCCCCACTAAAAGTCCCCATGGAGGTCTTTTGAAGCTGTTAGCCCATTTGATCACATTAAGCAAATTCTCTCCCAAAACTAACTTCCCTTGGCCATGACTATTCCACAGACCCAATGCTTTCCTAATAATATAACTCTTACTCGTTGGAACCTCTAACTCCTAACGACACTGAGAAAATAGAATAGTCTCCCCCTATCATTTCTCACTACTCCTATCCCCCTGGACCCAGCTTAATCTTGTTGCCCCATCTACATTGAACCTAAAGTTTCATTTGTCAAAAATCTCTTGGAAAGAAGATGGCACCTCTCAACTAACACCAAATAACTTGATTTTGGGCCAGATGGCTGACAGAAACAGACAGGGATCTATAAATGATGGCACTTCTGCTTCATTCAGGCATATATGAGTAAATTGATAAGTATGTCTTTCCAGTATGGAGATCGGTTGAAAGTTGAAATAAATTAGCTAATTGGTATGCAACTAAACAACCTGATAGGAGACAAACTTTACTGTAAATAAAGCATTGTTAAGTTTGTCAAACATGTTGACTTAATGTATTTCTCAATAGTCAATCTTCACTCTATTTTGAAACTGTCAATCATCAGTCATGTTTAACAGTTACGCTTTGTAAAGGTGCTGTACAATAGATGTTACAGCTTACTAGGAAATACATGAAACTAATGCTAATTTAATTGAATTATGTTGCCTTTGTATTAGTGCTACTTTTATTTGATTGTATTATTATTTAAGCATATATTTTTTAACTGTGATTTATACAATTTTGTTTCAGGCCACTATTTGCTAGTAGCTTGTTGTGCATCGTACGGACTCTTCTTGACCAAACCCGACAGGATGAAATGCGCATACTGGGTTGCCATACCCTTGTTGACTTCATAAATAGCCAGGTGGTTTCTCATCTCATGCTGAAGTTATTTTCTTTAAATTATTTTAGAAGTTACATATGACTTGAAGTAGCAGCACTACTTTTCTGATGTTATAATTGAACCATTAGGTGTACATGATACAAACAATTACTCATTGTATGTTATTGAAGTAGATGGATAGCACTTACATGTTCAATTTGGAAGGACTCATACCAAAACTGTGCCAACTGGCTAAAGAAATTGGAGAAGATGAAAGAGGGCTCCGTTTACGTTCTGCTGGGTTGCAAGGTCTTGCATTCATGGTATGATTTATTCTATTGCCTTCAGTGCCTACATATTCTCCTGTATTGGTGCATGTGTGTTTATACAGAAATGCTGTCATTATTCACTAAGCCTCTTGTTAAAGGTTAATTTGGTCCAAAAATCTATTTGTAATTTTCTCTGCATATATAGCAACAATGAACCGATATACTTTTATTTTATTGTTAATTATTGGAAAATAAAACAAGAGCAGTGCACGTACAGAGAATGGCACAGTAATTGTTGCTCTTCTATTATCTTATATTTCACTGGACCATCCCTCAGTACTGAACATAGGGTTTCATTTACTGTCGGCAGATGGTGCCTATCAGTTTGTCTATGTTGCTTCTTCCTCACACAGTAATACACTTTAATCTTTCATTTTTTCTTGTAGGTGTGGTTCATGGGCGAATACTCACATATTTCAATGGAATTTGATGATGTAAGTCTTCTTTTTTATATACTATCTTTAAGTGACATGCACTTTTATTTTGACCCAGTCTTTTGCAGTTACCTGCAATATGTTCTATTCACCGTCTGTAAAATGGATCATCTTTAGCCTATTGGACAATAATTTTATGAATATCAACCAATATTTATGCAACAGAACTAAAAATATCAATATGTTGCCAAGTTCATTTTTTGACTTCTTTTCTAGTTTTTTATTTTATTTTAAAGTTTCATGCATGTATTTTCATTTTGAAACAGATTGTGTCAGTGACATTGGAAAACTATGAGATCTTCCAAATGAATTCAGAAAATACCAAGCAACATGACGAATGTTCTCAGGCCCAAGATCATTCGGTACAAGAAGAGCTGAAAGTAGAGGATGATGCTTCATCGTTTCCAGACATTGAAAATAAGCCTTCATTAAGGGATGGTATAGATACCAAGCCTGCACTAGATTGCACGATGTAAGACCTCTATTTATGCATGTGGTTTTTCGCTAGAGAAAAAAATTCTTCTTTCACTGTCGAGTCTTCTGCCGCTTTTTGCTAATTTTAACAGTGATACATCCAAAAGCCCTACGTATTGGTCTCGAGTTTGCTTGCAAAATATGGCGGCATTAGCAAAGGAGGCTACAACTTTACGTCGTGTTGTGGAACCTTTATTTCGCAATTTTGATGCTGGGAGCCAATGGTTGCCTGAGAAAGGTCTTGCTCGTTCAGTTTTATCTGATATGCAATCACTAATGCAAAAGTCAGGTGAATTTTGACTCTGCTATTCTTAATTTGTAATTAAGATCTGGCACTGTGTTGGGCTGAGATCTTTAATTTCTGGTCTCTCCACAAATGTGCCTGTCTATGGGTTATTTTCAAATAGAGAAGATGTCCTGCACCCTGGTATTGACTGCTCCACTCTAGCTGCTTTTGGATGAGGGGTAAATTTTACAGGGGTTACCCGGGGTTATCCTTGAGCAGGGGTTACCCTTATGTAAGTGTTACCCTTATCTTGTTTGGTAATTATAGGGATAAAGTTAAAACTTACCTTGAGAGAAAAAATCTTGTTTGGTAACTGTAAGCAAGAGTAACCTGACATATTAATAATTTTTATTAAATCCATATAATATAAAAAATAAAAATAAATTTTTATGAAACATAATTATTAAATAATAATCATCAATTAAAAAATATTTTAAAATATTTTTGTTCCATAGGTGCAAAGAGGGATAAAGATGTGCAAGGGTTTCCTAAAAAAACCCTATGCTCCAAGGGGTTATCAAAAAGGGAGAGGGAGGGGTAAAAATTTGAATTACCCTCCCCCCTCCATTACCAAACAAGGGTAATGGGGGGTAACCCCCCGTTACCCCCCATCCAAACGCAGCCTCTATTAAGGCACTAGGCAGGCTAAGGTTGTCCACAACCCATCCTGCTACAACTCTCTCTCTCTCTCTCTCTCTCTCTCTCTGTGTGGTGTGTGTGTCTCCTAGTAGAGGTTCTGGTTACACTAATCTAGTTTGTCTTGATCTGCAGGTGAGAACGGCCATCAATTGTTATCCATATTGGTCAATCACTTGGATCACAAAAATGTTGTCAAGCAGCCCTGTATGCAAATCAGTATTGTGAATGTTATCACACATCTTGCTCAGCAGTCAAAGCAGCATGCTTCGGGACATATAGTTACTGCAATAAGTGACCTGATTAGACATTTGCGCAAGTGCATGCAATGTTCCACTGAATCATCGAAAATGGGAGATAATATGAATGAGTGGAATGCAGTTCTTCATTCTGCACTTGAACAGTGCCTTGTGCAGTTGTCAAATAAGGTTTGTCAAGCTTTCTATTTGTTTACGGGTTTGCTGGAACTAACAAAAATGCCATTTTTTAAAACCTTATGGTTCACCTGTGTCTCACTGAGAATGCCTTTACAATTTGCAGTGGCCAGGAATTCCCCCTTTTGTTTTTCTTCTTCTTTTGGAAAGATAATCCTTATGTTTTGGGTCATTAACTAATTTAAAAGGTTATCAGGGCTGTAATTCAATGTAATTAGTATTCAAAGGTATGCAATCTTAATTAGTATAACGGGCCTGTGGGTTGGATCTGGATGCAAAATTGAGCCCAAATTACATGGACTTGGTCTGGCCATTTCTATAAACACCCAGTTTTATTGTCTTGGCCCCACCTAACATGTCTAATGCTAACTTTCATCATCATTCACTGAAGTACTGGCCTACTGGGCTTAGGCCTGAGTTTCAGGTCCATGGGTTGGATCCAGGCCTAAGCATTTGCCCACTAACTTTATAGACTTTAACTGGATGTTCTTCAGTGCATTTTTTATTTTTTGGAAATTAAGTGGCATGACTGAACCAGTGTTTTCTAACTTCTTTCTGGCTCAAGTCCTATGAGTATTGAGCCATTTTTCTCCACAGAAAAAAAAAAATATTGAGCTTAAGATTGAGGGTAAGTTTCTGCTAATTGTATGTTACCTGAGAAGTACCCATGGAAATCTTTCGAGTGTTGCAGTTCAATTGTTTTCAGCAGGGTCCTTTTGCCATTTAAGTAAAAGTACAACGTGGGTCGTATAATTTGTGTAGTTTGCCTCCTTCATCTCCAGGTCCACTCTAGCTACTTGCATCAATCCCATTTTTGAAACTGAGACTCTCTAATGGGATGTATGCTCTGCATTAGACTAATAATTTAATGTGTCACTGAGATAGGTTAGTTGGGAAAAAAATTTGATGCATCTTTCAAAAAAAAAAGATCTGCCAATAGTGTACATAAATAGGACCACTAATATTGACAATGTTAAATCCATAGTTGAGAAATTGGTTTTGAATTTGTTCCTGATTTCCTTCTTCTTTTCAAATCAATTTCACTCATTTGAACTTGTTTGTGCGGATAGGGGGGTTTTCACACACCCCGGAGGACTAGTCGGGTGCGACGCCTGGACACCTCCGGACCTCAAAAAAAAATAAAAATAATGGGCTCTCAATTCTTATTGCAGTTACCATGCTTGGTAAAATGTCAACAGTGGTCGAGAAAGGGGAGGGGCAGTGGGCAAGATTTTTAGAAACCCCCAATTGGTAAGGAGATATTTTTATAGGCCCCCTTATGTAGCAAGTTTGCACATTGCCCCATCAAAAAGCTGTAGCTTGTACCTTGGCACAACACCGCCCCCCCCACAACCCCCAAAAAAAAAAAAATCTGATTTGGTATTGTCAATGCTTCGTTTTCATTTTTTTTTTTTTAAATGAGAAATAGGAAGAGCTCATAAAATTCAATCTTTTTATTTTTTAACCATCATCATCAACCTTGGATTGCCTTTTGAAGTCCTATATTTTGAATCTATATATATATCCATTCGACAAACTATCATGCTCTTCTTCACCTCATTCATTGTTATCACCATTATTTACCAAAATTCCAGCCCTTTGGGGTCAACTTTTCAGGATCTACTCCATTTGAACCTATCATAAGACGCATCATATGGCATAAAGTCGGTCAATCTACTACTTGTCATGCCTTTCTTCATCCCTTCCTTCCACATTTTCAATGGCCTACCCCTCATTGTGCTTGCAATTTATGACCTTTCAACTCTACATTCTAGGGCCGTCTTAGTCTTCTACTTAAATGATTAAATCAGCTTTGATGAGTTTCTCATTTCGTCATTTACTGAGGTTATCTTTAAATTTTCCTTAATATGACCATTTCTACTCTATATTTTAGAGTTTATCCACTCATCCAATGTAGCATGTGCATCTCTATTACCTTCACTTTGTCTATTTGTCTCTTCTTCATTGCCCAAGACTCTACTCCATAGTGCATTGCGGGTTGGATAACTTCTTTATAAATTTGTCTCCTATAAGCAGTATTATGGGTCTGTAATATGTGTTTTAGAATTTTTTGTCACTTTTGATAACACCTCTATTTTAATGATGTGGTGCCTCTATTTTTTCGTAATAAAAAAAATAAAAATTGGTGGATGCATATTTTATTTGAGAGCTTTTCTTATGTGCTCCATTTAACGATGTCTATATGGGGATGTATACAACATCACTTGGATATCTTGCATTCAAAGTTCGGAACCAATTGAATCATCTTAATCCTTGATCTTTGGGTCCAAAATGTTAAGGCTCGAGAGAGAATATGTTGAATCCAACAATGAAAATCACTTTGATGGATGTTTCTAGGCAATTCACAAAATGGTAATGTTTGAGGGGGGTTGAGAATGATAAAAAAAGGGAGTCTCCCCTCTTAAATATGAGAGAGGAGTATCTACTCCCAAGAGTGCATAAAAAAGCTTCTAGATATTAATCCAGCCTAACTTGGCTAAAGACTCCAAAAGTTGTGTCCTAGAGATTGCTTTTTTTTTAGCATATTTGCAAGTTGATCTTTGGACTTGACATAAGGAGTGAAAATGGTGTTAGAAGTAACATGGTCTCGAATAAAATGATAGTCCACTTCATTTTTTCTTTTGTCTCTTCATAGAAGATTGGATTAGATGTAATGTGGACAACATCTTGCTTGTCACAAAATATGAGTATGGGCTTAGAATGAGCGAAACCAAAATCCATAAAAGTTCACAAGTAGTCTTAGCCATGCCCCCTATTTAGGTTTAGCACTAGAGCTAGCAACAACATTTTGCTTCTTATTGCGCCAAGAGACCAAATTGTATTGAGGAAAGTACGATCTCTAGATATGAATCTTCTATCATCAGGAAATGCCCCCCAATTTACATTAGAATATCTATGGAGGTGTAGATGACCATGGGAAGAACATAGTATACCAAGCCTAGTAACTCCTTAAGAGATATTGCAATATTTACTAAAATAGCTTGGAGATGAGTATCGTAGGTGCGTGTAAAAACTGACCAATCACGCCAACAACATGAGAGATGTCAAATTGAGTAATAGTCATAAGTCAACTTGCCAACTATTTTTTTTTGAAAGGCAACTTCATTAATCAAAAACATTTTGTTTAAGTTCACAAGTAGTCTTAGCCATGCCCCCCCTATTCAGGTTTAGCACTAGAGCTAGCAACAACAATTTGCTTCTTATTGCGCCAAGAGACCAAATTGTATTGAGGAAAATACGATCTCTAGATATGAATCTTCTTTCATCAGGAAATGCCACCCAATTTACATTAGAATATCTATAGAGGTGTAGATGATCATGGGAAGAACATAGTATATAAAGCCAAAAGGAACCCACCACACAGAAAAAACTACAAAACCCCTCCTAACCCATTACAAGAATTTATTTACAATTTCCGAGGACAAAGACAACCCTTGAGGTGCCACCTCATCAGCAGGTTGAGTTAGCTGACCCAGGAACCCAAGTAATCTTAAAATCATGTGTTGCAATGGAATGTCGAATCCTCTCAATTTTATCTAAGAACATCCACATATATAGAGATTCCAATGCCCATCCCATAACAACCTAAGAATCGCCTTCCACAAAACTCCTTTGAACCCCTAACTCTTCCTGCTCCAAAATGCCTCACCATAAAAGAAACAATTCCACCTCAATTACCGAGCCATTAGGAAGAGAACCAACAAAGGAAAGCATTGTAGACCCCACCATAACCTACAATCCAATCTCCCGCATACAATTGCCAGTCAAAATTGAGTTTGAGAAGCCCAACTGCATGGAGGAGACCAAGAAACTTGAGGCCTAGAATCTAGATCAGGGGTCCAAAAAACGGTGGACTCGAGATCTTGGCCGAGACGCCTGAGATCTCGGGTCCACTGTTTTTCGGCCGATATCTCGTCGCTATCGGGCGATTTTTTTTTTGTCTCTTTGTTTCTTTTTTTTTACAAATCTAGGCCGTATCGGCCGATATCGGCGAGATCTCGGTCATATCGGCCGAGATCTCGCCCGTACGGCCAATACGAGTTAACTAGGGCGTTTTTTTTGACCCCTGATCCAGATGTTGCCTAAATCCACTGAAGCCCAATTCTTTCATACGTCCAAAATAGATAGACTCCCATAACTTCATCGACCCAACCAACCACCAAGCCACTCTAAGCTTAATAACATTAAGAAGATTCACAACGGAGCATTCCTTGCCTTGAAAAATCCTTTTATTTCTTTCTAACCAAATAGACCAAACAATACTCAGCATTGTTTTTTTCCCAAGGCTGCGACGAAAAGAGCTGCCAATCATCACCACCTCTTCATTGAATAACTTAGTCCATGCTTGAGGAAGACAAAAGCCAACACCCAACAATTGAAAAAAGTGCATCCAAATCCGATGAGAATACTGACAATGAATCAACAAATGATTTATCGATTCAGCATCAGCTAAGCACAACGGACAAGCATTAACAATAACCATCTTCCGTAACCTCAAATTATGAATGGTGAAAATTTCCTCCAATCTAGTCCAAACATCCTTTACCTTAAAAGGAGAAACACCCTCCCAAATTTTCGGATGCACATGAGGAACCTCACCTACCCTCGTGAGATGCTTGCAGAAAGACTTCACAGAAAAGAAGCGGTGAGGATATAGCTCCCAAATTCGCTTATCCTTCCCAACACCCACAACAAAAACACTAACTAGACAAGTCATTAAAGACATCCAACTTTCCACCATCCAATCCTCCAGCTCCCTCCTGAAAGTGAGTACCTCAAACCACCTTACTATTTATTATTTCATAACACTCTCTAACCGTTGCTTCTTTATTCACTACAAGAGAAATGAGAGTAGGAAAAGCCAAAGCCAAAGGAGTATCTCCCGACCATTTATCCTACCAAAAGAGAATGTCATCACCTGAATACACACGGCACCGAATGTGTCGACCAAACACCGTCGCCACTAGTGCAAACTCCTTCCAAAATGTTGAATCCCTCCTATTAGCATTAGAAACCCTCCACCCATAACTCTGCAACCTATACTTTCTGGAAATAATATCCTTCCACAAACCTTCAGAAGAATCCCCCAATCTCCATATCCACTTCCCCAACAAAGCACCATTAAATTGACGAATTGATCGAATCCGAAGACTACCTTCCTCCTTAGGTTTACAAGCCTAAGACCAACTAACCAGATGGAATTTCCGCTTTTTTCTATCATCATTCCACAAAAACTGCCGCTGACCCTTTCCAATTTATCAACCACGGTCGCTGGACATTTAAACGCACTGAGAAAGTAGACTGGAAGGCTAGATAAAACCGCCTTAATCAATTTGATTCTACCTCCAATTGACAAATACTTCCCTTTCCAAGCCGAAAGCCTCCTTACCATTTTATCAAAGACCTTATCCCAACACGCCTTATGTCGGTTACCTTTACTTGCCAATTAATTTTTGATGAAAAACAAGATCATCTAATAGAGTTCCATCCAACACATGAAATTTCAAATTTTGCTTGAAGGGAGCATTAGTACCCGTATGTCCCAAATGTCTTGTCTCTTGAAAGAGATCAAGAGGATTTGTATTAAGATAAACAAATACCTTGGGAAGACGAAGTGATCTCAACGCCAATAAAGTGCAGAAGAGGTCCTAGGTCTTTGTTACCAAAAGCATATATGCGATGAACTGTGAGAGCAATGATGGATTGATCATCCTTCCCTATGAGAACAATTTCATTGACTTTGACAATCAAAATTTCCGCTTGTAATGTTACTCCAACACACTCATTTAAGCACTGCATCTGTGTTACCATTACTTATCTATTTTTCTTCATTGCCAACATTTATCCTTTAATCGAAGTGGTCTAATTTCTTTTTATAGAACTACCCCTTTAATTGACATAATTCTCTTCAATCACACAAAACTCCTTTACCTTGCCTTCATTGTCAAACCTCACACCCATCTTACTGATTATATACAAATTCAATTGTTTCATTTTGTTCTACAATAGCACCTATATATCTAAGTTTATCAAAATGTGGCAGAAGGACATTCCAGTTTTGGTTTGTCCTCCCTATTCTCCATTTCACCAAAGCTAGACTATTTTCTTTCTTTATTATACTAATTCTCAGGCTGTTAGCTCCAGAAGCTTCACTTCACCAATTCTAGTTTGTTGTTTAATTGATCTCTTGCATCACCAACTAGTACTGTATCATTTTAAACAAATTACGCCATGGAACTTTATAATGTATTTTCATGTTGAAGTTCTCTATGACTAATACAAGTCAATAATAACTGAAAGACAAATTATTGGTGAAATCCAACTAACCAGGAACTCCACATGCTATGCTCACCCCTTTGTAAACATTTTGTATAATCTCAATATATCCATTAGGCATGCATTTATTTTTTAACATCTACTAAATTAATTTTCTTGGTATGCCTTCTTAAGCCTTTTCTAAATCAACAAATACTGTATTTTTTTTTTTTTGCCCAAAGTTACCATGTGCAAAAGTTGTCCTTCTTTCTAAAGTCCTCAATAAGTTGTCTCGATAGAAAAGTGGCTATTGTTCTTGAAAAGAGCTTGTAAAAAAATTGGTTAATTGCTCATTATTTCAAGCTTAGAGGTTGCAGTTTGAGTCATGTAAGCATCTCGAAACAGAGACTTCTATTATTGATCCACTTGGCATAAATGCAAATTGGTTATTTGAGATACTAGACTCTTCTCTTAAGCATTTGCTTTCTTACTCTCTCTCAAGCTTCATTGTATGGTTCATAAGTTTAATAGCTTGACAACTGGCACAATTTTGATTATCTCTATTTTTATAAAAACGGACCATGGTACTCTTGCACCATTCTTCAAGCATTCTTTTTGTAACTAGGATTTTGTTAAGTGGTCTAGTTAAACAGCTAATTCCAATTTCTCCTAACAAGACATATACATATGGATACCACCATCTCCTAATACCCTATTTTTCATCATCTTAGGTAAGGCTGTTTTTACTTTTTATTTCAGATATTTTGTTAATCATTACCTTGTTTCTCTTGCTTCCATATCTACTTCACTTTCATATTTTCTTTTCTTTAAAAACATATCCTCTTCCTTTTTTCCTTATCATTTACTAGTCCCCATTAATTCTCATCATTGATACACCCTCCTATTAGGTCTCTAATTCTTTCCCTTTAGCAAGATCATAGATATACCCCTTTCCTTCCTTTCTTCCTTGTCATATGCTATGTATTTAAAAACTCTTCTATCTTATCTGTTTCTATAATTTCTAGTTTCCTAGCTTTTTGCTTTTCATTGAGATGTGTTTTCTTCTTAAAAATGGCCTTTTGGACACAAGTGTTCCTCTACCATGTTTTTTGACGTGTATCTTGCTTTAGATTCTCCATGTGCAGTTTGATATCTTTTAGATATTTTGAAAATTCTTCTGGTAATGCTTATGTGGGCTGTTGGACCTTACTGTGTGAAATTGGACTGAATTGACAGGCTGGGGATGTTGGACCTATTCTTGATAAGATGGCCGTAGTGTTGGATAATATTCCTTCTGCACCTGTTGTTGCCAGAACAACTATTTCTGCTGTTTATCGTACTGCACAAATAGTTTCTTCTGTCCCTAATGTGTCGTATCACAAGAAGGTAAGTTTGTTTGATCTCAACCTACACCAAGTCTGATGGTCAGGAAATTTATGAAAGTGAAGTTGTCAGAAATTTTGGTAGAATGGATGACTATCTGTTCCATTTCACGTTTTGGGCACATTAGGTGTGAAATAGTTTAGTTTCCTCTTACCTCACAAAATCATTATCATCATTGGTTGCTGATAATTATTTGGAGATGAATTCAGAGAACAGTATTTCTCCTTGTCTGTTTCTTATTAAATGTGCCGCCCAGACAAAACAATTCTAGAAACCATCCATTTTACCCAAATATTCAAGCACTCCAGTAAAACTTTATGGATTTAAGTCGTTGCCTGTTTGTCCAAGACTTTTTAGTCCTTTGTCTAACTTGCCGATTTTATTTGTTGTGCATTCAGGCATTCCCAGAAGCTTTGTTTCATCAGTTGCTCTTAGCAATGGTCCACCCAGACCATGAAACCCGTGTCGGTGCCCACCGCATATTTTCTACTGTGCTTATGCCATTATTGAATTGTCCTTGGCCAATCCACTCTTTACCTATGTCATCAAAGGGACATGATTCACATAGAACACTTTCATTATCTCTCTCAGGATTCTCTTTTTCAGATTCCTTATCCGAGAAGGGGAGGAATGGAAGTTTTTCTATTCCCATTGCATCTGAAGAAAGACAAGCTGAAACAGATACTCCAAATGAAGAGATGAATGAGAATTCAGGGTGCAGCAATTTTGGTGAAGCAAGCAAAAATGTGAACATTGATGTTAAGCATTGCACGGTGAATCCCTCTGAGACTCAACTTCACATCATCAATCATTCTTCTCCATGTTTGGTAACTGATGCAGGAAATAATACTGAAGCAAAAAAGGAATTAAGGATGACTGAACTCTTATCCTCAATTAATTCACACAACTAATAATTAGCTTTTTGCTGTCATTTGAGACTTCCACTTAGTGGAAAAGGGATATCCAATATTTGGACATACCGTTGCTTGGACCAAATGAGAATAAATTTATGTCAGCTTTTTAGTGATTCAAATTGTTTTATGATTGATGCTGCATATACTATACCTGTCCTATGATACCCAGACACATGAAAGTAGGCAACATTTCCATGTCATGTCATGTTGGATACTTCATTCATGTGTGAAATATGTGTCCTTGCCTTATCCATGGCATGTTCTTGCTGTATCCATGCCACATCTGGGCATCATAGGACTCCATCCATATAGGCAAAATATCCAATTGGGAAGATTTTGACACGGCGCTTGCCATGACGGGGCCCACTATATGAATGGTTTACAGTTAAAAAGGTAAAGCATCCCTGTAATAGCCCAGCTTCTCCTGGCAAAATTAAGTTTTGTTTAATCTTCATGTTATTGGCTGTCTTTATGTTCTTCAGGAGCTATCTTCACTTCGTTTGAGTAGTCACCAAGTAGGAATGCTTCTTTCATCTATCTGGATTCAGGCAACATCTCCTGAAAACACTCCAGCTAACTTTGAGGCAATGGCCCACACTTACAATATTGCTTTATTTTTTTCTCAGTTAAAGGTATGGTTTCTACATATCACTAAATTTTTCTTTCCTTTTATTATCTTCATTGTGTTGTACAGTATTAACATTCTTATACTAGTTCACATTCTTGTAGACATTACTCACAGTGATTTGCTGCATTTAGGTTATGCTATAGAGTACGATCTATATATTGAGTAATAAGTTTTGTCCCCTAACACCTATATTTCATATGTATCCTCACGCTCTTGCTGAATTAGTAATGGTGATTTGTATCTCATTCTTGTCGTACCACTTGTTTGAGAACATAAAGGGAGGGTTTGAGTTATGGTGT
The DNA here is from genome assembly GCA_013350335.1 of Chimonanthus salicifolius. NCBI lineage: Eukaryota > Viridiplantae > Streptophyta > Magnoliopsida > Laurales > Calycanthaceae > Chimonanthus > Chimonanthus salicifolius. The sequence goes on from CM023537.1 coordinate 58,712,751, forward strand.
GAGGTAGATATGATCCATAGAAAACAAATTGCCAAATCAAATTATGAGTGCCAACCCAGATAGATGGGTCAAATGGCTTTACAAAAGGTGATGATTGTACCAGTTGTAAGACTGTCGACCTTTTTGTTTACAATTTTGCAAGTTTTGAATTTTTACCATTCAAAATTTTATGAGTAGTGTTGCCAGAAGCATTATACTCTCATTATGGGATGAAATTGCATTCCCTTTTTATTACATGAGGCTTATCTCCTATGCCTGTTTGACAATTCATTCTGCTCAACAGACCTCCCGTCAGGTAGTTCTTGTTCGATGTTTTCAGCTCGCATTTTCCCTTAGGAGTATTTCTCTTCAGCAAGATGGTAAGCTCCTCAGATTTCTTATGCTATGCTGTTTCTTTCTTCTGTTACTTTTGAACCGTCTTCTTGTCAGCTTCTATATTGAATGCCGTTTCTCGATATCTGTGTTGACATAATTTCCATTCATTTAATGGTACTTGAGGAAAACTTGTTAGTAATTTTTTGCTAATTTTCGCCCTACAAGATATTATCTGCTCATGAATAGAGAAATTGATGCTTCATTTTTAAGAGGTTTCATGAGATATGACAGATGACTGATATAATGTATTATAATGTTGTTTTTTGTTTTGAGAGAGATGTTTTAAGGTTTTTTTTTTTTTTTTTTGGGGGGGGGGGAATGGCAAGAGATGTATATCATGTTATAACTGATATAGTGGTAGCTACCCTTTTTTTATTTGAAGTACCAAAACAAAGTGTAAAGAGATAAGAGCTCTAAATCTTGTAGAATACTTCAACTTTGATGGTTTCATCATAATTTTAGACATGGATAAAAACCTTGGAATATGAAATAACAACTGAAAGAGAGGTTATGTTGGAATTTGTTGAAATTGTTTCAATAAAAATTTAGCAGATATATTTTTTTTTTTTGAAACATCGACGACTTAATTCATTAAAAATAAAGAGTGAATACAAGAGGAGGATCCAAGTATAGGAGATTTATACCCAGATCCTAGAGGAAGAAGAAGGAAAAAGAACAGAAAAGCATAAAGTAAGAGAAGATACAACAATACATCCCCCAACAAAAGATACACTAAGGAGTCCCCTAATATCCAAGCTTCCAAGACTGATTTGGGGAAAACATTTCCATAGCTGGTCTTTGTTTATGTACACCAACTTTTGCTAAAAGTCTGCCACATTGTTTGTTGATTGTGGTGTATGAATGAAAATGATGCCTCCTGACCTACACAACCTCCAAATGTCCTGCAGGGGGGCAACCCACTCGACTTTACGCTCCCTAACTTTCCCAACCCCTTTCATGCATCCTTCCCAAAACAAATAAAAATCCTCGGATGCTAGTCCTTTAAACTCCTTACACACATCCAACCATCCTATCAACTGCCATTTTGCCCTCTCAAACACCTCTCTGGGAGCCCCCTCTTCCCCTGAAAAATCCTCCCATTGCGCTCTTTCCAAATTGCCCATGAGACTGCGCATGGTACCATTTTCCAAGCTATCCTATATCTACCTCTAAAGGGTCTCGCCAACCACGTCGACATTAAATCCTCCTCTCCATTTCCTATTACCCACGAGCAACTGAATAGATTCAAGAAAAAACACCATACAACCCACGTGAACTAGCACTTACATAGCAAATGATCTACTGTCTCCTCATCTTCTTCATACAGTGGACACGCTGTTGCCATTTCTTCAGGAAGAGCGCCTCTTCTCCTGACATTGTGTCTCACTAGAATACTTTTTTTCAACGACGTCCACATAAATAACTGAATTCTAGGGGGGATTTTATTGTTCCAGGCGAGGTTCCATATAAGCGATGAACTCAGATTTGCTGCATGTGAGCGGCAGTTACTAGTTCATCAGCTGGGGCTCTCACATCCTTGGTTGTATCATCCAACAGCAGAGGCGGACCTCAGCAGTTGGCAACATCACGTGGAGACGACTCTACTTGGATCAGGTGCCACCCACCCTTATGCACTACTCCATGCTGTTTCCTCTAGCGCACACCACACCTTGGGGGGAATCTTACCCACAGCTAGTGGGGGACCTGAGGTTGGTCCATCCAGAGAGGGGGCTACTGTTGCTAACCTTAGACCTATACCTGTACCTCTCCTGTCCTATCCTAGTGTTGCCTTGAGTGATAGAACCGGAAGGAGGGTGCGGACATGGTCTCCACTACTAGAGGGGGTTACTTTTTGTTCTCTTCCAACATAAAAGGAATCGTGGCTCCACCTCTCGCCTCTCTCTCCATCAGCAGATTTAATCACTGGAGCTATTACACAGTCAGAGCTTCAAACACACACCCATGACCAAGTTTCTTATGCACATTGGTTTTTGCATGATCTGTTATGATTGTACTTTTTAGAGGATGGATACAGTAATGGTCATTGTCTGTGTCAAGAATGTCTGTATATTCACCAATTCAATAATTTTATTATTTAGTTCCTAATAATTTTTATTTGTTGTTTAATTTTAATTTGTAATTGAACTATTCAGATATATCTTGTGGAATCTTATCTAACATTGATACTGTACATCCATATCCATGCCATAGCATACCTTATAAGCATGTAGAAGGATTTGAAGGATCAGGTTATTGTTGGGAGTTACTGAATGGAGTACTTAATCATTTGCTACTTTTCAGTACCTTCCAACAAGCCCTATAGATTAAAGTAAAACAACATAATTATAAGACTCATACTGCCCATGCCCCAATTCTGTTTTTGAAGTAAGTAATTATGGGATGCTCCATTTTTTGAACATTCTTCTTATGCAATCTTTCTTGCAAATCATTAATAGGTTCTTTGCAGCCATCTCGTCGAAGATCACTCTTCACCATGGCATCATCAATGCTAATATTGGCAGCAAAAGCAGGGAATCTTCCTCAACTAATTCCTTTTGTCAAAGCAACTCTAACAGAGGAAGTGGTTGGTTACTCATCACTTTGCCCTTCAAAGCTCTTAAAGCGTACAATTCCTAGTACAATCTAAATATAAAGTTGAAAATATATATTAAAGCATATTTTTTTAAACATAATATTTCCTGACAGACTCTGTTGTTTGCTGGGGAATGTTATGATCAACAATGGTTCATTGGGAAGTCTTCCATTAAGGGGTCCATTTAGTGAACGTTTCAATCATCTAACAATATATGGAGATGGACTGGGTATGATGATGAGGTTGGGAGCTTTGTGCTCTATTGGGCCTAAGCTTAATCTGTATGGTCCACATTGGAAACGTGTGATGATGGTGTTGGGAATGGCAGTGGACCACCTATTTGAGTGGTTTGAGTGTCTGAATTATAATGGTATCTAGGCAGGTCATGGATGGGTGTTTTCATCCAATGTTTGACATCAGTTAGATGGATACCAAATTGGGATCTATTGACATGTTATAAATTGATATGTAGTGGATATAGGGGTTGAAGTTATCATATAGATTTAGCATCACTTCAATTATATATGTATGCATACCCATGTAAAAGTGCACCTCACCCTCAAAGCACTGGTACACCCATTGCATGTCCTTTCAGATGCCTATTTGAAACACATCCATTGCATGCCAACATTTGATTAAAATCCCTCCCAGAGAAGTTCATTATTGATCTTTATAGGTTTTTGTACTTCATGTATTTTTTACTTTGTTCTATTGGGTTGCTATATTTCTCTTATGCTACTCCATTCAATATTTTGAAATAATCGAAGTTAATGTTTCAAAAAGGGGAAAAATCAAATGTAGTAAGGGTGCAATTTTATCAAGTTTTAATATAGTGGTGGACTCAAGTGTCAAGTGCAATCACAATTTTTTTTTTCCTTTCTCATAGATAGACAGTCGGTCTATGGAAACAATTTGCTAAATCCATGTATGAAGGTCAACTTTAACTTTTCAAGTATTTTGTCCTTTTGTGTGATGTGGAACAGGGTGTTCACTACACCCATATAATATATAGGGTAATAGCACCAATGTGAATAAATGACATGGATACCTATCATTGGTCCAAAAAATAGGGTGTATATTTTATTTACTACACCCGGTTCATCTTATCAACCTTGAGTGCTTGGGGAGTAGGGGATTCCTCATTGTTTCTTTTGGCGGGAGAGGCGTATTGTTGTATATTTTCTTTTTCTTTATGTTTATTTTCTATTTCTTTTCCTTCTTCCTCATCTTGAATCTGGGTATATCTCTCCTATAGTTGGATCCTCCTCTTGTACTCTTTTTTTTTTAATGAATTAAGTCATCAATGTTTCAAAAAAAAGGTTTATTGGATTATGCCTCTCCAAGAATGATTTTCATGAGACTTTCATGCAAACCTTGGTTTGTAGGGCGCATAGTATGCCTAATGGATCCAATTCTCCCTCACACCTACCTACCCTCAGTGAATTGCACCCATACCCAATTGACACCAATTTGATTTTTAAAGCTCATTGATTTAACCCGATGAATTTTCACTGTTAGATAAATATGAAATTTTGAGGACCTTAAATAACATGGTTTCTCTTGTCTAATTAAGATGAATTTTATAGGTACCATATACAAGCCAAGTTCTTTGAAACCCACCCATCCATGTGGGCCCGGGTGGCACCCATTGGCTGTTTGCACCAAGTTTGGTGCAAACTCATTCTTAGGGATGAGCTCGCTTGTATATACATGGTGTTCAACCGCACACCCCATGAAGTGCTCTCACAGTGAAAGCCCCCTGTGGAGTCCACTTATAATCATGGGATTGGGTGGGTTTGAAATGTCTACGTGTGTCTATTGAATGTCTCTAGCTAGTTCTGAAAATCAGAAAACCAACAATGGTAGATAGGAGTGCAATTTTATATGTGCATATATGTTTACAATGCTTATAAAAAATCAACTTGATTGATCGACTCTAGCCATGGTTTTGAAGGATCTGAAAATCAACAGTAGATAGGATTGCAATTTGTGTGTGTGTGCATGTATGCGCATGAAATGGAGCACTAGTAGGGTTGTACATGAGCAGGTTCTCACCATAAGAACCCTCTTGGAACTCTTGGAAAGACATCTATTTATGTATGTAATGTATCTTTGATCACGTGCTTACCTGTGTTTGCACCATATGTGGTGCCTACATGAGATGATGTAGATGGGTTCAAAGAAAAGATCAACATTTGAATTGTGGGCTACAATTAATCAACTTTGACAGACAATGGGTCCAAAATGGAATTTACAAGGGTAGAGGTGTGTGAGGTCGTGGTGGTGGGGGTGGGGATGGAGCAGCTGGGACCTGGTGGATGCCATTTGGAGGTGTCCACAAGTTGCTTACTCACGACTTTGATGCTTCTGTGAATTTTTTTATTGATGGTTGTGGGCCTAACTGTTGATTCAACCCCTTCATTTTAGTAGAGAGCACAATTTGGTATTTCTCTCTGTAGAATTTAAGTACCTAATTTTTTCTCATTTTTAGCAGCAGCTTCGAGGTTTTAAGATTGCATATTTTTCTATGGCAGGTTGATCCTTATCTCCATTTGGTTGAAGATAAACGACTGCAGGTTGTTACCATGTCATCTGATAGTGACAAAGCACCTTATGGATCCCAGGAGGATGATGCTGCTGCCTTGAAGTCCCTTTTGTCATTAGAAATGCATGATGATCAACTAAAAGAAACTGTCGTATCCCACTTTATGAAAAAATATGGAAATTTACCTGAGGTAACATCTGATTGAAATTGCATAAGCCTTTAAAAAATGTCCTGTCAAGTCTTATGCTTGTTGTTCTTTTCTTCTCCATGATGATTTATTGTTTTGATAACATGTTCAGGATGGCATAATCTGTTGGACGTGCATGAATTTCATCATGCATGTGTAGATGATATGTGCTCTCTATGCTTATGTGATTTTCCAGCGCTTTTATATCTATGGTGTCAAAAGTGGCTTTAGTACTAATGGATTCAATTGATCTGGAACTTTTGATTGGTCTAATTGTGTGATCCTCTTCGTCTCCAAGTCAGAGATGATGGGAGGAAAATCTGATGGTAATGATCCATGGAAATCAAGATGGTGTTGTTCGATTGATGGTTATGAATGATCTTTGGCTTCTTTTTAAACTAGCCTTGCATGTCTCTTGTGCTATACATTCTTTTTTGAAGCAGAGACAGAAATATTTCATTAATTAAAAGTGTGGTACAAGAGCATGAAGGGATGTGTACAAGAGGTTTATATATGTCCTTTCAAAGTGGAAATACAAAAGCAAGAAAGATAAAACTAAGAAGGGTACTATGTTGGTTACAACAGTGATTCCCAAGCCCCTTATAACCCAAGAGATCCTAAAGGACATGGATCTAGCGGTAGCCACCCAGTGAAAGAACTTAGTGTTCCTATCACCTTCTTTGAGGTTATCAAAAAAAAAAAAAAAATCACCTTCTTTGAGCCACGTAGCCCTAGACTTCTGTCTCCATTCCACTTCTTCCCTCCTAAGAAGCTCCCATATCTTCGACATATGACCATGTTTCTATCCCCTAGTTCCTCTTCAGATAAGTACATTTCCTCCTTGATTCCTTCCCACTCCTTCACAAGGCTAGAGTAGAACTCTTTTTCCTTGTCCACTACTCCTATCGTTGACTTGCACCATTCTCTAATTTCTTTTTTCAACAATTTCAGTTTCTTGTGTAAGACAAAACCTGCCCATCCCTCAATCTCAAGAGAGTTCCACCAAGTATTTGCCCTCTTGTGGAACTCCTTATTCTCCAACAAAGAATTATTGAATCTAAACGGCCTGGTACCCCAATCCACTACTTCTGTGCTGAGTAAAATTGGCCAATGATGAGAAACAAGTCTTCTTAATTTGATTTGTTAGGCATTGGGGTACATCTTTTCCCACGAGAGAGAGACGAGAAACCTGTCTAATAGGCTCATGGATGGCTGACTTTGGCCATTTGTCCATGTAAATTTGCCACCACCCATCGGATAGTTGACTAGCTCGCAAGAGTTAATACATTCTGAGAATCCTAATGATAGATTAGCTTCACTTACCTGCTCCTTCTTTCCGATGGGAATCTGATTGCATTGAAGTCACCCTTGAGACACCACGTACCGTTCCAGGAATTTTTCAAGTTGTTAATCTCCTTTCAGAAAGAATCTCTCTTGACAGCCACGTTGGGTCTGTAAACGTTGGTAAACAAACCTCTACAACCAATCTGCCCTTTATCGAAATGGACCTGTCACCCATTGTTGTATCAATTATCTCAAACACTTCTAGTCTCCAAATAATGAGTAATCCTCCAACACTCGAAGATGGTTTGAATCTCCAATTTGCTCTACGACCTCCACAAATCTCCCTGATATCTCTACTGGTGATCTCCTCCTTAGTCTCTTGTATAAAAATGAAGTGGCCCTATGTTTTTTGAACAATTTTCTCACAACCCCCCTTTTCAATCTAACGCCAAGTCCCCTTACATTTCAAGAGATGATCTTCATTAGGAAACCAAATTTTTGTTCCTCCTTGAATCCCTCTTCCTTAGCTATAGACTTTGAGTGACGTGATTCTAGAGATGTTCGATCACGCTCATCGATGCTTCTTCTGCTGACTCTAGATTTAGGAATTTTATTCCCATTTTACTTCCTACGATTAAAATTTTCTATGCATCCTCTTTGTTGCATCCAAGTTTTTTAGCTAGAATTGCTTCCCCCACATTGGAAGGTGTCTTTAATATATTCTTAACTCTGGTGTCTCTGCCCGTGCCTCCTGCCCCAGAGTTCTCCTTTCTTTCACCATCCCGGTTAGGTCCTGCTCTGCAAGCCATTTGAGTTACAACATTTACTCTCGCCCTGCTTTCCAGTTTACCTCTGTCATCCAAAGAGCGGTGATTAGCTTCTAAGGCCACCTGTAACTTCTCCTCTCCCTTCAGCAGTGGTGATAACTGTGTCCAGCGGAGAGGAGGATAGTAGCTACAATCGTTAGGCCACTTGTCACCTTTAGCTTGGTTCCACTCCGTCTCCAGGATAGTCATCATCAGAGAAGCACGTTGCCTCATTGGCATTGGAAAGAATCTCTCACCCAGTTTGATTGAGTGTTCTTCCTCTTCTAGAAATAGTGACGATGTTTCCTGCAAGAGGCAGGTTTAAAAGAAGCTGGGTCCAAGTGTCGATCCAGGTCCATAAGTAACCGGGTCGTAATGGGATGAGTCTGGCCCAAGTAACGTTGGCCCTTGTACCCGACCCACCACTTGCCTAGCCAACAGGTATGTCCCTTCATTAGCTTCCTTAGCCTTCATTCGAGGTTCCTCCCTTTCCAGTTTTTTCTTTCCTTCCCCAGACTCTCCCCTTTCCAGAACCTCTACAGCACTCCTCCCATTGGGTGAACCAAGCATGCTTCGTACTTGGTCTCCTCGATTCGTTACAGATGCCTTCCCAACTGTCGGGCTTGCATCAACTCCTTGGGAAGGGATTGGTCTCTCCACCAGCACCGTCGGATTTCCACCGGTGTACTCAAGCTTCCTTTTCTGATCATTTTTCCGATGATTTTGTTGCCCCTTGTTCCTGTCAGTATCGTCTCCCTAATCAGTTTCTGCAAAGTGGGTTCTTCCTACCGTTCCGCTGTCCCTTTTTTTTCCCCTTCCAACAGTTCCACCCCTTCTGATTCAGTTAGGTGTTCCTCCTTGGCCCTATCCTCTACATATGCCATGTCCCTCATTTGGATTATGTAATTCCCATCCGAGACCTTAATGATTACCTCCTTCGGAATTGTTTTCTGTTTTCAACCTCCAGTAGTAATCTCAGGCTAAATAGGTCTCTTCTTTCTAGGTTATCCTTGTCTTTCTCCAGAACCTTCCCCAATCTACTTACAAATTGCAATATTGAAGCATGGTCCCAAGCCACTAGTGGGTACCCAAAGCATTGTGCCCACGTCCATCTGACTGATTGGTATGATTTCGAGCGCGAGATTTCGAGCGTGTTGAAGAAATTCATCCATTCTGGGTAAGAGATCTATTCCCGAGCTTCGTCTTCACTCCACGCAGTAATCAAGAAGAATGCAACACCCAGTCATGACACCTTTCCCATCACAGAAGCTTCTAACCTCTTTCGGATTGATGCACAGTTCTATTGTAGCAACCACCGACCGCCGGAGCCACTCGCAGTCCTCCCCCAACTTCACATTGGTCATTGTGAACTCATAAATTGGGGGGATTGCATCCTTTCGTACCCAATTCTCAGAAATGGCCCATGCTCGCCTGCCAGAGCTTTGAGCAAGAGCACCCAATCCATGTGTGGCATAGGTCTGGTGAGTCACAGGACCTGTTTCCTTTTCTGATACTACCTTCTTCTTCTTCCCCTAATTTTTCCCCACCGTTGTCTCCTCCTGGTGCCCTTCCCTGCCATACAACCCTATTTGCAATGTGATCCTCCTTCCTCCCAATCAGCAACCATTTGAGCTACTGACAGCCCTCTCTGTAGGCCTTCCCCTTTCATCCTGACGAAGGCAAATTTTTGCCCTTTTTATTTCTTTTCTCCGGGATGAATACATCCACCACCCTTCCCCACACAATGAAGATCTCCATGAGCCAATTTCTGGTAGCAAAGTCCGGTATATTCTCCACAAAGAGTGTGATTAATGTCGAGTCATGCTGCTTCCTCTGGCTTCTTTTGCTCGCATCCTGCCATCCCGCTCCCTTGGCTTGCAAATTCTCACCCCATGCCTGCCTGAGTCCTCCACTTAGGTGCGCTCTCTGCTCTCCATTCCCTTCTCTTGTTCAGGTGAATATGAAAATGAGAATACATTCTGTTGTGCTATACCTTGATAATATGGATAGCATTTTCTGTCCTTTGAAATGTAAAATATGCATTGTAGCTCTTGAAGGTTGTCTGGACTGAATGTACTGTTCATATTGATTGGAGCATGAGCTGTCAACATGTTCAAATCCAACACATTGAAATATTACTTAGTTGATATGAGATCCGGAGCATTTCATGATGTGTGTTCAGTTTGATGTTTTAAGTACACCCTCTAAACTAAAAAATTTGGAAAGGTATTCCAAACTTGTTCCTTTGATTATTTTTCCCTTCATCCTTCCTTTCTCTTGCCAATTTGGTCTCTCTTCATCTGTCCTTTCTCCATTTCTTAGGTGACCCCTCAGTTTTTCCTACCCATCATGTAGAGGTGGGGTTCATGTCCCTATAGGAAGAAGATGGGAGAAATTTTATGGGATGTGGTACCTCTAGCAAACACTGGGACTGTGTTTGGATGGGGAGAAGTGAGGTGATTTCTCCTGAATTTTCTTAGATTACCTTCTTTGGATATCTTTTGTGGGAGAAAGTGGGCCCCACAAGATGCCAAACTTCTCCTATGGCATTCTCCCACTCTTGCAAGAGAACACCATCTTATCCTGCTATGGAGAAGATGGTGTTTTTATTCAACATATCGCATTGGTTGCACACAGTCATGCTTCTATTTTTTTTTAAAAAAAATAGCCTTGGCATTGAAAAAATCTCATTTTAAACACGACATTTGGACCAAATTTCAGCTGAAAATAAAATTAGCTACTTGATCTTAGTGTCAAAAACCCTAGGCATCCTTTTTTCTAAAAATGCCTGACTGATTTCTATTGCTTAGATCACATGACTAAAATTTGATTTTTCAACTGAAACTTGGTACACATGTCGTGTCCAAGAATTTTCAATCCCACCGGCTATTTTTCTTTTAAGGATTCATAATTATTTGAAAAAAGTCCAATTTGCTCTTATGAACCTACTAAACAGTCAACCTATTGTCATTTAAACCACTGACCTCCAGGAGAATCTCAAAGGGCCGAGGTTCTCCTGTCCCAAGAGAAGTAGGGTGAGTTCTCTTGCTTTATGTTCTCCCCATCCAAACAGAGCCTGGGGGTATGGAATGAATGAAGTAGGAGAATTTCATCAAAGTCTTCATCCTGAGCATGGTTAATAATTTCCATATTATCTTAGGTAAAGCAAGAGATCTTGCAAGCTAAGGAGTTGCCTTTTTTTCCTGGATCAAGAGTTAAGCAGAAATTGGCATGGGTTGATATTTGAATGGAGTTCCAAATGAAGAATTCTTACTACTGATGTTGCATACCATTTTTGCTATTTTCATTTTATTTTCTTGGGTTTGTGTGTCTCGGGTGATTCATTGACTATACTGCAGTTGATTCCGTACAGATTTTTTCCATTTATTTAATAAAATCCATGATCTCTAGAGTTAAAATAGAACTTTATTTTGCTTATTCATAAAAATTATTGTAAATGCACTGTTCAATTGCAGGATGACTTGGAGGAAATGAAGAAACAGTTACTACAAGAATTTTCACCTGATGATGCTTTTCCTCTGGGAGTTCCATTATTCATGGAGACACCACGACCATGTTCACCACTTGCTCAAGAGTATCAACCTTTTGACGAGGTTATAGACTTTCTATAACCATTATTATTTTTTAATTGTTACTTACCTTCCACCTTCATCTTGTCCTGATGGAGAATATAGCGAAGGGTGTTTCTCTAATTATGTTTTTTTTTCCTCTAGATCATACATCCAGGTTCATTGACGGATGATGATCCTTTCCCCGACGGAAGTGGAAATCTATCAGATCGCAAAGCATCTATCTCTACAAATGTAATTGATGTATTGAGTGTCAACCAACTGCTAGAGTCGGTATGTAATGTTTCTATGTCACATTTTGGCTATGTTTGATAGAAGCCCAAAGGTGCAAGGATTCCTTTAAAAACATGGATTGAATGTGCAAAAAAGGATATTATGGACTGCAGGGTAACAGGCATGGTTTTTTATTGGATTGAATGGAAGAGACTTGAGAAATTCACCTCAAGATAGACGAGAAATAGTACCTATAATGATTATGATGATTCATCAGCCTCTTGCCCAATTTTTGTGATTATAAAATATTTAGCTGATGGTTAACTATTTTAATGTCACTAAATCTAACAGAAATTTGTGCTGAATATTGCAATATCTCTGTTTGGATGACCACCAGAAGTATGACAGAACCTTTGTTATTTTATATTGAAATGTCGCAATAATATGCTCTCAAATGCATTGTTCTTGTTGATGGAAAAAAAAAATTCTATTGCAGTTCATACATTTCAATTCAAAATGATTTCAGCTTCTTCTTTTGAAGATGCTTAGACATGTGTCATCATATGCTTTACAGTAACAATGTTTCAAAAAAAATATGCTTTACAGTAAGAGACACTTGGTATACAATCCCTGAGAAAGGCATGAAACTACCTATAAGGGTAGGGCTGTGCTTCAAATGAAACTGACATAAAGCTTCTTCTGATTCAAAATTTTGGTACTTCTCACTACTAGAATTTTAGAATACATAAAAGTCCTGTTAAATCTTCAAGTCAACTTAAATTATAAATTGGAAAGAAGAGGCCCAGGTCCTGTTCTATATTTCAGGTGCTCCCTTTGTCCATTGGAACTCAATCCTTACGACTAGTTGAGCAATATGATTATGGTCTTCTTTTTTGGTGGGGGTGGGGGGGTTATAACAAATTCTGTTGTGCCTACATGATTTGCAAAATGAGAATCTTTTACTGATGTCCTTTTTTGGTGTACTCTTCTGCCTTCTTATTATTATTATTATTTTTAAAGAGGTAAGAACAAAAAAATTATTGAGAAAGAAGAAAAGAAGGGGGCACATCACCCTAAGAGGGATTGGGCAAAAGTAGCCCCCAAGAGATAAAACCAGGCTTCAATTACAACCAGACCATCAAAACAATAAACAGCCAGGACTTGTATTCTAGTCATCCAATCCTCATCAAAGGAGATTCTGGAATGCCCCACAAAGTTGTTAGTTAGTGCAGCCCATTGGCAAATAGATGCTTTATACTACTGGATGATTGACTTGCAGAGATAAAGCTTTATCTTCTAATGTGCGTTACTCTCCTCTCAAACTGTCCAACAGATTGCCAAAGTACCATTTTCCATGGACTTTGGACCTTCTTAGGGAAAGGCCCCAGATGCCATCTGTCAATTATAGAATTCAGGGAAATGAAAAGGATCCAAAAAATGGTGAAAGCATCTAAAAAGGAAAGCCAAATATGAGAGACATAGGGCAATGAATAAAAATATGAGCAGCAGATTCATAACATCACCAACAAAGGAGGTAAATATTAGGAAGGGAAGAAATTCCTGGCAATTAAGTCATCCATAGTCAAGATTTTACAAAGACAAGCAGCCCGACAAAGAGCTTTTACCTGGAAAGGTACAGCTGGTTTCCCAAATGGATTTAAAAGGGAAGCAAGAAGAAGGAGAAGAAGGCCTATTTTTTTTTTCTAATTTACATGTGGGAAACCGCGGGATACCCAGCGTAAAACCCCCATGGGTGAGCCCACTACCCCTAGGGCACACCAAGGTTAGGCCATGAGGGCTCAAACCTGCAACCTCCCACTTCCTGAGACGGGAGGCAACCAGTTGAGCTACACCCATGTGGGTCAACAAGGCAATTATCCTAACCAGACCAAACAACAATAGATTTGTAAAGAAGGCCTATTTTAATTCATGTGAACACCGTCTTCTGTTTTAGCTGACATAAAAAATTATGTTATATCTGTAGTTCTGAATCCTGCAATATTTTGTTCTTTAGATACATTTAGTATTGAGAAAAGTAAAATTTTCTAGCTTAGAATGACACATCTACAAAATTACTTGGTTTTGTTCTCTGCATTCTACAATTATGGTCTACATAAGTATCTAGTTTAATTACCAAAGTGTGTCCATGGATATTTTGTCAACTATACAGCTGTTTCGTCTCCTTCTTTTCTTAACAAAAAAAAGTGTTTGCTGCTACTAAATTCGGTTCATCTTGGTCTGATTATGGATACCACTGACAGGTTCTTGAAACTGCCCGGCAAGTTGCTAGCTTCCCAGTATCTACCGCACCTGTACCTTATGATCAAATGAAAAACCAGTGTGAAGCCCTTGTATTGGGAAAGCAACAGAAGATGTCAGTACTACTAAGTTTCAAGCATCAACAGGAACACATGCACTTAAGCTTGCCAGAGATAAATGATGGAAATGGTTCTGATGGTTCACAAGAGGTAAGATAATCAGAACTGTCATTCTGTTTTTGCTGACTTTTCTTGATTTATGTTAGATTCTTTGTTGCACTGTTGATCTACATATTGGGTTCTACGTCCTTTAAAAATTATGGAATTCCAATGTGCCAAAAATAAAAATTAGCTCAGGATGCATTTGGGTTTTTAATCCTCTGGCTGAGGGTCAGATCTTATCCTTGGGAAAGGCTGAAAGGGAGACAAGATCATGCTAACAACAAATGCAGGAAATAAGTCTGTGGATGTAAATTGTAATTTGAGATCAGGGACGGGTCATGCCCTCAAATGTTGTTTCATTTGGGATGGGCACAAAAGGAAATGCATAAGGTGAAGTTCAGATTTTTACCTATAACCGTGTGGTGGGTTTGTTGTTGCCTGCCTGTCTTGGTCTTTCTTTTATCTTTTTTGTGACTAATGAAGTTACCTTTCAAAAAAAAAAAAAAGTTTAGATTGCCCAGCTTCCCCCCAAAACTGACATCTATTTCTACTCTACAACCGTGAGTTCAGAACTGGTCCTATATATTTATCAGGACATTTAAATGTAATTAGACATGACAACGGGTTGATTCAGGTCTATTTTTGAGGTTTGGGTCTGTTTCGGGTCTTGTTAAACATGTTAAGTTGGTTTGGGTTTACCCATTTAACTAAAGAGACTTTTCTAGTGAGGCACATGCCAGATCACTTTTAAAATGGGTTTAGACCTCACATGGTTGATGTATTGCAGATAGACGTGGCAATAGTTGAGTCAATCGGGTCTACACTTTTATAAACGGGTTCAGGTTGGATCTATCCATTTATTAAGTAGGTTGGGTAATCAGGTTGGTTCAATTTTGCCAGGTCTAATGTAACAAATCCAACATGATAGTAGTTGGTGAGGCATGTTCTACATGTCTATTATGTGTATCTGATTCCAGGATTACTATTTTCATGTCTTTACATTATAGCTGTGTTTGGTTGCAAGAACAGTGGAAATGAAGTGGAATGGAATTCCAGTCATTTTCATTCCCACTAGTCTTGTAACTAAACATAGCCTGTGTTGTGAAATGCTCTTGTCAGATTCTCTGCTTCCAAGTGTTTCAGATTCTTATGTTCTTGGTCTGTTTTGTTGCTCTCAGAAATTGGATTTCTCCAAACCAGATTCAAAATTAACTGAATCTATTGGAGGCTGTTGTTCCATCAGCGAGTATAAACAGTCTTTCAGGTTGCCACCTTCAAGTCCATATGACAAATTCTTGAAAGCTGCTGGTTGTTGAAGAGTTTGGTAGTGTGGTATACATATGTAACTCTGCTGTAAATTACAATTTGTTTAGTCTCTGATGTTAAATTTTTTGAGAATATCATGGGTTATTTTTTCATTCTTTATTTGAAGCAGCTTAGTATATTATTATATATTATTTATTATTTAGAGAAAAATGTCCACTGGGTTCTCGATTTTTTGTCGTGCCCATGGTGCACTGATGGTATATGCTGTCATTTTCTCATTTGCTCAGAGTTCCAGTCTTAATGAAAATGTCACAAAATCAAATGTTTTCCTTGATCGCAGGTCTTCATAGTTCAAACGGATGGTTGAGACCATAGTTAAAAAAAAAAATTGGTGACTTGATCTGAGATTATTACTCAACTCGATAGGATTTTGAGTCAAGCAAGTCAATGAGTTTATTGAAGATCCTGAAAAAATGTGGTATCATTCTCGAGGTATTAACAGTGATTGATAATATTGAGATATTTACCAAATTTACCAAGTCAATGAGTTTACCAATCAAATTTCGGATTTGATCATTTGTCTTGTGTCTTGATCTTTAAAAATTGATTTTGTATGGCTCATTCGATAAGGTGAGGTGATTCAAAATTATAAAATTACACTTATACTGTATCTATATGTTCGTTTACACATCTCATCTGATTATATGCTCTAATGGTCGTTTTTAAGATCATTCTCTCTGGTGGAGACCGTACTTGATAAAGATGAACATTAATAATTTGCAATCATAGGTATTATGAGATCATACTTAAATGATTAAATATGAATTTGTTTGCTTAGAAGTTTCCCTCTGAAAATCACAATCATTCTCTCTAAAAATTGTTAGTAAAAGGGGGGCACATCTATATTGTGTTTATGTTGAGGTGAAACTTGGGTCGGGTTTTAACCCGTCCTGCACAGGGTTTAAAAAACGTTATCGGCCGATGTATCGACTGATATTTTTCTCTCTCCTCCTCTTTTTAAAAAAAAAACTGCCGATATCGGCCGATATTGTGAATATCAACCGAACCGATATGATATCGACCGATATTCGGCTCTCCAAAACCGATACATATCGGCCAATACGATATGTATCGGCCGATATTTTGACCCCTGGTCCCGCATGACCCAACTCGAGAAATCAATGGGTTTGGGTTATGTTTTGTATATCTTGGATCGGTTCGTGTTGAAAAAAATAAATCCGCATGAAATTTGAGTAGGATTGGATTGAGAAATTCAAAAGAAATCCGACTCCACCCAATCCAAGTGCACAAGTTATAAAACAGCACTCGGGTGGAGTCAGGTTGGGTTGAGTAACTTGGGTCAGTAATTCGGGTCAAGTCGGGTTAGGTTCAATAATTTTTTACATGGGATGGGATGGGTTGGTTTTAGTGAAACCCCACCCGAGTTTGAGCCCTTTGTTTATGGTAGAAATGCCTTAAACATGTCCTGAGGAAATTATAAAAAATCTTAATGGGGTATGAAAAGGAACATCCATTCTTGAATTAGAGAGCGAGGACCGAACAAATCCATGGCTTCCTGTCATAAGCTCTTCGTTGATGGTTACAGAGTTTTATTGGTAGTTCTAGTTATATAATTTTGAAGGTCGGGAATAATCTAATTATTAAAAATAAATTACAAAATATAGCTGTAAATATTTAAAAATAACATAATTTCTTTCCATTTGATAAATGGATATGGGACTGGATCCACCGATTGAAAGTTGAAACTGCTCTACAAATCTTAACATCCATGGTTGAAAAGTCCATTTATCTGATACCATACTCGTTTGTATCTGGATTTGGGTATTGATCCTTTTTGTGTATCTTGGATCAGAAGTAGACCCAAGTTGTATAACAACCATGTTCAATCTTGATTCTTGATTACTTGATTTGGATCAATGTTCTAAAAATCAAACCGTCTTTAAGAGAAGGTGGGATAAGATAGGGTAAAACTGAAGTCCAATCATAGTCAAACTCAGTCAAACCATGACATCAGTGTTATTTCATAAATAATATTAATTAATCAATTAATTAATAATAAGAAAAAATATTACTATACAAAATAGTCTTAACAATCCAACTACACATGTTCCATCAATGCCTGAAAAAAGAAGCCAAAACCAGTGTCCACTGAATCAGATTTGATCTGATTTTACGAATTAAAACCTCTTCTGAAAGAGCTTTGCCATTTCTTTCCAGCCATACGAACCAAAGAATAGGAAAAGGACCTGAAGTCCAGGAGGATATTAGAGCCGACTAAGAAAGAGGAAACACCAAGGCAAAAAAAATGATAAAAATAGAATCAAATGGGCTCAACAAAAGGACAATGAAAAATAAATGATCAATTGATTTCTCGTCTTTCCAACAATGTTCAAAGAACCATGAGGAGACCAATTTATACTTAGAATGGAATGGTACAAAAATAACCGTTATTTGAGAAGACCCATCACGATACTTTTTGGGCGTATGGAGCAATGGAGACTCCTTATTGTATTTATATCAACTGAGAAGTATTGTATATATAATTTTTTTCATTTTTCTCTTTGCATTCTATCTGAAAGCCATGTATAACTCTTCTATACTTGGCTCTATCTCACTTGTACCTTGTACATGATTTAATGAATTCAATTCATTGTTACTGTTTCAAAGAAGAGTTCAAATGCTGGCCTGATGGGATAAACCGGGACAATGTTGGTGATGTCATCATTTTCTCTCTCACTTTCCGGTTACTCGAAGCAATTCATTGCATCCATGAAAACGTCAAAATTAAAAAGAAATGTAATGCTTGCATCCCCACCAGGGCAGCACTAGAGTGCGACACCCATCAGAGACACCATAGATTCAAACCAAAAGCATCAACAACTTGGTAAACAAAATAACCAAGCAGCACTGGTACACATCACATAGAACAATCTTACGAATCAGGAATGCCTAAATATTCCAGATGGAAAACATTAAGATTTGGGCTCCAGTACCATAGCTTACAAAATGCGATGGATAAATAGATGATGATGATTGAAAAAAAAGGCAATAGGCAAGTAGGCCCAAAACCTGCCATACGTCAGTTTTACATCTCTGAATTCAGCAAGCCTGGGAGGGTATGTTGCTCTTGCGCCAGGTCCAATAGTTTAATCGCATTGAATCCAAATTCGCCAAAATGGAGCAGATAGTGCTTGCCAATTTGACATCTGCTGGTTCTGAGTCTGAATCGATTAAAGATTCAGCAATTTTCCGAAACTCTTCACAAGGTTGGAAACCATAGCACAGAAGATCCAAAAGCAGGCTCCAAGCAAAAACACAATTCAGATTTGTCCTTAGGACCTCCAGACATAATGTTGAGACATGCGGATCACTTATAAACAAATTGCTATCGCCTTTGTATAAACCCCGTAGATATCTCCAGGGACTTTCATTTTCAGGATTGGCTTTAATTGCTTCAGCTGTGTATCTTACTTCGGAAGCTCTCATGGTTTGCAGGCCACCCAGAAGAGGGGACCTTGTTATGACAAAATACCTCTGTGAAAGAGAAATAAGCTCACTGATCGGCAAAAGCAATTTATATATGAATAACTAAGCTTTCATACAAAAATGCAAACTAACCCATGTCGGGGTAAGCATAACTGTGAAGAAATGAAGCATAAGGGTATGTTAGTTGGTTTCTTGGAAAAATGAATTCTAACAAGAGATGTTCCTTGGATAATGGCTAGACAAGAATTCAATTTTTAATCTAAAATATTTCCTATATCCATTTGCCACTAACATACACCGGAAGAAATTGGTCAATAAATCGGTCAGGCAAGGTTGGGTTAACTCATTTCATAAATGGGTTAAGATTGGTAGGTATTGGATTGGGTCCACAGTTCAATTAATGGATTAAGTAAATCAACATATTTAAGTTCCGTCAGGTATTCAGGTTGAGTGGGCCCATGTAATAAATAAGTTATCTTAGATATGAATCAAATTTGATCCATTTAATATCATTTGGGTTGGGATAACCTTTTGATAAATAAGTCATTTCAAGTTGGGTTAACTCATTTAATAAACGGTTTGAGTTGGGTTGGGCCGACTAATTTAAGATTGGTCAAATGCTCAAGTTAGATTTTAGGTCATGTATGGGTTGGACTGACCCATCTAAGATTGTTTGGGTTGGGTCAAATATTAATAAGAAGATTAGGTTTGGTACAAGTCGGGTGAGTTAAGCTTTTAATAAATGACCTCAGTTGACTATTGAGTTGACACATTTAAGATTGGCCATCCAGTCAGATCAGGTTGACTTGTTTAATAAATGGATCAAGACTCATTAGGTCACCCCTTTTAAAATGGACCAGGTTGGGTCAACCCATTTAATCTACGTCGGGTTAATCCATTTAACAAATGGGTCGGCTTAGGTTAACTCATTTAAGCTTAGTCAAATCGTGTCAAATTCACTTAATAAATAAATCGAGTATGTGTATGATCAAGGTATACATGGATAGCAAGCAGAATTATTGTAGAAAAGTGTAGAGCAGAGAAAGCAAAAATCTGTTACAGAAGCAATCTACACATGGGAAGAAAATGAACCAACAGAAACTGGAACATCTATACCTGATTCCATGCAGAATTATTGTAGACATCATCTTCAAGAAGATGCTGACAGTAATCCAGCTCTTCTTCCCACCCACCTAAAGTCTGAAGAACCCACTGCAAGAAAAGAACATTCTTTCAAATCCACATTTGAATGCCCTAGCATGAGCTATTAATCTGACACTGACTTTCGCACCAGAAAGAGTAGAGCTAAGGAAATTCATTCAGAGGCAGTGTATGCATAGCTCCTTTGCTATAATTTTTTTTTTTTGGTACTCTCTTGGTGTAAATGCAATGGCTTGAAAAGAACCCTTCACAACCTCACATTGAATGGGCCTATGCTGTATCCCAGCAAAGTGCACAGTTGGTTGGGCACCAATTTTGCACTTGTACCCCACACCATGATGATCAGGATACAGGACTATTGTAAAGTGGCCCCATAATGGGCATAAAGCTTCCTGACTGGAAGATGGAAACAGAATATCAGTAGCCTACAAAATTCAAATAGACTACTAGAAAAAAGCATCACCAATGATGCAAGTTCAATGGGAAAGAGCTATAGTACAGAGGTCCACAATCTTCAAGTCAGAAGCATTTTAGGCATAACATATCTGAGGTGGTCCAGTGGGCCCTCCACAGTCCAGACCATAACTGAGCCATGGACTGCTAGTACAAATGAGTGTCAAAGAGCATTTTCTTAGGTGCACAACCATGCAAATTCTATAACAAAAAGTAAACTCCAATTCATAGGGCAACCGTACACCTCAGATAATCAACGGTAACATGTTTGTCATAAGAATGCTACATCAATCAAATCATTAAAACTAGATATGATAGTGGAGAGCATGACGCATACCTGCCTGTGAGACCAAACATGATAATTTTTAGCATCAAGATCAAGTATATTCTGGGTAAACTTGAGTTCCTTGTTCACAACTTCAGTTCCCAATTTCTCCACAAGCCACCGCCTATGATGCCTGCAGACATATTGATCATACCATAGGATGCGGGTTAATCAAATTCACCTGTTTATTTTATGGAATGATATCAAAAGCACTGTTCACAAAGCACTACGATAAACGAAAACTATATTTATATCAAGGGAAAAAAAGGTCATCACTGAATTGCTACTTTCTTGTTAATCTAAGTTGGCTTTTTGAGTTCCACTCTTCCATTTAAACCCTATGATAAACCATAACCTCCCTCACTCCATAATCTATCATATCCCCCCACACATATGTCCCAACATGGAAACCCAAGAAGATTCAAAAGGGTGAAAACAGAAAAGATTGAAGACGAAGAAAGGATTCGGCATAAGGTGTATACACAGATTGGCTACCTTGCCTAACATCCCAAAAATGGTAGGAAAAAAAGGTCAAGCAGATAAAATAGATGACTTGACAAAGCCCATTCTGGATAAGAAAATAAATGTTCACATCTATAAGTGAATCAGGTATGTAATCTGATTCTCAATGAGGTAAGCGGCTTGAATCCCAGTGAGTGCTGCATGAAAGGACAAACCATGAGATAGGAATGCTTCGGCAATCATTTACATTCTGTTCAAGAAGAGCCAAAACATTCTATTCCATCCCCCCAAGTGGGGTAAGAAATCCATAACATTCCACTGGAAATAAAATGATTCCTCCTTATAAAAGGATTTTTTTTAGAATATGTAGGTAATAAACTACTATTTTGCATTTTGTTCTCTTTCTAAATAACCTTAACTTCTCTCATTACTATGAAGGCCGTGAGTACACATCCCAACACGAATGTCAAACATATTTCTGAGAAAATCATGTTTCTTACAGAAGGCATCGTCATTGTTACATAGGTACTTGCCAGCTGAATCATCCAGTCACATGTAGTGACCACATAAGCTTTCATGAATGAAGATGTTTAAATGACGGATATAGTATCTCTTACCAAATTTGATAGTTTTTTTGGTTACGTTCAGCAATCTGTTCAACAAAATCCATTTCATCATGCAAGTCAGCATTAAGTGCCTCGAGCACCAGACGTCTGAAATGCCACACCTACACAAATGGACATAAAAAAGGCGCATTTTAGTTGATGGTTTATGGACAGAACAAGCAAGTTAAGCTCTCTAAAGCTCTCTACTTTTGAAAGTATTCATGCAACACAGAAGTAAAACTATTGGCAAGCCATCAAACAGAAGCCTCTGAGACAATGTAACCAGGCACTTCTCATCAATAAAAAATATCTAATTTGAATGGAGTCATGACTTAAAAAGAAAGAAAAGGGAAAAAGAAAGAGTTTATCTAAGATCAGCTTTATGAGTTTTTCTCTTCCATTCTATCCTACAAAAGGCCATACCCTCTTTTACCCTACAATCCTTCAGATCTTTCCTTGTCCCTTCAGGCCCAGCTCAAGCCCTAAGCTAAAAAAGCAGCTGCTTTAGGCCCCCGTGCGGAGGGGGGGGGCAAAATTTTAGCAATTTTTAAGTTACCGCACTACCACCACAAAACCCTAAATCCGTGACTCTCTCCTCTCCTACCGCAAAACCCCTATTCTCTTGCCTCCACTCATTCCAGCCAGTGCATAGCCTTCCTGTCGCCACACGGCTCAGCGCAATGGGAATCCTGTTCCAGCCCACTATCGGGCCTGCCGATCTCTCCAGCAGCAATGCCGCCCGTCTCATGTCTGATGAGGTGTTGCAATCCCACCCTAGTTACTCGTCATATTACTATTCACTTGATTTCTTTGAACTCATTGAGGCAAGTGGACTGACCGGTAGAACCCTTCAAATCCAAGCAAGTTTTCTTATCGAACGATTTTGCAAAGCACTTAGAGGTGAAGGTTTCAAACACATTTTAATCTATATTTAATTTACTGCATTTTAATTTCTTAGTGATGCATGTGATGGAATTATTAAATAACTAGATGAAATTTCATGATATGATGTCTTGTATGTGATTGATGAATTATTTTTATTAATATAATTAAAATTTTAATTAAATATTATTTATAATAATATGTTAAATACTAAGAAGTCCCCATTTAGAACTTTTGCCTTAGGCCTTCAATTTGTGTCGAGATGGCCCTGCGTCACTTCTAGTAATGTCTCAAATGGCCTCCCTCTCCTCCTTATGCCAGAAGTAGGTTTTAACTGGTTTGATGTTCTTCCCATTTTATGACATGGCTCCTTTTCAACTTAAACAAATGGACATCTTCTGTTTACCACTAATATAATGCCTAGTTGGATGAAGATTGTGGTTATATTGAGGGAAGGGTGAACAAAATAATTATTTGGGATGGACATTTCAACTTCTGATGAGTTTTTTACCATCTAGTAGACAAGGTGCAAATGGATTTATCTAGAAATTGTTAGACTGCACTTGGTTTGTGTCCAAATCTCAAGAGATTCCAAGCAATTCATTGTTTGAGAATGGACCATTCTTCCTCTCCATGTTACTGTTCATTTAATTTAATAAATTGAATTAATGTAAACAATGCTTTCCCTAACCTGACTGAGGAACCTTCATTCCTTGATGAAGGAGCGCAAATAGAATCCATATGGGGCTTTTGTTGTCCATATCTAGACTCTTTCAGCAACAGTGCTATGAATTCCTCATTGCTCATGTGCAGTCAAGAGTACAAACCTACTAGGATACCAATTATATCAAAACCATTCTTTTCCTTTTATACTCATGATATTTAGTAACACCCACCACCAAATAGAAGGGAGAAACCACCATACCAGAAGGTGACTACACTCCAGGCCCCTAGTCTCAAACTGAGGCTTTTATTTTGAGTTTAATTTTTATGATTTAATCTGGACATCTTGGTGTTGTAGACGATAACACTGTATTCCCTTAACATATCAGAATCAGAAATACACGAAATAAAAATATTCATATATATTTTAAACATCTAAATAAGCGTACGCTACAGAAAATTAGACAACCTGACTGGGAGTTCACTTTAGGCTCCATAACCATTTTTCAGCTTGTGGAAAAACAAAAACTAAATCAAATTTTCCAAAAAGACTACAGATTTTTTCTTTTACAAATATACTACTAAGAAATAGAATTTCCACAATTTGATCAAGCTAAGCATGACAGAGCGATGAAGGGTGGTATTCTTACAGTATAGTTTCCAGGATTCATTTCAATGGCATCAGCTGTGAGGTCGAGAGAACGAGGGCTGCGCTCATCGGAGAGATAGACGGCTCGGAAATAATCCATGGTTTCACGGAAATCGTCTTTGTAGACGATGGAGACCACGGGGTTGGGGCCATCGTCTTGTGGGATCGGCTTCACATCCGACCATTCTGACCTCTGGCTGTATGGAATTTTCTCATCTTCATCTGAATCCATATCTCGCAAGAGATGAAATTGATCACGTGAGGGGAATATTGCAGATCTGGTTTAGGGAAAAGGGTTTATGGGTTTCCCAATTCTGTGGAAAACTATGGTTTTCTTTCTTTCAACGGGAATTATTCGATTCAGAAAATGTTTGGGAAAGAAAAAAGGCTTTAAGATTGTTCAGAAATTGTGGAACAGGGAGAAAACAGGTTTTTTATTTAGTTTTCTTCAGCAGCGGATCGAAGGTCCAGTCTGTTCGGATTATTACTTGGAACTGATTCAGAGAAATTGGTATGTATGACCTCTTGCTTGAAGTTTAGTAGTTAGGGGTGAAACTCGACCCGACCCGACCCGACCCGACCCGACCCGACCCGATACGATAAATCATGCGGGCCGGGTCAGTGGGTCGGGTCGGGTCGGGTTGAGAAGACAAAACCTCGTATGAATTTGAGTCGGGTTGGGTCTGGTTGAGATGATAAAAACTCATATGAATTTGAGTCGGGTTGGGTCTGGTTGAGATGACAAAAACTCCTATGAATTTGAGTCGGGTCAGGTTAAAGAATTTTTCAAGTTAATCTGATCAAACTCGTTAAAAATTAGATAAAAATGAATTCAAAATACAGGTCGGATTAAATTCGAGTTGAATCGGGATAAAATTCTGGTCGAATCGAGTATTTCTAGTCAAAAGCTCAAGTCAAGTTCCATATTTTATTGATTTGGGTCAAGTTGGATTTTAAGAAACGAAGTTTACGAATAGTGATAAGTTGTCTGCTATCATTTTAATATTAATTTAATCCAAAGACTCTTTGAATGCATGGAAACAAATCTTGGTTTTTAAAACCTTGATATCGTATCGGTGGATATCCGATATATATCGTCGATATTGGCTGGGGATTTAAAAAAAAATATAGAGAGAAGAATTTCTCAACGGATATCTAGATTTAAATCTCTGTTTGAAAGTCTGTAAAGATTAGTTGCGATTTACAAACAGATTTACAACGAACGAGTCTTATACTCTTCTATTTGATAGCCATTCTCCTAGAAAAGTAAATTACTGATGTAGTGAAAATGGATTTCATTTGATTTATTTAAAAAATTATTTAATAAAATTTATTGAAAATGGTTCAGTGCTTTTCTCCTTTTTTTTTTCCCTGGTTGTCTCCTTCTCTCAATGTTTTTATGGATTTTTATTAGGTCCCTAGTGATTTAGTGGTGTGGGACATCTATTTTTACTGAAATTTAATTGATAGGAAAACAAATTACTTTTTAGCCTTCTTGCATCTTCATGTTACCACTTATATTCTGCCTTTTCTTAAAGACTCTATTGTTTAATAGCCCATCATTTGGATGAAATTTTATTTTATGTGGAGTAATCGGTGTGATGATGCTTCTTTGGTTGACCCAGTTATACAGTCCATGAAACCCCATTACAGGCTACTATTTTTGTGAAGTGTTTAAAGTTTTATACTAATTTTTGAGAATGTCTTCTCCCGTTAGAGACTTTTTTTCCTTTTTTTTTTTAATGAATTTACTAACCATTATTAAAAAAAAGTTTTTGAGAATGAGTTTATTTCAAGAATATTATCATATTATGATTTTTTAATACGGTAAAGTATAAAATTTTCATCTGCATTCAAGATATGAATAATTTCATATAACACTTAAGATAGTTTTTTAGAGAGTTTTACCTAAATTAAGAATTTTATTATGTCATGATTTTTTTATTTCTTTTTAGTCTTAAAAAATTGACTCAACGGTATCCATAAAAAGTTGGATGGCCTTGACCTACAAAAGTTTAGAAGGTCAAGTCAATAGAGTTGAAACTGTGAAATTTAGTTTGTGTTGGTTGAATCTACAGTTAGTAATGAAATGGAAAAGTGAGTGTTGTAAAAAGTCCTATGTTGGAAATAAGATAGTTTGAGAGGAGATTTATATGAGGCCACATCTCTCCTTATATGCAAGATGCCTTTTTGGCTTGCAATTGAGCCAGAGTGACAAAATTGTGTGGCCCTGTGTGAATCAAATCGGACAATATCTTACTCAATTAAATCTGAATTTTTAGGCCCCTGTTACAAAATGAGAAGAATTATGACAATTGTGTTTTTTTTTTTTTTTTTCTTTCTCCTTTAGCTTTGAAAGATGTAGAATAAAAAATAAATTTTTCCTCTTATTTCGTCCACTAAGGTCTCTTTGCAAAAAGTACAAAACATGATATTTTTCTCTTAGGAATTCATTTTCTACCTACAAGAAAATTTAATGAGAAAAAAGAGTGAGATATTTTTTAGTTGGTGAGAGAATGTGTAATTTTTTTATAAAAATAATTTTTTTTTAAAATATATACATTGAATTTTCATATTAGAGTTTACGGCATATATTGAATGACATAAATTGCATTCAAAAGTCAAATTTTCAGTAAAATTGATTTTCTCAAAAAATTAACATTTCCGTTTAATTATATAATTTCTTTTATTTGACGTTTCCATTGCTTCATCATTTCCCCACGCAGAGAGGCCACAGCCCCCTCTCTTCCCCACTCCTTGCAGGGAGAAGCCATGACCGTGGCAGCCGGGCTAGGATACGCATTGCTGGCCCTGGGGCCTGCCCTCTCTCTCTTCGTCTCTGTAATTGCCAAAAAGCCCTTCTTGATCCTCACTCTTCTTTCCAGGTTCTCTCTCTCAGTCGTTTCTCTCACATAATTCCTTATACAAATTTCACATTCTACTTCGTTATTGATAATGTCTCTTTCTGGGTTCTTGATTTGAAACTCCTCAGATGAGAATTCAGTGAGCACTTCTCTTGGGGCTTGCCTTGGAACCAGGTGATGATGGGCGGAAACGTCTATTGCTTTGGAAGTATAAAATCACTTCAATAGTTCAATCTAAGTACTTGGTTTTGAAGCCTGGAGCGCTTAGATCTAAGTTAATTTAATAGGGAGTGAAATTAGGTAGAGAATAAATTCAGATAATGGGTGAGGAAGCGTTGTGAATGTTGGCCCTACAGAAAAGTGCTCAAAGTGTTCTCAGTGAACTAATTACCAAGCTATGATCCAAAAATGATGATGTGGAATGTGGATGCAGCACGTTACTATGGCTGGTGAGTTTGATCCTGCTGTCAGTTGTATGGAGAGGATTCCTTCCTTTGAAGTCCTCTGCAATTTGGCCGTTTGGAGTTCTTTTGATCACATCAGTCAGTTTCCAAGAAGGGCTCAGGCTTCTCTTCTGGAAGATTTATAAGTACGTCCAAGTTGTGCTCAAACATTTGCAATAGTGAGAATTTAGTACTTATTTTGGATGGTGGTAATATATTGCTAGAGAGTAAACTTGTTTCTTCCTTAATTTTGGTGCTTCTTGTTATGTAAATAATTGCATAATTTTTGTTGGTTAATTTTGTGAAATGTAAATCAATGTTGGCCATGCAAGTGACACATTGGAACTGGGTCAGTTAATCATTGAATTTTCACTATGCGGCTGATATTGAACGCTTCCATGTGTTGCTATTCCACAATTTGCCAATCTTAACTGTGGATAGTGGAAGAGAGTTTTGGGTGTTCGCCTAAAATTAAAATTGCCACCCTCCAAATATGAGTGTGCTTAATGCAAAAGTGAAACATAGAAAGCCAAACCCAAATACATAGTTCTACCCAGTGGAAAAGTATAACTGAGAAAGTCAGCTCCAAATGGGTGGGATAGTTGTTTTGATGATGATTGATAATGGCTTAAAGTTGGGAAGCTGATGAAAGAGTTACCCAATATGATGCTGTATCTTACAAACTTGCTTTGTTTGGAATTGATTTATGCATTTTTTATGGACGTTGTTTAGGAGATTGGAAGATATGTTGGATGCTTTTGCTGATAGAGTTTCAAAGCCTCGCCTCTTTTTGACGGATAAATTGCAAATTGCCCTTGGTAACTTTCAAGCCACTTGTTGTCACTTCTCACCAAAATGACTTGTATTGAGATTGTTTATTCTAGAACATGTAATTGAATAGAAACTTGGTCATGGGTTATGTTTGTGTCATTTGAATGTCATGCTTGGTCTTCTCAATGTTAATGCTAACTCGGGGATAAATTAATGTTTTCATAATTTTATGGCCTGCCAAGGTCATGGATTAAACTCAATAAACTTTCCCAAAAAAAGAAGAAGAATTAAACTTAGTCTTATTTTGTTATTGTTCTAGGCTCTGCTGCATACTGATATAAATAGCAACACCTTTGACATATTTTTAAATCTATGCTTGAGAAAAAAAAGACAACACCTTAATTTCCTGGAAGGTTTACAAGTATCCTGTCCTGATTTGACAAAGCTTTAAGGACTTGTCAATACATATCTTTTGTTGCTTAGATGAGAGTTCATGTTAGTTCTTCACGGTCTTGGTGGAAGTAGACATTTTGGCCCAAGTATTTTGGACTATGGGTTGCTGATCTTACTAGCGATGATTTAGATTGGTATCCCCTTTTCTAGTGGTCTTATTTCACCTAATGCACATGCTTATTTCACTTTGTTCAATGATATGCAGCTGGTGGATTAGGTCATGGTGTAGCTCATGCTGTCTTCTTCTGTCTTAGCCTCTTAACACCATCATTTGGTCCAGCGACATTTTATGCTGATAAGTGCTTACATCTTCCATTTTTTCTTGTTTCTGGTGAGTTATCCAGTCTTCATTGTTTGTTAAGTTAAATTTATTTTATACTTGATTGAGTGTTTTTTTTTTTTTTTTTGGTTGAAAAGTTACTTGATTGAGTGTTTTGGGATAGGATGTTTCATTCAACTTATCAAAGCCAAATTTCCTTTCCATTTATAGATAAACATCATTGCAATGTTTGGGCCAGGTAGTTTTCACATGAAATAAATTGGTTTTTATTATGTCAATGGTGTTGCTCTGATGCTCTGTACAATTCTTTTGTT
The DNA here is from genome assembly GCA_013350335.1 of Chimonanthus salicifolius. Taxonomy (NCBI): domain Eukaryota; kingdom Viridiplantae; phylum Streptophyta; class Magnoliopsida; order Laurales; family Calycanthaceae; genus Chimonanthus; species Chimonanthus salicifolius. The sequence goes on from CM023537.1 coordinate 58,741,862, forward strand.
ATATAGTGACTATCTTTAATTACCTTCAGTCTGTGAATCATGTCACTATGATAGATAATTCTGTAACCATATCCTGGATTGTCACCAAGTTTACTGAGCTGACTGTTCATGCAAATTGTGAGTTCCTCCATGTGGCTGGGCTTCTCACTTGGTTATTGAACAAATTTTGAAGGTAATATATCAAGTAGTCTAAAAAAATCGTAATAGCTCCTGAGCCCTGACAATCAAAATGCTTAAACATAAAAGAGAACTCATTGAGTCAGTGATAAACTACTTAGCTGTGTCCAGGAATTGCTTATCTAAGATTATTTTACAAATCAAGCATTCTTTTCAACTCGGTACTTGGATCTTGGCAATTAACAAGTGATACATGGGTATGAGTCTGTTGGCAGTGACGACGACGGCACGGGGTTTGACTCTTTGCCCCTATGAATGCACATATACCTCATTATCATACTGAAACCTATGTCATTTTAGAACATTCATTTTCTGTTTAATCTTTTTAGGTCAAGTTGCTTATTTTCTTGAGTTTAGTAGGATGTCAAAGTAGATTCAGTTATCAATCCTAGTGAAATCACTTTCAGTTAAAACATATTTAAGGAGAGGAGCTCTCTCTCTCTCTCTCTCTCTCTCTTTGTTTATCCCCTTTTTCTTTTAGTTTTTCTTTTTTGAAATTGTAACATAACTTAACCTTCAGCTTTGTGGTGCACAATAAGCATGTACCAATTGCTTGATGAACTATTATGGGGTAAGATCGATCTCCTACGTTGTTTTGATTGTGGAATTGCGTCTAAGGGATCCTTTTACATAAAAAGTGTTGATGCATTTTTTGTATCTCAGCAACTTTTGAGACTAAGTTCCTCCATTAATTAGATCATCATTAAGAGGCAAAAGGTGCTGAAGTCTATCTTAGAGGTGATTATGTACAAGAGTCTCACCTAGGGTCTCAAGTGAAAATCCGATTGCGGATTGTTAGGTACATGGGTGGCCAATAGAAGAGGTTGCCATCAAGGGTTGTGTTGACTTATTATTTGGAAATCTAGTGCTTGCAGAAGACAAAATTCAAAGAGGTGAGTGACCTCATTGTTCGCTCTATCTAGGGAGGTAGGAGGCATTGTGGGATTGCCCAATCATCTATAAGTGCTTTTGGTGGCATTGTGATTGTTTAGGATCTCAACAAATTTGCCAAAGTGAATGTCTTCCTAGGTGATCTTGTTGCTAACCAGGTTTTGACTCTAAGCTTTGTTTATGGTTGCTGTGATGATGCTAGTAAATTTGCCTTTTGGGCTGAATTATTCTTTATGAAAGGAACATGGAAGCTTGACTAGTGTATGATGCGTTATTGAATTGCGAGTATTAATTGGAATTTAATTTCAGCCCATTTTAGATTTAGAGTACATTATTTTCATTCCCTTTTAATCTTTAGGGAACCACATTAAGCATTTAGAGTTATCCCTATCCCTTGTCCTGCGTCAGCAGTATCTGTGGGAAGACTTCGATTCTATTTGGTTGCCCCACAAACACACTGGTGGGACTAGAGTCTCTAGACAAATGATTGAGTGTTTAACAAGATCCAGATACACTTTCTTATCGATTTGCACGTCTTTAGAGGAGAATTTACTTGTCCCTACATGCAATCTTCCCCAAACTTGATAGATTTCTTGTATCTACTGGATGACTTGATCTATATAGGCATTCTAATGCCATTGCTTTCCCTATATCCAGCTTGGGTCATTGGCCCATCATCTTTAATTTTTTGAACACTCTTGTTGTCCCCTCTCCTTCTCAATTTCAGCTCATGTGGCTCAAGGTGCTAGGATTCAAAGACCTGGTGAGAAGCTGGTGATCTTTCAACCCCAAGGATGCGAGTGTTTTTTTTACTATAAATAGCTTATAATTTCAAACTCCTCTAAGGTAAGATCAAGGCTTGGAAACACTCTAGCTTTGGCTCTCTCGTAGCATCCAAGTCCACTATCTTAGATAGCAATCAAGGTAGATCTCTGATGAGGATCACAAACTTTGAGAGGAATAACTCTAAAGTATATGACTAAGTTTGTGTAGGAAGAAACTAAATGGAGGTCCTGATAAGATGGTTTAAGAATGGAGACAAGGACACCAAATTTTCATTCTGTTGGTTTGGTGCATTAACACCAAATTCTTCAATTTTGTAGGTTTGATGCATTATAGAGTAAACCGCATCAAAACTATTTCAACTGATGTTGTCTTCCTTACTGATAAAGATTCTTATGAACACTATTGTTGATTTCTTTACAGATTTATACTCTAATGATTTGTGGGAAAGGTTGCCTTTTACAGATTTAACTTACAAAAAGCATCTCCTTGAGAAGTTGACTTCCCTTGAGCAACCTTTTTTCCTCGAAGAGATCAAGAATTGTATTTTGGATTTGAATAAGAATATTAATGAATCGAGAAGATTCGTCACTCAATTTCCACAAACAATTATCAACTCATTTGGTCTCCTCGGTCAGCAAACTCAGCTGCCGATGAATTGGCTAGAGAAGGGGTATCTTAGACAATGGAAAGAGTTTTCCATCACTTGTAATTAAAGGGGTCTTTTTCTAGCAAAGATGCACTTTGATAATCTATTGCTTCTGTAATTATTTAAACATTTAATATATAACACAGTTATCTTTCAAAAAAAAAAAAGCATCTCCTTGAGAGATGTACTTCCCTTGAGCAACCTTTTTTCCTCGAAGAGATCAAGAATTGTATTTTGGATTTGAATAAGAATATTCTCCAAAGTTAAATTAGTATTTTTTCTTTTAAACTTAGATCCAACCTTTTGTAATATTCATTTGATGCATCCTCACTGTTGGATTGATAAGATAGGTAAAAATATTATCCAATAGTTTATTTTTAATCTTAAAAAATCAAGGGCTAAGATGATTCAGTGGGTCCCATTTTGTTACAATTAGATAGCACTCATGACAATTACCTGGCCATATAAATATTTTAATCATAGGGTGGACCCCACCCTTTGACACATGCAGTTAGAGCACCCAAGTGTTTCAGCCCAGGTGTCTGCCATTCTGCATGTTTATATGTATGTATGGATGGATAGATGTATGTGTATATATATATATATATATATATATATATATATGAATGTATCCCCTACGTATGTATGGGTTTAGTTTGCGAACTTGACTTTGTAAAAGCTAATGAAATGGTTTACTAGAAGTCTCTCCTCTCACCTTTTGAAGCTTGGATTTGAAGAATAAGTGATATGTGTGGATCTCAAATGTGTTTCTTTTGTGTACTTATCTGTTTTGTGCACTTAGTCAGGTGCTCTAAGAGGACACCTTGGTCTTAAAAAAAAAAGGGCTAGGCTATCTCCTGGGCTAGGCTATCTCCTCACCTTTAGATATATTTGTCGTTGTTGAGTTTTCTCATCTCAAAAGTTGTGAGTCTCAATCTCATTAGACGTTTCTAGGTTGGCCACACTTCATTGGAATTCCGCCACCTCCTAATTGTGGATGATACTATAATTTTCTGCGAAGCCATTGAAAAACACCTCATGAACTTGAGAACCTTAAAAATGGTTTGAACTCGCCACTAGTCTTCACATCAATTAACTTAAGAGCAAACTCTTTGGCATAAACTTTTGGTTAGTTGACCTCCAACAGCTTGTGTACATCTTTAATTGTAAAGCTGGGAACCTGCCTTCCACTTATTTCTCTCCCTCTTTGCCTCGATACCACTCACACTTCTTTGAGAAATTCCATAAGAAATTAGCTTTGTGGAAATCAAAATATCCCCAGCCTTGCTTGGTGGCAATGTGAGAGGAAAAAGTCTCATACCGCCTGGCAGGTGGATGGGGATGTGGGATTTAAGATGGTGCTCTCTCCCATCTAAGCATGAGGCCTTTTGGGCTCAAGAGTGATGCTTAGGTCCAATGCAAATCCATGCGGATCCATGGGGCCCAAAGTGGACAACATCATGCTAGAGAGACGGGTCGTTACAGAATCGGGCCTTCCTTGATGGTTTGGCCCATGAGACCCGACTTCTTGACCGACCTACCTACCATCCGACTCGAGCCCAGATTGAGACGAGCCAGACCCATACTCGAACTCATTAAGTTTCTGAATGCTTGCACGTATGAGTTTTCTCACACGTGCGGAGAAGATGGCTTTATCTTTCACCTCCTCCATTTGAAATTCAAATCCCTCAATTTCAGCTGCCTCAGCAGAGGCTGGAGTTACCCCATTCGCCGAGGCTTCCTTCCAATCCTTCTCCAAGGAACCGAGGGTTGCAGCTGCTACCTCTTTTCCATGCTCCGCATGTTTGCCACGTGTCGAGAGGTGATCCACCTCTTCCATCCTTGAATTGGCTGGTTTACCTGATGCGTATTCTGACCAGGAAAACTGGTTTCCCTGTTGGATTTTTCACAGCAGCACCGGGTAATCCACTTTGATGAGATTCAGGGATACCAATGACAGGATTTGATCGGAGATTTTGACTTCTAGAAGGAGTTTCACAGCCGAGCAATCCTCCCTCAAATTTCTATTATCGATCTCTACAACCTTTCTGGATCTCCTTCCATAGGTGAGAAGGAGCCTTTCTGACCACCCTTGGAGTGGAAAGCCCTAGGCATTGAATCCACACCCTCCTGGTATGCATGAAGATTTCTTGAGACCATCTACCGATCGATGACTGAGAGTTTTTAAGACACCGAGGGATTGCTTCCACCAACCTCTCCTCCTATGATTGCCCTTTTACTAAGAAGTAACCATCCCCTAGAATACAGATATCCGTGTTAAAAAACCGAGCCTCATTCAAGATCTTTCTGACCTGCACCTGGGAAGAGAAGCTAATGGTGCATACGGCCAGATCTCGCCAAGCCATCCTGGATTTTAATTTCCTCCTCCGGTTCCATCATCATCTCAAAGGATGGGCAGTGCAAATGCGAGTTTGGTTTAACCGTCTTTTCCCCATTTTCGGATGTTTCTCCACTGCTTCCTTCCAGCTCCTTCTGTCTGTAATTTTCATCTTACCTTTCATGATCCTTCTCCACAGCAGCTGTTTCTGGTTATTTTTGAGGAAGGACCTTATATCTGCCAAAATAGGCAAGGTTTACCAGTAATCTCCTTCCTTCAAGTAGAGTACCATTAAGACCTCTGATTGCTCTCTCTGCATGCATACTATCAGTCATCCTTACAAAACCAAAAACCCTTCCCATAGCATCTTTCTTCCTTGGAACAAAAGCATCCTTGACAAAACTCCATTGCTTGAAGAAGCCCCGCAACCAATTCTTGTACTGAATTATAGGAGATTAGCCACGAAAAGAGAGACCAGATCGTTCCCCTCCGACGAGCGCTGCTTCCTGCCAGTGACCTGTATCTACCCACCTCCTGTCTGCTGGGCTCTCGTCTCCATACTGGATCTGCCGTCTGTCGGCGATGCTTCTCAGGTACCCGCTGCTGTTTCCCTGCATTCTCTCTCTAGTCTATTAGCTTAAAAAGCTATCTGTTACTATCTACAACTGTTTAATCTGAAACTTTATGTTTATATCAATTTGAAGGCTCTCATTTCATTCCTTATATATTTTTAGGTGCATCTAGGGTGGTTATTTTTCTGAAAATTCATATTTATATCAATGTCCTCTCTCTCTCTCAAACACACACACACATAGACACACACATACAAACAAAAAAACAAAGGGCTAGCATTCCTATTCATGTTATCATGATATGCATTTTTAATTTTTTTTTTGAAAGATGATATGTGCATGTCTTGATAAGGTTTCTTGTCAATTCTAGAGGATGTTTATTTGACTGGTCCCTCTGTACTTGACAGCTATTATTTCTCTTGGATTTGTGACGATACATACTTTCTCAATGGTCATTGCTTTCAACGGATATGCAGAAGGGAGAAAACTTGACCAAATGTTTGTTCCTGCCGTTCATCTGATTGCTGCTACAGTGGTAAATATCTGAATAAAACTGACACTTGAGTACTTGATACCACTTCACTAGATTATCTACTATACCCCTGTAAATATAAGAGATGAACTGTCTTTGGTGAGTGTTTATTTCATGCATTTCAGAAGAAAGGAGGTTCTTTTCAAAAGACATGATTTGTTTTTCTTTTATTCTCCTCTTTTTCATTAAAAAAATACCACTGCAGTGAGCTTAGCTTCCTGGCTTCAATTAGCTTGTATTTTATGCTGCTTGTGAATATTATAATGAGATTGATCATTTTCTTTACAGTTTTATTTTAGAAACAAGAAATGCCATTTGATATACATTCTTTCTGTTCATCGTTTATTGATGGTTCTAAAATTTTGAAAGTTACCTGTCTCAATAGCATCCTAGAAACTAGGTCACCTGGACAAGTTCTTCAGATCTATAAAGCTTTTGTTCCACTTGGAATGGACATTCGGAGTACTCCATCCAGTTGTTTATCACTCAATTTACATTTTTATTTTGAACCATGACCATATACTACTGTGAGTATCATAATTTTTTATACTGAGGGCTAAATCCACAGTTTCATCATCATCATCAGGCCAGTATTTCCAATGAATGCTTGGAGTAAGTCTTATCTCTCATTGGGTGGAAGGTTGACTCTCATGAAATCGTGTCTAGTGAATCTTCCCACTTACTACCTCTCGTTGTTTGATATTCCGAAAGGGGTGGCAAAACGGCTAGAAAAAATCCAAAGAGATTTCCTGTGGGAAGGGAGAGAGAACTCGAAGAAGATACATTTAGTAAACTGGGAGGAGTCTAGAGATGTGAAGGCGAAGGGTGGGCTGGGAATCTACAATATTAGGGATAGGAATCATGCACTTCTTTGCAATTGGTTGTGGAGATTCGCAACGGAAAGGGAGACCCTTTGGAGGAAGGTGTTAATAGCGAGATATGGAGTGGGCGACCCTGGGGGTTGGAGGTTAGGTGATTCAGCCGCTAGGGCTGGGTCGTCGGCTGCAAAAGCCCTAATGAAGATCGGGAGTGGAGAAGGAAAGGTCGGGGAAGCGTTTCGAAGGGGGATTAGGTTGTTGGTGGGTACCGGTAGAAAGGTATTATTCTAGCAAGATACTTGGGTGGGGGCGAGGCCCTTAATGGAAGTTTTTCCCAGACTTTTTAGAGTGGCTCAGAATCGGGAAGCTTTGATCAGTGATTACTATAGCGAGGTTAATGATACTCCACTGTAGCTAATCTCTTTTAAGAGGATTTTGCGCGATTTCGAGAAAAGTTTCCACCAAACTTTGATTGGAATCCTAAGTGCAACCAATTTGTGGATCGAAGATGAAGACAAATGGATATGGTCCTTGGATCCGTCAGGATCTTTTTCGGTGAAATCAATCCTTCTCTCAGCTTATGCTTCACACTCGGTCTCACCTCCCATTTGCAGTTTGGTTGTGGAGATTCGCAACGGAAAGGGAGACCCTTTGGAGGAAGGTGTTAATAGCGAGATATGGAGTGGGCGACCCTGGGGGTTGGAGGTTAGGTGATTCAGCCGCTAGGGCTGGGTCGTCGGCTGCAAAAGCCCTAATGAAGATCGGGAGTGGAGAAGGAAAGGTCGGGGAAGCGTTTCGAAGGGGGATTAGGTTGTTGGTGGGTACCGGTAGAAAGGTATTATTCTAGCAAGATACTTGGGTGGGGGCGAGGCCCTTAATGGAAGTTTTTCCCAGACTTTTTAGAGTGGCTCAGAATCGGGAAGCTTTGATCAGTGATTACTATAACGAGGTTAATGATACTCCACTGTAGCTAATCTCTTTTAAGAGGATTTTGCGCGATTTCGAGAAAAGTTTCCACCAAACTTTGATTGGAATCCTAAGTGCAACCAATTTGTGGATCGAATATGAAGACAAATGGATATGGTCCTTGGATCCGTCAGGATCTTTTTCGGTGAAATCAATCCTTCTCTCAGCTTATGCTTCACACTCGGTCTCACCTCCCATTTGCAGTTTGGCTTGGAACAATTTGGTCCCTCCTAGAATTCAATTCTTTATGTGGACAGTTTTGAAAAAAAGGAATCCTTGTTAGACACAATCTTATGAGAAGGCGTGTTATTCCACCTGAAGCTTCAACTACGTGTCCTTTATGCGAGGTTGAGGAGGAAATTGTTGACCACTTGTTATGCAATGTCAATTCACATGGGTGGTTTGGTATTCGTTCTTGAGATTGGTAGGGTGTCCGTGGGTTCTAAGTGGTGATGTGGAGGAGCTAGTTGAGTCTTGGTCGAGGGGCCCCTTTAGAGGAAGGTATAGAGTGGCATGGAAAATGATCACGTTCGCTATCTCGTGGGCTGTTCGGAAAGAACGTAATGCGAGGATATTTGAGGGTAAGAAGGGGAACCTTATAGTTGTGTTTGAAAAGGCAAAATGACAAGTAATTGGATGGTTGTCTGTATGTAAGGGGTTTCGGAGTTTGAAAGCTGAGGATTTTACTTGTCTTGGGAGGAGTGCATGAAAGTCGTTAGTAAAGGCAAAATGAAAGTGGTCAAGTGGGTTGTCCCCCCTCTAGGTTCATGCAAATTTAATGTCGATGGGGCGGCAAGGGGTAAACTAGGTCCGGTTGGCATTGGAGGGATTTTACATGACGATAGGGGTAGAATGTTGGCAGCTTTTTCCGAGTCAGTTGGGTGGATGGAGTCTAATGAGGCTGAATTGTGGGCAATTAGGAGAGCATTTCAGGTTTGGTTTGGGTTTAGGAGTGGTAATCTTGTTATCGAAGGTGATTCTTATAATGTCATCGCTTGGGCTAGCAATAGGAATTTCCCCCCTTGGAGGTTGATCGGTGTTGCTAGGGACATATGGAGGATGTGTAGGCATGGAGGCGTTTCCTTTACTCATACCCCTCGATTAGCAAACTGTGTTGCTGATTTTTTGGCGAAAGCGGGTGTTGATTCACATTCTCCATCTTTGGAATTCTTCTCTTCCCATTAGCATTGTACTTTTGGGGTTGGGGGCTTCTTTTGGATCCTTGTTGGGAGGATGTTTGTGGTTTTTCTCTTTATTCTCTGCTTGTTTGTTTTTCCTTTTCTTTCCTGGCTCTTGAGTATATATCTCCTATACTCGGACCCCACTTTGTACTTTCTGTATTTCCTTTCTATTTTTAATGATATTTAGTCAATGTTTCAAAAAAAAAAATCAGCCAGTAATCCCATCTATCTGGGCTAGATCCACAATTTATTTACTTTAATTTGTTCTTATGGTAAATAGTTCATATTCAAAATACACTTTAGCTGTTTGCCGAAACTCAAGACAATGCTAAAAAGAACAGACATTGTCCCTCCTCAAATCCATTTTCCTTAGTGCTGGTGTAGATCTTTACTCTCTTCTCTTCTTGTCCATTGAAATAATCCAGTGCCTGTTGAGAAGCCCAGTCCACAATTGTATCAAGTCGGTTTTTTTTTTTTAAGACCAAGGTATCCAAACATCTCACCTGACTAATTCTTGGGGCTTGGGGCATGTGTAAACCTCCAATCCGCACATGCCAATGTAAGTCTATCTTCCCAAAGGAGCCCGCTTCTCTGCTCTCCCGCTCTCGTCCCTGAAACTAACCTGTCTGGCTATCCCAAATAATTGAAGATGACAATAAAGAGTATTACAGGTGCGGCATCCTTTTTGCATTTGCTTTTGAAGTTGGAGTGTTGAAAATTCTTAAATACATGTTCTTTTAGAGACTTTTATTGGCTACAATGGATATATAGAAGCCCTTTTTCTTAGGTTTTATGAAATTCACCATTAGTCACTAAATATGGTTTAACAGATCAATTCAAAGGATGCCAAGACGAGATCATCTTGGTCTTGATGGAACTTACGGTGGAAATGAATTTTGAAACTTTTTTTAAATGGAGAGAGACTGTTTTCTTTATTTGAGAAGCCTTCTATCAAGTTCTGTAATTGCTAAATCAAAGTTTATTCGGTTGATTTGTCCCCATGTGAGAATCTTAATTGGAGTTCTTTGCTGTTTAGGCATTTTGTAGTTTTTCAACTTGGAGTGTAATCAGTCTCCAGTGAGACCTATGGTTTTGCATTGTTTGGACTTGGCAACTGAGATGCCCAAGATGTCTTAATAAATTCAAGTCCCTTAGAATTTATTCAATGAGTTTTCTTCACAACTCATCTGATTTCTTAAAACTAGATTATTGATAGATTCTAGAAAGTAGTGTTTGTTATCCTGAGGGAAATCAGTTGTCATAATATTTGCTGGATGAATTGAAGCATTTTGTCTTTTGTAATCAAGGCACCTACTAATTTTTAATGTCTTGATTGATCTGGGACTTTGCACCTCTCATTTCAGACATTGATTAATCTTCTCCCTGGCGGGTGCATCTTTGGAGTTCCACTTCTCTATTTCATGGCTACCTTGACTTTACTGCATTGCGGGAGGATGGTATCGAGAAGACTCATGGAAAATCGAAGCAGAATGTCGCAAATACAGTAGTCGTTCCATTCTGTACATGTTTCATTATGCATTCACCAGTGGATGTTCTTGAAGTGAATGGAGTAGAAATGTTGCATTTGTACCCAATATTGGATGATGGGTAGACTTGTAGGAATCCAACGAAATGCCTCCAAATCCTTTGAATTGTATGATAATAATCATAATATAATGTGTGCATTTTTTTATCTTCCTTATTCTGAATTATAGAATGCACCCATATTGGACCTATCCCTGTTTTCAATGTTGGATGCTTATTCAATTTTGTTGTACTGCTTTGACATTTTTTTTCAAGATGACAAAGTATTATTACAAGTTTTCATCTTTGAAATCTATCTAAATCTTTGTTTGCTTGTCTCCATATTATTTTGTTCCTCGGGTTTCATTCATCTAATTTAAGTGGCCCACTGATTTGAATATATTAGACCTGAATAATTTATGGAACAGGTTGAATGAAATGGCTGAATCCGTATTGAGTCATTCTATTTTTTGTTTTTTAAATAGTTGACCTAACTTTACTTGTACATACTCTGGCATCTATTAAATGGGTTGACCTGATTATGCTCAAATTAACTCATCTATTAAGACATGTTGACCAACTCACTCAATCTAAAATAGGTTGGCCTAACACAATTTGTTTACTAAATGGTTTTACCTAATTGGCCTGATCTTGACTCATAGTTAGGCTCAATCTATTTGTGAAATGGGTTGGCCTAACTTTAGTATTTAATGAAGGCTGATTGAACTAAGTCCAGATGCAGTCCATTCATTTATTTCATAGGATGCACAACTTGTTAGGTCTTTAATAGTTTGAACAATGGTGGTGTGGGTCTTGAGGGATTAGTCTTGTTGGGTCAATACCTCAGGGATACACTCCTTATCCAAAAAAAAAAAAAAAAATTAACCTTGTACCTTGCTTAATCCAATCCAACTCATTTATTAAATAAGTATTTTTTTAAATACTATGAAAAAAATATAGGAAATTTTCTTGATGGGAGTTGATACGAACACTGGCCATTTTTATACTTAAAAGTGCCTATACTTTGAGAATTGATTTGTCTTGGCTTGTATCTATGTAATGGAATTCCCATTCTATTTTTATCAATGATTAAGCAATACTTATTATCCCCCCTTAAAAGTTTCTCGTGTTATTTTTCCTCATATTATAAAAAAAAAGGAATCATTATGGTAGCCCTTTCAATGCATAGCCCAACGTGCTTTACTCGATAGTCTCACTAAACAAATTGGCAAAAAATGATAAAAATAATTTATAGTAAAACCAGTAAATTTTCAAAAAAAATTGAAGTACCAAAGCTGACCAATCAAAATGTGTGGTATATGTTGTGGGACATTATACAGTATAACCTGTGAAAACCATCTCTCTTCTCTGGTTTTTGATGAGTTGGCCAGTCTCTTTTTTTTTTTTTGAGCGGTAACTAAAACCATTCATTGATGTGAAAAGATAACAATTACAAAAATATCCAGGTCTAAAAGAATTAGACAAAAAAAAAAAAAAACTAGAGAGAAAAAACAAACAAGAACTGAAAAAGAAATAAAAATATAAAAAACATGTGATTTCTAATTCAGAGGAATAAAACGCCAGAGAGGGAGTCAGTGACACTGATCTTGGTAAAGTAGTATGCCACGTCATTTGTCATTCGATGTTCGACCAGTCCTTAGAAGTCTTACTGATTGTATATTGGACTATACTTTCAATTCTGATATTCAAAAGACTGATCTAACAATTGACATTATTACCAAAGATTCCACCTTACTTTCAAATGGGATTTTTCTGTTGGAATGAAATGCTTTAGGAAAATGCTTAACTACCCTTAGTTAATACCAATTTTTATCTTCTAATGATGTGGCAAGTCATTTGAATGGTATCTTAACTCTTAAAAAATCAATTTAACTGTGATTTTCCACGAGAGCTTGAGGGTATAAAAGGATAACTGTAGTGATCTCCCAACGCCCTATATTTGTTTACATTGTCAAGCTCTTTAGTCTTTCGCCCCTTAAATTGAATAGTTGATAGCTTGATGATTTTAATACTCAACCAAACTTATCAAGAGATCTTTCCATCTAGCTCGCTAATATTTTTTTTTTTGGATTAACGTGTGGGAAAGTTAGATACAGTCCTACTAAAATATCCACTAGGATAAGCCTACTACCCCTAAGGCACATCAAGGTTAGGCCATAGAGGGCTCGAACCCGCAATCACTGGCTTCATATTAGAGTACTCTAGTAGATAAAATGCAGATGCCACTGACCCAAATCATCCAAACAATAGTTTCTTCATTGCATTTTTATAACTAAACATAACAAAAGTTACAAATTTCAGTGTACAGATTAATATGAAGGAAATTTTTTAACCTGTCAAAGTGTAAAAAAATGCTCACCAATCTACAGACTTCGAACTTGTAATCTGAACCAAAAATCGACGATGAACCGTATATTTTTACAGATGTGATTACTAGAAGTGAAGAGTGGGAATGTTTCAATCCCCCCACCCCAACAATTTGACCGGTCTTCATTTGAGAAAGAACTTCCAGATCTCTCTGTCGGCCATTTCTGTGACAACATGAATGCCAAAAATGCCTTCCTCCTCCACCAAATTTCTCAGCTGCCGTGCACCACCACTGAAACCAACGTAGTTCTTCTTTGCAGCCAAGTACATCACCCCATAAGGTGGCCGCAAGCACTTATTCAGAAAGAAAAAGAAAAAAGCTGATTTAGATTTGTTATCTTGTAAACTTATGAGACAAAAGGAGACTTAAGGCTAAGAACATGATGTACTTACGGTTCTGATTCATCAAAACTTGGGATACTAAAGATTTAGTTGGATTCTGAAATATGAAGTTTCATTGCATAGAAACACAGTCTCTGACCCTGAGGGGTTGCTTGCCTTGTTTGCGGGAAGTCTTAAGATCAAGTCTCCCTCAATACAAAAAGGGTCACTCTCTATTGTTCTGTACCCGGCGTATGCAGATTGGGAGGTTTACACATGCCTCAAAGATTAGTCAGGTGAGATGCCTAGATACCTAGGTCTTTAAAAAAAAAAAACCCAGTCTCTGGAAGGCTAGATACACTATCATTCCCATTCCCAACAAAGAACTTGTCAAAAATTCATTGGAAAAAGTTCTAACCTTTTTAATGAGTGCATAGAGCTTCCTCAGAGAAGTCATTGAGTAAGGAATTTCGGTCATCAGAATCACATCATAGCCACCTTCTCCTGAATCTGTTTCGCTCGCCCTCTCCCATGCACGGCTTCCTGAAAGCTTCATTGACCTCCTCGCGGATAAATCATGACCAGTGGCACTGCCGTCTTGGCTGCTACAGCCATCCATGAAATCCTCTTCGGAGAAGCTCAGCCTCGGTCCAGGTGTCATCTCAAATCCATCCCTCCTCGCAACAGACAATACTGTATGGAGTTCTTCCCAATCCCCAGCATAGAAGTGAAATTCAGGGGCCAATGCTTGCCTTGATGGTGTCAGAGGGCTCTCAGGTTGCCGGCTCTGCCGGTCCCGAGCCTGCTCAAGGTTGGCAAGGACATTTGGAATAGTTGTGCACCTTATAGATTCTGCATTCAGGTCCTGAAAATGCACTGTTGAAGCACCCTGGAATTGATACATACGCTAGAATTAGGTGGCTGCAAGAGTTACAAACCTATAGATGATGTAAGTGTAAAACAGTTCTTTTTCTACAAGTTCATTGTGTGAGAAATATGTTGAGAAAAATGTTAAGTTCATGTATTCAGACATACCTTCAGGCAAGCAAAAATCCCAGGATGTCCATAGTTGCAACCAAGCTGCAGAAAACACCCACATGGATATAAATGTCAAATGAAGAGAACACAGGATAGCCCAATGAGATCAGAGCATAGAAAAAAAAAAGGGGCTTCACTGGCAGTTGAGAACATTTCTGAAGTTTTTTCTATTAATTCAATAGCCACCGGGCCAGTGAAGACGCCTGTAACAGAGCCTTCAATGCCATTTTTAGCAAAATAGTAAGCCACTCAGTTCACCGAACGACTAATCTGAGCAAAGGACACCTCAAGATCCAAGGCTAGAGCCCTAATCTCCCTAACTGTGGTAATCATCTTCCATAGGGGTTGTTTCGAGCCTCTAGCCCATTTAATGGCATTTGCCGAATCTCTCTCAATAACTAATTTTCCAAGTCATTAATTGTGAACATGGATTTAACTACTGCTTTAGCAAATCAAAAGTGCGTTGGAGATAAGGCAACTCCTGTCGTCATTTGGAGGTAAATTTGAACCTTTTCAGAGGGAGTTAAAAGGACATGAATGTTCTTGCGAAGATGGAACTTAAAACACACAATATGCTGATTGGAAATATATATGTTTGATGCTGGATTCTGTAATCTCTATTTATCAATTGATCCATTAAATTCGATGTCAGTATTTGTCAAGCTCTCTTGTTAATGGAAATTTCATCATTTCTCTCTTCACAAAAGTTCCATTACCTTTCCAAAAAAGGAAAGAGCTCCACTTCATCAAAAGAGGTGTTTATTAGAAGTTGAACTTAAGCAGTTGAAATTATGTCTTCGAAGATACGATAGTGCAGGCAAAGATGGCTAGGATGGGGAGAAGCTTCTCCAACAACACATCATACGAGTAGATCAATGTAATGCAAATAGAAAAACCTTGTATAACTTGCATCTCGCTACAAGTTAGCAGCTGCTCAACTATTAATAAGAATTCAATGGTCACAAGTTAACTGAACTTATGATTCTAAAATGACATCAATAAATCCTATAAGAAAAATCACTGCTCCAAAGAAGAAGCAAAAGACTGAGAACCTTGTAAGTTTTCAATAAGTGAATTACCTCTAGGATCTTTTTGCCTCTAAAGCTCAATTGCCCATCACGAATTTCGAGTTTAAGGACGTTGACAAGATCAATAGACCTCTCCCATGATTTTAGAGACCCTGAAATAGCAGAATAAATCATTTACTACCAAGTGTAAGAAGGTTATATAACAAGAGGTCATAGCATAGTTGGTATCTACTCAATACTGTATCTATAAAGATTTTGAGTTCAAGTCATTTGGGTGCTAGACAGGTAGTTGGCCTATTGAAGCAATTTGCCCAATCCAACAATAAGTGTCAACCCCAGGTAAATAGATAAATAACTTTGATGATAATGATGATAACTGTATGAAAGTAATATTACCTTCAGATTTGGAAGAAATCTTTTCTGAATTGGAGAAGCCAATGATATCCGCGACACTAACTCTTCCCTGTAACATAAAAAATTAATCTCCAAACCCAGAAGAGAGAACAATTTCTAAAGGTAAATTGCAACAGAGAGCAGTTTTTAGAAATAAATGAAACCATTGAAAATGATTACAAAATCAAAACCCAAGTACGAAGAAGGAGATGCCCTTCAATAATTTTCTGGGTGAGACACATGTCAGACTCACAGATATGGGTGACAGAAAGGCCTAAATGTTTCTCCTCATGGATGGTCTTGATTATTATGGGCTTGAGAGCCAACATGTTTAGTTTTTGCACAGAAACAAATAAATCGAAGGACCAATATATTTCCATCTCAGATAGTTTCAATTTAATGCCCCAGTGGAAGCAATTGCATAGGTGTAACAAAGACAGAGGCTGAGAGACAAAATACCTTGAAGATGTTGAGTCCTTGCAAGTCAACATTCTCCCCTGCATACTTGTACGGGTGAGCATTCTGTTTGAAGGGCAAGAATATGTTTAGTTACAAAGGGCAAGAGGATGAAACATTGTAGTTCATAGTTCATTAAAGATGAAAATCCTGATATAATATATATACCCATGCTCATCTTATTTCATTTATTCTTTTAATGAAAACTAATTTTTGAAGAGATTTTCAGCAAAACTAGTAATGAAAAATTGAAATAATGATTCAAATAAGACAAGAATTGATTTGAATTATGTAATATGCAACATGAGATCTATAATCAGCTGAAAAATCATCAGTAAGGCAGAGAGTGGATCGATGACAACACCTTAGAAGGAAGAATCTCGACAGCCCGTGAAGGAAGGTGCAAATCCCTTTCAGAAATGCAGGAGATGCTATGATTTGCCTTGACGTGGGGCAACAAACCCGGTAAGCACTGAGCAAGGAGAGATGGCGCAGGCATATGTTCCTGATTTTATATATCAATGGTTGTTCACGGCTACAAAAATCAGCAAATCCAAATAGGATCAGAAGGAAGAAAATCTCAGAAACCAGTGCAAGAACTTGGATATAGAAAACCCACAAAAAGAAACAGTCGAAATCCAGGCAATCACTGAAGTTGCTCGAAGGTCAATAAAAGAAAACGAATGAATTGTGACTTTCTTGCAATCAAATATAAGGCCTATCACTTTTATTTCCGAAATGAAGAAAAGAACAACTTGATTGAAAAACTTCTGTCCCACTCTTTTTTCATAAGATGACAAAGCTTTTGTCAGAATAAAAAGAAAATCATTTCCCAAATGAGGAAAATTTTGCTGCAGTCACAGAAAGTCAATTTCATGGAAACCCATTGTCTTTTGGATGCAGCAGAGTGTGATTTTTCTTACATTGTTTTCCTTTCTTTTTTCCCTTCCCCTTTTAAATTTTATAGGCGGTCTTTATCTGTGACAAAGCAGAACGACTAGAAGAAGAAAGAAAATGTTGCCCAACTGGTCACCAACCAAGGAAGGCAGCCTGATTTTGGGCAGGAGTTTGGATCAAATTGCAGCTTTTATGCCTTCAGTGTGATTTATTATAAATCTAATAAAAAGGGCAGTCTGTAATTTGCAATGCATGCTCGTTGCTATTTAAACTTCGAAAGTGTAGACTCGTTTTACAGAATCTCTGTGATGATACAGCTTCCGATCCCTGCTCTTTTCATCTAAAACATCCAAAGGTACCTCCAAAATACAGAGCAAGCTAATACTGACTCCAATCTAAATAGAAAGAATAAAGGAACACGAACAAGAAGAAATGCTTAAACAAATATTTTTAAAAACGCCAAAGAAAAACAGATTTGAAGACAAGAATGCCATTTACAGTTCAAAACAAGCAGATGAGCTTAAAAAAGTTGTAAAAACAATCCCAGATTCTTCAAATTATGTTTCCAAACCAAAAAAGGACACAAGTATGTAAAATAAGACAAGAACCAACCAGAATCTTGGAAATTCCGACCCAGAAACAGATCCCGAGAAAAAAGTAAAGGAAAGCTGAAATATCACTGACTAAAAGGAAAAAATGAAGACAGAAAGAGAGAAAGCGAGAAAGAGAGGAGTCAGCCAGTCCTTGGCACTCCCTCAATTAAGAAGAAGAAATGGAGAGGGAAAAGGAAAGGAGGAAACCTGGCAATTTCAGAGAAGAAACCGTCTCGTTCTTCTTCAATCTTTGGTCAAATTTCAAATTCTAGTCCAGATTTTCAAAGATTCACACACATACACAGACAGACAGAGAGAGAGAGAGAGAGAGAGAGAGAGAGATTGGAGAGAGATCCTACCGTACGTCTCATTTTTTAAACGGAAAAGAAGGAGCTGAGTATTTTCCAAAGTAACCCAACATTCTTCGTTGTAACCTCAAAAATGCCACCACTTCTGCTTGAAGCCACCGGTTTGATTTTTTTTAAAATATTCAACGGCCAAGTTTACACATATCCTTAAATTAATTTTTATCTTCGACGTGGAGTGGAGATATTTATATTATAAAAAAAAAATTAAATCGAGTAGAATTTTACAATTTCAAACCATTTTTGTGAATAATGATAGTATCATGTAAATGGTAAGTTTTCTTAGAGAAAAATATCTAATTAATAGGCCATTTGTCGATTTTTTTTTTGAGAAAATAAACTTTATAAAAATTATATTTAAGTGCAATCTACATCATTCAGAAGACATTATGAAATTTCCTTTCTTATGGTCTTTGTTAATATTTCTACTTTGTTGAAAATGAACCAATGTAATTTTGTTGAAAAAACTGTTTTTTTTCTCTATTTTTCATCATCCTGTCTACTTTATTCTTTTATTTTACTTCATTTAAATTTGGTTATATATATATATATATATATATTAATAATATTAACTTCATTTAAAATTTTACATCAACAATCATTTTTTGTTCTAAGTTATTGGATCTAATCTTATTGTCAAATGTCATATAATCTAAGTTGAGTCACAGGAATCTCTTTAACTCAATTATGTAAACTTAGCATTGTCCACTTTTTGATGATGATGATGAATTATTTAAGAGAATAGAGGTGAAAAGGGGTATATGAGAAATCATCTTGACTAAATTAGACAATTTTAATTTCTTTCCTTTTTAGTCATGATTGATGAAAAAAAATCACAATATTCCAACCCAAGATAAATTTTTTTATAAAATATATCTAAGGTGGAGTTGAATTTAGATTATCTATTCTCTAATTTAAAAATTTACATTGAAAATATCAATTTGAAGAAGCTCACAACACACTTTTGATAAAAAAAGAATATACTCTCTTTGTCTCATTTTAAAATTTGAATTTTTTAAAGAAAGACTCTCAAACAAGACCGTTTCTCAATCGATTTTTACAAAAAATATATCAAAATTCATCTACTCTAAATTTTATGAACTCTATGACTGATTTTAAGTGAAAAATATATAGTTTTGAACTTAAAAAATCGTACCTAAATAATTAAAAAGGAAGACAATTTTTCTTCAATTCGTTAGATATGATTTTTGAAGTCTAAAAATATATCTTTTTCACTTAAAATCAGTTTCAAAATTTATAAAATTTAGAGTAAATAAATTTTAATACCTTATTTATAAAAATCGATCAAAAAATAACTTTATTTAAAAATCCAACTCCACAACCCAAAAACAAAAGTTCTTTTGAAATCCGAATTTTTTACAAAGGGTGGGTAGAGAAAGAACATTCAGTCTGATGCTGCTAGCCTTAAATTATGAGAAAAAAATGGTGTTATCGTAGTTATGCGAAAAAGTAGGGGCATTCAAAGAGCTTTGCTTGGAGTTAGTCGTAACAGTGTACGTGTGGGCCCACCAACCACTTGTATTATTATTCTTGGCGAATTCTCCGAGCACCGACCAATCCGAACACCGACCAGTTGACTTTCCCAGAAGCAGGGATCCATGTTGAGACCGATCAAATTAAGGCTGTTCATTTGTTTAAAGCGGCCTATAATTCAATTTAGGTATTAATAAGTGATACCGAGTTTATCCTTTTCTTTATTTGTCTTTTTCTTTTTAACAGTAAAGGAGAAGATTTATATTAAAAAAAAACAATAATAAAACAAAAAAAAAACACAAAAAAAAAAAATTTAAGAGACTTAGACCAGAAGAAAGAAGAGAAAATAAATACACACAAAATACCAGAACTACAATGAAAACCTGCTCCAACAATATAAACTAATCTCTGGATAAACTAAAAGCCCCACGAATCGTAAAAGATACATTAATATATTTTGTTATTAGAAATACAAATATCTCTATAATTTCATAAATTTTAATTTGAAAATCATAAAATTCAGACTACTCATTTGTTTAAAACTGTGTTTAATTCAATTTAAACCTACCTTAAGTGAATTATCTCCTAACATCCAACTATGGGCGATAGGGTAGACTTAAGCTTAACAAATAAACATACTTAATATTTAAGAATGGATAAGGATACTGGTGTTTTTGTTAATAAATGATACTTTTATTCACTTGTCATTATCTAAATGGTGAAAATGTACATCTATGTCTTTGTTATAAAAACATCGTGGCTACGTTTTATGAAAAAAAAAAAAATTAAATACACTCTACATTTTTGAAAATATTAAAACCCCTAATGAGTTTTCATTAAAATCTCAAAAAATTTCTTTGACTGTTTGTTGATATCGATGGTTTTTGGTATTTACATTAATTTTTCTCCTTTTGTGATGAGGACAAGTGGCATGATGGGCACCCCATCTGCACTATTTTAAAAATCCCCTTCTATTTAAAATTTTAAGACTTGTTAACTAGTGATAATGTTGCGTATGATACATATAAGAATTCTTCATACATTGTATCAATATAAGAATAGTTTGCATTATATTTATATTATTAAATTAATCTTTTGACCATGTCTAATTAATGAATTGACTAGACTTTCCAAGACACCATTGATGTTATAGGATCCAATTTGAAATTTAGAAAATGTTAGGAATATAATTCTACCATCTACCTAACCCTACCTTCTACTAGTATACATGCATATTCACCTAACATGCATTAAGCATTGACTACTATATCCATATAAATGTGGGCCCATTAGATAAATGATTCTATAGTCTTATACCATATAAATATGGCCCATATGCTTATCTTGATATAAATAATAAATAAAAAATAAATGCCAATTTAATGGAGCATGTGACTTGTGAATGCTTCTTCCACACGACCAAGGAAGAATACTACATCTTCAAAGACTTAAGTGTGAGACACATGGTCACAACTTTTTGAAAGAAATTGCAGCCCTTCATTCATTGTGAATTGACCCACTCAAATTCTCATGACATGTGGGCATCGTACAAAATGTCCAAATAAATCAAGATAAGAAACTTTTTTTTAACATTAGTAAAGTGATACTAATTTCACGAGATTTTAATTAAGGGTGGAGATCTTCTCACGAGTATTTTGTATAATCCGACACGAATTTTAATGTATTATCCATTTTGCCCTTCGAATCAGCTCGCCTAAACTTTCGAATCACTTACAGCGAAAGGTTCGACGAGCTGATTTGAAAGGCAAAATGGACAATAAAATAAAACTCGTGTCGAGTTATACAAAATACTGGTGAGAAGATTGTTGTTCTTTAATTAATTGTATTATGATGAGAGGTCTTATATCATTAACAAATTCCTTTCGACCCCATCATCTCTTTCTTTCTCTCTCTCTGTTCTTTCTTTTTTGCTCTTGTATTATGATGAGGGGTCTTATATCATTAGCTGTATGAGTCATTTACTGCATTACTACCCCTCCCACTTCTTCAACTCACTGCATATTCCCTTCTGTTTCCCTCTCTTATTTAATATTTTCACATTCATTCACCTATAACCCAAACTTTCTCTGCCACATACATAGGCCCACTGGTCAAGTCTAGATAATTGAGGTTGGCCAAGACACTCAAAACTAAGATGTGAGTAGGTGTTGCTTCGATGTTAGCTAAGTTGACATCAAAAATTTACATGGGTATAATTTAATTGGTTGCATTTCGTCTTAATAAGAGAGAGATTGTGGGTTCGAACCCCTATGATCTAACATTAGTGTGCCTTATGGATACTGGGCTCATTCGTGGGGGTTTTATTAGGACTGTGTCTAAGATTCCTACACTTGAGTAAAAAAATTTACCCCCAATGCCTACAGTAATGATTTTTGGGTTTTAATATCATTAATTAACAAATTTATGATATTTACAACTATGTCAACATGGAGTATTGTGGCTTTTCTCTTCTTCTTTTTTTGAAATTATTAGATGACCCTATATCAACTAATATGCCCATAAAATAAGTAGGCAATGTTCACGGCTTGGATTAGGATTGGACTTTGTCAAAAAAAATCCAAGCCCATTTTTTCTATAAAAGCTCAAGTTTGTCTAAAGTCTATCGGGCTTTGAAAGTCAAAGTCTAAGCCCACTATTCAAAGTTCATTTATTTTGCATCTGGCATTATTTTAAAAAACTTTTGTTTTGTAAGTTAAAAATATAATTGTACAATGAAATTATACTTAAGGAATTAACATTATTTAAAATTTCAATTCAAAAATAATTTTTAGCAACGTGATCTTGATAGTCAAAGTTGAGAGATATTTTTGAAAAAAATTTGTGCCTAGTTATTTTGACTTTTAAGATCGAGTTACTAGAAATTGACTTTTTGAGATAAAATTTTAAAAGGTGGTAGTTCTTTAAGTTTTCTTTCAATTTACACGGTTATATTTGTAATTTGTAAAAAAAACAGTATCAGATACGTTATTGTGATATATGTATATAATATATAAAATAAATAAATCATTGTGATATATGTGTATAATATATAAATAAATAAATCGGTCTAAAAATTTGACCTGGTCCGTCAGATAAAAATTCTGATCAAGCACATTTATTCAAGTAAGCAGAGTAGTATAATTTATCCAATACAAAGAAGCAGAATATAACAGTAGGTCATTATTATATTAATTGACAAAGAAATTGAATTTATTACAAACTCTATTTTTTTTTTTTTTTCTAATTAAAGTGGATTCTAACATCTATTCAAGTGCATATAACCTTACAAAATTGGGAAGGACCATTTATTCAATTTTGCAACTGCCATTGGTGTCATCGTGAACTTCCTCCCCCTATGGATCAGAGATCAACCCATCAAGTGAGAATCGATGTTCATCAAAATCCACTTCAATGCCTTCGTGCCCATTGAACTCATCCAACCCAACAAGTGTCTCAATTGGAACAACTTCAT
The DNA here is from genome assembly GCA_013350335.1 of Chimonanthus salicifolius. Classification (NCBI taxonomy): domain Eukaryota; kingdom Viridiplantae; phylum Streptophyta; class Magnoliopsida; order Laurales; family Calycanthaceae; genus Chimonanthus; species Chimonanthus salicifolius. The sequence continues at coordinate 58,764,738 of CM023537.1, forward strand.
TGGAATTGAAACCTTGTACAATTGAATCTTCATAATCCCCATCCAGAATCTCAATCTGTCGCTGACTCTGTGACTTCAGATCATCATGTCTGATCAAAAATGGACTTTTAACATCATTCCCACTGTCCCTATGAAATTGAATTTCATTTTTACTTAGCAATGGACACTGCAGATTTAATGGGTAGCCTTTCCCATGGCCGAACAGTGATGAGTTCTCTTCCACCTGAAGAGATCTCTTCTTCATGGAGATCTTGCAAGAATCTGGTTTAGAAGAACGATGATTACAGTTGCTCAACCTTGAAGGTGGCATATTGATTCCTGCATCTCCATTTCTACAGCCCAATGCAGTGGATGATGTTGTCCTCGATCGAAACAGAATCCTTCTTGCAAATCTTTCAGCTGAACTCTGTACCTGTGGTGGTGTTTTTCTTTCAGGAACTCTTAGCTTGATAGATTTTGGAGAACAAAGTCTTTCAGGGTTCCCAATCTTTCCTCTGTTATCACAGGGAGGAGATTGGCACAAGTAGTCCCATTCTGTTTCTGGGCGCGAATAGGAATTGCGTTCGAAAGGCCAGAAGAGCGGTTCATCAGTGTTAGAACCTTCCAAATCACTTTCATAAGTGTCACAGATAAATTGAGCTTCACATTTTGTTAGTGGCTCGAAAGGCGAATCGGACTTCGATTTTTGATCAACCAGTGTTACTGTAGTTAAATTAGAAAAGCCATGGCGACCAGATCCAAAGGCATCAAGACCCTGTTCATTGTCGGATACCCACTCGAAATCCTCCCTTTCAAGATCCAATAGAGAGACCCAGATACCTGTTCTATCAAAATCCGAAACTCGAGAAGATGACGAATCTTCCTGTGTGCTGAGTGAAGTCCAAGAACTCTCAAAGACTGAAGAATCAGAGTCAGCACTTTCAGAACTTGTGAGTAGAGAATCTCTTTTGTCACCTTCAAGTGAATGTTGTAGCAGATTTGTTACTCCTCTATGCAGATCATCTTCACAGAACTTTGATGTATCACCAAATGCTTTGTCTAAGACCAAAGCTGCCTCTTCTATTGGATTGATCCTAGAGCCATCAAACAAAGAAATTCTTCTATTCATAAAGGCCCCAGAACATCCAGACAGTGGTAACACAGAAAATAAGTGGTCGTCGAGAGAAATATCACACCAATCAAGATCCCAAACATTGCGATCATCAAAATGATTCAACGAAGGGGACATACAATTCAAAGACAGGGACATGGATTCGCTTTGATCCAACCATCTTTCACCAACCAGATATCGAGTAAAAGACTGACAAACAGCATCATCATCTACAAATTCTGATTCAGAAACAACTACACCGGCCTTTCTCCTGGGCCTATGAACAAGACCCATCTCATGACATCTCAACTCAATTGATCTGTTTTTGAAGCTTGACAAATTCAACCCATGAAACCCACCTTCAGTTGGATAGCAGGGATTTTCAGTCTTCACTGGTACTGATTCACACACAGGGGACATTACTATCTTTGCATGATCATCGCAGTTTTCTCTGGCAGTGGAGACCATTCTATTGGATTTTTTAGCCAAGTTTATCTGCACATTGATTTTACCGGACAAAGAGACAAAATGTCAAATACAGTTTAAACCTCACAATACCCAGAAAGATCAGAAACCACACTTCAATGACAAACAGAAAGAATCAAAGGCGGCATTAAGTAGAAAATGAACATGACATTTTCATTATATGATAGCCAAATTAGCTTGCACAACCAACCAGAGTAGGATTAAAATTTAAAAATTTGAAGATTGAAGTCTTCACCTTAAGATATACATTTCAGTGCAAGGTCAACAGAATACATTGGCTTGTAGTACCAAGTCAGCATTCTTTGTAGGGAAAATGTCAAGATTCAAACTGTGACAAACATATCCAAGCAATAATAATAGATGTTTGCAAGTTGGAACAAGTCAGCAACTCAATTTTCTCTGACATTGAAGTATTAAATTCAAGATCAGGAATTGATAAGAAAGTAACAGAGCAGAGGTCTAGCAACGCTATACTCGTCGATTTTCAATTGCAGGTGCAAAGGTGGAACGGGTGTGAAAGATTGAAGACGTTCTTCGGTCAGGCCCAATCTGGTTTACTCATGAAATGGATCCACAAATTATGAAATATGGATTGATAAAAAGGGCCAATTGGCTAACATTTCAATATACAAGTGGGTCCACCGGCCTCCCACTGTGTGGGTCTGATTCTTCGACAAGGTACCATTCATGATGGGGGCCTTCTGATGTAAGAGAGATCTCACCCAGAGTCATGCTGGCATATATGCCTGCAAGTAGGTGAGCATTTAGGATAAACAAATATCAGAAGACCAAAGCTTGTTACTAAACAATAATTCTTTTCTTTTTCTTGAACAAATAGTTTGGGTTGAATTACACAAATGACCAAAATGTCTCTAGATCACCTAGGCTGCGTTTGTTTGAGGTGAAAGGAGTGGAGAACACAGGTAACTCTCGAATTCCCTGCTTGGTAGAAAAGAGTAGAGGTAAAAAATTTTGATTTTACCTCCCCTTTAACAAATCTGAAAACCCTTTGGTCTCTAGTGATATTCATAAAATCGTTGCCTCTCATTCCCTTCTTATTCCTCTCAATCCCCTTTGTACCGGTAGTTGTGAATAGAACTCAATAAAAATCAAATTTCAATCTAACATCTTTATTTTATCTTAATTATTATTTATTAATTTGGATTTTTTTATAAACTATTATAATAGCATATTATATTATGTATTTCAAATCACCAAGGAACAAATTATGAATTTTATGAAGATATCCTCTTAGCATTTTCATTTATTTATTAGGATTAAAAAAACTACATGTAAAAAATGTTTTTTCTTCATATCACTTTTTACAGTTAGAATGCAAATGTTTATTTTAAATTATAATTATGAGATATAATCTATAGAAGATTATATATTGTTAGCCTCACGGCAATTTCTATAGAAAAAATTTCCAACGTTATTGAGAATTTTTATTATTATTATTTTTTATATTATATAAATTTATTAAAAATCATTAATTTATAAAATTGTTAATATATCAGATTTTCCCAACTCACCATTATCAAATAAGATTTTTTATCTAAGTTTTAACTTTTCCACCGTAATTACCAGATAAGAGTTAGATTTACAAAGGGTATACTAATTGATTATCCACTCCTAGTTACCCACCTCTGATTACCTACCCTGCAAAGTACCCCTCATTCAAACGCAGCCCTAAAGAAAGATCAAATCTCAAATCCTTCATTCATGTTTGATTTGTTATGGTAATAATTCAGGCTGTATTAACCTTTTTTGGCTCACCCAATTAGGAAATTAAGATATGTCAAACTTTTCACAGTTTCACAAACCAAGAAAAAAAGAGAGGATGATTGCTAGTTACCAAAATCCCTTTTTCTTTGTCACAGGTTGAGGAAGAAGGTCCCTGTTTTTTCTGAAATTGGCCACTCCTTCCCTGGAAACGATCAACAAATTACCATGTTAATCTCTAAAGGCCACCTCAACACACTCATAGGATATTATGGTAGTTGGCAAAATCATTTTTGTCATTCTGAAAATAACAGATGTACTGAAAACGGAAAATAAATTAAATAGAAGAAACCCAGTTGTCAGTCTGTCACTTTCAGAACGTTATTCAGAAATAATTACGATACCAATATCTGGGTTCTCCCAAAACAGTTAAATGGGAAAAAAAACAGAGATTGATTCAATAGAACTTCTCATGTAGATATTTCAAAAAAAATAAAGAAAAAATTAAAAGATAAATCAAAGATTAATCCCGCGAAGAATTCAAAGCATTAACTTAGAAGAAGAAAAGTGGCATTTGAATGGAGATCAGAGAGAGGATACCAACCATACCAGAGATTCTGCCCTCTAATCTTCTTATTTCGATTTCTAAAGAAAAACCCGTCTTTTTTTTTTCTTTTTTTCTTTGAATTCATTGTTAGAAAATGTTTTCCATCTTAATAGAGAAAAGCAATAAGCCAACAAACCAAAAGAAAAAGAAAAAAGAAGATAATATAACATAAAAAAGATCAGTAGCTGGATTTCATTCAAAACATTTGTATCCGAAATAGAAAGAAAAAGAGAATGAAGATCACTTGTCTAACATTACCTGAACTTTGGAGAGCGAGAGAGAGAGAGAGGAAGGAAGAAGAAGGAGAGTAGCAGTTAAAGGGAGGGGAGAGAGGGGAGGAAGAGGCAAGTTGGGCGCAGGGCAGGTTGTGGAGGAATGTCACGTATTGATATTTGTCTGTAAGCAACCACTAAAGCGGGAGAAGGTTGAGGTAATAAAATTTCGCCATTTGCTAACTATAACTGACAATGAATGTAACTAACTGAAGAACTGTCATGACGCGTGTCAAGCATCAATGCAGTAACATGCCAGGATGATTTTTTCAGACGGACACGAAAAATAATTTATTAATGGGTCATGTACAAGATAATTATATACAATCATCAATGAAAAAAAAAAAAGTATAAAGGTATAAACTTAAAAGAGAGACTAGAGATGTACAAAAAGAAATTGCTAATCTCATACAACCCTTCCTGTAGAATTAAAACACTTTTAGTCTCTTGAACTTGGTCGAATTAGATCGGATTTTAATAAATTCAATTCAACTTATGTCAAAATTTATTGAACCTGATTTGACCTGACCTGTATCACTGACTCGAGTCAATTCGAGTGTTGTTTTATAATTTGGTGCACTCAGATCAAGTTGGATTTGGTCGGATTGGATTAATTTTAAATTTCTCAATTCAACCCGACACAAATTTCATGTAAATTTTTATTTTTCTAACCCAACCCAACCCGGAATATACAAATACATAACTCAAATTCACTGATTTATTAGATCGGGTCATACGGGTCAAGTTAAAACCCAACTCAAATTTCACCACTATCAAGAAGTCAACAATACTATTCGTCAAGCAGTCGACATACTCGAAACGGATGACACTATTTCTATTGCACTGAAATGATGATCTTGTGGGAAATAAGAACTTGGAATTTAGGATTTGTTTTGTATTCGGTTGAATATATGATAAAATAAGTAAATAACTTCTTAATTTTTAAACTTTATATATGAAATGGAAAAGTCCTTTAGTAAAAAAAATCATTTTCCTCTCATTAAATGGTTATGCACATTTCTAATTTTATTAAAATAATTACTCTTAAAAAGGGTACTAATTTGTCTTTTCATATAAAAAAATGGCATTTGATAGAAAGATACAATATTATCCTTACAACTTGTTTTTAAATTTGATGTTATATGAGACTGATCCATATATTATATATATATATATATATATATATATATATATATATATATATATTTTTTTTTTTTTTTGAAAGTAGTCCAATTCAAGTTTTTTATTATGATCTTAAAAACTTGGACAGTGAATTTTTCATAGACATTTTGTGTAATCCGACACAGGTTTTACTGTATTGTCCATTTTGCTCTTCAAATTGGCTCTCCGAATTCTTTGCTGTAAGTGATCCGAAGGTTTTGACGAATCGATTCGAAGGGCAAAATGAGCAATACAGTCAAATCCGTGTCAGATTTCATAAAATAACCGTGGGTGTATCACTACCTTAAAAACTTATACTAATTTTACTTATCCATGTGAGTTAAATTATACCTTTTTATACTCCACTAACTTAGCTAACTATCAAATGTCCAATCAATTGTGAATTTGTGACTTGTACATAAGCGAAAACTCTAACTTGATGAAGCTGAGTCACGAGTTTTCATGACTCAGTTTCTTTCTAATAATAATATTATTTTAATATATTAACTTTACCAAACATATATTAGTCACATTAGCTGATATATGCAATATTTAATAGAATTGAAGAACATACTCAATATTGAATTTATTAAATCTCTATCAACACCTGTCAACAATCAATCAATGGTTCGCTTCAACTCTACCAAATTTTGAATGAATTTGATGGCAATTAATTTACAATCTACCTATCCAGAGGGCACTAGTTATATTATTAAAATAAATAGTTCTTAATTAACCTGAGCAACAGGTGGCTATTTATAGAAAGCATTACCATTTATTGACAGAAGTTTTTTTGAAAAACATTCATTTTATTGTTATTAAAATAATAAAAGGCCAGCAATTCTTCCACAGGTATTTTGTGTATACAGACACAAGTTTTACCGTGATGCCCAATTTGCCCTCCACCTATTGTACTGAAGAAAAAAGAATACCAAAAATTCATGAATAGTGCAAATCGGTTCGCCAAAATTCATGAATAGTGCAAATCGGTTCGCCAAAATTCAAGAACAGTGCAAATTGACTCGCCAAAATTCATGAACAGTGCAAATCAGCTCGCCGAAATTCATATGAACAGTAAAAATTAGCCCATCGAAATTTTACTGTTCCTGTGAAGGGTAAAGTCGGGAATACATTAAAATCCGTGTTGCTAAACAAAAAATGCCGGTGAGAAAATCTCGGCCATAATAAAAACCAGTAAGAATTACACGTGCAAAGTGATGAGATGCATTATAACGGAATATTTTCAAATTCTCAGCTTTTTATTGGAAAATTAACGAGAAAACTATTGTGAAAAAATATTAAATTTGAAATATATAAAAATTTAAAAAAATAAAATTATTAATAAGAAATTTATCGAAATATTATCACAATACTACAATTTATCACATTTTTAATATGATTTTATCGAAATTTATCGGTGTACCAATAAATACAAAAATGATAAATTTTCACGTTATACAGTGTTTTTGGAAAAAAAAAATCTTTTTTACCCATCACTCTTAAAGTTGGTCAGGTTGGTGGAGGTGTCAAAATAAATGGCGGTCACCGTAATGACCCCTGACCCACAGAAGTACTGTGCTTTACATGTATTTGCAAATTGAGTCTTCATTAACATCTAACCATCTAATCATTTTGAGATAGAGAAATAATTAGATGAAAATGAATATTTTATGAATAATATTCAAATTGAATTAAATATATATTTAATTATATTTCATAATTAATAAAAGCTTTGAAATCTCAAAATATCTTTACAATTGTTTATAAACCTCAACATCTATCATTCAAAGGACTATTGAGAGGTAGATTAAGATACTATATGATATAAGATGGATTTAAGAGATTTTGCTATATATTTTGATTTAGTGATAATTAGACCTGCTAATTAGCCCTTTTTTTTCACTCTCTACTATGAATGGATTTTGAGATTCAAACATTTTCTTTAATAAAACGTAGTTCTCACGTACAAATTTTCTGCTCATCCATTATTCATCTTTTGAAATTGGATTTATATTATCTTATATTTGAAATCTTTTATTATATATTTAGTATTAGATAATTGATTTTTTGAATAATATGGGTATCTCCACTTCATATTAGAGATGAAACTAATCTTACGAATACACAAAATCACTTGTAAAAACCTCATGTATGAGGTAAATATAAGAGAAGTCGAATTCAAGACTTCTAATCTCATTCTAGATCTAAGACCGTGGTGTTCCACCATACTAGGGGTAGAAAAATCGGCCGGGCCGAGATTTCGGCCGATTTTTCACATCGGCCGATATATCGGCTGCACTTTTTCTCTCTTCTGCCCTTTTTTTTTTAAAAAAAAAATTCCAAAAAAATACATTAAATGCAGATAATTATGGACTTATTGAATATGTAATTTTTTCATAAAATATCGGACATTTACATCTTCTAATATATTTTTGAAGTTACGATATCGGGAAATTATATTATTAGTAATAAAATAGTGAAAATTATAAGGAAAAGCATATAAATGAGGAAAATTTGTAGAAATAATTTCATAATTTATTTTCTTAGTCAATGAGTGTTATTTTAAGTTATGAATTATAGAAATAAAAAAATAATAATAAAATGATTGACAATTACATAATAATGTAGAGAAAATATAAGAAAATGAAACTAATGGGGTCTTAATCACTTGAACCGATAACCACACAAATGTCATACATTTTTAATTATAAGAAATTCAATTTAAATCATTAACTGAAGAGTTTTTAAAAATTAACTAAATGAAGAAACTTTTAAGATCTAAACTCAAAAGATAATTTCTTCTCATGCATTTCAGCTACATTTAAAGACGAACATCAATATGGAGAATGTTCTTCAAACTCATAACCGGGCCCAGCAATTGCAGATGCATAACAAAGGGCCCGTAGATAGAGATTTTCTATATCCCTTTGGGGCCTATGAATATCTGCGAAGTATTTTGTCGCAGCCTTTCCAATGCCTTTTTTGGCCTCTTCTCTTGTGGTCTGGTCTAATCTCCTCTGCATCAAAGAGGCGAGCTTATCCCATCTTGGATCCGTGGGGCCGACGGTTTCTGGATTGATGTCATAGTGTGGATCAATGAGTGCATTTTGATTACCCATGCTAAATATAGTTTTCATTGATTTCCATGTATCCCGTAATCAGGTATTCTTCTTCTTTGAACCGGACCCACTTGCACCACCATGGAGGGACCCACCTACATAGATTAATAAAAATAAGTGGATTAGCATTTTTTTCTAATTTTTGTCTCAATAAAATGTATTTATGATTTTCTAAAAATATAATTTTTATATTACCTGCACCACAATGACCACCCATATGCATATCGCGATGACTCTCTCTCAAAGCCCGCCGCAATAAAAAAAAAAATTATTAAAAAGTTAGTACACAGTAATAACAGCAAATAAATAAATTTCATGTATTATTTTAAAGGTTTTACCATTTTCCCGCATTTATAACTCATAATCTACATTTTATGATGAAATAATTGAAAGAAAGATTAAATAAAGGAAAAAAATGTTGCTGGAAATTTTTACATGTTAGTAAACAGTAACTAAGAGAAAAAAATATTAATTTATTAATTTATTAATTTATTAATTTATAGGTTTTATCATTTTCTAACATTTATAAGTCATAAACCATATTTTATGATGAAATAATTAAAAAATGAGAGTAAATAAAAGAAAAATGTTGCTGGAAATTTTGACATGTTAGTAAACAGTAACTAAGAGCAAATAAAAAAATTTAATGTATTATTTTATAGGTTTTAGCATTTTCTAACATTTATAACTCATAAACAATATTTTATAATGAAATAATTAAAATAAAGAGTAAATGAAAGTAAAAAATGTTGTTGTAAATTTTGACATGTTAGTAACTGTAACTAAGAGCAAATTAAAAAAATTCATCTATTATTTTATAGGCTTTATCATTTTCTAACTTTTTTTTTCATTTATGCTATTTTATGTTGAAATAGTTAACAAAAATGAATAAATAATTGAAAGAAATAGTAACTAACAAAGTACACAAAAAATAACTACAGATACATTCAGATTAAAAAAAAATTATAACACCTTAATAAAACTTTTATTTACTACATATGTTATTTAAGTTCAAGCATTTTTTAACAAATTATAACACTTTTATTTTATTTTTGGCTGAAAAAAATTAAAATAAAATACAGATAAATGGAAATAAATTACAAAACTTACAAGATCAGTAGATCTATAAATGAAGAAAACTTTGAACGGTCTGAATCGTTCAGTTTCAATCAAATCTGAGTCCTTTAGAACTTAGTTAGATCAAGTAATGAAGAGTGAAATTTTTTTTGAAAGAGAAATGGTAAAATCTGGTTTTTTTCTTGAAAATAATTGTGTGAAATTTGAAGTGTAGGTGAATGGTATTTTTAGAAAACAATTGGACCGGGTCGATTTTTCAGATTTAAAAAATAATAAAATATTCACCCATGTCGGACCAGCCGAATCCTGCAGTCCGTCGTACACAGAGATTTGACTGGGAGAAATTGGTTGACATGTGAGATCTCGTCCGATATATCGGACATGAGATATCGTTCGATATATTGTCAAAATATCGCCGAACTTGAGTTGGGCCCAGGCCCGATTTTTACTGTTTTTTTCTGGAAAAAAGGGCAGGTCCAAACGAAATTCGGCCGAGAATTTGACCGATATATCAGTCATCTCGGCCGATATTTCTTAAAAAAAGGTTTTTTTTTTTTAAAAAAAAAACAACCAAATTTTTAAAATTCGCCGATATCATGACCGAATTATTGGTCAAAGATTCGGTCATATCAGCCGAATTTTTTTTTTGTACAGCCGATACTATACGTATCGGCCGATATAGATCTGTGGTCGAAAATCCGATATAATTCGGCCGATACGCACAGTATCGGCCGAATTTTTTACCCCTGCACCATACAATGATGTTATGGGCCCGGTTCATTTCAAATGGTCCCATTTCTGATATTTTAATTTCTCAGATTCGGTCTCCAAATCTAAATTTCAGCTGATGCCCAAAGCCAACTGTCAGGAAAAGCAAATATATAAAGAATGATTTTATCATTTGGGACAAAAAGAGTTCACCTTTTGAAAACGAAGAGTTCACTTTTTAAAAATAAAAATTATTGATTAATTTTTTATTTATTTTTTGAATTTACGTTGGAAAACCATGGGATACCCAGATTTTTTATTTACCCCTAATTGATATGTTCAAATCATTGGAGTTGGACCCCTAAACTTCTGCTACTCAAACCTTGGCAGAAATGCAATGTAAATGGGGAGTGGGAATACCTAAATGAAATGGATAAGGAACCTAATTTTAAGTGTAGATTTTCATACATAAGTGTCCAAAGTGGTTAGGTTAGGAGGATGATATGGTAATGTAAATGATTGAGAAGTTTAGCTACTTTTCAGATCATTTACTTTAATCAAGTAACTCTTACGTAGCTTAGATGATAAGGTTGTGAGTTGTGACAAATTATAAATGGGATTATAAAATGTTACCAACTTATCATTTTAGGACTCAAAAGTAGTGGTGGCATTTGGATGTGGACAAACCATTTGTTAGGCATGTAAGTGGGAAAATATCAGCCAACATTTTTTTATTTTACTAGAGTAAATGGATTCTCTTCTAAAAGATGATGGAATCATCATTTATCTTCCATTTTCTCTATATTTTCAGTCCTCGGCCTCTCCTTCTAATGCCCTCGATATGTAGCTTCTCAACTCTACCTATTGAAGTCGTGTTTGGTCTTTTATCTCAATGCATTCATTTTTAACTTTTTCTTTTAAGATTGATTCACTTATCGTGTGTATTATACGCATCTCTTCGGTTGTAGCTCTAGTTATTTGTCTTTTATTCATTGCACAACATTATGCTCATAGAGCATTGTAGATTTAATAATAGTTTTATAAAATTATTCTTTTAAGAGAAAGTGGACTCTTTTATCGCATAAAAATCCAATAGATTGTTTATACTTTTCTCAAGCTGCTCTTATGCTACTAGTTATATCTAAATCGTAATCTTCTTAAATGCGACTATAAACCTCAAGTAACTAAACTTATCACAATGTGTAACAAAGTCATTTTCAAATTTTACCTGATTCTTTCACTATCGTCTAACCCACTAAATTACATTCCTTACATTTTCTTTTAGTTTTATTAATTTTCAAACTATTCGACTCCAACATTTTCCTCTACGACTCTAATTGTGCATTATGCTGTTTTGTCTCACCAATTAATACTATATCATCTGCAATAAGCATGTACTATGGCACTTGATCTTCGATTCTTGATGTTAAGTCGTTCATGATTAACACAAATAGCTACGGGTTTAAAGCAAATCATTGATGGAGTCCCACTCCAATGGAGAACTCTACCATGTGTCCACAATTTGGGCTTCAAGTCCATGTGCTTGGGTGGGCCTGATCTCTGGCTCAATAATGAAATAGGTTTGTATGGGGCTTGAAGTTGGCCTGAGTTATGATCTCAAATACAAATTTCGGCTGAAAAATTTCAACCTAATGTTGAACCAAAATCTGAATTTTTGAAAATTGTGGCCAATATTTCTAAACTATTGTCGATATATTCTAATTTCAGAAGAAAATTTTCAATCCAAGTAAGAAGTAAGGAAGAAAAAATTCCTTTTGTCTGAAATCTGTAACTGAGGTTATGACACAGCCCAGCCTTAGAAATCAGCACAAATGGTTACTATTACTTGTGTATAGGCCCAACATATGTCAATGGACCCAATAACCATTCAAATAATGCTTGGGCCTATTAAATAACCAATATCGAGATAAATCCTAGAAAAGATGAGATCCCTCTCCTTCTTGAACTTTCAATTTGGTCATAAGTTTTTATCCAATTTGTAATATGATCCAAATTGGATATCAAGAAATGGATATCAATTAAGTCTCTCAAACTATATAATAAGTGAATTGATCCAACTCAATTTTTTCAATAATTAAGTCAGTTTAAATTTTGTAAAATTGGTTGATAAATGTAACTTGAAACTATAGAGACCAACATTTGGTGAGTTTTAAATAAAGTTGTGATTTTTAAGGGTCTAAAGATCAATATTAAAATAGAGTTAGTTTTAAATAAATTTTTAATCAAATGTTGAGTTTAATGTGAAATAAATTCAAATTAAGTAGGAGAGAGAAAGTAATACTTTCAAATATATGTAAATTCATAGATTTGTATTCTTATTGTATCTGTATAAACATGGGTGTAGTTCAACTGGTTGCCTTCTGCCTCAAGAAGCGGGACATTGCGGGTTCGTATTCCCATGGCCTAACCTTAGAGGTAGTGGGCTTATCCACGGGAGTTTTACGCTGAGTATCCCACTGTTTCCCACATGTAAATTCAAAAAAAAATACTATATTACTCATTTAAAACATCAAAATATATTGACAAAACATAGTATTAACATTTGGTGACTCCAATGATAAGAACCAATCCACATTATTCAGATCCATTAACCAATCAGCAAAGCAACTTAGGACATAGTTACATATGTACATAGAAACAAACAAGCAATGCAAATCAACAGAGGAGTCAATTCAACAATCAATCAATCAAATGGAAAGAAGAAGATGAAAGTGAATTTCACATGGACACACTGTTGGGGATCCCTTTCCCTGTGATTCCTTTTGTGTCACCTGTATTGGATGTATCAGGGTACATTAGTGTGTATGGAATCTTTGCTGGCCCCCACCTGTTCTTCAGCAAAGGATTCCTGTTCCTCTCTAAGATTCTCTTCTCCACCTGCTGAAGATTCTCTCCAAACTTCTCAAACTTCAGCCGGACTTCTTCATTGTCGGTCCATGCCGGCGATGCCCTCTGACCCAGATAGACCTCATCCGACATGTGTGTAGATAGGACCTCTACCAATGCAATTCCAAGAGTTGTATAGAATCTACCCGGCAACATTTGCAAGTGGTACTTATTTGGGTCTCTGACGAACTCGGAAAATTCCATTGTTCCCTCCTCCGGTATGAATTTTCGACACAGTGGGGGACGATTTGGAGGGTAACCGGCATATCCATATTGCCCAAAGTTCATCGCAGCATGCAGTGCTGAAGCAATCCATATAAGGGTAGTCAGTGTTTTTGTCAAGCTGGCAATGGTGTTGATCGGGTACCACCACTTCTCTTCGCGCTTATCGCCATGCCCGACTCTCCGAATTTCATTCCACCATGCCTGGAGTTCAGCGTCAGAGTTAACCGAGTCTTCACTTGGGTAGAAGACAGAGCAATACTCTGTCACCCATGTTTGTATGGCCATCCAGACCTCAAGGCCGTCAGCCGCATAAGGGTAGTCCTCAAAGAGCAGACGGACACCGGAGGGATGGTGGGGGTCTTCCAGTGCCATGCCCCTGAGAATTTCACTTGGCTGTTAACAATGTGGACACATTGGAGAGAACTACTTTATAGCTGTAGTGCCATGCTTTGTATAACTGGATAATCAAATCATTGATAGAGTAGTCCATTTCAGTTCAACAATGTTTGTCAAATATACCAAAAATTCCAAAGATAATAGCATGATTGGACCAAGTTTTAGTTATTTATTTATTTTATATGTTCTCATGATGGCATTGGATGAATGGTAACAAATGTGTGTTTGTGCGAGAGAAGGATAGAACTTCAAACGAAATTAACAGAGGTGCAATTCATCGATCGTGAATGAGAATATGAAATACCGTTTAAGAAGATCTTCAGGGAGGCCCTGTTCATCGAATCTCCATTCCTTGTAAATCACCGATGATAGCTCCAATGCATATTTGCCAGGAAACATGGTCTTCTCCAGAACTCCACCAGCATTTAGAAGAATGCCTCGGGCCAGTCCATTTATATGTATGGTATCCTTGAAGTGGGGGTCAAGCAGTCTGTGAATTGGATGCATAAAGCTCAATTGCCTTCTCGTAGCAATGATGACGGGTTCGACGGCAGCATGAGTGTGTAGCCTGAAAAGAATTACAGAGCCTTGAAATCAAATTCATGGTTTTTTTTAGCCTAATATAGGGGTAGAAGATCAACTTCTCTACCATAGACTTCCCATTGGAGAAATATCAATATGCAAATTGCAAGTTCGATCTAGATATCTGATAATAGGAATTCTACCATTCACTCTTCGGGTAATTTTTTTTTACCAGTGGCTGATTAGTTGATGGTAACCCGAGTCATTAACAGCAACATGAGCTTTAGCCAGCTTCCAGAGTGCCCCTTTGGTGTCTGTAGTTGCTGGGAGGAAGACCCTACTTACTGCTTTTCCATCTGAGCCTGGCAGGCTCAGTTCTATTGCCACTGGCTTCAATGTGGAATCTTGCTTCAGGAAGAGAAGTGTGCGAGATGCGTAAATACACACTCCTTGGGAGTTAATCCGATTCAGATATGGCAAGAGATAGTCATGGTGATCAAGGATGAATAACCTCCACTGTTGCATTGCCTGATGGAAATTGGAGTCTAAATATAAGTTGACTGTTTTAAGGTATCAAACAGAAAGTTGTGCAAGTGTGCAACAGGAAATTAGATTTATGAATGGTGATTGGATTGAATGCTTTTCTATAGCAAGTATTTCTGTCAAACTACTACATTTTGTCCCAAGAACAACATGTATAACCATGTACGAAAAATGATTGTGTGCATATGTTTTTGGTCTTGCACAGGTATCTTTAACATCACAATTATAGAGTGGATACACTTTTACCCCTTCCAGAGTTAGGCCGTCGAGATTGCTTTCAACATCGGAGACTTTTATTGAACTATTCCCTGTTCTGCTCTCTGGTGGAAATGTCTGCAATGCACCAGCAATTTCAATTTCAATAGTGCTCAATGTATTCTTGTATAGGGTCCAAAGTCCCCTCAAATTAACTACTTTTGACATTACAATCAGAGGCTAAGTATTACCTTCAATAATCTGATCACTGTCGGATTAAGGCCTGCAAGCATTTCTCTTCCGAATTCCTCATCATCTTGCCATGCCATCTCAGTCTCTGCGATTTAACTGACTCATTAGATGAACATTGCAACTGGGGAACATTATATCTTTCTAATACATGAAAGGGAATAAGTTTATGAGTGAATCAAACCTCAAGAGTGACTTATTCACCTGCTATAATCTGAGGCAATGGGAACTTCATAGGATGTTCTTTGCTCCATCGGACGATTTCTTTGTATATGTGCTTGGGGACCAAATTCTTCAACTTTCCTTTCATCTGGGCCTCTAAAGCATGGCTTGTATTGACTGAGAACAAATCTTTTATCTGATCGAATGACTCAAAGCTGTTATGATCTTTCTGAAACAAGGACTTTGCCTCTGGGATCAAGAACTGCACGATTGCTTGAATTGAATTTGATATGTATTCGGACATTTTCTTTGGACCGAAACGTTCTTCTGGAGGAACATAAACGTCCAAGTTGAGAATCCCTGGCTGGCTCTCTGTTAGAGAATCTGATCAAAATAAGATCAACATTTTAGTGGGAACCAAAACAAAGTAGTAATTAGGTTGGAAATTAATAAGACATGGTTTTGTTTGGTGCATCACTTGAAGCAGTCGCCATTGACTTCTTTGATTTTGTAATGACACAACATAGCTAAACAAACAGAGGAATGAAAACTATGACCCATTTTTGTGCATGGTCTTGCCAAAATAAATTCTTCTACTGAGAAAGTAAGGAAAAAAATTTGACCAACATTTTAGATTCAACATGTGTTTGTATAGAATTTTTGTTACTGAAAAAGAAATACCTTACTGGATCAGTCCCTTTGATGCATGACAGACCTAATTTCAGAAGAAGAAAAAGAAATTGTACCTCGACTGCTAGGAGGACGACCTGTTCTGATTCGACGTGGATATGGATATGTCGGTCCCCCCAAAATAGGTCTCACATGTTCTGGGCCTTTGTCTGGATTCCCAAGATCATTGTAGTAATCGTAGTCATATATCCTCTCCCATTCTTTTCTTTCTCCTTTTCCATCTCCTCTCAAGTTGATAAGCTCTTCCTCTCTTAGCACTCTTAGAGTTTCTGGCGTTTGATCCGGAAGGTAACTCTATATAATGAAGGTAGCGATCGATGTACATGCCAACAGAATTTGATGAGGATACAGAAAGATTGACAAAGAAACCAAATTATTGCAATCTGAGCAATGGCTCAGCCGTAGGTGGCCCATCAATTGGACATTTTAGGCTGACTCTTATAGAAGAGAATGTCATCATCCTATCATTTGAAGTCCCAACATGGAAAAAATTGGGACAATTAGTTATGATGACAAAATATTCAAAATCTGCTCACTAGTGATTTTTGAGGTTTCCTGGTCCAAATTTCAAAAAAATTGGCCGTTTCCTAAATAGTCCTAGACTCCCATGGGTAGGTTCTTAGAGAAGTGATTGGAAGATCAGTGCATGAAAAGAAAACATACCGTGTTCGAAAAGAACAAGCGATCCACTTTAGTCTTGCTGGTCGGATAGACCCATGAATTGCACTCAAAGTGAACATTCAAATCAACAGAAACTTCAAGTGTAACAAAATTGAGGAAGAACTCATGCTTATGCTGATTTTTTACGAGGAGAGCCCCTGGAATTCCAAACTCTGGATCAACGTGGAATGTGATCCGGTATGTGGTAATGTTTTTACCATTTAGTTTGGATTTCTTGCCATCTTTTAGGTGTGCTTGCTCACTCAATTTTCCCCTCCCAGTATCTGAAGATGGAAGAAGGATGGATTATCTTCATAAACAGACAATGCATGAAGGCACTTAATGATATACATAGAATCCATTACTAGTGGTCTTTAG
Source organism: Chimonanthus salicifolius (assembly GCA_013350335.1). Lineage (NCBI taxonomy): Eukaryota > Viridiplantae > Streptophyta > Magnoliopsida > Laurales > Calycanthaceae > Chimonanthus > Chimonanthus salicifolius. The sequence goes on from CM023537.1 coordinate 58,781,907, forward strand.
CAATACCCTTTTCTACCTCTGTATGATTGTAAGACAAAACATTAGACAAAAATGTTCATGCATAAAGCGCGTGTCGGAATTCATTCCTTTGCATTGCTTCCATTTTGTAGGATATTCTCTCAAAATTTCTCCTCACTCTCTTGCAGACTCCTTTTGGGTCTGTTTTGTTGCACATTTAAATGGAGATAGGATTGTGGTTGCTGAAAGTAAGAAATTGTGTGAGGATTGATTGAAATTTGAAACAGAACTTCTAGTGGCATTTCAGATAGAGAGGATGGCTGTGGCAATGCATGAACATGAATAACCAAACAAGGAGATCATGGGAAGTGCAGAAAGACAGGTTCTGCTTCCATTGAAACAAAAAATCAAACCGGCTTTCTTATCCATTTCTCAGCTTTGACATTGAGGATGTGCTATTGAGGACAATGTTCAATGTGACACAAACTGACATTTTAAGCCATTCATTGTGTTGGGGTCCAAAAAATTGCACCAACCCTCTTTTGTATGAGGAAAATGGATAGTGTCTAGGCATTTCAATGGTATCGATATTGCACGTGTGCCACATTGCTCGATTGAATGCGACCTCTTATAACAGACACAGGTGGCATAACACATCCGGGTTTGAATTCTAAAACACAACTGCTTACCAGTATCAACTTCAGTTCTACTATAGAGCTGAATGGATGCAGATTTTCCAGGAACCGAATGGCCAAGACCCCGCCGAACAACCACAGTTCCCTTGATGACATGAAGTTGGTCATGGGCAGAGTTGAGGCAATCACTAAGGTTTGGACACCAACCCTGTTGCATGATCAGGCTTCCCATACAGCACACTTACTTTCTCAACTTTGTTAATTGCTGACATGTTTCAACTCTAAGCATGAATTTATGGAGAAGAAAAGTACAAGGATTGCTTGCATGTTAAGGTAAAAAAGATACACTTATCATATAACAAATTCAAAAGTGGAAAAGAAATGTGCTAACCTTTAGCTTTACTTGTGCATCTGATTCCATTTTTGCTGTTGGACCACCTAATATTTTCTTCTTGGAGCAAGTCAATAAGGTCGACTCGGTCACCCCTGCGAGTTGTCACCATTCAACTCATTTTTTTAGTCTAGGGAAGTTGCGATCATATGAGTTGGCGGCGGCAATTTTGGTGACTTTGATGTAATTTACTGGGTGAGTGAAACGAAATATCATCGTCATCACCAATAAATGCCAAAATCTCATCTATATAAAGTTAGTTTCTCAAGGTCTAATTCGCTATTTGACCTTATAAGAAACTATAAAGTCGCCGTTCCACTATCTATCATGTCTTTTCTCATTGACGTTATTCATATTTTTTTATAGTTTCGTTTCACTCCTCTATCTGTGATTTATAACCTTTTTTTTTTTAAATGGTTCATATATTAATAGATGAAGAGGCATCATGATTAACAGCCTTTTGACTCTAGATAGATGTCATCTCAACACATTAAATCATGTGCACAAGCGATCATATCAATTTGATCATGCAGGTGGCCCGCATAATAGAGTGGATCCTATCACAATTAAATCCAGACCGGCTCACATCCATTATGGGCCATGGTTGATGAGTGGCCTGTAGAACCCTAATGTGGTCCTCTCAGAAGAACTAGAGGCAACTAATCCATGCATGGCCCATGGTATCAGTGTTAGAGATGTGTGCCACATCAAAGTGGGCCACCCATGATGGCATTTAGGAAAGAAACCCATTTCACCCCTAGGTGGGGGAAAGTGAGCCTGGCAATTACCCTTTTCACCACTGTTGTGCACAGAATTTTCGCCTTCAAAAAAGTGGCTCACGCCTCACCTAACCTGTTTCTTTTCATTCGTGTCTCCTTTTCGGAGGGATCACTACTTTTTATTTCTTTCGCCAGTTGAAAAGGAGTTCTGATGGTACTCTTTACAATCGTTAGGCAAGCGACCTAATCCTGTGGACCAAAAATTAAAGATCAATAGGATCATGATAGGCAATGTTAGAACATGAAGAGTTTGATCATCAAACATCTAGACTACCGATTATTCCATGTGTACTTTGTGTATACAGACAAGGGTTTTACCGTGATAGCCAATTTGCTCTTCCACCTGTCGTACCGAAATTGTAAAACAATAGAAATGTCAGAAATCGACTCGCCAAGAGTAAAATCTGCTCACCGGATGACTCTTGAACAGTAAAATCGGCTCTCCGAATCACCTTTGAACAGTAAAATCGGCTCTCTGAATCACCGGTAAACAGTAAATCAGCTCACCAAAAACCATTAAGGAATCTGATTGGTGAGCCGATTTCTAACATTCCAAACTTTTTCGGTACGACAGGTGAAGGGAAAAATAGGCATCATTGTAAAACCCGTGTCTATATACAAAAAGTCTCCATGGGAAGATCGCTAGCCAAAGATGTACGATCATTTCGATTGCAAGTCGAGCTCCTCTCTAAGTTCGCAGGGTCAAATGAGGGCAGCGCCCCCTTGTCCAAGCTTATTCAGCAATATAACCAATTGTAATTTGATACTAAATAAAAATAAAAAAAGCCCATAACTAACTGAGAATAGAGAAGAGGAATAAACTGAGAAATAAAATAGAGAGAGTGTTGTATGGAATGGGAATTGAATGTAATTAATAAAAGCACTGGTGTATTCATACATAAAATACCTTGTAAATATCATTATCCTTTTTAAAATTGTTTGAATGAAAAAACCCCTTTTATCCTTATTCAACATATATTATATAAATTTCAATGTGAAATTTTCAAAATAAGAGTATGACATGGATACTAACCATCTAATATTTCAATTTCAACTATTTACTATAGTTTAACTATTTTAAAGAACTTCACTTATGGTAATCATGTAACAATCCGATTTGAAAATTCCAAATCCATATAACATCCAAGATATAGGTAAAAAGGGTGTTTTTTCCCAAAAAAAAAAAAAAGAAGTTCACGAAAGGTTTGAAATTTATACCAAAATATGAAAAAATTATGATTTTTTAGATTAAATCAAAATATTTAACTCTCATTCAAAATATCCCTCTATTTAAATTTTTTTTTACACCATCCATCTAAAAATGAAAATTCTAAATCAACTTATCTACAATATTAAAATAACCTCTACAAGTAATCACCACGAATCTCTCTCAACGAGCAAGAGTCTTTAGTTTAATTGTCACTCCACTCCAAAAGGTCACTCTCCGTAAAATTTCTCGATCTATATAAGTACAAAAGATTTGCACATAATTCAAAAATTAGTCGATGCTCTAAGAAAAGTGAACATCGTAATCATAAAAACAAAATTCTTAAAAAAAATCTTATCTAATTCAAGGCAAATACGAATGTAGTCATTGACCTAGGCCAGTCCCCTCCTAAGAAAGGGAAACAAGGACCATTGGCGCCACATAATTAATAGTGTCAGTAGTGTCTTTATCATTGTTGTATGACAATGAGGTTTCTAAAAATTTATGTTGCATACAGTGGACAGTCTAGGCCTTTGATTTCCACCATTTAATTTATTATGTGGACCACCGTAAACTACACATGGGTTCCAAACTTAATCAAGTAATTCGAGGGTGAAATTAAATGTTTACAAGTATTTTATATATAGGTTTTCATGTATAATTGTTAAAAGTTTCTTACCAATAGGTTTAAACTTTATTTTTGTATTTAAAAATTAATTACAATTAATTTTTATAATAATTGAATAGCAATAAATAGATACTATTTTATAAAATAAGGCTGCCCATCCTAATACGAGTATTTTTATTAGGAGACATGAGATAAAGTAAAATTTCCACTTTACCCCTCTCTTCCGTATGCAAATCTCAAGTAGAGCACAGCGGTACACCTATGTGGTAAATCGAGCAGTGCACCTGTAATTATGAGTAGGTGTACCGATCATTTCGAAATTAACTATAACTTTGGCGTGCAGTACCCATCCACAGCGATGCACCGCCAAACGGTGCACCTATAGTTTCATTTTTTTAAAGGGATTAGGAAGTGTAATTGGGTAAAATGGACTTCTCACATATAAATTTTAAAATCAGTGCCTCCTAAATAAAAATACCGTGTTAAGATGGGTGGCCATAAAATAAAGGTATAATGTATGTGGTCTCAATAAAGAAAACATGAATTTTATTTTCGTCCAGCCGTTAACTTTGTCAAATGTGACAAAAATAATTTTTTTGTAACAGTTAAATTTTTATAGGTCAAAATAGCAAGGTTAAAATATCGTATTAATAAAACTATAAATTCTTATAAATATGATTAATTACACATTCCACCTATCTTTCTATATTGACATTAATCCAAGCACCCTAACAAAACCTTATCAAAAAGCCTAAGAAAAAATTATACAACTGAGAAAAAATTGGGTTGGTATTTAAAAATATCAATCAAAATCTATAAATTTAGGGGGTGAAATGTAAATATCCTAAAACTTCAAATTTTATTGACAAATACCCAAATTACTAGTATGATAGTGCCAAGATTTTAAAATTTCAAATGAAATTGATTTAAAAAATAAAAATATGGACCCAAGATGGCTCAAAGTGGTCAATATTACGACTCAAAATTTCACTAGATCTAAAAGGTAATAAATTTTGAAGCTGCAGTGTGTATAAGAATTGCATTAATTCTTTACTTTGCTGCTAATGTGTTAAATCAGAATTAATAATTTTCAAAAGTTAAATAAAATTTTATTTAAAATATCACGTCAACGTATATATTTTTTTTTAAATTTACTTGTGGGAAAAAGTGGGATCCCAAGCATAAAATCCTCACGGGTGAGCTCACTCCCTCTAAGATACACCAAGCTCACTCCCTCTAAGATACACCAAGGTTAGACTATGAGGGCTCCATCAATGACTCAACGTATATTTTATAAATTTAAGCTGGACATTTAGACATGGGAGTTTTCTTTCAGCAGACACGGGATTTCGAAATCTCGTGTGAAATAACTATTTTGCCCCTTATTTTAAAAAAAACTAAGTTCCTGTGCGACGTCCAAACCTTTATTAATACTAAAGTTCGTTCAGACGATCCTAAGGATAGTCCGAACGATCATTAAGCACTAATGTGGAGAGATTTTCAAACGAGATCGTTTCTCGATCGATTTCTACAAAGAAGGAATCAAAATTCATTTATTATGAATTTTAAGAACTTTGGGACAGATTTTAAGTGAAAAGGGTATAGTTTTGTACTTCAAAATCGTATCTAAAGAATTAAGAAAAATGACGTTTCCTCTTAATTCTTTGGATACGATTTTTTAAGTCCAAAACTATACCCTTTTCACTTAAAATCAGTCACGAAGTTCATAAAATTCAGAATGATGAATTTTAATATCTTGTTTGTAGAAATCGGTTGAGAAACCGGCTTGTTTGAAAATCCTAGCTAAACGCGCAAAGGTTACAGTTAGCAGGGAGACGGTTTCTCGACCGATTTCTACAAACAAAAGATCAAAATTTATCTACTCTAAATTTTATGAACTCTAAGATTGTATTTTAAGTGAAAAATGTATAGTTTTAGGCTTCAAAAGTCGTACCCAAAGAATTAAGAGGGAATATCATTTTTCCTTAATTCTTTGGATACGATTTTGAAGTACAAAATTATACCTTTTTCACTCAAAATCAATCTCAAAGTTCTTAAAATTCATAGTAAATGAATTTTGATACATTGTTTGTAGAAATCGGTCGAGAAACGATATCATATGAAAATCCCTCTCTATATTAGTGCTTAATGATCGTTCAGACCATCTTTAGGATCGTCCGAACGATCTTTGGGTATTAATAAAGGTTCGAACGTTGAAGCGAAACTTAGCTTTTTTAAAAAATAAAAGGTAAAATAGTAATTTTAAATAAAATTTCGAAATACCGTATCTACTGAAAGAAAACTCCCTCATCCTAAATTTAGAATAAATCATCTAATTTGTCCTGTACTCTCACCAATGTTCGAAAAACATTTAAGTCAAGAGAAAAGATACTTTATTAAATTAAATTGTATCAGTACTTTCAAATTAAAAAAAGTCAATGGAAAGAAGTGTCAAATCAACAATGACTCGTGATGCTGCAACATTAAGATATATTTACCGTAAGTTATGAAGTAAAAATTGTACGTCTAAAATAAAAAGACTAATTAAGAGAAAATAATTGATTTTTTCTACATTATCCTCTTATACGGCTTACACTTGGGCGCAGTCAGATTTTAATAAACCTAATTTAACTCATATTAAAAATTATTGAAATATACGTGATTTAACCCGAATTGCTTGACTCAACCCGACCTAACTCAGCTCGAGTTCTGGACCGAATTGTTGGTCCGACTAAACTTGAACACTATATTAAATTTTTTTTTAGTAAGTTGGCTCTAGTTAGGTTGGATCAATTTTAAAAAATCTTAACTCAATTCAATCCTAAATTTAATTTAGATTTTTTTCTTCAACTTAATCCTAACTCTAATTTTAAAAATATAAAATACAACCCACTTAATTTTTCAAATTGAATCATACAAGACATACCCTATGAGGACTAGCATAGTCACAAATATCTTTGATATTTTCAAATTTACCATGTTTTTATTGGTAAAATACCAATTACCGTTAACATTCTGAGATTTATTGGCACTATGATAAATTCATGATAAATAGTAATATCATGATAAATTTCTAATAAAATACTGATAAATTTCATATTGATATTTTTTTTTTAAATTTATGTGTGAGAAACTGCAGGATACTCAGTGTAAAATTCCCACGGATGGACCCCTACCCCTAAGGCACACTAAGGTTAGGCAATAAAGGCTTGAACCCATGACCTCCCGCGTCCTAAGGCGGGAGATAACCCACTCAGCTACACCCATGTGATATTTTTATTATTTTAAATATTATATTTTTTCATTAATTTTTTATAAAAATTTAAGAATTTAATATCTCAATATTATCAATAGCCATTAATATTCTGATATTATCAACTACCATTAATATCTCGATATTATTAAAAGCCGTTAATATCTGACACGTTATCTGTGACTATCTTGAGGAGAAGGAGGTTAAAAAGTTTAAAAAGGGTAAATAGAAGAAAGATAGGCAAATAATAGAAACCGAAATGTACGGAACAAGATAGCTTTCCGAAATGAAAAAGATTCCGAAAAGGAAAAAAAGGAGAAAAAGAAGAATTTCCATCTTTTGTGGTGAAAAAATCCTCACTGGATCCATTCCAAAACCGGATCTGACCCACAAAACCGAACACGCGAACCGCTCCGAATGTCGTTGTTCCCACTTCCGCGTTTGAAAACTTACGACTTACGTAGTCACATGTTCCAGAGAAAAAGGGTAGCCGGATCCGTAGACCCGCTATGTGTCACACTAATGTATGGACCCTACATCTCTTTATTTATGTGATGGGTATCAAATGATTATCAATTGAGTTACCTCATATGAGTTATTCTTTTAAATTGATCTTGATATTCATATAAATAAGTGTGATGAAAATAAATTATATTAATAGATTCTATATGAAATTTTATCTTTACTTTATTAATTTATTCATTGATTTTAATTTTTTTTAAATCAATAATTTATATACTCATTAAAATTTAAAAGATCAAGATTATAGAATTGGAATTATTAATTAATGATCAAATTTTCTATACTTGTACCTGTCAATTATATCTAATTATGCAAGATTCATAATTCTTTTTTATGAAAAGTATTATTACAAAGTTTCGCTTACCTAACTCATATAAATATGAAAATTTAGTTCTCATAATTCTTATATTACTAGAAAGCTAAATCTTTTCATATGCATTTTATGTTTGGCTTAATACATATTGTAATATATATTATCTCTAAATATAAGAAAATTTATAAATTTATAAATGTGATCTAATATCAAAAGTGGATAGTCAAAATTAGAATGCCCTCCTCCTTGTTAATTAATTGTTATTTTTATAAATAAATCAAATAACTTGTAATCTGAAAAATATTCTTTTTGTTTAACAATTCATATAGTCCATAGTTTTAACGATCTAAATTTTAATATAAGATTTTTTATTTTCTTTGAACGTACAAAATTGATCAAAATTGGATAAGCAAATTCAAATTTTGAGCTTTTTATATGTAATTTAGTATATTTATTTTTTATCATTTACATTTTCTTTGTCATTGCAAAAAGAAATTCTATTTTCACTTTCAAAATATTTTTTATTTTATCAAAAATTGTTTTATTCACTAATTTCACTTATTTATGAAAAAATTACAACATATAATATAATAAGTTGTATCTTTATATTTTTTTATTGATGCATGGACTTTCAATGGATAAAAGAAAACTATTATAGTTGTAAACAAATGTGTGTGTATATATATATTAATTTACGTGTGGGAAACCTGCGGGAAACCTAACATAAAACCTCCATGGGTGATACCCAGTGCCCTTAGGGCACACTAGGTGAGGCCATTGGAGCTCGAACCTGACACCTCCTGCTTCCTGAGACGGGATATTGTAGATTGAGCTACACCCATGTGGGCTAAATTTAATTAAGATGGGAAATTTTGTAAAAAAATGTTTTGTCATTTAATTTTTTTAATAAAAATAGTATTTTTGTCATAAAAAAATGGTTATTTGATTTTGGCATAAGAAAACTAAATCCTTGTTATTGTAAAACAATGGGAACAACTCTTTTATTTTTTTAAATAAGGAACACCCCTAAGTAACATTATTTGATTCATAAGATAAAAATACCTTCATTGAATTTCAATGCAAGAAATAATTATCATTATAAAAAGTTCATTTTTATCATTCGAGTAATAGATATTTGAGGTTTTCCTTTATCCCACTTTTCCTTTATAAAGGAAGAATTATGTAACCAAATGGAGAACTCCATTGAAAGTTTCAATGTGATGATTGTGGATCACTGATTTAAATTATCATTTTATGTCTAATAATTAATAATATTTTATAAAAACTTTTTTATTTTTAAAATTCATTGAGATACCCATATCATTTTATATGAATCAATTAAAATTTGAGTTAGATATAACAAATAAGTCTAACTATAGGTATAGAAAAAGAAAAATATAAACCATTTAACAAGTATTTACATAAAATATCTACTAGACTAATGAAGTTGAATGATTGAGAATGAAGAAAATTAAATATAATATAATAATGAATACTCCCTCCTTCCCATTTTAGTTGGATCATTTGAAATATTTGTATTTTTTAAGGAACTCTCTATATAAGGCTAGCACTCCATATGATTTGATCTATTTTCAACAATGTAATACCCTGACCCAGATTAGGCGTAGTTTAGCTTAATAATCTTGCTTGAACCGGTTAATCTCGAAGATTACGGTTAGGGTTTTAAGGAAAGTCCAAGTGTGGCCCATTCCGAGCGCGAAAGCTCAGTGATCCAGCTCGTCCAGCTGGAGGGGCAAAATGGTAATTTACCGCTTATGGTTATATTTTTTATAAATTATGTTGTTATGTAATATTCTCCTTAATAAAGGATTTTTATTTCTGATTTTAAAATAATTTTAGTTTCAGAAAATGGTATTTAAAACTGCCCGTCAAAACCCCGAAAGGGAGTAATAATTATTTTAAATGGTTTTGGAAATGAAATAAATTTCCAAACAAGTATTTTATGTTATACCATTTTAAAAATGGTCCAGTTATTCTTTAAAACTCCAAAATAAGGTCTCTAAATTATTTTATTTAACATTTGTTTAATTAAGTAAATAGTATTAAATTATGGTTTTTATTTAAATCAATGGGTTTTAATGAGTTTTAAATCCCAAAATTTTTATGGTGATTAAAGTTTTTCAAAACCCAACCTATCTGTAAGGTTGGATTAAGTTTTTGAGTTTTCAAAATCTTATGTTTAGTTAAAAATCGGATTTCCATCAAATAAAGGGCTTATTTGCAAAAGGGAAACGGTTGGAGGACTTATCTGCAACCAATCCAAGAATTACTGTGATAAACGTCAGCAGCACCTACATGCAATGGCTCAATGGCCACTTCTTCCGGCCAAAACTCTATAAATCCAGCCCTCCCTGCAGCTAATTAACTCCGAGCAAATCTATCTCTTCTTCCTCAGTCTCTCTGCTCTCAATTGAAAACCAAAACCCAACCGATCCAGCCTCTGTTCTTCCTAGTTTCAGTTATCGTACCTTAGAAGGGAAGTTTTTCCAAAGTCCGGATTTTCAACCCAGGAAATTCAGTGAAGGTAACCACTGTGTTCATTTTCAAATTTTAGGTGATTTAGAATCAAGAAAAACCAGTTTTGGTTAAGTTTTGAGTAAGTAAAACCAGTGTGAAGTTTAAGGAAAAACCATGGGTTTCTTGTATCAGTGTGCTTTCCATTTTAAAATTCGTCGGCTTACTGAGTTTCAAAATTTAAAACCATTCCTTATGGAAAGAGGACTCCTCATCGGACCGGCTAGGGGTGGAAACCGAATCCGGGAAACCCACTGTTTCAGGATTCGTATTTCATAGTGTGTCTGTCATCACTGTCTGCTGATGTTGACAGTGAGGAAGACGACTCTCGGATGGTCCAAGAGTCGATCTTCGGACGGTCCGAGATCTTCGGATGGTTCGAGAGCACCCCTCGGACGTTCCGAGCTTCACCCGAAGTCCAGAAACGCCCGAGGCTAGCTTGACTCGGCCGGACGATCCGAGCAGAGCTCGGAAGGAACGAAACCCACTCAGACGATTCGAGCCTCACTTCGGATGTTCCGAAATGCACAGACCCACCGAGACTTGTTTTCTCTGTTTTTTTGTTCGGATGGACTTCGGATGATCTGAGACCCGATCTTCGGACGATCCGAAGTCAAACCCATGATCCTAGGTCGGTGACTAGTTTAGGTGTGCTTCGAATGATTCAAAGCCACAATACGTGGTTCCGAAGGACCCTAGTCTTTGAAGTGTAAATTGTTCTTTTTTATTGTTATTGATTGCATGTGATGTTAGTACCCCATTGTTAAATTAAAATTGTACTAATCCCTTTCTCTTATTACTATAGTGTATATACTATTGCATTCACTTCCAGGCCGACTCTATTGGTCGGGCACTGAGTGATCTCACTTTCAGGCCGGCGCTATATTTGTCGGGCACTGAGTGACCTCGAGGCCTTACTCAAAATGCCAGATCTGGTCCTATACAGAAGACAACTGAGAAGTGATCTGAGAATCTAGACCTAGTTCAATAAGTTAATCTGGTCAATGCCCAGAAGACAATATGAGTTTTAGGACTGAAACACCCTTTTTATGTATAATATCTTGTGAATTATTGTAATTTAAAAAGGATAGAAACCAAGTAGGAGATTCAATTCCATGTACCTTGGATATTTTTGGGGAAAACAAGTGGGATTTCGAAATACTACTTATATGTATATGAATGCTATATATATTGATTGTGCACTTGTTTGTTGTTAAACAGAGACCACGAAACCACACAGTTACGGTGAGGGAAGAACTTAACTATACAGTAAGATGTAAACATGTTCTTATTTGAGATGGATCTTGAGCAATGAGTGGTTCCATGTTGATGAACCCACCCATGTGCCTAGACATGATGCACTATTGTAAGAAGTGTTCATGGTGATTATAAATGCTTATGATGTTGATTATGAGTTATACTGCTTCCACGTACCTTTTTTTATTGAACCATCGCCGAGGGTGTAGGTTACGTTTACTAGACCAGGTGGGTCAACAGTGACTGGCAAGGTGTGTCAGTGTCCGGTTTTGAGGTGTATACCGGAGATATACTTTCAAGGATGTATTTTGACCGTGTCGGGACTTAATACTATTGGTGTCAGTATAGTATCCTAGGGGTTGAGGTGGATGACAGCAGTATTGAAAAAGAAATGATGGATTATGGGACTGATGATGATATTATGCTTATTTGTTATCAAGCATGAGATATTATTGCAACTGTTGATTATTAGTGCTAACCTGTTGTTTACTTAACTGCACTGTTATATTTCCTTCACTAGGCTAGTTAGCTCACCCTCAATCACCTTTCAGGAGATGAAACCGAGGAGGAGAACCCTCTATTTCAAGCTTAGGGCGGATAAGGTGCGGCGTTGGTTTGGGATTCCCACTGAGGGGAATACCTTATCTTTGCTTTCTGGTTCTTGGAACCATTTTCTTTTGTAAAGTACTGAGTGTGGTACTTAATTTGTTTAAATGTTATGTATTGAAAACTAATACATTTCTGTAGTTGCTCTGATGTGATTTTGAAATAATAATTCAATGGTTGGAATTATGTGATCTTCCAATGTGTTATTTTTATGTCTATTTGTTGGGTAGACTTATGGTATATGTTTGAGTCCACATGTTGGGATTATATGTGACCTTTGGGGCCCAACTGTTGATCCAGTCTAGTTAGAATGCTTGAGTGTTGTCTTAGCTTCCAAAAAAAAAAATCAGTCGCATTCCGGGTCCACTCTTCGGGTCGGTGTGTGACAAACAAACTCTATAGTACTCCAATATAAATGAGACAACTATTTTGGAACAATTCCAAAATCCATATAGGACAATTAATTTAGGACAGAGGGAGTATAAAAATTCACATATTAAAGTAGATATATAGAGTTGAAATAAATATAAAGTACATTAAAAAAATTACAAGTTACTCTAATATAATAATATAAAAATTTGTTTAGATATACATTTAAACAATCAAAGAGTTACAAATAAAAAAGTAGTAATTAAAGAGAGACTAGATTTATAACAAAGTGAAAAATATGATAAATGATGAATTTATATAATTTTTTTTAATAAATTAATTTATAATAGAAATTAAAAAATGACAATAATATACTAAAACTATGCAAGGATATCATGGATGATATAGTCGTCTAGAGTGACTACAGTTCATTCAGTTCTTCGCGGACTATTGAGTGTTTTCTCCTGAGATAAATACCTTCGTCAACACATGGCAGTCTTTAGCAGTTCCTTGTCGCGGTTTCAGCCGGTGAACCCGGGAGTTGGTCGTTGTCCGTATCTGCACTGGGTACCGGCACGTCAGCCAGTCATCCGGTCTCCTGAGTCCCAAAACCTGGCCAGCAACCGCCAGCAACCGGTCGAAGCTCTATTTAATGTTTTAAACGAGGGCAGAAATCGACAGGAGGCTGCTACGTCAGCGCAACTGTCCACTGAGCTCTCGTCACGTGGCATCGTTTCAGATCGTTACAATAAACGGTTTGATCTCACGCCATGGTGGCATCGTCTAACTTTGTCCATCCGATCAGCTTCTCTCATGCGGACGTCCGGATCTAGCTCTCGCGACACAAGGAACAATCCCAGCCATCCGTTTTGGCTTTTTGGTATCTTTTGGTGACACTGAGGGAGACTTTCGTGCCATTTTTTTGGCTCCCTCGCTCGATAGAGGCATAAAGGAAGAGGAAGAAGACGCAGAAGGAGAAGGAAGAAAGAAAGAAAGAGAGAATTCCACGCCTAGGGTTTCTCTTTCCATTTTACAAAACCCTAGAAGAGGAATTTTTTCTCTGTTTGGCTTGGAAAGGTGGAATCTTGTTCTGTTTTCGAGTTTCCAATACGAGCATTTGTGCCAGATCTTTAATTCTGATTTGGATTACGATTTTCTATGGACATTCATGCGTACCGGTTCGAGGATTCTGGAGCTGGAAAGTTTTTCAGATTCCACGAATTCGAAGTTCTTCAATGAAACACAGAGGAATTTTGAGCGGATTGAGTGAAGATCTGTGCAGGCATGGAGAGAAATAGGGAGAGCAGAAAAGGAACTGGTGCCAGCGTTTCCGGAAGCTTCTCGTCGTCCAGGCGCAGATCTCGAGGCAGCACCTTGCGCGATTCTTCTTCCGGTTAGCAGATCTGATAACCGCTTCAATTCAATTTCCTTGGATTTTTTTTTCATTGATTCAATTCTCTTTCTCAAGTTTCCTCACCTGAAAGAGACAATTCCCTTTTTAAGGTGGTTGCGAGGTTGAAGATGGAGATCAGGGTAATGGTAGGAGAGAGCGGCCTAGCCGGAGGAGGAGAATGGGATCGAGTGAGAGTTTCCATGTTGATCGGCATGAAGATGGCGATGGGAGCTCAGAGGAAAGCTTGGATGAAGAGCAAGAGGATGAAGATGAGCCTATTCGTGCCAGTGAAGGTGGCAGTGCTGCTTCGAGGAGGTCTGGAAAAGGGAAACCTCAGTGGAAGGTAATTTCAGTGTTTTCACATGTTTTTAAGTTTTAATTTGTTGCTGATTAGGGATTGTGTTTTCTTGGACTGATTTCAGGGGAATGACGCGGTGATTGGTGTCTCAGTACCTCGCAAGGCTCGCTCTGGTCTAAATCGTTCTATGGCTTTTTCCCCTTTCAATTTTAAGTAAAGTCGAAAATTGCTTCTAATTTTTACGTATTTTAATGTTTCAGCTTCGGCTAAGAGGTTGCAGGATTCATTTTCCACTGTTCGGCAATCGTCAGCTTCACCAGCTCGGATTAGTGCAAGATCTGTTTCTCCAACTTCATCAAATGCTTCGATGAAAGCTGGGAAAAGAATGGTGTGCGGATACCACCTTTCTTTCCTTCATTCATTTGGTTGGAATGCGTGGAAAATGATGTAATTGCTTGAAAAGTCCATTTTTATTATAAATGGTTAAAACCAATGCAAGACTCAATCATGCATCAAAATGAAGCCTTTTTTGGGAATAACGCTTTTAAATAAAAGAGTGGATGAGACCTTTCAAAAAAAAAATAAAAGAGTAGATGAGTTTAACCATTTTGTTTTAATGGGTTCTGTGCTTTCCTTTCCCATCAGACTAAAATAGAGATTGTGTTTGTATGAGATATGAATATTTAGCCGATTAAACATTTGGAGGCATCCAATCTCATGCAAATGAAATGAACAGTCCAATAAATAAATGAGTTGAATAATAACTAACTTATTTGTTGTTTTTTCTGAGGTTTGGAAGAAAATATTTTCATTCTGTTGGTTGGATGTTTATGGCTTTTTTCCTCACTTCAGATCATCATCATTGTGTACTGTTATCTCCTCATCCATATTTTTATTTATTTGAAATTTTTGTGTGGAATTTATTGCAGAAATCAGTGTCGATGAAAACGAAGCCCCCGAAGACATCAAAAGTGAGTATTCAGTATGCTCACTTTTAGTACATCCTATTATGCTTTTATTTTCCCTCAACCTCAGCGTAGAACTTTTACCTCCACTTTATGTTTCTTTCAGGTCTCAATTTCTGAAAGTGAAGTTGAAGTTGCTGCACAGTTCCTCTACTTTTTAAACTGTCTTCAATCTCAGTCCTCTCCTACCAAAACCGAGACATATCAAAGCTCTTCACCCAAACAGGATTCCAGAAACAACGTGTCAAATGAAGATTATCTTTCAGCTGCAGCCAAAGCTTCATCTCCAATGTCAACTCCTATTTGCCCATCTTCGTCTTTACAACCTGTGGTGCTACCCCTGCACGCAAGCTCCACTCATGTACCAGCCATTATGGGTAAGCAAACTAAATACTATGGCAAAAGCATCACTTGTTTGTAAGTTGGATGACTAAAGAGCCCTGTTTTTACATTTGCAAGCATGTACAATTTCATAAATCAACCTTTCATTAAAAAAGGAACAATTAGACAAGTTCATAATAATTTCGTGTGACAACAACCTATTGTCTTAACTTTTTATACTCATTTGAGAAACTTATTATACTATGCTAGAATAGTCCCTATCCAAATCTTACAACTAGAACTGTACATTGTAAGATGCGTTTGTCTTGTGTCTGTATTTGAGCTGATTATCTCTTGGATCAGCCTCATTTGTTTTTTGCCCTTTTTGGGGCCAGCATTGTATTTTTGGAGGTTTTCCCTATTCTTTGAATGAATAAAATAGCTTATCATTCAAAACAAAAAAAGTGTAAACTATTATGACCTTGCTTGTTTATGGGAGGTTAGAGAATCTCAGGATTTTCATAATTTTAATTTTAATTAACTGGATGTGTTAGTTCTGATCTTCTGCAGCTCCGAAGAGGAAGAAGCCAAGGGTTATACAAGTGGAAAGCAGTGAAAACGCTGCAGTTATGGTCGCCTGCTCTTCTAAGCCCTGTGGAAGCGCCCTGGCTGGGAACTCTATCAGTTCAGTTCCTGTTTCTTCTGCAATGAAATTAGAAGCAGAGAATCATGATAAGAAATCGGAGATTGTATCCCTAAAAGTGGATAACAATTTGGAACTTAGAAGTCCTTGTTCGTTGAAAGCAGACACCTTACCAGTTTCTTCATCACTAGAAACATCAATTGCGAAAGAAGCTCTCCAGCTAGAGGAGAAACCAACCTCAAGTCCTGTTGAGACTAAGCCCCTGATGCCAACAGAGATGAAATTAGATTCAGCTATCATCTCTTCCATGGAAGAAAACAGGACTCTTGATGCCAACTGTCAATCATTTCCTGATCAAATTCATCTAGCGACCCAGAAAGAACCAAGCTCTTGTAGCCAAGGTTTGCCATCTCTGACAACAGAAGATGCTAAGCTTGAGGCATCAAAGATGTAGGTTTTTACATCACATAAGAAATGGATCTATCCTGTTGCTCAATTATGCATCCAATTACTTGGAATTAGTTACATAGAAATATCTCTTTCATTTACAGGTCCTGTCCAGTTTCTACTGCTGTTGAGGGAGTGAAAGGAATTAAGTTTGAAATTGATCTAATGGTCAGAACTCATGCAGTTTGCACTTATTGTTAGTTAAAATTAATCACATTGGGTTCTCTTTAAGTATTGGCTTCTTTGCAGGCTCCTCCTGAAAATTGCTATCCTGATGAGTGCTTGCCAGATTCAGCAGATACAAGTGTCCAGGATCATGAACCTGTGAGTAATCTTAAGCCTTATTTTTTACCTATTACTTTCAATATTTTTCTTGAACTTCAAAAATTTCACATTCTTTGTACGAGGAATGAATTGGTTCTTGGTTCCTTTTGTAGCTTTTAAACATGTATATTTGAAACAAGCTTCATGCTTTTGATGGGTTTCAAATAGCACACTTCTACCAAACCAGTAGATGTATGAATCTGTAGATCTTATAGTGTTTACAACTCTGTTTAATGTGAATATGTTTGTGGGAGTTGTTAGTTTTATAGGGGATGATCAATGGGAAAATGTGAAGTCGTATTCTTGTGTGTAAAATTGTGTTAAGGAAGATATGAAATTGCACGCAAAAATAATATGGTGTGTCAGAGGAGTGACGAGGAACTGACACATTGGACGCTCTCCTTTCAGAGAGGTGACATAGTAGTTCTATCCAATGGAAGAGTCCAATCCCATTTTAATCATTAAAACGTACTGTATATCCCCTATTCCCATTTTAACTATTTTTTTATGAATTTTTGCTATTTTTAGATGCCAACCTTGTAACATGGTCTAAATTAATTATTTGGTGAAAAGGGGTCGGACAATGTGTTGATTGAATGGGTAAGAACCACCCCCCCACCCAAAAAAAGAAGAAGAAAAGAACACAAAAGAGATGCTATATGCCTATGTGCCCCAGATGCTATAATTTACAAGTTTTATGATTATCTGGGGGGGGTTTAATGTGATTATTCCATGTGTTAAATCTTATCTTGATACTAATAGGAGAAATTGACAAAGGGCCACACTCTTGAATATAGTTTAAGAATTATCTCTCAGAATTACTTAATCTTATATAAAATCTTTTCTATTGTTAATTTACTAAAATTGTACTCCTAGCCTTATAAATTTTATCAATATCTATTTTGTTTCAAAATTCTATTGAAATAATGTTTGAAATGGAATAGATAGCTATATTGTTGACAAAAGTATCTACTGATTAGAATTTTAAATTAGTAATTATGTTTCTAGTTTTCACTTTTACGCGCTCCATGCAATGTAGGTGTCAATGGTAATGTGTCTACACACACTTGTGTCCTCAATGATGTAGTAAGCCATGCTGACATGGCACTGCCACATCATCCAAAAAGCCAAGATTCACTTTTTGGGATCTATCGTTATCACTAATACTAAAACGGGAACTTGTCATGTGGGCTCCATGCTTGGCTTTATATATCTTGGAGCATATAAAATCTCTCTCTCTCTCTCTCTAAGTTCACCCCTAACTAGTTTACATTAAGTTTGGTGCAAACTTTGGTTTGTGGGACCCCATAGTGGACCCAATGTACCCATTCCCCCTCTCATATTCACCTACCTCCCGTGAATTGCAACTATATCCAATTTGACATTAATTTGAACTTTTAAAGCTCATTGATTTAACCTGATGAATTTTCTCTAATAGGTAATTGTGAAATTTTGAGGGCCTTAAAAAACATGAATTCTCTTATTCATATAAGATGAATTTTGAGGTGCTAAGTAGTTTGCGGGTGATCCTTGATAGATGTATGCATTCTCCTAGTTAAAACCTAATTAAAATATTGATAGGTTTGTCACTTAATTGTTTAGAGTAAAATTAGTACGATATTTTTTGTGTGTTATTTTCAGACTTTATTTTCTTTGAAAAGTAAATTTAGATTTACCTTAAAAAAAATAGATTTAATTTTATTTAAATGTGGTGCCATGCCCTTGTGTGTGTGTATGTGTGTTTTTTTTGGCCAAGTTCGACACCTCAGACCCGTGTCAGACTTTGGCACTTGCACATGTACCCGTGGAACTTATGTCGATGTCATCATATGGTTCCCAATGGATGGCCCATAATCCTGGATGATTGATTAGTTCATTGAGACACCAAACTTTGCCCTTATGGTGGACTCACTTTTCAGGGTCCTAGTAATTGAACCCTGGCTACCATGAAATCATGAATTAGGTTACCATTTTTTAATCCTGATACCATGCATCTGATAAGGTGCATCCTTTTTGCATAATTGAATTCTTTTTTATTGTTGGCATTCCATTTCAGTCCTCAGTCACTGATCTATCTGCAAAGGGCAAAGAGGAAAAAAGACTCGAGCAGGATTGTGGCCTACTGGATTCAGAGGAGAAAATCCAGACAAAAGATGCTGTGGAGAAGCAGTTTGATAATGAGAAGAAAGCTGAACCATGTAATAATGATGAAAAAACCTTAGACAAGGCTGGTAACAAGCAGCAATCTCAGAAAGTCCCCAAAAGTACAGCAAGACAAGAAGAGAGAACTGGTTTGTGCATTATGTTCAGTTTTGTAACTGAGTTATTTCTTTTGTCAACAATTTTGTTGGGTCTACACAATGATGAAGAATTGATGGATTTGGAATTCTCATTATTTTTTTTTTTTCAGCACCACCAATTGGGATTATGACATCTTCATCAACTCCAGTTCCTATACCACTTCCTGGTTGGCCGGGGCTTCCTCCATTTGGGTGAGCTAAATTTTTTCATGCAATATACAGAAACTCTCCTTGAGACTGAGATAACTAAATTTTCAATCTAAGCAAGTTATGTTCTATTTTGTAATGCAAATGAGCATTTATGTACCTTCTGAAATTCAGAGTGGTACCATGTGTTTCATTATGTCATTTTGCATTAGTCATCTTTACCTATATTTCTCTTGACACGACTGATTAGAATTTCCATGATCAGGTATCTGGGTTCAAATCCAGCTAATCTTTCGGGAGTTCCATCAATCCAAGGGGCTACTTCTATGGAAAGGAGCTCTGTCATCCCTAATGTAATTGCTCAATTTTCTTTTCCGTATTTTTTTTTTCAAGAAATGTATACCATGCCAAATAGAAAGAAGTAATCTAATATTCTGTTGTTCTTTCATTTCCATGCCTCATGACTGATTCCACTTCATTGGAGTGAACTTGTTCTCTCTTGCTGATGGCAGATTTTGCTACCAAGCAATTATTTTTCAGTGACAATTAGATCATAAAATGACAGTAATATTATCAAATCCGGGAAATGTTTCCTAATGATTTTTACTACCAATGGAAGTAGTTGAAGTAAAATTTTGCTCTTAGCAAGACAATTCTGAAATTATATGTGGCAACTAAAGGTTGGAAATATCTGTTACTGCACTTAGTTTTTTTTTAAAAAAATTAAGTAAACCATTGATCTTTTATGTTTCTATTTGTTAATTTTTGAAATGGTAACATGATTTGAACCCACAACTTTTATAATTATGAAAATTATTATTATAAATAACAAATATATCTAAGTGCCATGAGGGTGGCAGTGAAACTGCAAACATAGAGGATAATGAACTTACACTTAAGTGATGTTTCCACGAGTGTTCATATTTTCGTCTATTCTATGCGAAAAACAAGGGAAAAAGAACCTTCTATACATTAATATACATACGGTGATGAAAAAAAAATAGGAACCATTTGCATGAATTTAATAGAATGATAATCCGTCCAACCTTTCAAAAAAAAATGATAATCCCTCCAACCCCCCACCCCACCACAAAATTTGACAAATTTAATTGAATTAATTGTTTAGAACTGTTTTTATTCTTCTTTTCTTTGTTTTGGGAGTCTGATGAGCCCACACTCTGGTCTCATTGATAAAAGTTCTCTTTTTATTTATTATTCATTTTCTCTGTGTAATTATAATAACTAGAAGATGATGAATGAAAGAAAAGTGTGTTGTAAAAAACAGAATTTGAGATTTTCTTAAATGATCCAATCCATCTCAAATGATTCTGATCTTATGAGTGTTACTAATTAGATAAATAAAATTTTCTTGTTTCTCTATGTTAGGGACCTTTTATCATGCTTCCGCGTCCACGACCAAATCGTTGTGCTACTCATCTCTTCATCGCTCATCTCATCCATTACCAGCAACAGCTAGCAAGGCTAAATCCTTTCTGGCATGCAGCTGGCTCAGCAGCTCTTTATGGAACTAGGCCATATAACATGAAACTACTGCCACCATCAGATGCTTTACTGCTTGGTGGCTCTAACATTAGGAATCCCAACTTACCAGCTAACACCAGTCTTGGATCTGGTTCCTTCACCACTCTAAACAGCCACAACTCAAAAGAAAAAGCATCCAACTCTTCTGCGGATGCTCAAAGAAAGCAGCCTATTCTGCCCCTATCAGTACAACAGGTTTGTAGAATTAACCTCATCATTCTATTATGAGGTACCAAGTCGTAGATAGATTTTCTCCATCAAAATGCTTATTGATGTGCACTCTGATTTTCTTTTGTGGGCCATTTGCAACCCCTACAAAAAGAACAAAAATGTTTTTAATCAGCATTTAATGGCTGAGATCCATGGTTCCATTCTGAGTGTAATTTGCTTCACAAAGTACCTTGGTCGTACTTCAGATTTTAATTGTGAAGAACATGTTACTCAGGTTCACCAGCAGAAAGGTTGAATTATGTTATGCCAGGATTTGGAGTTCCTCCTTTTGGCTGGATCTGAACGAGTCTTCCCAATGAAAATAAAATAATAAATGGTTATGTCTACATGGTTATCCAGATTCAAATTTGTATTTGGATCCAGATTTGATCATGATCTGAATTCTAAAAGGACCTCTTAATGTATGAATCCAACTCCTCGTCGAATTCTGAGTCCAGACCTGAACTCTTAGTAGGGTTTTGGGCATGTTTTTGCTCAACATTTTCCATGCAAACTCTGGAAATGAAAAATGATTGTTTTTCATTTCAACATTTTCCGTGTAAACTCTGGAAATGAAAAATGATTCTGTGATTTGGTCATTTTCCACTTTTTTTAAGAATGAATTGCTAGGGGGAGGGGTTCGAAAGGAATTTCTACTGACTAAGGTGCGTTTAGATTGAGTCAAATGGCCAAGACTCGGTCAAACCTATTAAAATAATATTATTTTATATATTTCACACACGATCCTCTGTTTTCTGTTTGTTGTCAATATTACAGGGGGCAGCATTCATGTTTCCTTTCACCCAACCTAGAACAGGAGAAACAAAATCAAGCAGTTCAGCAGAGAATGCAGGTTTAATGCCTGCATCTGGTGCAGCAGCAGCTGCTGCTTCAGCTTCTGCGAACAAGTTCATCAATATGCCAGCTACTACTGATCCTCAATGCCTGGGCATGATTCAAAGTAGCTACGCTTTCCCCATTCCACCATCTTATAGAGCCCATGCAAATACGCAACAGCAACCAACACCTCCTTTCTTTGGTGGTTCTTTCTATCCTTCTCAGCTAATGCAGCTCCAGTCACATTCTATCCCACAGACCCAGATCAAAGCCCAAGGCCAGCACAGGTTCCCGCCTTCAAAGTCCATACCTGAGTCTCTTTGCACTGAGCCTGAACCTACTACTGGAAAGAGTGAAGATGGTACTGACAATCGTGTCCCAGTTTCTCATAAGCAGCATCAGGCCCCAAACTTACCTGGAAAGCCAAGCCTCCAACCAAATCTTCCCCAGAATTTTCCACTCATGGACACAAATTTGGGTGGAAAACAGCAGACGCCCAGTGACCCAGGTCTTCAAATGAGCTTGAAAGCCATGGAGGCAGCCAGATCAGTTCCATCAGCACATGCAATGTTGCAGACCATGCCAGATATGGCACATAACCATTATCAGCTTGGCAACCACTTCCACATCCAGGCAGCAAATTCATCTAAAGCTCCTGCAAAGACTGCTGCTAAAGTCAGTGATAAGTGTCCTGACTCAATTCATCCCCAATTGACCATGGCAGCCATGCAGCAGCTTCAGAAACAGGCCATGGCCCTACCTAAACCATCCGCTCCTGCTGTTTCATCAAGTGCATCATCAGGTGCTATGGCTTATGCCGATCGGATTCCGATGGTCTATTCTAGTGTTGGCTCCAATTTTCCAGCAGTATCAATGGGTTTCCCAAACATGCAAAGCCCACAACAGTGGAAGTTGCCTTCATCTCAGAGAGTGGCTCAAGTGGGCCCTTGTGGAAATGCTACTATTCAGTCAGCTGTGGCAGCGGGAGTGGTTGCAAAATCAAATTCTGGAACCCCCTCAGGAGAAGCAACAAAACTACCCTCATCACCGGTGAATTCTAGTCGGAAAGCAATCACACCTGGACCACCTGTTTTGACTCAGTCAACTCAGACATTAGGTAAGGCCCCGCAACTCTTCTCCAATTCGGAGCCTGTGCAGACCACTGGCAGTACTTCATTGTCCCAGAAGCGGCATGCAGATCCAAATTCTGCAGCACAGTCGATGTTTCCTGGCAGCTTGAATTCTAGAAGGCCTCTGAACCAACAAATGCAGTCTGGCTCACCTGTGAAGAGTGTGGCAAGCGCCAGTAGTTATGGAGGAAAGGGTCCCGTAGTTTATCCAATGGTTGGAGCATCTTATGCAAAGCCTGCCGCGAACCTGCATGTGAAATCTGCTGAACAGAAACCGGCTGCAGGTACATTTCTAGAAGCTTCTGTTCAGTTCCCAAACTTTGCTTTCTTTACCAAAGAACATTGAATACTATTCACATATTTTGACATTCAGATTGGGTGGTTTGTAGCTTCAAAATTATACTGATTGGATGATTCCAACCATCTGATCTGATTGTTAACTTGATTTATGGACAGCCTGCAAAATTATTTGCAGTGGTTCATCTAATCTACATTATTACTACTAATTTTGCTTTTAGCATTATTATCATCCTCTTTTAAATGCCCTTGTGGCCCATCTAATCGATGAAACAAGATTCCTTGTGTTCATATATTGGCCAACAAGATTCAGTGAAACCATACACTGATGTTGAGTGTATTATTCACGCATATGAAAACACTTGGTCAGCAAAACACTTAACTCGGCTTCATATTGGCCATCTTGCAGCTTGAGGAAAAGATAGTGGCAGGATTGCGAAGATACTCTGGATAAAGCGTCGCTTGGAACCGGCATTCTCCTTTGGAGGCTAGTGAGGTCCTTGTCCTTGAAGCAAGCTCCGCCGAGCGGCCCAGCAATGTGTGACAGTGTCGAGGCCCGGTGGACCCTCAAATTTCTGGAATGGAAAATTACGTGCTGATGTTGAAGCCCTGGATATTTGTCCTAGTTTTGAGAGAGGGAGAGGCTTGGGTTCTTTTATTTTTTTCTTTTTTATCTTTATTTGTATCATATTTCAAAGCTTAGTTTCATATTTAATTGTATATTGCTAACGTCACTTCTTGGAAATTTATTTGTACATCTAGAAATTTGTAACTTGAGTAGTGGATGAAAGGAAAGCTTTGATTTTATTTTCAGGTTCCTGATCATGCGACGGTGAGGATCATCGTCATCACTTTTATGGACTCAACTTGTTGATTTATACATTTCTTTTTTTAAATGTTGGAGGAATAGAATTATGATACTTTAGCAAAATAATAGAAAATATACTTTATGTATATTGAATTTTGTAGGATTCTGGCGAGATGATTATTGATTATAATGCATTTCAATCTGATTGCTGACATGATTATTGATTATAATGCATTTCGATCTGATTGCTGACAATCATTCTTGATGTCAAATTGTCTTTGAGATGCTTCACCCTTTTGTGTTTAATATATTGGACTTCTGAAATTGAGGTGAGAAGAAATGTGAGAAAATTAGCAATAACAAAAGTAAATAATCAGAGCTGAAGAGCAATCTCCCCAATCATTATGAAATTAGATTTTTTTAATATAATAAGAATAAGTGAGAATGAAATAGAATGAATTTGAACTTTTAGCTCAAGTCTAAATATATTTAGTCCATTCTATTTCGTTTTTACTTATTTTTAAAATTAGACATGTTTGTGAGTGAATTGCTAGATTCTAAGTTGAATCAACATACGAGCAAAAGCAAGAAGGAAAAAACAAAAGAAAGGTAAGAGAAGCAAAATTTTAAGGGAATCCAAGTGCCCAATCCGTAAGTCAGCTAATTCTCAGTCTCTCTACCCCTTTTGACATTAACAGAGTCTTGGGCCAGAGAATGCAACTGATGGAAATCCTTCTCAACAGCCTAAATATCATATTTATAATGTCTTGATAGGCTGGAATCTTGCAAGGAGGAGAGATGATCAGCTGAAACATGACATAGAACAACCAAGAAGCTGCCACTTGACATGAGTTAATTGGTTGAGGGTAGAGGATATTTTTCTCGTATCTGATTGGATGAGAGGATACATTATGAATTTCAACCCAAAAAACAATGTTTAATGCCTCGCAAGATCTCTAATGGCCCAATTACAAGCTTCTATAATTCCATACAAAGCTCTAGCAATCTTGAAAGAATATTTTATCTTAGAGATTGTGAGGTTTATACATTCTTATTATTCTGTATCCGGTATATGCAGATTGAGAAGTTTATAGATACCTCAAAGATTAGTCAGGTGAGTTGTCATGATACCTTAATCTTTTTAAAAAAATGCATCCTCATATGACTGGAATTTATAAAAGGGCTAGTGTGCTATCGCGAGGTTGTAAATTGTCATTTTTTTACAATGGCATACTTGTAATTTATATAGTACAAAGTGGGTCCCACTATATCTATCATAGCCATTGGCGTGAGTTAATTGAATGGCATCAGATGAGGTTTTTTTAACAGAGTGGAATGGGATGATAAATAATTGTCAAGGAAAAAAAGAAAAAATTATAAGCTTTGACGATGGAATGAACCTCTTTGTATCCATGTGCTCACACCATATTCCACCTGCACGTTGGCCCCTATAAAACATTCGAGATGCGACCATGAATCGAACCAAGTCGAAACATTCAGCTGTCAACGGACAAACTTTTCCGGAACGTCGACTGCAAAGGAAGGATGGCCAGGTGAGGTTCCCAGGGTTAGGGTATTCCCTGTATCAGATCAGAACTCACCTCATGTTGGGATGATGGAAAAAAAAAATTCCAATTTTTTAGGTTTTTCTTCTCCTCACTATTCAAAGGTGGCAATTGTTATTGTCTGAAGGCTAAAGTTCTGTTGTCAAGGACCAAAAAGCGCATGAGTAAGAAAAAAAAATATGCATTTTCAATTTATTGTAACTTTTATCAATTTTGAAAACTTTGGAGCTTTATGGATCACAGTTGAAATTGAATAAAGTTGAAATATAAAGGCCTTTCAGCTATTAAGAATGGGTATCGATATCCAATTTTTGAACTCATGTATCTAATTGATCCTTACTATTAAGAACTCGAAAAAAAAAAATGGAAGAAATATCAGTGCTTCAAAGTTCAAACATTTAGACCAAGATCAAGAGTTGAAATGACTATAAAAAGTGTACTTGTACTACTGCCATTCTAAATGATCCTATACGGATCTGTATCGCCTAGGCTGTGAATATCTACTTGGAATCCCATTTGTGGTCTGTCAGATCGCAAAACGAGGAAGCGGTTGGATCATGAACCATGATTTTGGTAAATTCTTCATTCACAATCCATGGATTTAAGAACGCGAAGCGAGATGGTTGTGTTGAGAAAAAAATCGCCTTCTCAACCACACACAGTATTATCGAAAAAATAGAAAAGAGAGAAAAAAAGAGAAGCAAACCACAAAACAAAGATTTTACATGGTCCACAAGTTCAAACTGATCCACTATGCTCAAAAGTAAAAAGAAGAATAAATGATTCTCACTACAATGTAATTTTGGATGATATCGGTCGTATCCAGTATGTATGGATAGAGAAATATGTAGATGCCCAAAGAAATGGGAGCACTCACACACCCGGAAATCCTGCCTCTACACACCCGAATATGAAATTTTGTGGCAAATTACCATTTTACCTCCGCATTTCCAATCATTCGAATGAATGCCCAGTTCATTTTGGCATTCATTCGAATGAATCCTCAAGTGTATTTTCAATTCATTCGAATGAATGGGCTAGACAGTAACACGGAATACTGCTCAGCCCCATTCATTCGAATGAATAGTAATAAAATGACCTCATTCCATTCATTCATTCGAATGAACCGACCGTTCATTCGAATGAACGGTCATTCGAATGAACCGAACCGATCGTTCATTCGTTCGTTCATTTGAATGAACGATCGGTTCATTCGAATGATTCATTCAAAACTTACAGTATACACAATAAAATATTTATTTAAATTCTTTTAAAATTTAAAATTTATTTTTTAAGCACTATGTATTTTCAAAATTTCTCAAATTGAATATCTAGACTAATTACAATAATCTGATAAAAATACTTTAAGACTTCAAGGTCTTTTGAGACTCCTAAATATTTAAAACATAGTATTTTACAAATAAGGATATTCCTAGGCTTTATCAAAAATACATTTGGAAGTGTCAAAAAACCTTCAAGTGTTAAAGTATTTTTATCAGGTTATCGTAATTAGTCTGGATATTCAATTTGAGAAATTTTAGAAATACACAGTGGTTAAAAAATAACGGTCTATATTTTAAAATATAGACAGTTATTTTTAAGCACGGTGTATTTTCAAAATTTCTCAAATTAAATATCCAGATTAATTACGATAATCTGATAAAAATACTTTAAAACTTCAACGTCTTTTGATACTCCTAAATATTTAAAACACATTATTTTACAAATAAGGGTATCCTTAGGTTGTGTCGAAAACACATTTGAAAGATAGACCGTTATTTTTTAACCACTGTGTATTTATAAAATTTCTCAAATTGAATATCCGGAGTAATTACAATAACCTGATAAAAATACTTTAAGACTTGAAGGTCTTTTGACATTTCCAAATGTATTTTTGACAAAGCCTAGAGATACCCTTATTTGTAAAATACTGTGTTTTAAATATTTAGGAGTGTCAAAAGA
Organism: Chimonanthus salicifolius; assembly: GCA_013350335.1. Lineage (NCBI taxonomy): Eukaryota > Viridiplantae > Streptophyta > Magnoliopsida > Laurales > Calycanthaceae > Chimonanthus > Chimonanthus salicifolius. Next base: position 58,809,549 of record CM023537.1, read on the forward strand.
CCTTGAAGTCTTAACGTATTTTTATCAGGTTATTGTAATTAGTTTAGATATTCAATTTGAGAAATTTTGAAAATACACAGTGCTTAAAAAATAAGTTTAAAATTTTAAAAGAATTTAAATAAATATTTTACTGTATATACTGTAAGTTTTGAATGAATTGTTCGAATGAAACGATCAGTTCATTCGAATTTGAATAAATGAATGGAATGAAGTCATTTTATTACTATTCATTTGAATGAATCATCCATTCATTCGAATGAATGGGGCTGAGCAGTATTCCGTGTTATTGTCCAGTCCATTCATTCAAATGAATTGAAAATACACTTAAACATTTATTCGAATGAATCATTCATTCGAATGAATGCCAAAATGAACTGAGCATTCATTCGAATAATTGGAAATGCAGGGGTAAAATGATAATTTACCATGAAATTTCAGATTCGGGTGTTTAGTGGCAAAATTTCCGTGTGTATAATTACTCCCAAAGAAATTGGTCAAGTACTCTACGAGGCCTAAACACCTCGGTCTTGAAAAAAAAGATGAGACAGAGAGAAGGTACTAGACAAGATTGCAGATGCTTGACACGGTTAGAAACGATGAGTGATGGCCGGGACTAGGCAAGAGAGGAGGAAAGAGGAGCGTGTCATGTACTAAACAAGGAGATTTTTGTATTATAATGGCCAAATCAGTGCTTCATTTTCGCTATAGAGTGGAATGAGCTGAATATAGAATTCAAATCATTTCTTCCCTTTATGGAGGGGCTAATATTAGAAAATTTTCAGTATTTTTAGAAGCTAGCTAATTGGTTTCTAATAAAAACAATTCCAGCAAGCAAACTGCAGTAGGGCCGACGCTAATTAGAGCCTAGAGGTCTCAAAAGCCCTAGTAAACAGAAGCCCTTTTGCCACTATAAATAGACACAATGCCTTCTTCTAAGCAAAAGCTCTTCCAGTAAAAGGTCATGATGCCCATAATTTCAGATTGGGAAGAAAGACTTACGCTTGAAATAAATGAATTGCCAATGCAGCGACGTCGTAATGAAATTCCCTCACCCAAGAGATCCAAAGTCCCCAACAAGGCTGCAGATTTCTGCTTTATTCAGTATGGGCCGGTCAAATACTAAAAATAAAGAAATCATCTGTTTGAAAACTAAATTGCTTGTATTGTATTATTTAACACTTTAATATCTAATAAAGTTATCTTCAAAAAAAAAAAACTAAATTGCTTGTAAAGAAAGTGAATCGGCCAAAAGAGATTTCTCCTGTTTCAGGTTTCATCTTAGGAAGACCCTCAACAGTGGGCCTTCGTACAGAGATACAGAATTTGGTGACAAATCCAAAAAAATAAAAAAATAAAATAAAAATAATGAAATTACACAAGATTTTTTTGGAGATTACTTTCTTCTGTAAACTGCTCAAGAGCCAGAATACATTTGCCAGTCATTTGAGAGGGTACCAACAGGTATCACCTAAGTTTTACATGTAAACGTAAAATGGAAAAGCAACAAACAAGTGTATTTGCATTTGCTTCTTCCAAATTAACAAGTGAACAAATATAGATAGATAACACAGATATGTACAGCGAATGATATAATTTTAAGCCATAAATATAGAGCACACAACACCATAGCAACAGGCCTGGCTTTTCTTCCTCTCCCTGTTGGGTACTTCATGCACTCTGCAGCCCCAGAGGTGGTGGCTCATGCCTTCTGCCTGCAGCTTGTGCCAGAAGTGTACTGATGAAAACGGTAGTAAAACAATACCATCTTCCAGTGGGCCACATGTACAAAGAAGTTTGAGACTTGGTGCTTTCACCGTCTCTGGTGGCAAACTTCACACTCAATGGCAGACCTGAGATTGGCAAATGTGCAATGCCTGCATGACCAGTGTGTTGGGTCATCCAAGCTGCGGCCAGGACCACAAGATCTGGAGCTTGCTGCCTTGCCCCTCCCACCTCTACTCTTCCCACCCAAGCTCTTGCAGCTTGCTGTCCTGCTGCAGGTGCCGTGAGTGTCGACATCGGAAAGACCATTTTCCAGTGCTTGGACAAGATTTTCGAAGTAATTACGAGTTACACTGACATTTGAGTTGAATTAGAGAAGGCAAAGAATGGTGTTTATGAAATCCATATAATTTTAAGAAATTAGTCCAAGAAAATAGAAGCATAATGACAAATTCAAAGGTTCAGATGCAAACATGAACAAGTATGAACCGTGACTCTGATTCAGACAATTGATTAATTTATCAGATGATTCCCAATGTGAGGGTGCCAAGACAATTAATCTGACGAGCATTCAAAAGAAATGCATTGTAACGAGTATGATGAGATTTTACAAGATATATGCCAATGGGCAGCTGCCAGGTTTCTTTAGTAGAGAGCAAATTTTTTATCCCAAGAAAATATAAGAGATGCATCAAGAAAGGGCAAATCCAAAGAGTTTCTGGGAGTAGCCCAATAAACAGCAGTGGACTATGTTCTGATCAGAAACAATATTAAGACATATTAGCGCAACCCCCTCTTGCAATAATGTCCTAAACTCCAGCAAACTCCTTATGCCACCCACTAAGAGATTACAATGTTAATTCTCTATCAACGTCAGGAAGAGACCATATTCTCAAAGATCCTCAAATTATGCTCTACCCCAAATCAGCCAAGACAAAAGCTAAGGGAACCATCTTCACAACATCTGGTCTTTCTTCAAGAAGGGATCTGACCCCTAACTCAGTATAAGAGCCTGAAATGTCCCAGGAAGGACCCATCTAATAGAGAACAAAGGACAAAAATAGGACCAAATGGAGTTCACAGAAGGGGACAATGAATGAAAACATGATCACTGAGTCATCGTACTTCCAGCATAAACACGACAAAATAGGAATTGCAAAAATCCCAAGTCTAAGACCATTATATATATATCGTCTAAGATTGTCATACAGTCATGCCTTCCTTCAAAAAATTAGACCAACAAAAAGCTTCATGTTTCAAGGGAACAAATGGTTCTCAAATGGTGAGGTGTGTAATAAGGGCAAAGACGTACATGAAAAGACCCCATAGGAGTCCTTGCACCAAACCCCTATTATCTACTTCCTTGAAAGAAAGTGATGTGATCCTTTATCGATGAGAACAGGGATTCACATTGACCAATCTTGTACTCCTAGTTTAAGTAAAGAACCCATATAACATTTCCCTCTATTATCTCAACACAATCCTTAATGAGCTTCCTTTTTCAGCCAAGAAGGAATGTATCCTATCAAATGAATCCTATGGGGTAGATCACCTAATTTATTTATTTTTGAACAAGGTTGATCACATAACTGTAGATCTCGCCAGAATCATATTCTAGATCCATCCCCTACCACTAAATTTGCACCTTCCATAAATTTGTCCCTCACAAATGGCCATTCAAACCAGATTTTGAAACCTCTTTCCAAATAAAAGACCCATTACCCCTTGCAACTCCCTCTAAGAAACTATCCCCCTTCCAATTCCCTATATTTCAGTTCAATAACTTCTTTCCACAATGCTTCCCTCTGCTCCCCAAACCTTCGCCATATTTCGGATAGTAGGGATCAATTTATTTCAATAACAATTCCATGCCCAGAACCCCATTAACCACCCTATCGGCCTTTCACTCCTCGATCCAAGCTTCTACTTCTGGGCAGCTTATCCAGTTCAATTGAATCTATTGCTCCCTCCGGATCAAATGCCGGACCTATCAAAAACCTTAAAATGGTTCAGAAGATCGATCTCCCCAGTGGAAGTTTATCCTGCATCAGCCTGTATGGTTCAACTCTGTCCCAATCAACCAAGTGAGGCTCTCTCCTTACTCCATCCCATAAGAAATCCTGCCACATCTTTTCAAGAATTTTAGAGACCTTGAAATGGATTTTAAAGAGATACTTTCTTGTTTGAAATGGTAACAGAATTTTATTAAAAGAAAAAGAAAGAGCTCATTTGCAAAAAAAAGAAAATAAGCCCCATGTTCAACCCACCAAAAACCACCAAAACACTTAATCCTTAGTAGCACAAAAAATAATCATTAAGCTCCTATACTCCTCTCCCTTTCACCTTTCCTCTTCTAGAAAACGGACCACCACCTTCAAATCATTGTTTCGTAGATTCCTCCTATCTACTTGCACAACCTTCCTTATTTGATCAATGCCTACAAAGCTATTGATTTTCCAAGCCTGAAAATGAATCTTGTAGCAATTAACCCACACCTTTCTTTTAGAGTAACTCTCACCCATGCTCCATCCCTATAGAACCTTAAAGTTTTCCTTACATCCTCATTCTGCAGCCTTTTCCATCTCAGCTGCCAGATCAGCTGAACCCAGTATTGCAATTATTGTCACCTCCCAGGCTTCTCTGATGCACCTTCACTTGAACCCCTTGCTTCTGAAAGATCTGCACCGCCTCACCCAACACCATGGTCTTCTCCGAACTCCGACCATGCTACTCTCCAACCACAAGTAGATTTGATGAATAAGATTGGAGAGTTCATTTGATGAGGGCTATCTGGCCACCAAATGATAAATACGATTTTTTCCAAGATGCCAACATTCGTTTAAATCTTACAATCATTGGCTCCCAAAAGAATGAACAGTTAACAGCTAAATATAGAATGGTATACTAATTTCATAAAACAACTATCAAGCCAGCAATGCTTTATCGAGCTAAGTGTTAGGCTATGAAGAAAAAACAAATACACAAGGTAATGATAACAAAAATGCATATTAAAGATGGATGAGTTGATTAATATTAATAAGATATGATTAGGAATAAACACAGGAAGAGACCTTAAAGATCCAATAGAAGAGAAAATGAGAGAGCTATTTAATGTGCTTTGGGGTTTTGGGCATGTAAGATGACGACTGGAAATAGTCATCCATACCAAAAAAAGAAAAAAAAAAAAATTGCAAGTAAAAAAGGACAAGGAGTGTGAGGACATTAAAAACCCCGATTGAAGGGGTAAAGAATGATATGGAGAATTTGGTAATAGATGAGATGATTTTTTATGAAATAGAAAGGAAAAGTAAAACTCAAAAAGCTGACTCCAAATAGAAGGTATCAGATGCTATGATGATGAGGATGATGATGACGACGATTCCCAATGTGAATTTCCAATATATCTCCTAGGTTGGAAGATTCAGGTCTTAAATAAATTACCTGGTCAGTCCAGCTAATTTCGTGCGGAACTCATTGAAATCTTTGGAAGGGCCCTCTGCCTCAAGATAAACTTGAAGTTCCTTCTCCGCACATTGATGAAGCCGCTCCAACCCGGACTCAGCCTCACCTACAATAAAACATTGAGTTCCATTTCCTACAAATAAGATAAAAAAACCTTGCCATTTAATGTTCAGAGTAAACACACCTTGCAAGTACTCAAAGAACTGTCTCTTTGCATGTTCATGCTCGGGTAGGTAGTAGCCATAGGCATATGTCCATTTCAGAACTCGCCGACACTCAACTATCTGCACAGCACAATCATAAATGCAAGAGAAAAGAGCCCGTAATTTTAAAGAGTAGGAGGAAGCACTCAAAAATACCTGTAACCAAGCATCTGTGATGAACTTGAGTTGAGACTCAGGTTGGCATTGTTTGTCACTGAGCTTTTCAAGCTGCACAGTGCAAGCACAGTTTGACACAATCATATATAGGTGCAGAACAATCTATAATAGGGATGCTTGCTCATACAACCTTCTAAACAAAAAATGGAGAAAATATAGCATGACAGCAGTTGTACATGCTTGCTTACTATCATTCTTGTTCACACTGATCAACCTAAAAAAATTATCCTATCAATCGATGTAAATTATTCTTGTTAAAATCTTCCAATACACAATTTGAATCATACAATATGCATGTCAAGACAAGGATCAATTTTTATCAATCTGAAATTTGAATTATGGAACTTTGGTTTAGGATGTCTTTCCCCTAATTGTTGGCAGCCCAGGTCCTTTGGATTTTTTGGGCTCTTTTAGCATATTGTTGATATTCTACTTAATGGCAATGTTGACATTCAACTTAAAATGGATCATGCTGACAGCAAAACTCTTCTTAGGTGTTGGTACTCCACTCTGCCACATTCTGTTTGCCAATAGGCCAAGGACGATGATTGCCGCCAAGTGTTAGTCATAGGCTCATAGCAAACAACAAAGAGGCTTTTTGATTCAGTGGAGAATGTTCCTGTGACAATAATGGAAAAGATTCTCTTATAATGACACATGGTATGTTCATGGACCAATGCCACACCAAAAGGGAAGGATTGTTGTGGAGTAACGAATGCATCAAAAACACCCTGACCGAGCATTACTAGGCCATTGATTATATAAGGACCTACAATCACTTGAAATACTACTCACTCCCATTTTGTTAAAGATGGCGATATTCTACTTGACACCAATGTTAACATTGGACTTCAAAAGAATCGACAAGGATTGCTACCAAGTACTAGTCGTAGCCGAAGACAACAAAGAGGCTTATTGATTGTGTGGAAAGTTTTATGCGACAATAAGCCACAACACTCTTAAAATGATACATGGCACGTTCACATGGTCAATGTCACACCGAAAGGGAAGGGGGTATTGTTACCACAATAGCGTAACAGTTGGAAAATTGATATGTGGGCTATCATAAGCATAATGGACCCAAATAAAAAGGGTAGATGTGGATAGCTCAAAGACATCAATCAAATGCATTTATCAATATTAAAGGCCCAATCTAAAGTGATGATTGTAGGCTGTTTACATGTTTGATTTAAGCGTCCATTGTATAATTTTATCTCAAAAGGCTAAAAATGATGAAAAAGAATGAACTTTAACTTCAGAAATATCCATGAACATCCCCTTAGTAGTGGCGCTTAGCTCTTTTTGCCACCATCTGGAGCTTGTGGTGGGAATGCAATAATAGCGTATTTAATGACTATGCCGAGCCAAGCCAGTCAATTTCTAGACGTATATTGTCAAGTGTGCCTCGTGGGCGTCTTCCTTTGAGGAATTCAGGAACATCTCCATGACTAACATTTTACGTGCCTGAAAAGAATGTGTTGATCTTCCATAGTGTCCTCTATTAGTGTTGTATTACGTGCCTGGAAGGAATATGTTGATCTTCCTTAGTGTTGTATCTAGGTTTTGGGTTTCTCCTGTGGGTGTAGGGGAGTTTGTAATTTTGGTTTTTATTTTGTGCTAGTCTTGTATTAGCACCTCTGGTACCACTTTCTATTTTAATATATTAAACATTTCAAGAAAAAAAAAATCACCTCATATCTTATGGGGACTCTACCACTTCTCATGTGTTCCTTTCTCAAACTATTGCTATATTGCTATTGTTAGTGGTGGAACACCAAAAAAGACTTCAAGAAATGCAGTGGCAAACTTCCCATCCTCTGAATATGATTGTTTGGTCCACATGGTAAGCACACCCTTTTACCACAACTGAAGCAAAAGCCTATTGGTAGCATTCACCTTTTATATTCATTAAAAATGACAAGATAGTCTTGAGGATTCCCATTTGGGGTACACCAAGACCCATGTAGAAGGGTTGGTTGGAAAGGTCTTTTTATTTGAATAAGGTGCCTATAAAAAAAATAAATTTGGATGGGTATGTTTGAAAGGTCTTTGTTTGAGTACAAAGCCTACCAAAAATCACCTTGGTTGAATCAATCAGCCAATGTTTTTAAGGCTGCTATGTATTAAAAAAAAAATCTATTGGATTAGGTTACTTAATCCAGATTGGGGTCAAATTCGGAAAGGATACCATACAAAGGAAAATGAGGGTTTGTGTGTGTGGTGGGGGGGGGGGTGGAGGTGGGGGGGGGGATAGTATTAGAGCCATTGTGGGCTCCATGTGGTAGGGCTCCTCAATTTGTTATTCAAGAGCTAAAACATAGCTAATCCTGGTTTATTAGTTCATGTCATATCCATATTGGCACACAAAAAAATGACTTTAAAAGATCAAAGGTCAAAGGTTATATTGTAAGGAGATGATTCTTGATGATTGATCTTGTAATCTTGTATAGGTGTAAAAGTATAGTTCACTTGTATGTCAAAGCTGCATACTCGTGTTTTTCTTTTTGTGAATAGAAATCATTTTTATGTTCGAAAGGAAAAAAATTCATTCCAAAGGTGAATGTAAATGCAGTGGCTCTTTTTTCCTCTCTTTTGTGTGTGTGTGTGTGTGTGAATGGATCGTTGTGGGGTGGGGTAGGAGGCCTTTACCAAGGAAGGTCTTCATGTGCATGTGGAGAGAGAGAGAGACACTCAAAGCAAACCAATCAACCTAGAATGTCCAAACCACATAACATGTATTTGATCAAGAACATACACATCATGCACCCACCAACTAAAAAGCCCACCCTCATCTAAGATCAAGAACCTCTCTTAAGAATTACTTGGAAAGTGTATTGTCGATCAAGAACATACACATCATGCACCCACAAACTAAAAAACCCACCCTCATCTTAGATCAAGAACTTTCTTAAGAATTACACAAGAACAAAATTTACACGCAGCACTTACATATCCACAGATATTCTAGCAAATCTATTACTCAAAAGGAAAAGGATCCTAGCCAATCATTCAACTAATGCTTAAATCATTACATGACTGTCTAGAATAAACATCAAATATTATTTTGGAAAATTACTTACATGCACAGACTGCATTTGCTGTAGATCTGAAAGTGCCTTTTGCCTTGACTGCCAGATAAGGAAACATGATTATAGCTTTGTTAGAACAAAGGCCAACTTTAGAAAAACGAACATATCAGTGTTTAGTTCCAAAGATACAAAATCCATAAAACATGCATGTGGAAGTGTGCTACTTCAAAGTTTAATCTAAAGGAAAACAGAATAAAAATGTAATAACAACAGACCCCTCCCGCCCTCCCACCCTTTCCCCCGAAGAAGGCAAAAACAAAACAGAAAGAGCAAAGGTAAGCCCAATAGACTCTTTCCAAGCACACAAAATGCCAGTCATGGATATATGCTCGAAGTCTGATAAGGAGGAAGCCCAATGTGCACATTTGGCCAAAATTCAGTTACAAACACTTTGGGGACTTTCCGCACAATTCCTAAAAACCCTGTTGTTTCGTTCCCACGAAATACTCCATAGGGTGGCAAAAAGGGTAAGGGGCCACAAAACCGAACACCTAGAGGAGATATTAGAAACCTTACACACAAAGATATGGGCAACCTTAGAGGGCATAAACCGAATCGTTCCAGGATAGCACTCCAAACAGTAGATGAAAAGGAGCAATGAATGAGAAGATGGTCTACGTCTTCAATGAGCGCTCCATCAAGGGTCTGTCCGTCCACAACAAATGCACCTTGTGTATCCTTGAGTATGCCTTAAACTCTGAGCATGTTGGCCAACAACATAGAAATGAACTTATAGACACACCCTACAAGGCTAATCGGTTTATCGTGAGTCAACTTTGGAGGCCTTTCTCTCTAAGGATCAATGTAATGTATGTGAATTTTTTTTGTTGATGATCCCTCGTTTGTGAATTCTCAAATAACATTGATGATGATGTCATGTTTTATAGAGTCTCAAAATCTTCTAATAATGGAAAGTTTGAAACTACCTAGTCCAAGTGCCTTATCTCTATCAAAACCTTCCAATACCTCATTAATCTCATCCTCCTTGAACACCCTTTCCAACCATTCAACCTGCGTGTCATCAATGTCATTAAGGTTACACCTTCAAGGGTTGCCCTTGATCTTCTATGGCATGACAGAAGTGAAGAAAAGTAACCTTCGACTTCTCTTTTGACGGCCTAAGGATCTTTAGCCCTAAACCATTCTTGTTGAAGGTGTAGAATGCATTCACTCATCTTCTAGCATTGGATATTAACATGGAAAAATCTTGAGCTTCTTTCAACCATAGTGCATTGGATTTTTGTCCCTATCCAATCTCTTTCTCTTCTTATACTATTGCATAGCACATGTTTCAACATCTTCCTCTTGTCCCTTTTATTCGATGTGAGCTCTCTATCCTCCCCAATCAAGTGCCACTCATTCATCTTTTCAAGCACCAAATCCATGTTCTCCTCTAAGTCTCCAAACATAGATTTGTTCCATTCCTTAAGTTTCTATTTTAGCCACTGAAATTTCCTTGGAAGGACAAAGGTAACCATTCCTTATGTATTGCATTTAACCCATTCTTTGATCAATTTAGAGAAGCCTAATACTTTTATCCATGCATTATTAAACCTAAAAGGCTTAGGCCCACAATTAATAAAGTCTATGTTATCATTCGAAAACAATAAAATCAATATCTATGCTAATCATAACACGGCCAGTTCAACCCCCGGTTCCTTTTCCCAACCTTATTAAATAAGAAATCTATATTATCTGCACATCACTAGGACTTCCTTGACAATTCAACGACCTGAAGCAACCTCCACAAATTGGTAAATCAATTAGCTCATGCTCCTCTATGAAGCCTTGGGAGTCGGCCATTTATGGTATAATTCTCCCCTAAGAACAGTTCTCATGAGGCTTTCATATAAACTCCTAATTGATCCAATTCTCCCCTCACACCTACCTACCCAACCCTCAAGGCATACAATAGACCTAATGGATCCAATTTTCCCCACACCAACCTACTTAACCCACGAGACCTACAGTAGACCTAATGGATCCTCCTCCCCAGGCACAATTGCGCATGCATCCAATTTGGCACCAATTTGACTTTTAAAGCCCACAGATCTAACCAAATGAATTTCCACTACTTTGAGAGCATTGAAAAACATGTCTTCTTTTTTATCCAATCAAGATAAATTTTATAGGTATCACATGAAAGCCAAGGCCTTTTAAACCCACTTATCCATGTAGACCCAGGCAACGCCCCTTGAATTGTCGGTGATCTAGCCCCAGTAGTCTCTTGGGCAAGTATTTATTGTTGTTCTACTTTTGCCATTCTCAAGCCCACACTCTAAACCTAAACCCATCATTAAATTAGTCCTAATTTATTACCGCAATAGTCACCTAACCATTCCTTACAGTTTCTTAAGCCCTCAAAGCGTTAACCCTCAACCTCGAACCCTTTTTTTTTTTTTTGGAAAGGTTACCTTGAACCCATTTAAAGCCCAAACAACTTGTTTTTTTGCCACTGTTGGGAGCTTGCTCATCACACATCATGCAGGCTATCCCGCAACAATTCATGTGTTTTTTTCCTACAAGTTTAGCATAAGTATTTAACTGTTTTAAGACTCGATGGTTTAGACTTTATCTTCAAATGACAAGAAAAAACAACAGTTTAACATGGAGTGCATGATACAATTGGAATTACTAGATTCATCAATAGTTCAAACTCATTGCCAAAAACCTGTAACTTCACAAAATGGGTTAACAAAGGCCAGAAGTCACACGACCCATGAGTCTTCAATAGTATATTGAAAAATAAATGTAACCTAATGAAACAATGTTCTAACTTGTAATGAACTAGTTTCATTTTGACAACACATCAGAAATGACAGTTACTAGCCAAAACATGTTTTGACTTTCAATGAACTAATCCCTCACATGAAAATGTTGGTTAGAAGAAGCAGGCGTAGTTAACCAGAAATAATTTTTTATCCTTTTATTGTTAACAACAGTAAATAAAAGATCCAAAGGCAAGAGGGAACTGTACATACTGATTGGTTGGTTGCCCAGCGTTCATAGTAATGTGTATATCTCTCCAATGAATTTTTAGCCATCTCTCTTCTTTTTTCTGTTTCATCATACTGCAACCAAACAAAATAATGTTGAAGATGAACTGAAGAATTGGTTTCCCAAAGAAACTGCCCAACAAAAGAGAAAGAAAAAGGGAGGAGGGGAGAGAGACATACTGCTCCTTCCTGCTTGGCTGTCTCATACCGATTACAGGCATAGAAACCACCTGTCCTCTCACCATGATCAGACCAAGCACCAAGACACAGCCTGCAAGCATATTGTAAGAGGGCAAACACTAAGAGGGAAGTAAAATAGAGTAATAAATACAGATGAGAGAGAGAGAGAGAGAGAGAGAGAGAGAGTATACTCCAATTATTCTCTCTCAATGCTTACCAGCAAAACTCAAATTTACAAGGAGGTGTGCAAGTGATATGCATACAACCCTGATTCTTCTCAATTGGCCGCTTGCACTTGGGACAAGGCTTGGAATTGGCTAATATCCTAACCATTAAATGAGGATATAGATTAGGATTCAACAAAAAATAATGTGAAAGCAATGCGTGATTAAAACATAGTGCAAGGCAAGTGCATGTTAATACCAATCAAATACATACACAAGAAGACGATAAAAAGTAGTTATGGACTTAGCCTAACACATTAACCTAGACAAAAATTACAAAAAAAAAAAAAATGAAAAATCTCTACAAGCTGATACGTGCCAAATTTCATGTGAAATGGGTACTATGGTTCTAAGCACTAAGTCATTGGTACCTCGGGTGAGCAGCCTAGCACCCCTTCTACAAATGAATAATTTGAGCACAAACTATAATTTTGTAAATACACAAATTTGCACGAATGTTGAATGTACATAGATTACAAATATCATACTTCATATTCATGATGCAACTTGTACAAGGAAGTCATGGTGGGTTCCACAAAGACTTCTTCAACATAGTAGAGATTCCACTAGTGAATAGTCCATGAATTAGAATAAATCCTCTATTGGGGTCCAAAAACATTCCAACTATTGGAGGTTGACAGACATTTCCTCCAGTTGAGTTCACCACGCCTATTCCACTTAGTGGAGGTTAGATGCAGGGACAAAATTTTGGTCAACAACAGTTAACTGAATAAAAATTGCCCACAAATTCTTAGGGCCCATTTGATAGTTATCCCTCAAAGTTGAATGGGAAAAGTGATGCCAGTCCTGTTCAACACAATTCTCAGATCAATATCTGATATGAGTTCCAAGTATGACTGTTCTCATTTGATATTATCCCTCAAGAACCAATAAGAACAGATGATTTCACCAATCATATTCCTGGGAATAACTGGAAGGAATCAGTTTTTACGGAGAGTAATGGTATAAGCAAGAAACGGTTCCTGAAACTTCAGGCATTCCTTGGCTACTAACCAAAACCATTTTTCAGGAACGATGACATGTCAGATATGATTGACTCAGTTCTTATTTGCTACTGAACATGTCTGATTCAGTTCAGCCAGTTTTATAGGAATCATGATTTGCAATATCAGCCACTGTAGTTGCATTTGGATCAGAAGAAAGTTTTTCAGTGGATTCCCCTGGGTAGGGGATTCTCCTACATACAGGATTCTCTTGTTCAGGGATTCTCCTGCATCTTTTTGGTAATCACAGGTGAAAAGGTATGAGGAGAAAAGAAAGAATGCGAGGGGTAAGGAAGGAGGGAAAGCACGATTTCTCCTCCCTCACTAAGGGAAACAGATTTTGACTTGAGAAGGGAAATGAGGGGGAAAGCAGGCCCCACTTTTCCCCTGATTAACAAATACCAAACAGGGGAAATAAGGGGAGTCTCCAAGTTTCTCCTGCTTTATCTTCCATCCAAAACAGACCCTCTGTGTCCTGCCGAATACATTTATTTCTCAGAATGTCAGCAATATTTCTTCTCAACTTCCACTGATTTCAGCTGCCAAGCATGACCTTCAATGTTGCTAAATGTAATAAGGTAGAGCAAGAGAACAGTGGTTTAACTTGAATGCCAGTATCCAAACCACCTATTCATCAGTTGCAAACTCACTGGAACAAATTGCCTTACCACAGCTCTACAAACTGTTCCAAATGCAAACTTTGAAATGAGCAACATAACTGTGTCGGATACATCTACATGTCAGATTCTTCACAGATCCTTCATAGATTCTTCCAATATACATGTCAGATTTTCATGGATTATTTTGCATGATAAAAATATTATTATGCCTCTTTACTTTTAAAATATAACTAAAATACTGAAATGTTTACTATTTGATTTTATGAGTAAAGCTTATATGTTAATTTTAATTGTGTTATTTTTACATATTACTGTTATTTTCAAATAAATATTTATTTAAACTTATTTAATATTATGTTCCACATCCTATTGTTTTAAGATTTGCCAAATCAGGTACCTCATACCTGAGTCAAATTCCCAGGCGCACATCAATACCCACGTAACTTAGTTTTTCAAGCACTCTCCCTAGGTTATCTAAGGGATTTCCATAGCCATGCGCTATAAAGAAAAGTTGATCAAACTATCAAACATGAGAGAGAACTAGAAACCTTCATAAATTGTACTCTCAAGGTCTCCTACACAATTACCTTCCTAGTCAATAATCTAATATGTTTTTTCTTTGAAAAATATTTAATAAGTTATAATACTTTTTGGGATAAATAAAGATACGGTGGGCATCTAGCTTCAGGGGAAAAAAAAATTATGAAAAATGTTTGTGGCACTTCTCTGGAGTTTAGCAACAAGAACACTAAGGATTTTAAATGAAGTCAAAAACTACCCAAAATAGGACCCCCTCTCTTCAGCTATTTTGCTCTAATATTCTAAGGAACTGAAAATAAAACCACAAAACACATTCCTACAAGACTTCTCAGAAACAAAGCCACCCTTCAGGATACCTGTAGAAGGCACCATTTGTGACACCCAAAGAGCATTCAAATCCCCCAACTAGTCCAAAATCATTAACAAATATATCCTGAAAAATACTTCGTCAACTCCTCAAAGTCATGGCAACCAGGTCTTTAAAACATTTAATAGCATTTACCCTGGAGAAACTGCAATCTTACCACCCTATAGATTGAACACTCTTATTGCTCAATGAATATCAAAATGCAACTAGAAATGAAATACTGGAAGGTAAGTGAAATCTGCTATTGTTGTTGTTAGATGAGGATCAAGATGCAAACTAGAAATGACATACTGAAAAGGTCTGTGAAATCTACTATTGTTGTTATTCTTGTTGTCGTCATTGTTGTCCAATAGAAAAGATCAATGAGAATCAACTCTATTGTCCTATTTAGAAGAAGGAAAAGGAAGCAAAATGAGGTAAAAGGGAGAGCTCAGATAGCATTAAGATCACCTAAGCCGTACTTGCAGCACCCATTACAAAACCTTCCAGTTACCTAATATACTATTAATGTGGACACCTGCAACTTTATTTTGATTGCTCGTACAGTAAAAGAAGTGGATTGTTGAGAACTTCATCACTCTACAAATGCACATGGCATAGCCAAAAGAACCAGAACGACATAAATCTTCCTTCATAGCACGTATTGTGCCAACCCAGTGTAATACATACATATCTCAACTGAAAAAAAATCCATTATACAATTTTACAGCCACTTCCAATGCTAGATGCTATTAGAATCAATGACATTCAAAATATAGTACCTACAAACATCATTTAAAGCAATAACACAACCATACCGGGTAGTCATTTACAACCCACCTACAGAACCAAAAACTTTCAGAATCTATACTGCAGTAATACAAGCATCAAGTTTAAACTTGTGCGACCACTAGGGTTTTTTTAATAAGTTGTAGTTCTGATTTGATAGGTATAGATCAAACTACCCTCAATAATCCAACGTGGAAATCGATTAGCTTCAGCTTAGAGAAATTCATACAAAGTATTCACTGCAAAGTGCAAAAGGGAGGGAAAGTTATTTCCATTTGATCTGTGCTCTAGTGAACTTTGCTTAACGAGGCTTTTCCTTCTCTCTTCAGTGTGACGTAGTCAGAAAGACACTCTATGGTAAGAGAGAACTTCAAGAGAGTGGGTCTCCAAGTGGTACCGAACAAAAGGACATTTTTTCCATTAAGAGAGATTATAAATAGTAAACTACAATGAAATAAATCAAGCAAACCCAAGGGCCTTTTTGGTAGCCATTTGGTGATGGGTCATTCCATATCAGCATTTTTGCTTCATCCAAGATAGGTATTAAAAATGCCTGCTTTTTAAGGGAATGAGGAAGTGAGAGAAATCAAGGATAAGAATCAAAAGGAAGATGCCATGTTGGCAATCCAAGACCCATCAAAAATGCTTTTAAGCATGAGAATCACAATATTCTATTCTTATAGCACTTTTTCAATAAACTCAGCCTACCTCAAATTTCAAAGAAGCATGACCAATGCAAAGTGCATGAGCTTGTTAGTCTTAACTACTGCTTCAAGAGATTCAGTAGTCCACCTTCTGTCAAGGATCATAAAATGGGTCCTTTTTTGGTGAAATCTGAAATCCACCTGTTTATTGGCCAACATTAGTGTAATCCTAACAGAATGTTAAACCTGCACTCAAATCCATCAAGGCCTTCCAAGAATTATTGATTTCTGTGAGATGGCAGGTCAGGGTAAATTCTTGTCCTCTACGCCTCAGGCCTCAGCGAGAGAGAAAGTACAAGATCATCTCCTCCTCCGCTGTCATTCCTCAAAAGCAGTGTGGCCCTTGGTTATGCATCTCTTAAAACCTACCATCCAAATTGCATATCCTAGATTATCTATGCAACTCCATATGCTTTTTCTGTCCTTTTCCCTCACTCCAGAGGGACCTAAAGTGAAAATACAAGGGAAAGGAGCACAGAAATTGCAAGTAGTACCCAAGGACATATCTCAAGCTTCAAATGTTGTAGTTGTATGAAACTTCACCAATTTTAAGATTATTATCTATGACTAAAGTCACATGGGTTACAAGTGCCTTTGTCAAATCCAACATGGATACAAGTGCCTTTGTCAAATCCAACATGGATATGAGGTGTCTGATTCGTCAAAACCCAAAAGTAGGAAACACTGACTCAACATAACATTTAATAAACAGAAACCAAATATTTCTTTTGAAATAAAACTAGCATGTAAAGTTAATGTACAAAATTTGCTCAAAAGAGTTAGCAAATAAACGTTTCACAGTTTTAGTTAAATTCCAAATCAGGTAGAGGCGTAATATTATTTTGACATCTTGGAAAACGACAGTCAAATAGTGGTATAATTGACGAAGAATCTGAGATGGAGATGTGTACAACATTAATTACAAAGAATCCATGCAACATTATCATCCTATGAGAAAGAAGTATGCAATCCATACTTTGGTTGTTGTGGTGGTGGTGGGTGGGTGGGTGGGGGTAACAAGAACAGTTTTGGCTTCCACAGTTTGAAAACTCACCAATTCATATTTTCAGACTCAGCACTATTCTTCAAAATCCACTTGGCCACAGTGCCACAGTCCACTGGACGATGAGCTTCCTCAGTACACTGTATGTTTTTCCACAAGTATTAGAACACTCAAAAGGTAATATCTTAATGAGATAATGGCATTTATTTATTAAAAAAAATGCATTCTCAAAGTACTCACATTCCAGCAGAAGTTATATGAACAGTTGCAACATATGTCAAAGTTCCCACTACCCATGACAAAATCCACAGCGTAGTCACAGCCAGGAGCAGGACACCATTTCGTCTACAAGAGAAAAGAGGAAAAGATAATGGAAAAAAGAGGGTGGAGTGAGCCATGAAGAACGATAGAAAGAAGAAAAACTTCAGAAATCACGAGAGAAAAATACTAGAAGAGGTTGGAAAGAGGATCTCTTTTTCTTTGAAAATGAGGTTGGACATTCGTGCAATCACTTAAACTGCTAAGAGATTGTGATTGCACAAGGATCCGAAGAATATGAAAACCATTAGCAATGAACAAACGCTTGAGAATGATCAGGTCTAAAATGTTTTAACCCTGATTGCTGCATGAAATCATTAACTCTCTCAGGTAAAAGAATTTCAGCCACATCAGGTTTATTTTATTTGACAGGATTTGATAAATGGGACCCCAGCTAACCTGCCAAAAAAATGACCAGAATGTGACAAGCACCCTGTCAAATGTTAAAATGACATATTGCAGCATTTGGCTGCAGTACTGGTACTGGTGATCAAACGTGACATAAATGTTATAAACAAAATGAAGTGCTTTTAGGAAAGAAGGAACAAACAAGGTGTTTCATTTCGAAAACCAATGGAAACATTCTAGATTCTAAAGCAAATCATGAACATAGCCAAAAAAAAATACATTGGAATTGAGCAAAGACCGGTCTGTTTAGGGATAATATGCACATCGATTTCCATTTGGTGAGCACTGTGTGCTGTTCAGGAGGGCAAGGTGTAATGTGTATGTATATGTTTATATACTGGTAGGGCATTCATCTCAGATGTCTTCCAATTTTTGTACTTTAATCTTCTTTATTTGTCTATTTTTTTAAAATAAAATGTATAACCAAAAAATATATATAATAAAAAATCAGGTGCCATGATCTTAAATGAAATTTATGTGCTAATGAAATATCTGTCCTCTAATTTTGTCACTATATGGTCAAGAAGGAGCTAACTGGGAGCCAAGAAGAATACATTGAGGAGCAGTTCAAAGTGGCTACAATGAAACATCAGTAACTTAAGTCTCAGATATACCTTCCTATTGTCTTCGATGTAGGATCTCAGGAGGTAACGGGAATACTTCTTCTTGTCTTCTTCAGATGCCAATACATTAATCATATCTTGACCAACAGCAGCAACACAAGATGGCTCAGGACATCGTAACATCAAGCATCCAGGACCATCATTTATTGATGTGCTAATATATCCTGCCAGCACAAACTTGAGATGAATATCGATAGCGTAAGAGTTTTTGGGGTTCAAACAAGACATTTTGGTATTCATGATGAGAGACTTGTGACAAATGTTACTCAGAACACTTCAAGGAAAAAATCAATCATCAAAACGAATGAAGAAGGAAACAATCACTTTGAATAAATCAGATGCAAGGCAAATAAAAGCATACAGGTATGAAATCTGAAGAAGGCATAAGATTCAAGGATGCATCTTTCAACCACAGCAATAAATTCATTTTTCCTTCCCAATCAGTTTCAGTTAATCAGTTTCCTTCTCAATGAAGTCGAGTGGAACTGTTGATCAATATCTGAAAACACAGCAAGTTTCATCCTCATCATCTTAGCACTAATCCCAACTATTTGAGGTCTGCTTTTTGAGTTTTCCCACCCTTTGTTACCCCACATTCCATCATATACTTTCTTATCCCCTACATCCACATTTTAGTTTACTTACCTCTCCTTGTTCCTTCAACTTGCAGCATTTCAATTTTTTTTGTACAGGGCTGTTTCTCACTTCCCACTTCCCATCTCTCTGGAGGGTGAGTGTCCATCCAAAAGGAAGTACAACAAAGCCTATTTGGATGAAGTGATGAGGTGGGTTGGGGACAGAAGACAAATTTGGGTTGGTTCTCCCTTTTATACTAAAGCTACATCTTACATCTATACCATCATAAATTATATTTATTTACATGTGTGCCACCAAGTTATCGGGCTATTAGATTTGGATTGGTTGATCAAATATGCATCCAAAAAACAAATGGATATTAAATTTCAGAGATGATTCAGATCCAAAACTTGGCAAATATGAAATTTGCATCCAAAGCCTCTTTATTCCATGTCAGATTTTTGGAATTTCAAATATGTATTGGCATCCCTGATAACAGTTGGACATTTTATTTTTTTTGAAGTTAGCTTCATTAATCAAAGAAAGGAAGAACACATTCAGACCAAAGCAAGCAGAAAGAGCTTGCCACCAAAGAAAAGAAACATACAAGAAACCCCTCCTCAAATTACATCAAATTATTTAAACTTTCTGATGACAAAGAGACACCCTAACGAGCCAACTCATCTGCCTCAGAATTGGCTGAACGAGGAGACTAAGAAACCGAAGAACTAAAAACCTCAATAGCATGACGAATCCTTTTAACCTTATCCAAATAAATCCATGGACATACGGAACCCGAAGCCCAACCAACAACTATCTTATACTTACCTTCTAAGATACTCCCAACCGCCCCTAGCTCTTCCAAAGCCAGAACAAATTCCACATCAAGAAGGGAACCATTGGAAAAAGGGACCACGAAGGAAATCAAAGAATCACCAAATCCACTTCGAATCACACCCCCATATCCTAGAAACCAAGATCACGCACACAACTTCCATCAAAGTTAAGCTTCAGAATACCCATATCTGGAGGAGACCAAATAACATTCGTCGCGGAATCTGAATAAGACGGAGAATGATCCACAAACTCCCAAACCCTACAAATATCTGAGATAGAAACACTCTGGAATTTGCCTGACCCCACAATCCACCATGCAACTCTACTCTTAATCACTTCAATAAGATGCCTAACGGAAGACTCTTCACCCTTAAAAATTCTGGAATTCCGTTCCAACCAAAAAGGCCAAATAATACTCGGAATAGTAACTGGCCAAAGATTCCTCCAAAATCCTCAATAAACAAATCTAACCAAGCTTTCAACAAACAAAACACCATTCCTAACATTTGAAGTGGCACCAAATATGATACGCATACCTACAATGCTGAAGAAGATGATTCACAATCTCTTCATCAGCTAAGCATAGAGGACAAGTATTGACAATGAGCATCCGTCAGAAACGCAAATTATCTATCGTCAATATCTTTTCCAACCCTCCAAACCACCCAAAAACCTAAACCTTAAAGGGGACAACACCTTTCCAAATTTTCAAACGCACTCTTGGCACAAAACCAACACAAGTCAATTTAATACAAAATGACTTAACTGGAAAAAGACCGTGAGCATCATGATCCAAAATTCACTTAATCTTCACCACTTCCCACTACAAAAACATTGTCCAACTGGGCCATTAAAGATGACCACTCCTCCATCATTCAATCCTCCAAAGGTCTTCTAAACTGAGGACACCAAACTACCTACCCTAATGAATGTCAAAACACACCCTTACCTTAGCTTCCTTATTAGCCGCTAAGGAAAAAAGAACAGGAAATTTATGGGCCAAGGATACATCCCACAACCATTTATCCTTCAAGAAGAGGATTCCTACGATATCTGATACCAAAATAAAAAAAGCGAAGAGATAGAGATAACACCCTTCCAAAACCCTAGAAGCCCTTCTATTATTAGCAACAATCCGCCATCCCACACTATTCAACCTATACTTCTTATAATAAGACACTTCCATAATCCTTCTGAAGAATCCCCCAATCTCCACAACCACTTTCCCAATAAAGCAACATTGAAGATACGACTAAGGAATTCCAAGCCCCCCTTCCTTCACTAGTTTACATACCTGGGACCATGAGATCAAATGAACCTTTCTTTTATCCATATCATCATTCCACAAGAACTTTTTCTGAATACTCTCCAATTTCCAAACAACAGCAACTGGGATTTAAACGCACTCGGAAAATAAACATGGAGATTGGAGAGGACATACTTAATAAGAATAATTCTACCACCAATTGACATGTGCTTTCCCTTCTATACGATAAACTTTTCTCCATTTTCTCAATAACCTTGTCCTAGCAAGACTTACCCGATTTACCCTTGCAAAGAGGAAGACCAATATAAGATGGAAAATGAACAACTCGACACCCCAACACAAAAGCCAGCTGTACGCACAAACTGTGATCCACATTGACCCCCATCAATTCACTCTTGAGAAAATTAATCTTCAGTCCTGAACAAATCTGAAACCATAAAAGAATAGTCTGAACCATCTGCAACTCCTCAACATCAGCCGAAAGGAACAAAATAGTATCATCAGCATACTGAAGATGCATAACATCAAGCTCTGAATGATCAACATGAAACCCATGAATCAACCCATGGGAAGATGCAACATGCAGCAAAAGATGAAGGGCCTCTGCAACAATCACATAGAGATAAGGAGAGAATGGATCACCTTGTCTGACTCCCTTCTCCATTCTGAAAAAACTCTTAGGACTCCCATTTACCAAAACAGATTTCAAGAAATGCCTTGGGTATGTGGACAGCTATAAGCATTTGAGAAGCTTGAAAGGAGAACAGATTCCAAGTCATTCATTTTGTATTGATTTATGATTTGGTTCTTCACCACTCAAATCCAACTTCCAGCTCTCTTTTCCATTGTTTCAAATAAGAATCCCTTAATAGTAATAATAGTTCGAGGGAAAGAAATAGAAGAATTTCACAGACAAATAACACCAGACAGAACATTCTTAGAGATGTTACAACAGATAACCAGACTGCAGCTGCTTTTCCTCTCTCCAAATGGTTTTGGTACTGCATCGGGAATTGCATCAGCAAACTGGGACTTTCCCAGTAATGCAAAAAAAAAACACACAAAATCCAGCATTTCACTTCCCAAAGTCCAACCAGATGCTGGAAAAGAAGGTGCTGCGAAGGACGTCTCTTGGCATACAGTTCTAGTTGCTCACAATAAATAGAAACACTGTGGCTTCTTCCTTTTAAATGAGAACATGGAGAGATAATTACAACTGCAAACCAGCAAAGCTTTGTCCATCCAAATGAATCTGAATATTTGGGCCTGTTAGCATGCAATCAACAAATTCTATCAGATCAATGTTCCAGAGATGAACCCTACATTTGGTCCACTAGGAACCCCCCCTCCCCCTCCTCCCCAACCCAACTTTTTCCCATTTTCATATTCTTGCCTTTTGTTCAGCTTGTTTGTTTGAACCATAGTTTTAAAACTCAGTAAAAACTTGTTTGCCTCAGCTCAGTTCACTCAATTAAAAATGAGTAAATTGAACAAAAACTCGATGGTGATCGAGTTTTTCGCCTGACTTCGTCAACTCACCAAGTCAAGCTAAAAAGTGGCCCAAGCCAAGTATTTCAAATTCAATTCAGAGGAATCATAAAATGGGACACGAACCATACTTATAAGAATTTCACAATGCAAATATGAAGAAGCCTTGTTCATTGGGGACCTTCCACTGCCAGTATCAGCCACCAGTCACCCTCTAATACATAGAATTGAAATAATAATCCCATGCTTCAATCTTTGTCTAGATATTGACTACATTAGTGGAAGAAAGAGATGGAAGAGGCAATGCAAGTAGTGGCCAATAGATCACACTGATGAGCAGAGAATGCAATATATGGCACAATGTCCCCTCTTCTCATCTGCAGTCAGAGCTTCCCCTCCCCTCTCTCAAGAGGATGACATCATCTCTCTTAAAAGAACAATAAATAATGCATTTTTGTTTCCAATAAAAATCCTCTCCAAAGTCCACAGCAAAAGCAATAAAAAAATTATTTATGTTTCCATTGAAAAAAAGGGACCAGTAAGCGTACTTCCCTACAAGGCCACAACTTACAACCAATGTTGTGAAAATCAAATCATATCGTAAAATCACTATACATCTTGAACCATAAATCGTGTATCGTAAATCATAGATGATTCATAAATGTTTTCCCATAAAAATATGTAATATATCGGACTTCAAAAAAAATATGTAATATATTAAGTAACATAAAATATATCTAAAAGGCTAATAATCTCAACAATTCTCTATCTGTCCTTAAATATTAAGTGACTATTATTTAGTTCATTAGAGCTCAAATTTCAATGTTCCAACTCCCAAAAGTATAAGACCAATATATAATCTAAGTATACTGAACTAAAAAACCCCAAAAAAAAATCCTTTAGTCCTAAATGCCTACAACCAAGCCTTAAAAACCATCAAAACAAAATATTTAAAGCTTTCACACTTCCAAATAACTCATAATTCTATTACTTATAGAAATCGCAGGATTTGTTAATAGGTATAAATTGTTCCTCTTATCATATCCTTTGAATCATAAGATATGAATCGTGTATCCTAAGATTTTAACAACAATGTTACAATTGTCAACATTCAAAGCATCACTCTCACCCTCTCACCCAAAAAAAAACAAAAAGATCAAAGTATCAAACTACCTCTCTCTTTCAATAATATAATATCATTTTACGCAATAGACCGAGCCTTGACTTTATGAGTCGCTTGAGTCTCTTAAGTAGACTTGAGTCGAAGTTTTCAAGTTTTTAAACATTAGTTTGAACACAATCCTCACTCTTGACAATTTAAACTGCAACTAATGTAATCAACATGCCCTCCCATGTCTCTTCTGTCTCCAAGTTGCTTAGAGTGTTGATTCCTTGTTTATCCATTATTCATTTTCCTTCCAAGTATGGAGTCTCAGTCCATATTTGAAGTGCAATGGATTATGCAGGAATCATTCGCTAAACTAGTTTTATTCTTGAACCCTTTTTTGGGGTTCTCCTAAGTTTGCTCATATTGAAAACTAGGACAAAACAAGTTCAAGCAGCACTTGTATTTCTCTAGGAATAAATGGCTTCCAAAAACTAAGCAAACCTGTCCAGCATGCAGTACAAAATTGATGTCCACAAGCAGCAGCATTCATCCTATTCTGAGGATAGGTTTCGAAGCAAATCCCACAAGTCAGCTGGCACCACAACTGCAGAATTTACAAATTGTAAGCATATATAAGCCAAGTAAACATATAAAGAACTGCAAAGAACATCCAAAGCCTAGAGATCCCAGAAGTTTACACAAAAGTGTTAAAATAAATAAACAAAACAAGGTTATATCCGCACAAAGAAAAAGGGAAGAACTGCAAAAATGAATCACATCAGTAACAATATAACAAAAATAATAAAATCAAGAAAGTTTTCTGCCGTGAACTGTTAACACCATGCAAATATCCTTTCATCCTCACTCGAGGCCCTTTTTTCACATATCCTCCCCATGCATGCTCCCTACCCTCCTTGTATCAAATAAGTCATAAATTTGATTGTCCTTGGAGTCCAGCCATCATTAGATTGAAACTGAGGCTTTTTCATAATTTTTAGTTGTTGATTTTGGCCAATAAAATCCATTGCCATGATCATGCTGATTCCTGGGCCATTGCTACCCTCAATTGGTAACAACCTCGAGGGCCAGAATCCATTTTTAAAAGAAAGCTCAAAACTTAGCAAACTATAGCAACAGGAAGATTCCTCAAAGAAGACTTACCTCCATTGCATTTGGCATTGGATCAATAACCGGCTTCTCCAACAAACCCACGGCCTTTCGAACTTTTTCTTCATCTACAAACCATGCATCATGCACATTGCTGACACTCCTATACACTCAAGAACATATAAATTTCTAATAAGATACATATACTTCTTTATTGTACGGTATAATCATTAACAAAAAAATCTAGGAACATATTACTCAACATAAAAGGGTAACTTCAAAAAAATAAAATTAAATTAAAAAGATCCTGATAGCAATTTATTGGCAAATCATTCTAATCTTAGAGATAACAATGAAGCTAGTTTAACAAGATAGCTGACACTTTTTTTCCAAACCAGACATTCCAGGTTAAAATATAGAATGTAAATACGTAATTTCCATTGAACAAAAATGTACATCTTTTATGACAAACTAGGTCGTGCAATAGAAAGGATGTTCAATATTGGTTCACTAGATTGAAATTGGCTTCCCCAGGCTAAGAAAAACTGAATCAAACAACTGAATTGATACATTGGACAACTGAAGAACTAGCATTTCAAGTATCAAACTGATTTTTTTAAGATGATGATGATCTTATTAAGAAAAAACTAGGAAAACAATGATACAACAGTAAACAATGCCCCTAAAAGGGGCAGAAAAGATAGATCTTACAGCTGGGACATGACAGAAACAGAAACCAAAGAGGGGAGACCCTATGCATCAAACTGAATTTTCAATTAATATTCAACCAAAACAAAGAAGACATTTTAAAAAAAATGAAAAGACATGAAGCAAACTCTAGATACTAAATTACACAACACAAAATTCACTTGATCATCTTAAAAGATGCAGTTTCCTTCTCTGCCAAGAATCTATTCATAAATTTTACCCAAGAAGGAATCATCTCGAGTATTTGACGACTCATGGGATCTGTTGATAACATGTGCCCTTATTACTCAATGCTTGTGCCATTTGGAGCTGTTTGTCATCCTTATTTGAATAACCTCCTCACCATACCTTTTACAGTGAAGATCATTTTGAGAAGAAAGACATGCAAGTCCTTTTCTGAGCTTTGGAAATTGCTTCCTTTGTCAATTCCTTGGGAAATTTGGGAAGGAACATTTTGATGATGCTCCATAGGTGAAGGTCAACAAAAGTAAACACAGAATCATGGAATTTTCATTGGATTCTTGCGCTAGGTATGCAAGTATTTACCCTTTTCCAGTTTGAAATAGTAAGATAAACCCACAATCTTCAAAGTGCATAGCAAGTACTTACCATTTGTACTATGAGTTCCTGTCACACGAGTATTTAGATACTTCAGACCTCAAGAGTAGGTTCTTAAACTCCTACACTATAGACTCGAGACTTGCTATGGGCTTCACAATACACCAAATGCATCAAAGTTCAATATGTAAGGGAATGATTTGGTGTGATGGCCCACACCAGATGGAGGGTGGGAAACTCCATGTGCGTGAATTGATAGAGAGAGGAATTCGCCAGTGGAAGGAGAACTCCACTAGGCGTAGATGAGGAGAGAGAATTTCACCAGTGTTGGCGCTGTAAATGAATTACACACTACATGTGACAAAGGTCCTAATCCTAGATATGAGTAACACTCTTTCTTCAAACAGCATGGGGCCTTTTGGGGGGTGTATGGGTGCACGACCTAATGCAAAACCGTGAGGACAGGTGTGTGAACCCAAAGCTGACAATATCATGCTGCTTGTGGTAGGGTCATTACAGAACTGAGAACAACTCTTATTTCCAGGTGGAGAGATTGTGATGGCCGCACTGATTGTGATGAGCATGCTAGATAATGTGATAGACGAGCTAGTTGTGAGAGATGAGATAGTTGCGCTAGATGGAAAGAGGGGGAGAAACTCCATGTTGTTGTCCCCCATCGCCTACAACGAGCTTCATGGTCCTGAATATATGAGGAACACCTACATCTTCTCAGTACAACGCGTTTTGGGTGTGTGAGCATGTGTACCACTGCAAAGTTGTGCGGCTGTATGGGCCCCCAAAGCGGAACAATATTGTGTTGGGCGGAGGTGGATCATTACAAAATAGTATCGGATCCGAGGATGGCTCTTATTTCTAGGTAGGGAGATTTTGATGTCTGCGCTGATCGTAATGAGCACACTAGATATTGTGATAGACGCACTAGTTACGTGAGATGAGATAGTTACGCTAGATAGAAGGAGGAGAAACTCCATGTTGTTGTCCCGCATCGTCTGGAACGAGTATCATGATCTCGAAAATATAAGGAACACCTAAATCTTCTCAGCACAACGCGTTTTGGACGTGTGTGTGCCGCACACGTACCAATACAAAGTCGTGCGGGTCTATGGGCACCCAAAGCAGACAATAATGTGCTAAGCAACAGTGGGTCACTACATTTGGGAAAGATACTTTTGACAATTATGGTGGTTCTTTTTCTTTTTTTGAAAGTTGTCAGTTATATGGCACTTTCTCTTTTCTTCTTCTTTTTTCTGAAGGGGAAGATGAGTATATATGTGGAATGACGAACAATACAAAAAAAAAATCACTTGACTCAGACATGGTAGAAATTTGAGATAAACACAAAGCATAAAACTTTTAAAAATTGATCTCCGAGCTACCACCCGCAAAAGGGGACTGATCTAATGCATTATCGTAGCCAAATGGAAAGTCAAAAGTGTTGTGGAGTATAACCTCAACCATAAAAATAGCCTTTGCTTGTTTAGAGAGTTAAATGAGAAAGTAGAGGCTCAATATGAACAACCTTGTTTCTCTAATTATCTTTCACTATATGTTATTTGTGTGCTCCATTTTCCAGTAAATTCCTTGATGGTAAAAAAATGTGAAGAAAAAAGACACCCAGACACAAACATGTACCACTTTCCACAACAAAGGGGTTTAAAGAAATGTCAACCTCACCAATAAATAAATAAAAAGAAATAAAGAAAAGTCAAACTCTCTAAACTGTTCCGCCCACTTTTTTCTGAGAGATTTTAGACACGGCTTCCAACAAGTGTAGAAGCACATTCCAAACTTAAGCAAATAAGAAACAAGCAAGAGGTCTGATAGACTCCATAGAATTCTTTATATGAGAAATTCCTTCCACCATATTAAAATTGTTAATTACAATCAAGTAAGATACTGGTGTCACAATAACTCACCAACCAATCCAGTAACATGGCAATTTCAAAAGGACCAAAGATCCCAAAACAAAGTGCCACCAAACTAAGCATCATGACACCAACAAAAGGTTTTTTTTTTTCTTTAAAAACTGTAATGCTTCCTTCTCTTAATCACCATTCAGGCAACTTGATAAATCTCCAAGCACCCAATAATATTAACACCTTAGAAGTTACCATAAAATGCATCTCTGAAAAGAAGAAGGAAAAGAAGGGTTGTCATTTAAAGAAAGAATTGCCAACAACATGACATATTTGAAACTTTTCTGAGATCAAGCCATCGAGGGAATACTCATTCATCACCATTATTACTTTTTTCCTTCTCAAAAAGATCAAGGCAAAGAGATGATCTTCCAAAGAATCTTGGTTCTATGGCGACCCAATGACTAAAAAAAGGCACTTCAACCACAAACTTCCCTTCTAGTCACTAAGACACAATGGACAAAGGGACTTGGAATGGCCCATAACGACAAAGATACAAAGGTGAATCTTAGAGCTCATTAACTCCATGGCATCCAACATATCCATGATAGTTTCCTTCAGCCCAATGACAAATGTCCATCTTCGTCCAAAATTAACTGGTTGGCCAACAAGCCAGCATACTCTACATAACGAATAAATAAGACATAAGATTTATTAATGTCTCATCTAAATACCAAAAAGAAAATTATATCATCAATAAAGATGGCAAAGGGGTTGCATTTATAAACCAAAAGTTGCAATCCCACTAATTATCATTTCTAAGGCTTTCATGTGATGTTGATTAAAAGGGAAAAGGGAAAAAAAGATAGAAAAAAGAAAAAACATTTCCATGTGCCAACCAACCAAAATTAAAAGAGTTTAGACTTATTAACCCAAATAATGAATTAAACTGAACTGAAAAAATAAAAGAGGGAAAAGAAAGAAAAGAAACAAGCATTTATTAATCTAATTTTCCCAATATGTTCTCTCTAAGTCATACATATCAAGCGAAACTAATTTAGGCATTTTGCAATTCTCAAATATCCATCACTTCAAAACACTTCTGGGAGAACAGAACCAATTCTCAAATGTAATCACATAGTGATTAGCATTACATAGTCATGACCAGAAGTAGGCCATACAACTCAAACTCGAATCCAATCCAATAGCCATATGCAACTCTGCCACACATAAAGAGAATGAAACCCAAAGAATCTAGAATCTAATAAGAGTATTGTAGCTATAAGTCAGTAGAAATAGTTAACTGCCAAACAAATACTGAATCATGTTCTTAAATTTGTCCAAAATCATAAATTTCCAGCATGAACTCTTACAAAGTTAAAAAGTGTAGTAAGTCAATAGCAGACCCCATAGGAGCAGACACAATCACAAAAATTCACAAAGAAAACCACAATCTTTTGAACTGCTGATTACCTGATGCAGACAAAATAAAATTGAAGTAGAAGATAACCACTACACTTCATAACATCCTTGTACAATCCAGAAACCAGAAACTTCTGAATTGGTATTGCCATTTGCCAATAAAATAAAATCCATAGAGAAGGTACTCATTGTTCTTGACAGCATCCTATTACCATCCACTGCAAGTTTTTTCTAGAAATCCATCTTTCTTATTATAAGTTGATCAAAAGAGGGCCCATCAAATCTAGACACACTAACATTAACGACCATGTTGAGGAAAAAAAAATAATAAATAAAAGAAGGATTTGGATCCTCAAGAATCGCGTATTTTAACACCTACATACCTTCAGAAAACAGTTCCTTCTTTAAATTTCATAAACCATCCCAACCTTCAAGGAAACTACTCAAGAGATACTTGTGCCCCCAGATTTCCACAAAGTCAACCCTTTGATATTCATTCACATGAAAATTCACTTTTTCATAACCAGCAAAGCAGCCACTGAATATTCACTCACACTTACATTCCTTCACAGCATATAATCATATCATTGCATAAAAAATAATACAACATGCAAGGAAACTGAAAGTAAAAATTGTCCTTCCTCAAGCAACAAAAGAATATAAAATGGACTTCAATAAATCAGTGGTGATCTTACTGACAAAGCAG
Organism: Chimonanthus salicifolius; assembly: GCA_013350335.1. NCBI lineage: Eukaryota > Viridiplantae > Streptophyta > Magnoliopsida > Laurales > Calycanthaceae > Chimonanthus > Chimonanthus salicifolius. Next base: position 58,839,611 of record CM023537.1, read on the forward strand.
ATGGGCTAAGCTACGGTGATAAAAAAAACCGTCTGTTGATATTAAAATCAATCGTTAAAGAGAAGTGCCATTACCAATTAAAGTGGCGGAGAAGGATACTTGCATGAATCCTTGAAATGGAAAGCACAGTAGATACCATCGTTATATCGTCCTCCTGGTGCTGGAGAATATCAACTTCACTCAAAATAGTGTAGTTTTGCTGGATTGAGGAAAGAAGAAGACATGTCAGGTGAAAATACCATCAGGTACCAAACAAATGAAAACAAATGCCCCAAAAATCCATTTCTAGGAGAATCCAACTCTGCCTTAAATAATACGAAATTAACAAAATGAACTAGGATACTGAATAAAATAAAACGAAATTATCAAAATAAAAATCTGCTAAATAAAAGTGAGGTCCATGCTATATGCGTGTCCTACATCAACTTCCCTCTGTAGTTAACAGAAAATGCACTTTAATATGTTCAAAGCTCCTCCCCAAAAAAAAGGGAAAAAAATCCAATCTTTCACCAAGTATCTGAAGGAGTTGAAATTCACCTGTTGCCGGTGCACAATGCTGTCATCAGAATCATCAGTGTCATTGTCTCCGAAAATATAGTCCCCGTCATCGTCATCGCTTGCCATCGCCGTCTCCCCACTGTAGAAATCGTCAAGCGATTCCACATCATTGCAATCGTGCATGTCATCCTCGGAATCCATCGCTCCGCCTCCCAAAAAGGAAAAGGGAGCCCTTTAGTCAGCTAGGCGAAGATGGCAAATTAGGGCAAGGAACAGAGACAGAATTGGTGAAAATGGGGGTCAAAATGGAGGGAAAGGATAGGGGAATCCAACGGAAGAGAGGAAGAGAGGATCGGATAAGGATAAATTCGAGAAATCAACGAGAAAGAAGGTTGGATGGGTTGGCTGGAAAAAGAGGGAAAGAGGTAATAACAGCTAGAGAGAAAGGGGGCGTTTGGTTTGCGCCTTGGGTCTTAAATCCAAGAGAGAAATCCTTGTTTTTATACCAAACAAAAGAAGGTAACTTACGTGGAGAGCTTCGCTTCGAGTGAGGAAATGAAGTTAGCTTTTTAATAATTAATTTAAAATATAACAATTATTATCTTTAGATATATTTTAAAAAAAAATACTTCAAAAACAATAATTTTTGTGAAAGTTTTCTCAAAAAGTTTATTTTTCTGAGAATACATTGTACGCGAATTACCATTTCAAAAAAAATATTAGTGCACTGGTTATATATTAAAGTTTTATTAAATATTTATATATTTCAGAAGTATCGCATTCAATGTTATGCACTAACACATAAAACATTTCTAACATATAAATATAAACTCCAACATCAACATATAAAACTATAATTTTAGTGTATATTACTAATACTAATATATAAAACCACAACTCTAATGTGTAAATTCTAAATCTAGTGTTTGAACAAAAATTAACAAATATTATTAATACTAATGTATATTACTAATATTAACATATAAAATAAAATTAACATATAAAACAAATAAAACTGTATAAAAATAATACGAGTGCATAAATCTGTTTAAGTAAATATTGAAATGACCGTTTTTCACTTCATATCTTAGCGGACATTGAAATATCACTTTTAAAGCTATACCAACCTCTACAAGCAAGCATTTAGAGTCGTATATACTCTAATTTAACTTATTGAGCTGAAGTTACTTAAAAAATTTCAATTATGTTACGAAGACATTAATTACAACTAGAATTAAATTTATTAAATTTTAAATTATTTGGAATGACCAGATTGAGACAAATAATAAATGTTAAGGACGAAATTTTTTTGAGGGATAGTAATGTAATAACCCAACCATTCCCGGTATTTCTTCGAAAATTAATTACCTCAACTATTTATTTCGATGCATAATCAATGATGTGAATTATTAGTTAGAAAAAATTATTTATTTTCTTAATTATTAAAATATTTATCCGTTATTTATACTGATTGGCCCCTTCTCAATCTCTCGCCCTTGTGCTCCTTCAGCGTCCTACAGTCAACGGTAAGTAAAGGTCGGCAGTAAGCCACGACTCCGAGGTCGACCAAGCGGAGAGCCCTCTTCTCTCATTTTCTGCAAATCGATAAGCCCCTTTTTGCCTTCTTCTGATTTCATACTCAATTTCAGTCCCAAAATCATCAATTTGTCTATTGGAGAAGCGTTAGACAACAATATGATGAATTCATTAGTATTTTCGGAGTTGTCGATTCTCTTTCATATTGGGGATTTCTGAAAATTTGAGAAGTGATGGTGTATTCTCCCTTTATTTCATGTAAATTCAGTTTTAAATATGGATTCTATTTGTTGTGTAAGTGTTTAAAACTATTCGATCGATTCTTTTCCGGTACGACCTTGTCAATTTTCAAAAGAGGATTCTTGTGCAAAGAAAGTGGTTTTACTGATTATAATGAATTTCGTATTGCTGGCCGATGTATTTAACGCTGTCCTATTCTATGTTCTGATTTTTAGAAAGATTTTGAAGAATGAATTTCATGTTATCCCCTGTTTTGAAATTGAGCAAAACGTGTGCCACTGATTTCAGTCCTATGTTTTCAAATTATGAAAGGGTTCTCTATGAATGAATGATTGCTGTCTTATAAGAATTCTACTACTGTCCAATGAGAAAGTTTGGAGGAAAACCTATGCATTCAATTTTGAGTTCTGAGAAAGAATCCATTTGCTTTGAAGAAAACTTTAAAGAATAAGTATCCATTCAATTGTCATTTGAGACGTTAAAGACTAGTGATAGTCGTAGATGATACACATTTACTTGGGAAGTATCCCGACGTTTTCTTCTGTGCATCTTCTTATGATGGAAACAAGAGCTTGTTTACGATTGCATTTGGATTAACAGAATCTAAGAATAGACAAAATTGGGACTGGTTTCTAGTGGAATTGCGTGTTACCATAGGTGATATTCAGATCAGTGACGGTCCTGAGATGCTATGAAATCTTAGAGGTCCTAGGAAAACTCTTAAGATGGAGTCCCGCGGCAATGGTTTCTAGTGGAATTGCGTGTTACCATAGGTGATATTCAGATCAGTGACGGCCCTGAGATGCTATGAAATTTTAGAGGTCCTAGGAAAACTCTTAAGATGGAGTCCCGCGACAATTAGTATCCCTCTTTTATTTTCTAATTTTTTAGACCTATTTTTGGGACTTTAGACGGCAGCCTACTCCACCTGTAGCATGAAACATATTTTTGACAACTTTTTGGCAGTCTTCAAAGATAAAACACTTCTAGGGATGTTTTGGGGAGCGACCAAAACATTTTGGCTTATTGAGCATGAAATATATATGCAGGAGATTAGAGACATATCAAAAGATGCATTTGCATGGTTATCTAACATTGAGAAACACTACTGGACCATGGCATTTGTAAGAGGTAGGAGATACGAAATGTATATGAAAACTATCCCCGAGTGTGTCAACAATTTGTTTAGGGGTGCAACAGTGATGCCTATATGATGAAGTTGATAGAAGCAGTACACATGAAGTTCAAGCTCACATCATTTTATCAACATCGTTGCACTTACAATGACTATGGTCTTGACACCTGCAGGTCGAAAAATACTTAGTCCGATAAATTTAAGGAAGTACGTCGTCTCAATGTATAGTAGGCTAGAGATTTTGAATTTCAGATCGTGTCGTATTCTCGTATAGATGTTGTCTTCCTCGATCGTTGTTCATGCTCATGTAGAGAGTTTGATGCATTGGGGTTACCATGAAATCATGCACCGGCAGTTTCCTACATAGGGTTGAATGTGTACCACTTTTCTGAGCCATGGTTCTTTTTTCATTCACCTTCTTGTGATATAAATCAGTGGGAGGTGCAACGTTAGACAATTGTGTTACTCCCATATGCTAGAGTGCAACTTGAACAACCACGTAAGAACATGATTCGCATGAAAGACTGAACACGAAAAACATATACCTGCTCGACATGTGGGTAGAGGGAGCACAATCGAGCAAGTTGCAAATTTCCTCTGAGAAAGACAACATAGGCCGTTCCGATCTTTGCTTTGCCATTCCACAAATGAATATTACAATAAATTTATTCATTTTATTCGATGATTGTGTTCAATGGCTCGAAAAGATTCATTGTATTCATTTTGTTCAACAATTGTTTCAATTAAATTGTATTCAGTTGCTCGAAGAGATTCACTGTATTTAATTCAATTGTATTTAATTTATTCAATTCAATTACATTCAATTAAGTCAATCAATTGTATTTATGTTATTTATTCAATTGTATTCAATATTTGAACATTGTTGCATTTTCTTAAAATATAATTTAACTTGTACTGAAGAAACGAGTCAGGGCAATTCTCGATTCGGATCAAGGGAAGGCTCTACGAGAGCGGACATGAGTGACAAACACAAAACGAGCAAGAGAGAGAGCGGGAGCGAACGAATCTCGGTAAGAGATAACAGGGTAAAGTCGGGATCAGCAAGAGATAAGAGGGTAAAGTCGGGATTTTTTTTAAAAAAAATCTTCATCAGTGTTCTGTTTATAAAAAATCTCAGTGTCCAAATCACCACCCTATTATTTATTCAATTGTATTCAATATTTGAACATTGTTGCATTTTCTTAAAATATAATTTAACTTGTACTGAATAATACTTTGAACATGGTCTCTAGCACATTTAAGAAAGTCTCTAGCCCATATTTCTCTTGGTTAGCGTATATAACAACCTTGGGTCGTATCCAATATATGAGAACATTTATTTGGCTTGTTTCTTCAAGTAGCTGGCTTCCTTTAGGTCGTCTCGTGTATTTATAGGATTAGTCTTATTTAGGACGAGGAGTAAAGATACCCATATTATTTTAGAAAAAAAAATGCTCCATCGTATTAAAGGATAATTTGACCTGTCTATTCACAATTTCCAACGGTCTTAAAGACTTTAAATAGATGAAAGGAAAGTTTTGAATGGAAATTTGACATTCACAATCATGATTAGATGACTAATCCACAATCTGACCTTTATAAAGTTAGGTTGGGCAGTGCTTTAAAAATGATTATCTATAATCTTTAAAAACTTAAATTACCCTCTTTGATTAATGCTAATCTATAATTTCTAAAAATTAATTAGAAACTTTTCTCTTCTTTCCTTTTTTTTCTGATCTTGCTGTGGTGACTTCACTCTACCAACTTTCCATGTGATGAGTAGGTGAGTTGTCAGTTTATAAGAATCTCAACTGTTCTTCATCAATGGCCATTCACAGTTGCAAGCCAATATGTGGTGGTAGGCGGTCTCTTTTTTCCTTCCCCACCATAAATTTCCACAGAGTCCATAACGTTTCGGAATTAAATGGTTAAGATTAAAGATGTGAATAGATATTAAATTATCTGATTGTTAATATTGTGTTTAATTTAAATAGAATTTTGACACAGTTTTCATCTCTTTCATTTTTTTTGAAATATGGGTATCCTCATCTTACTTTCGAGGTGAGACTAATTCCACTGGCGTGTGTAAACCTTTCAATCCACATTTATTGAGTAAGTCTATAAGTGTAACTCCATGAGAAATGGCTCAGAGGAATAGGATTTCATATATTTCATTTATATTTAAGTTTGGATCCAAAATTTTGATGCACTTGATATTTGAATTCGGATCAAGATGGATCAAAACCTATTTACTTCAAATGGCAAGATATATTTAAATACTTTGAAGTGTTGATTATGCTAGAGATATTGGTTAGTAGGATAAGCAGTTAATGTGGGATTGGAACTTAAATTTAAATCTGACACATGTGATGAAATTAAATGTCAATATCAATAGATATGTATACCGAATCTATCAAAATCCAACCCATTTATATTTCTAATTGAAGAAATGATATGAAAAGTCGCAAAATGATTTGAGTGATGGTTAGAAACTTAGTAGAAATTCTGAATTCAATTCTTACTGTATTCTAAAGAGCCACTTGCAGTAAAATTTTCAGGTGTGAATAGGAAGACTTGCACAAGCTCCGAAGATTAATTGAGTACTCTAAAAGGCCTGAACACCTTGATTATTAAAAATAATAATGAATAGCAAGTTTATTTTTTTATCCACTTGTCATTATCGCATTGACGTTTTTATTTGGAAAACAGGTGTAGTGTAGTTTGCAAATTTCTCCTTGGTGGGTCTAAGGTAGGGTCACAAAATGTGAAAAGCCTAGTCTAAGTCCTCGTGCAAACAAGGAATAAATAATCAAATCATGTGTTTATCTTCCCTTCAAGGCGTTGTAGACTTTGTAAGTGGGAATTAATCCACTTTGAAATGAAGAATGAAAGGGTACACAGTGTTTGATGAAAATGACAGCAATGTAATGTTTCAGAAAATCTCCATGATGGTATATGTAGCAATAGAAACTCGTATCCCCTCTCAAATACATTACAATTTTTTTGGTTGGTGCTGATTGCTCAAATTGATTTTACACATTACATTTTAAGGTATTTAAAATTAGGAAAAAAAATATCTAATGTATTCAGGTGGGCTTGTTTTTTACTCAACATCCCAATTAGGTTAGTTGGCCAGTGCTTGAAAAAATGATTAATCTATAACTCATTAGTCATAAATAATAGGGTCATAATATATTTTTCCAATATTTAACTATTTTTCTAATTAATATTGATTTTTAATTGAGTAATCTATCACTCTAACGGTTATTTTTTGACATTAACGGCCAATAGTTTGAAAATAAATAGTGAAAAAGGTATTTGTACTTTTTTATTTTTCATATTTTTTAGTGCCTTTCAATCGTTTGACCATTTTTAAAATATTAGTCTAGGACCAAAATTTTAGTCTCAACTGTCACTTGAATGTAGAGTTGCACCAGTTTATGAAGTTTTCCACGAGTCTATGCAAAGTGAAAAGATGTTTGTCTATTTTTTTTAAGATAGTAATTCTTTTGGAAAAATAATATGTTTAAGTTCAATTCATGTCATCCAGATGTAATGAAATCTAGCCTGCTGTAATTTTTATTCTTTTGAGTCAAAATCTTTATTTTCATTGAAAATGAACAAAGTGTCGTCTTAACGATGGAAAAAAACCTCTCTTCCCTCATTAAATTTTCCTGAAAATGTCTATTTTTTGTATTTTTGACAAAGAACAATTTTTCCAAAGAAGGGGTGTCTCATTTTTCAGGCTAAGGACAAACAACTCTTAAGATCAATTATCTTCCTTGCATCAACAGATCTGGTTAGTTGCATTTCCCATTGCTTCTACTAATTTACAGCGATAGTTTCAAACATGTCTAAAAGCACCACTTTCCAATTCAGGCTAGCCGTGACCTATGTAAACCCCTCCAAAAAAATCACTTAAACTTACATCCAAGCAAATGATGTAAATATTAAAAAGGAAATAGAAAGACTAACTCATTTAATGGTTCGAATGGTGAAAACCATGTCCACAGCCAACAATTTCAGTTTTTTTTACAGACCAAGGTATCCAAACGTCCCACCTAAATTTTCCAGGCGTCCCGCATGACTAATCCCTGGGGCATGTGTAAACCTCCTAATCCGCACACGCCGGGTACAGAACGCCAACAATGTCAGTTGGCGGGGCATATATCCTCCAAACTGCAACAAGAGATGTTTTATTCAGAAGAAAATCTTCTTACGTGAACTGAAGACTTATGATTAGCACTTACCTTTTCCCTAGGTACTCAATCATATCTGTTGTTAAAGTTGCCCGTTTCTTATTTGCAAAAGCAAATGCTGCAGCCCTTCTCAGAAGTGCAGAACCAGCTATGCAACCCAAAATCATTGGATTCTCTTGACTAACAATGACATGCCATGAAAAACCGATCGTCAAATCACATATGAATACAAATCAAGCTTATAAATGATATGTAAACCCATTTGGGGTTGGGGGGGAGGGAGGGAGAGAGAGTCAATACAAACCCAGAAACAGAATCTTCATTTGTAGCTGATGTTTGCAATCGTGCCCAAGATGAAAATAGTGCAACACTGGAATTCCACAAATAAAATTCAGTTTGCCAGTTCATTCCAAGAAAGTTATTACCATGATGCATATGCTGCATGACTCTGAAAAACTCGGTATCCATAAATGAATTGCAAGGGAGTCAAAAAAAAAGGCAAGAACAAAAAGAGCCAAATCACAATGCAAACACCCCAATTAAATGAAATATAAAAACCATATAAGCAGAGTGACAAACAAGGAACCCAGCAAGCAGCAAGTGGCAGGTGAAAAGTTTGTCGTTCATCTTAGAAAAAGAGGGAAAAAAGGAATGAGGAATGATCCCAAATTTGGGTCTTTTTGGAACATTTTAGTGCCAGGCAAGGATGAAATAGATCAGCATTTTCAATTTATCCAGTTTAAAGGTGGAAAAAACATATCGTAAGAGTGAAAACAGGACTGCTTTCTAACACACCAGTTTAAGGGTGAAAAATTCAACCTGTGGATATTGAAGCAGAATCCAGGCCAAATGTGAACTTCAGCAGTACTTTGATGAGTTGCAAGTAAATTAAGCCTCCTTTAAGATATCTTGGCCCTCCCACTTTCCTTTAAGATATCTTGGCCCTCCCACTTTAGACTAATCCTAGATCTCATTCACATCATACCTGGTACTTCAAAGATTCAAGCATAAACTAACAGCCATCACCTAAGACAAATCCTACATATAGGACCATTGGACAGAGAAAAAAATTAGTGCAATCAACTCAACCCAACCTAGCCCATTTAATAAATGACCTGATCCGACCAACCTTAATCCAAACCTATTTATAAACGAGTATGCCCGACCAAATTCATTTGTGAATGAGTAAACCTCACTAACTCAACTGTCTATCTATATGCAGCATATCGAACCATTGACAAAAATAATTGATTTTAAATAGGGCTTTTTTACTAAGAACAAGAAAAAGAAGAAAAGCAAGAACAAAAGAATAAACAAAATAAATAAAAAATATGAATACAAGGACGTTGGAAAGATTTTGGAAAAAATAATAAATAAATAGATAAAAACACAATGGGAGCTGCCACGAAGCAGAGTTGTGGTGGCGATTGGTAGCCGGAGGCGTTGCCATCACCACAAGAGCAAGGGGAAGAAGAAGAAGGAAGAGAGGGGAGGAGAGAAGAGATGGGGTAGCAGGAAAATGGGTAAAAAGAAAGGAAGAATAAGGCGAAGGAGAGGAGGAAGAGGAAGAAGTAGGAAGAAAAGGGGAAAAACATGGATTGAAGGTGGGAGATGGATCCCTACCGAACTGAGACCTGAGATTGAAAATGAAATCGACAAGTGCCGGAGGATGAGGCGAGTTGTACGGGCAGTAGAGGCACATAGTCCGAGTGTCAGGCATTGGCTGAACTCAAGGGAGAGAGCCATTAGAGAGAGGGTGAGAATGGAGCTCAATTTATCATCCATTTTCAGAGGGTAAGAGGTAAGAAAATTTTGCTGAGAAATGAACTCTCATTTTCATGTGAGAAAACAATTTCTCACATTAAAATGGAGAAACAAGCATGCAGTGAGAAAATGTTTCCTACGAAAATCACCTGAAACAAACGTACCCTTAAAGTTGTGAGACTATCCTCAACAAACCAACTTTAAGAAACTGACCATTTAATCTACTGAAAGCTACTAAGACAGCTCCCATGTAGCTCAGAAAAACCAAACACCTCTCATGAGAGGGTAAAGGGTGCAATGACATCTCATCAAATGGGAGGAGATTAAAATGCTAATGGAGAAGATGACTTGTTTCCTTCTATATCCTCCTTTGACATCATCAGGTGTTTCCTACTCATGGAGTCTGATGGAAGGGCAATTTTCAGCACTTTCCAAACCAAGAGATAATCATGTCAAAGTTGGTGCCACAGGCCCTTTGTGGGAGAATTTGGAAGGTGAGGAAATAGACATGTCAAAGTTGGTGCCACAGGCCCTTTGTGGGAGAATTTGGAAGGTGAGGAAATAGAATAATCTTTTATGGAAATTTCTTCAGTAAAGATAGGGTTCAATAAGGCTCAAAGGAGTTCCGTTGTTTGCCCTTAAGTAACTGGTGATTGGAATTGGCTAGACTCTTTGGTTGGACTGCAAAAGTATTTGAAACTGCAGTTATATGGTTCACTTTGCAAAATGGGAAGTTTAAATCAGATATTAACTCCATTGGGGACAGGGCTGATCTGGCAGGGAAGGTGTTGTTAGAAATGAAAAGGGTAAACCAAAGTCCAAAGGTTAGTGGGGCCCATCAGATATTCAGATGAATGGTCTGTCCTGTCAAAGTCATGGGATATGCACTAGTAATTGAAGTTGAAAGAAGCATAAATCAATAACAAACCTTCCAGAAAGGATATCGCCTTGGCCTCCACAACGACGAGGAGATCCATAGATGCTCACCATGTTAACTGTGTAAGGAATTGAGCAGTAAGAAACAGTAAGAAAAATGCATTCAAGGCAGCAGTGGAATACATGAATCGTAAAAAGGTAAAGTTAAAATACAGGAATGACATCTTGATTTTCTTTCTAATAAATGTAGAGATGAGAGAAAGGCAATAGACACAAAATTTCTTGGCAACCATCGAACTTCTAAGAAAATGAGAGCCTTGTGACATACAATTCTGATGCTTATAAGCATTGCCACTACCAACAGTAACTTATCAGTTCTCAAGTTTTACCACAGAATAATTATAAAAGATAGAAATGGAGCATTAAGGGTGTGTCTCGCAACTGGTAGATTCAAATATTGGAGATTCTAAACTTACAAGATTAGGAGAAAATCTACTCAAATTAAAATCCTGTTGTTTAGTTGTCATTGAGGGTGGAGAGATTGGTTGTTGCTATGGTGGAAAAGGTTTGGGAATATTGGAGGGGGGTTTTAATTGAATATTCAAATTCAAGAGATAAAGATTCACTTGTAAAAGGTACTCCCCATAGATCATAATCTCCAATTTTTCTACATATTCGCTTCTAATTGACTGCCTACCAAATGCTTAGATTGAAAATTCTGATTTCTGAAGATTGAAATTTCTCATATCTAGAGATTCAGAAGAAAAAAAAAAACTCTAATCTCTGATGTTCAACTTATAGTTGTCAATTTTGTTTGAGGTCATTTTGGTTTGCCTTTGAAAGAAAATGTTTCAGTGTCTCAATCATTTCAGTGTTGCATTTCAGAAAAGACACTGACAAATTTGAATTTTTTAAAAATTATATAATGACTTTTTAAATAAAAATAAAATAACAAGGAATATAAAAATAATAATTAGAAATAGAAAAATATTAAAATTATGGAATTAGAAAATAATGTGAAACAGAAGACTAATAATTATAAACAAAAAATAAAAATATGAAACTGATGGAATTAAAAAAATAAATTCTATTTACTAATTTACTAAGAAAAAGAAGTGATTAGAATGAGGATAAGAAAAAATATACTAATATTTGTCTGGCCGAAAAATACCTTTCTTTTTTGGAGGTCAAAATGCACCTATTTCATCCATTTTGGACAAAATAGGATGAACCAGATCAAAATAACCATAATAGACACAAAAGCTTATAGGTGGGTATTTCATTTCGAACTCGTACCAAAACAAAACATTTCGGCTAATATGGAACGAAATTAAAAACTATGTTTCAACTGTTTTGTTTTCTACCTTTCAACAACTAGAATAGTCCACACAATTAATTTAGGAAACAGTAACATCTAGGTAAGCCCCATCTATGTTATACAACTAAGCTGTAAGAGAATCATAAATTAGTGAAATGGCTTGAGAGAGAGAGATTTTGGTGAGAAAACAATGCATCCTTGGTAAGATAAAGAGGAGCATAAGATTTGATAACCAAATACCAACCGGTTTTGCCATCACTTATAAGATCAGCTTTCCCTTTCCGCAGAACGGTTGCTCCACCAATCCTAACCACAGAGGAGCAACTTAAGTCAGGTCTTGCAGCTTAACAGCACCAGGCAAATGAGCTAAAAAGAATAGGAGAGAAACTACCATCTTGTCAGTGATAGCAATTGCTGGGAAGCTTCTTGTTCATTCACCTCACAATCCAGTACTCTTTGAATGAGGCGCTTATATTCGTTTACATTTGGAGTAAGGACAGCTAGAGGATACCCTCTAACTAGGTCAAGATTATTGGTGACAAGAAAGAGACCATCCTGTGTAATGCACATCATTTAATGATTTGGATGACAGTATGGAACTAAAAGCAAGAAGTTACAACTGAGTATATACAACCAATGCATTTTGATTGCTTTACAAGTAAAATGACAATTACTCGAATGGCATACCCCATCAATCACCATTGGAACATTTGATTGTCGTGCAAGCTTCAGGATTTCACCCACGCAGTCCTGTAGATAAGAAACAAACCTAAACTCTTCCTAAGATAAAATGTTCCTACGATAAAATGTTAAAGATGATATGCAAAATTAACAGTAAAAATTCAACAGGGAATCATAGAAATAATAAAAAGATGTCTTTCCTAGTCAGGAAAGTAACCCAAGTTATAGAAACATACCAGAAGAAATGGGTCCCTTCCAAGGCCTGGACCAACAACAATGCAATCAAATCTTTCCATCCATTTGGCAACTTCAGTGAGAATCTTACTAGAAACTGAAGCCTTCTCATTATCCCTGAATAAATTATATAAATAAGAACCCTGCTAACAAATGAAGTTAGGATGCACAACATGCAGATAGGATATTTACCTCACATTGTATGATTCTTCTAGCAGGGGGTGCACAATTAACTCAGGACTGTAGCTCTTTATAACTGTTCCTGCATCTTTTGTGCAAAAAACATGTGACAAATCTGCACCCTGTGGAACACATAATAGTGAAATGAACACCTGCAGCTGGAAAAATGATCTACAAGGGAACTTAATGGTAAACCATCTGGAAAAGGACCAGACTCGTCTTTAATACACATACACACACACACAGAGAGAGAGTACTGACAATTTTTAAAGCTGATATCGCAGCAAAATATGGAGCACCAGTGTATTCACGGCATCCACCAAAAACGGCAATCTTCCCTGCAGTGCAATTGATGGCCCAATATATATTCAAGCATCAAATAATCCACAAAAATAACTTTTTAAAGATAGTTAAAATATATTTCCTCTGACCCCATCAAAGGAGGTAATACAGTATAAAGCTTTAACAGCAACAACGACAAGTACTTTTACCAATTGAAACGGGCATGAAAATAAGTGTGAATTAGTTAATACTAAATAATAGAAAAGAAAAACCATATGCGCAGACACATCCATTGAAGAACAGGAGTAGCTCAGATAGGGTGGCTGTCAAGCACAAGTTTGAAGGTGTCTTTCTCCTATCATGTTCATTGCAACACCCAATACAGTATCTAATATGAAGTATTCATTACAATATCTGAGATTATCTGACTGCTTCAGATTTGGCTTGATCTGCATAGTCATCCAAAATCAAATTGATGTAAAATTTGGATTTGGATTCAAATCCAAAAGGCTTAAAAGGACAGAAAATTTGCATCCAGAGCCATTTGTTTTGTACTGGATGATTTACTATTGAATAATAAGTTGCCCATTCAGATCTGTCACATATTCCACTATCAACTACAACTTGACCTAACTTTTGGTCTAAGGGAAGGACCAGATCAGGAATTGTTACATGCCTCTGATTTTTCCTTTTCTTTAACCTGAACTTTCTGAGGTTGTAACTTTTTGCTTCACCAGTCAGCGGTTATAATTTCTGGAAAAGGGGAATGTCTATTGTATCATGCTATCCTTGTGATTTTTTTATATAATGCAGCTAATATGATATTAGGGTTCTGACTGCCTTAATCATAAGATTGAGAAAACGAGCCTATCCAAGCCCAACCTAAACTCTCTTGAAAGAATTGTAATAATATTTTTAAGACTCCAATGTAAACTTCGCCAAAATGCCAGCCTTGAGATAGATCGAGCAAATGGCTCTAATGATGATGATGATGATTTTAATACCCCATTGTCACTTATTGTAGTCATAGTTTCTTCTCAACTAATCCATCATAATCATTGAATTATTTCATCTATTCAGGTTGGTCTTGTGAACTTCATATCTACACAAATTCCTCTTTAGGTTAATTCTGTCATGCTGCAATCTATCATGTTATTCCCTCTACTTCATTCCAAGTCATTACTAAACAAAAAATTAAAATCCCAAGCCCTTACCAATCTCCTCTTTCTCCTATTTCCTTGTACTATATCACTATCTTCAAGTAGGGAAAGATTAAGTTATAAATACACCATGACAACCTGAACTGGAAGTTCTCACATTCATCTATACAAGGGCTATATTCTGTGTCACTCTGCAATCTAACATGTTAATGCTCTCTACTTCATTCCAAATCTTAATCAATCTCACGCTTCTCCTACCTCCTTATACTTGTAGGACTACAGTTCTTGTAGGGGTTACTTCCAGTTTATATGTAGATTACCTACAACCTTACATGACAGATAAATTGTGGAGTGGTCAAGCATATGATTTTTTACCAGGAAGAGTGGAAATCTAGAACCAAAAACGCCAGCTACAGATGGATGGGAAAATGGCTATGATGATGATGATCGAAAACAATAGCAAATGTAGTTTTTATTTATTTTTTGGAGTCAGCAATAAACTCTCTCTGGAATACTATAATTTGTGTGTTATTCAGCACATTGTTTCTTTGTGAAAAGATCCTCCGCAAGTGTGCTTATGCTGCATACACTGCTCACCCCTATGTGGGGCCCTATGTGGGTCCCATGTATGGTCCATTGGAAACTCTTTTATATGAACCCACAAAAATCATGTTGACTGGATCCAATAAAATCATGTCTATTGAAGGCAATAGTTTAGGGATAAAAAAATTAAAGTGGTCAAATTTTGAGAGGCTTAAGAACATGGTATTATTGATCAAATGAGGTATAGGTAGGCCCCATTTTCAACATAGAGCTTTCTACAGATCCATTACATGGGCCCACTTGGGCCCCACATAGAGGTGTGCACAATCTGTGCAATGTAAGCACATGAGTTGGGGATCATTTCTCTCCCTTCTCATTTGACCTATGAAATGTGTGATACTATATAGAACAGACAATTTTCTCCAGTCCCAAAGAGCACAGAGTGAAATCCATTCCCAAACAAGATTTAAAGCTCATGAAGACAACAATCAATATAAATACGATTTATCGGGATTAAAGTACATGTAAAAAACATCATTTCAAAAAGAAAAGGTAAAATGAATCATTCAGAATGTAAAGCAAATCTACATGTATGTGGAGACAATTTGAGAGGTTTTATTATGAAATCTGTCATAACACTTTCTAAATTTCTATCATGCTTTACCCCTCTACTGCATATATTTTAGTTATTTATTTAGTATAAGTAAATTACATGTGATTGGTGCCTCAAGGAAATGGGAACCGCACATCAAGAAATTCATGTTATGTAAATCGCCACTGTTGAATGTTGATTTCTTTTATTTTTCTTTTTGGAAAGGTATGGTTTTTCCTTTTTCTTTTTCTGCTCTCTTTTTCTGTTTCTTTGAATGATTTTGAAAGGTATAGTTTGTTAACTCACTTGTCCCACCAAATCATGGAGGTAAACCAATTACATGTGCCTTTGTCCAAAATAGAACCATTAGACCCACATGTCTACAAATTCAAGTCAAATGTAAATATTAAACATTCATTGCATAAATTTGTCTGGTCCTAATAAAAAAATCAAGCTACTTCTTTGGGATTCCTTTTATTTGTCATCAAGTGTAATGAATAAAAAACATATTAAAACAACAAAAACCGATATCCATAAATTGAACATTTACCAGCCTGGCCTTTATGTCGACTAAGATCAAGACTGGGAGTAATTCTCCTTAAAATAGCCTCAGCGTCAGCCTCTGCTGTGGTCCCATTTGAACATTTAGTTTCAGGAGTGTTCTCCATGTGAATATGATTGTGGTATCCTCTTAAGGACCTTATTAAGAACTGTTGTCTCCTCAAAATGGCTGAAGAAGCTCTCGTGCAACTGTATGAGCTATTCAAGAATAAATAAGGATTCATGTCATGTTCAATCACCGTATATGAAGGCTGCATTCCTCTCAAACATCCCTGAACAGAATAACAATTACTAAAGACATTTTTTAGAGTGAGATACATTATGAAAAATTGACAATCAACTTTCAGGTTCAAGAAAACCAAAATTCAAGCTTCAGAAGTTTTAACAACACAGGTTCCTGGCACAAACTTGGGAACTAGCGTACTTGCATTAAAGGTAAACAAACATGCAGCCAAAAGGTGTATAAGCAGAGAGTATTAACCATGTCCACATACAGTGTGAACTGAAGGTAACAGTAAAATTGGAATGAAGTAATTACTAACAGTATACAAATTGGTTGCCTAATGATTGTGACATAGAAGTACAGAACAGTAAGGTATAAAGGCATCTATGAGCACAAAACTTAATTATGTAAGTGGGCTATACAAAAATTTATAGTTTCACCAGACACCTACGAAATTCTTTGAAGTCAACCTTATACTTTCCAAATTTGTCTCTGCCAATGAATGTTTGCATAGTTAATAAAATGACTTTGATACTCAGAACTATAAAGCAGTACAATGTTTTGCACATCTGTGTTCCACACACGGGTCTAGTCATTGAGGAATTATGAGAGAGCATTTTAAATGTTGTTAAAGAGAGAAACTTTGCTTTTTATATTTTTGAGTTTGTAACAAATAGAAGTATTGAATTGAATTTAACAAATACCTCTATTCCTACAGGTTGACTGAGCTAATAGAAGCATCTCTCTCACTTTTCCCATGCTCCATCAAATCCATAGTTTTCAAACCAGAACCAACAGGAATTGGCTAATTACTGGGTCAGGTCACCAAGAGACTTAGTGGGTAAACAAAGTAGGTCAATTCACGTTTTTATTTTTTGACCAGGACTCAGTCAATCACCAGGTTGGGTCAACTAGGTGACCTAGTTCAATTTTATCATTGAATTTATGCATTAGCCCCAATAAATGACAAAATGAAAGAACTGAATTTGAAGTGGTTTGGTCATATAAGTAGAAGAGGCAAAGATGGCTCCAGTACGTAAAGTCAAGAGGTTATATATCGTGAAATTCCGTTACTAGAGTAATGTACGACCTAGAGGGGGGTGAATAGGTCGGTTTTCAATTTTAGTTCCCTTTTAAAAATCCTTAACCGAATTACACTTTAAGTGTATGAGATATGCAATGAGTTCTTTTCACCTTTAAATTAACCACTGTTAATTAAAATGGCCGAACCAATATGTGTGTGTGTATGTGACACAATATTCAATCAAAGCATTCAAGTTAAAACATCAACCACATATAAACACAGATATTTTATAGTGGTTCGGTTTCAACAAACCTACATCCACTGTTAGACTTCCCAACTCTAGGGTCGTCCCAAATATACTATGTATAGTTCTTACACCCAAATAGTACCACCTAGTTTTTTATAGAAGTTCAACCCAAATGGTCTAATCCTTTAGATCTATTTTTTTTAGTGGTTCGAACACAATGATCTAATCCACTTTACAATGATTAAAATAAAGGAAAGGAGAAACACTTGCCTTGGACCTCATCCAATCTTCTTTAAGTGCTTTCTTCTTTACTCAATGTCTGTGCGCTCCTTCCATCAGATTCGATCTACCAGAGTGATTATTGGCACAACAGTATAGGACAGATATATAACTGGTTTTCTGGTCCTAAGAAACACCTTAAACTTCATCAGAACTGGGGTATTAATTACACAAATATCTCTATAAGAAGATGATGAAGAAGGTGTAAGAGAAGGTGGGTAATCTCTCTAGGTCACACTCTTATTTTTCCAAAAGGTTCTATGTAAATATTTCATTCAGCACACAAATATAAATAAGACAGACTGTTTTGTGGCCAGTCACGTCTACGAGGACTTCAAGGTTTCCTATGAGACCTCGTGGCGGTAAAAGGAAAGACAGAGAACAGATTCTGTAATCCCAACTTCTCTGCTTAGTCAATTAAGATAATGACCAGCTAATTAACATGCCCACCTGTACGTGATTGACCATCAAATCATTTCATCCATCAATCATAGGATTTACATAGAGAGTGCTCGATGATTGTCAATCATACTCTAGACAGATTGAGGAGCCTTTCCAAATTTGTACAAGACAGCTGCTAGGGTCCCAACAGATTTGTTCAAACAGTGAGGTGGCAATTGGAGTTTTAAAACGAGGATCTTCTTTATTTCCATAATAAACTCCCAATTAAGGATTACAGATTTATTTAACTAAATCTGTAAGAGACTCAGTCAAAAGACACTAGGCCTTACTGAGTTACAGCCGTCCCAAATATTACTCAGCAAATCCCAAATACTACTCAGCAAAAGATTGTCTGTGAGGCCTCGACATACTGCACAAGGCCTCGAAGCTGAAAGTCAATCATTTTGACTGTCTGTGAGGCCTCGACAAACTGCACGAGGCCTCGAAGCTGAAAGTCAATCATTTTGACTGTCTGTGAGGCCTCGACAAACTGCACGAGGCCTCGAGGCTGGAAGTCAATCATTTTCTAATTTTTCAGATGATTAAACAATAGACTTCTAAGTTATTGGGCTTAGCCTAAAGTCTACTAAGGTTCACTTACCTGTGTGCCAATAACATGTTCAGTATAGACTCTTCAATGCATAGTAAATCTTCACATTCTTCCAAGGCAAGGTTCAACTGAGTCACCTAATTGACAATATGGGTGACTCGGACGAGCCGGGGCACTAACATATCGGAGACACAAGGAGGAGACATAGACTACTAAAAACACGGACGGAAGGAATAAACAAAGACATGACAAATTACGGAGTGGGTAGGTTTTTTTTTTTAATTAAGACCAAGGTGTCCAAGCCTCTTAGAGCACCTGACTAATCCCTATGGCATGTGCAAATCTCCCTATCCACACACCGGATAACACTATAGAGAGTGACCCTTTTGTGTTGAGAGTGATTTGAACCTCAAGACCTCCCACATGTCAGGCGGGCTCTTGACCACCAAGCCAACCCTCACGAGTAAAGGAGTGGGTAGTTTTATGATCATGACAAGGCTAAATGGAAAAGTAGAACTAAAAAATCTGAACATAGATAATGGGATTTCGGCAAATGATGACGATGATGAATTCTTATGGAATTTATAGATTTATCAACAATATAGCAATTGCCTAAACAATATAATTAATAAAACACCAAAATGAAACCATTATTGAAAAATAATTGTGAATCATCAAATAAATATAACTATGAGTCATACATCATCCACAACTTCATAATCATCTATCAAAATTATTAACATTCATTCACACAAGCCTCAAGTTCAAAACATAAAAATTAATTATTTTAATTGAAGATCTAATTTATTAAATAAATAAATTTAATTACAATTTGACTCAATCAACTTGGCCCAAGTCATAGGTTTCAAGTCTACTAGTAATTCGGTTAGTCATATTGAAGCTCAATTCCACCTAGTTTAACACTACCCAGTGACTAGGTATATGATCGATTTGGGTTGACCCGACGAGTAAACCAAAAACTCACCCTAGTCCGTTCAAAACTTGGACTAACCAATTTGACCATACCTGACCAAGTTGGGTCGACTCGGCTTGTGAACTAGGAACTTAGCCTAGTCAAAAAGCTATGATGAAATCAACACTCATTAACAATTTTTTTTCCCTTTTTGGAAAAAAGTATGCACCCATCATATTTTCCATAAAACAGTTCGGGGAATTTAGCAAGCTGAATATGCATGCATGGAAAGGGAAATAATTTAGTGAACATAACATTTTTTTTACCGGGATCCATTGATCCATCGTTATTTTTAAGTCTAAGAAATGGTTTTTTTTAAGTAGTTTAAGAAATGGTTGTTTTTCAAAAACAGTCACTCCTGATACTCATCAAATTCTACCCAATCTACTCATTTGGGGAAGAACCCCTTGGATCATCATTGGCTCCTT
Source organism: Chimonanthus salicifolius (assembly GCA_013350335.1). Lineage (NCBI taxonomy): Eukaryota > Viridiplantae > Streptophyta > Magnoliopsida > Laurales > Calycanthaceae > Chimonanthus > Chimonanthus salicifolius. The sequence goes on from CM023537.1 coordinate 58,859,575, forward strand.
TTGCATTTATGAAACGAAATATTTTTCTGAAAAAAAAAAAAACCATTTTTTGGTTAAAGAATGGTTATTCCAGAAACGGCACAAAATAGTTGAATGTGGAAATAACCCAATGAATATTGGGCAAAAAGAAAACCCAGAATCATTTGGGGGGGGGGGGGGGGTGGTGTGTGTGTGGAGGATTTTGTAAAGATGAAAATGATGGTAGTTGTGGTGGAGGTGGTGATACAGAAGAGGGAATTGGTTTTCCATGGAAAAACGAAGAAAATCCATCCTCAATGACTTTTCACAAAATAATAAAATCACGAATAACGAAGCGCATAAACAAATTTCTACGGATTCTGTGATTTAAAAAAATTGGAACGAATACATTCCAAGAATTCGAATTTTCCAGAGATTGAGTTTTTACAAATGAGAAACTCTAATTGTAGAAGCCAAGACCAATTCGTGGAAGATCGAGAGCGAGATGGACCGGGAAAAAAATGTGAGAAAAGGTACCTGAGATTGTGAGAGAAACTGGTGCACATGAGAGAAGAACAGTTCAGTGATGATGCCTATCGGGCATAGACTAACTCCTAATCAAATGGGATGGCAGATTTTTAAAACCTTGCTGAAGACATCTCTTGTCACCGTTGTTCAGCAGGGCAGGGTATAAAATTCGGCTGACATCAATACGGTAAGTATCGGACAATTAAGAAAAAGTCTGCCGACACTGTTGAGATCTCGGCCAATTTATTTATTTATTTTTTTAAAAAAAATAAATATCAGTCGTGGATCTGAAATCTCAAATATTGGTTGATATTTATATTTTTTAAATTCTTTTTTAAACAGCATTTTTTATTTTAACTTTTTAAAAAGTCATCGAGATTTACCAATAAATTTGAGAAGAGACAAAAAAAATCTTGGCTAATAGGAAAATTTGGCCGAAATCTCAGTTCTGCCGAATTTTCTACCCCTAATTCAGAGTTATGGGCTTTAAAGTTTTTCACCGTTTTGTGGACTTTCACAGACTTTTTTTTTCGTAGGATTATGAAATTCAAAATCTCGAGGAGAATAAAATGCATCTCAAATTCTAATCCAAGTTTATAAAATAATTCTTTCACTCTTTTTTTAAGATCGAAATGCCCAACATTCACCTAACTAATTCTTGACATCACAGTGTAAACTTCTCAATCTATGTAAATTGAATATAAAGTAACGGAGAGTGTCTCTTTTTGTATTGAGAAAGACTTATCCAAGAGTTGCCGCAAATATAGATTAGGATGATGGCTAATAACCCACTTCTTCAAGTGAGATGTCTTCTGTTCAATTCTCACTCTCTTAAATAAACTACTGTTTGTAGTTTTACACAGTTTGTGTAAATAAAGAGATTTGTATATAGTCCGAGAGATAAATCAAGTGTTGTAAGAGGCCTCAACACTTTGATCTTAAAAATATATTTTTCTTTTATAAACAGATATTGACAAATAAATGCTGGACTTAAGAGGAAAATGGGTTGAAGGATAGAGTTTGGGCGTAGAGTTGCGGTGAATGCATCTTAAAAGCCATTAAAGATCATTTGAACAAAGATTATGCAAATAAACTAAGAACGAGCTAAAAGGAAAAATGGAAGATAATGCCCCATATTATTTTCATAAGAGTGAAACTGAACCAAAGTTCAAAACAAGTAATTGAATTTCTTAGAGTGGGTGAAATCATGAATAGCAGAATGTACATAGTTTGTTATTACACCTAAAGATGCAAACAAAAATTAAATGCCGAAAGTTAGAGAATTAGATCAAATGTAGGGCTGGAAACAGGCCGGGCTGAAGCTCTGTCGCAGGGGTATAAATCTCGACTGATATGAGATGTATCTGCCTACAGACAAGGTCTCGCCAATATCATCTGATACGGCTGAGATTTGTAAAAAAAAAATGGAGAGAGAAAGAAATATTGGCCGATATCGGTGAGATATCGGCCGATATTCGTCGGGCCCGAGATCTTGACGTCTCAGCCGAAATCTCGGATGGGCCCTTTTTTTTTACCCCTACTCTGTCAAGTCCAATCCAGGTTAACAAGCGTAAAGTCCGAGCCTGGCCAGAACCCGACACATCCCTAAACAATAGGAATCAAGCCCAAACTTGATAATCAGTCCGAATATAAGCATTTTTCTATTTACAATTTTATCCAAAAAATATAAAAGAATGTATATCCTCTTAGATCACTATATTTGGACATAACACCAACATTTTTATGTATATTACACAATTTTAATTAAAAAACTCATCATCATTGAAATTATTAATATAAAATAGATACTAACACACTCATATTAACATGTTGTATAATCAGCCTGGGCTGTCAGACTTTCGGGCCGGCCTACACAAAAGCTCTAACCAGACCCAAATTCTAATCGGGTTGAAGTGTTTTTGTCCAAAGTAGTCCATGGGTTTAAATCTCGGCCGAAACAATAGGTATCAGCAGAAAAAAAAAAGAAATTGGCCAATATGACTGAGATCTCGACCGATATTTGCTCATATCGAACAAATATCGGCCAATATTGATGGATATTTATATTTTTCATTTTTTTTTAAACAGACTTTTTCAAATTTTTTAAAAGAATTTATTCAAAAAAAAAGTAACTGAGATTTCAAAAAAAAATTGAAGAGAGAGAAAAATCTCGTCCGAACCGAGATCTCGCCCGATATGAAAAATTGGCCGAAATCTCAGTTCAACCGATTTTTTAACCCTGATCTAAACCCAACCCTATTATAAATCAGGCCGCCTTTTTCGACCCAGCCTCATCGGGCTTTCAGGCCAAATTCCCACCTCTAATCAAATGTGAAATGGTGGATGCTATAGAGACACAAAGATTAAACCACATGTGGGTAAAAATTATTGTAAAAAAAAGCTATTGAGTAACGTATATAAGCAAAAAATTCGACTCTATCTGAAATTAGAAGCCCTGATTCCATGATGGCCCAAACATGAGAAGCCCATCAGGCTAATATCCCAGAAAAAACCAATCAAATCATGGAGACATGCACAAACTAACCACCATAAGCATCACGGCCCACATAGAGATCCATGTCGCCATCGGGCCCTTTCTTCCAAATCTTATAAATAATGGTAAAAAATATAGTTTAATTGCTCCAATCAAAGTAATTTTTTATGAACCTTTATGAAAGCTTTTATAAATAGACTGATCCCACTTCCATTTGACATGTTCTATGGTTAGATCTGTGAAACCCCTGCCTAGCTAATGTGGGAAGAGTCCCACATCGGTTAGGAAGGGAGAGAGAGGAGAATTTATAAGGGGGCCAAGCCCATTAACTAGCATGACACGTTTTGGGCCGGGCCAGGTGGGCCATGGCCCAAAGGCAAAACCGTGCGGGTCCGCACACAAGCGGACAATATCTTACTGAGTTTGAGCCCTAAGCCCTTTATATGGGTCGGGTCGTTACAAGATCTGTACACATTAATGTACGAGTGATCATCCTTTTATTATATTTTAGGGATATAAAGAATTTTATTTATGTCCAAACTACTATTTCTAAAGTTAAATTTATTTTCAAAAGACTCCTCCATTTCAGAGTGTTATACCATTATTTGAAAAATGGATACTCATATTCAATTCAAAATCCAATAAATGTTATTGTCAAATTTGAGTTTAAATAAGGGATTTTTGTGAGTATTTGAATTTTTAAAGATCAATGTGAAATAAGATTTGGGTTTATATTTTTAATCGAATTGTAACTTGGGTCTAAGTCCATCAGATCTTCCAAGCAATTTGTGTTTGAATGTGTCCTGATTTTGTTTTCTATAGTATTTCCTCTCACACTCTTCTATTTTCTATTATTTTGGTCTTTAAAGGATTTGATTCTTTTGCAAGTTAAATTCAATATTTGATTAAAACTAGTGTTATATAGTATAAATTTTCTAACGTCTAAAAATAAGTTTTGAAATAATTTTGCCAAATTTATATATAAATATAGAACTTTCCAGTAAGAGAAACCATTTGGATGATGAGAAAGTAAGAGAAACTAAAGATTTTTCACACATTTCCAATTTATTAAATAAGAAAATAGTGAATTTTACATTTTTCTCCATTTTCCTTTTATCCCAATCAATGTGATTTGTGGGGCCACATAATCATGCTTAGACCTTTCTTCCGAAGAACTCACTAATTGAGTTAAAGTGAGTCTCACATGAAGTCCCAATGTTTATAGTAGGGGTAATAATCTCTGTTGATATATATTGAGATATCGACTAATATCAGATATATATTGACGATATCGGTCGATAAATGTGAAAAAAAAAAAGAAGAGAGAAAGATATCGGCCAATATCCGAGATTAAACCTTTGATTTTTAGAGATCTAAAAATTATTTAAAGGCAATAGAAATTTGGGAAGGATACTTTAATCTTGAGGTGATTTTTTAAGCTATATCGATTGAACACATATGTGGGACCCACTTTAGTTTAATGTGACATGTCCATTGGAGGAAAGGTTTAACTATGACTATAAGACTTCAAAACAATCATTTTGATTGGATTTATGAAGTAAATATAAGAAAGGTGGTGGCTTATTTAGAAAGGTTGAAACATAAATATAAGATGAAAATAATTTTAATTAAATTAATAAATTTATAACTTTGAGCCCGTTGTATTTTAATATTTTTAATTATTTTTTATTTTAAAAATTACCCAAAGAGTTGAGATAGGAAGGTAAATAACTAAATATACTCGAGCAAAAACTTGGTCATCTGGCAACACAGTCGAGGGACAACATTGTCATTTATAAATTTGGCTGAAGCACAGTGACAATGATCAACACGGATAAACACTATCTAGAAGAGTCTTTTAGGCTCAGATTTCTACTCTACCGACATACATACCTCACGTGTGTTAGAATCGGTTTTGTGTGGGAGTGGAGAAGATTCACACATATAAGAGTAAAATTTTGGCCCTTTTTTACCACAGTGGGACCCACAATAGTAAAAAAAAATGACCTTCTTTTACCGTCGCATTGTCACTGGTCACTAGGGTTGAAATGGGCAGGGTCCAGTCAAATTTGTTCGAGTTTCTTAAAATTCAATCTAATTTGAGTCAATATTTATAGAATTTGACCCAATCTAATTCGAGTTATTGACCTGATCTGATTCGAATTCTAACTCGACTTAATCCGAATTTTGACTTAACCCGTATTCTGAATCTATTTTAACTGGATTACGTTAGGTCGGATCAGGTTAACTTGAAAATTCTTGAACCTGATCCAACTCGAAGTCCATATGGGTTTTATCCTTTTCAATCAGACTTGATCCACTGATCCCACTTGCATGACCCAACCCGCATGATTTCTCGGGTCGAGTCATGTGGGTTGGGTCAAAATCCGACCCGAATTTCTTCCCTAACTGTGACAGTGTATAGTTTGAAGTTTCAACTCTCGTATCGGGATGAAAAATCTGCAACTATTCAGCCAATACACAATATACCGATACAAATTATTTTACTATGGTTAGAATTCCACTTAGTAAAATAATTATCTGCACACTTCACTATCATCATCTACACACTTGTGCACAATATATTATTTGATATGCTTGAACATGGGTCTTATTAAGTGAGATAGTATCATAGGTAGTAAATTTCTTAATTTTTTTTTCAATATATGATTTATCAAATTAAAATACTGTAAACTTTTAAAATTAAAAAATAATTTATATAAATCAAAATTTAAGAATTAAAAAATGTGATCTAATTATTCATCACATATTCAAGAAAATAACTCTTCAATAAGCCTATACTTATTTTATTTAATAGAATTCATATATAAGTATACGAAATAATACACTTGTGCATTATATCACTACTTATAATTTAATATATATGGCACTTTTGCCTCTTTTAAACCCCATTATGCCGATGAGGTGAGCATTGCATTGAATTATTTTTTTTTTCAACCATATAAACTTCAGGCCACAGATTAGAGATTGGGATGACTTGGATAAAGTTGAAATTGAAAATTGACAGCATACACATCTCCTCTCTTCTAAGCCACATCTACAAAGCTTATTGGGTGGAGCCCATTTTGCATGTTATAAAAAAAAAAAAGGACCAATAGTGCATTTTAACATTTTTAATGCTTAATAATTAAAAAGTTATAAAATCTCTAATTTAAGTGATAATTTCTGTTTGAATTCCCATTTTATTTATTACCTAATACGAAATTAGATATGTAAATATTGGTGTAGATCCCATCTTAGAATTTTTACTTATAATGAAATTCACTATCCTTTATTTTGTAGATATTTTAAATTGGAGTTTTGAATTAAATTTCTACTCAATTCTAAAGGTCGATGTGTAAGTAAAAATAGGTGCTCTGAGAGATCTGGGTTGCGTTTGCATGAGGAATAAATTTTGTAGAGGTTACCCAGAGTTACCCTCATCCAAATAGAATCCTTGACACTTTGTTCATAAAAAAAAAATAATAAGAGATGTAAATTCAAGGTGATTTGTATAAAAGTTATATTTTTAAATAAAAGATATTTAAACAAGATAAAAGTTAGAGAACATGATTTTTTTTTTCAAATGAAAGTAGAGTTAATGACTATTAAAATAATATAATTATAAAATATGATATTTTTTAATATTTTTAGTTATAAATTATAAACAAATAAAATATTCTAGAAGCAGTTGTAGAATCCTCTTTTTCCTTCCCTTCTCATCTTCTTAACCGGTAATTAAATGAAACTTGCTGAAGAGAATCTCTATTTTTAAAGGGTAGAAATCAAGATTACATACATGAATCATAATATTTTACTCATTTGAAATTTTGAATCTTCCTTCTATTTCTTTATTGATTAAGTTAATATTAATTTATTGAATTCAATCACGAAATGCTGAGTGGATTTTCGAACGCAACTGCGGTCAGATAAAGACTGCCCAAGTTGTACGGAGAATCTATCTCTATTTGTACACGTGGCTCCTCCAGGATCATGCACGGCAGCTAACATGACTTGCATGACTAATAAGTTACATGCACATACATGCCATGCATGACTTGGATAGATTATAGATATATATCATATGGGCCCCACATTAAGCATCCATCTGGTCCTACAATCGAAAATAACCGACCCATCACCCCACTCATCATGAAAGCACTCAGCAGCTCCGCTTAATAAAATTTGAAAATCAAGTTTTTCAATTATATTTTCCAATAAATTTAATTAAAATAAACATAAATATAAGGATATTATTATTTTTATGATCAAGGTGTTCAGGTCTCTTAGAGCACTTGATTAATCATTAAGGCAAGTGCAAATCTCTCTATCTACATACCAGATAAATCTACTGCGAGTGACCATTGAATTCTTGTTTCTTATGATGAGTTCTTAGCCATCCTTTCAATCCATTCGAATTAAATATAACAATATTATAGATAAATGTGTGCTCAAAATAAAAACATTCATGTAGCTAAGTTTGTTGATACTATTTATAACTTGCTTCAATATTAATGTGTTAATTTAAATACTACTTTTAAATTTGTTGTGGAAATGAATTAATTATATTTAAATTTATTATATGGTAGTGTGAGATAATGACCAAGGCATTTTTACACGTGGCACACTGGGGATTATGAAGATTGATTAGTTGCAAAAATATAAACATATTTAAGTGAAATAATCATCTATACACTGGTGTGTTGTATTATCCTGCATATTTAAATATGAAACTGACCAAATGAGACTGCGACAGATTTATTGGAAATGTCTTTTATTAAATATGTGAACTACAAAAAATCATCCTATTTTTAAGCTTTTTAAATTAATTAATTTAATTTTTTAATAATTATAGTTTGTGATTTTCTTAAACATGACTTTATTAATCCAACCAAGGTGATTTTAGTGGGTGATATATTTATTATGAAATATTTTCAAGAGACTCATTGTCACCCTATTTGATAGGTCCTATATTGAAATGCAAAAAATAATTTAATATACATGAATGTACGATTGATTATCCTTTTAAATTTAAATATTTATTAAATTAATCAATCGATAATTTTTAATTTACGAAGTATAAGTCTCTTTAAATATCATTGGTATGTTGCCCATAGGTTTTAGGACAATACATTACAGGTGGTCATGGTTGTAATTATATGTGAGATTTTGTTCTAGGTTTCACTTTGAACAACTCATTTTTCTTTTAAAATAAGTTATTTTTTCTATTATTTTTCCATTTTACTCATGAAATGATGTCCCATTTGAAAAAAAAAAAAAAACTAGATGCTCAAAGTAAAATCTGCTCGAAGAATTAATGTTTTAAAAATTGTATTATTAACTAATTTTTTATTATTTTGATTTGATTTAATTATGTTTAAGTGTTACTGTAACGATTACTAAATAATTATGTTTTTAAAGTCCAAAGTCTCAAACGGCAGAGAATGAGATGCATCAATCAAATAGATTTGAAAAGATTAAAAAAACAAAGAGCAAAGGAACTCATCAAATAGATTTTTTTTTTTTGTTTGCCTCTACCATGAATATTCCATCTTTCATATAATGAGTATAGTTTTTGAAAAAAAAAATATAAATAGAAACGTAACTCTCTTAGAAAAAAATATTTTGAGACTAATTTTTCAATTCAATTTTTAATATATTAGAAACATTGATATTGAAATAAAAAAAAAATGTATGTCATAAAAAAGTTGCATAAAATAAGACTAAATTAATATTGACAAATGACCAAAATGATGTCAAACAAGTTGTAATGGATTAAAAGAGAAACTAAAATACTTTATGACGTGCCTCTGTTTTAGTTCTGAGTATAAATATACATAGAGATCATACGAGTAATTTTTATTGAAAAAGCTTATGCTTGAATATAAAATATGAAGTGAAACCATGGTATTAGTATACATAAGTCTTATGTGTACACGAATTGTAGATGTACTTTCAATTTATCAATAATGCAAAGAATTATTATTTAATAAACTTCTTTGTATATATTATTTTTTAAATCATTGATCCCAACCACTGGGGTGCACATTACAAATAAGAAAGCATTTTACAAGGCTATGAAAATATATTTTAATATAAAATATCTTAAAATATATTTTAATTATATTATTTAAGATATATTTTTATACTCCTAAAATTTAGATTATTTAACTATATTATTTTAATTTAAGAAGAGATTTTAATTAATAATGAGATCTACTAGAAAAGGGTCAAATTAGGTTGAATTCATTAAGGTGGAGTGGTGGATAAGTAACTCTTCTACTCATTGCATTAGTAAGCCCACTTGACAGATATCAATTTTTAATTCAAATTTTATAATACCAATTTGTACAACTTATTCTCTCAAGTGTACAAACTGTAATATACCGTTCTTTGGTGTAAAGCCAATCATGGATATTGAAATAGTGAAGACCAAGGCTTAAGCTAATATTATTAAGATATAAGCAATGATATTTTAGTGTAATAATATAATGGGGAGGGGATTTGAGGATTATTCTAATGACATACTTGATGAAGATGCTTAAGATTGAAGAAAGACAGCAAAAAAACACCTGATTTGATTTTGTTCTGAGTGTGTTTGGATGTGTGTGAATGCACAAATGAGTTTGATTTTGTATTATAAATATGGAAAATATATTTTTGTGTTTTAAACTTGACAAAAAGTCTCACCTTGTCCGGATTGAAAAATTAATGAATCTAATCTATATAACACTTAAGACACCTTTCTCTCAATGGTTAGTTTTTTAGAGTGAGTTCTACTTAAAAAATGTTAACATAATTTTCTTCACTTGTCCTAATTTATAATTATGCAAAAATTAATTAAAGACTAAAAGGGTTTATGTTAATTTGATGGTTGAAATTATAACTGAGTGTTGCACATTCAATTAGATAGGGCTGCAACTCAGGTCGGGCCGTTCCTTAAAACCCAATCTACCCGACTCAAATTCTGAATCCAAACTTCACAACCCGACCCGACCCGAATCCTAACCCGAATTCTTACCCGACCCGCATTCTAAATCCATTTTAACCTAATTTTAGCCGAGTCGAGTCGAGTTGACTCGGGTCAGGTCGGGTTAACTTGTAAAATCCTCAACCCGACTCGAATTTCATGCGGACTTTTATCTTCTCAACTGACCCGACCCGCTTGCTCGAAATTCTCAACCCGACCTGCATGATTTCTCAGGTCAGGTCAAAACCCGACCCGAGTTGCACCCCTACAATTAGAGATACAGATGTACATTCAAAAACTCAAAAATAAAAAAAAATAAAAATGTCCAATCTAAAATAAATAGATTTGATATAAATTTTATATCTGTTTAATTATTTTAACCTAAGTTCTAATTCAAATGTAACAACCATTTGTTTTCCAAATTTGGATTTACTCCCTAATCCCAATAACAAGTAATATAAACAATATATCTATTGTTAATAGATTCGTATTTTGGTTGAGGTATTGAGGATGAGGAGGAGGAGGAGGAGGAGGGTTAACTTTTTATTTTCTTTTAATTGGATTAGATTCTTTAATTTTATGGATAAATTAATTGAATAAAAGGGAAATTTAAATTTGAAAGTTGAAACAATAGATAAATTAATTTTGAATGTACTCATTATTTGGTGGCTATAGCTACACGTCATCCATAAATATATGATTGGCTCTCATCCAAAGGACCATATACGTCCATTTTCATCCTGTCTACTTTGGATTTGGACCACTAAGGGATCATTTTCGATCTTCTCCTCTCCTACATGTGACTGTTGCTTTAAGGTTCTGATTTGGGCTCTCTCATCCTTCAATTCTCTCCAAACAATCAAACTTGGGCATTTTAATTTGATATTAATTGTTATAAAGGTTATTATGATATATTTTTATAGTTTTAAAAATTGTTATTTTAATTTATTAATTGACTATCTATTCTAATCGCCGTAGATGATTGGATGGTATGAAACTTCTTTACCTATCATAGATGTGGTCCTCAATGCATTTCACTGAACACCACCTGATGTTATGTGGTCCTCATACATTTCACTGACCACCAAATAATGTTGGCCAATCTACCAAGCATTTCTCTAAAGGAATCCTTGGACGATATACACCGGATAAACAATTATGGTGAGTGACCTAGAGAAGTGTTAAGCGTGAATCGAACTCAAGATTTTTTTTTATGAGTGGAACTTTTTGACCTTCAAACCAACCCCCTCTTAGATTGCAATTTTGTTTATTATAAAGAGTATTTTAGACATGCATTAAGAAAATACAAAACACTTTTAAGATATCCTTTTAAAGGTGCATGAGTTTCACACGAGATCTATTTGATGATAAATTTAAATCTAAACAAAATACTATTCTTTTTTCTAAGTTTAAGGCCCAACTTAATTTAAGAATTAGAATAATTTTGCGAAATTCATTTTGAGTTTGATAGTTTATTTTAAATATTTAACCATCAATTTATTTTTTACAAAGTACATTCAATTTTTAAAACGGAGTGATGTGAGTGTTAAGATATTTTCTTTGGATTCTGATAAGATAGTTTAGATTGTGTTATAATGAGATTATGCATAGATTGTGATGTGATTGTGTATATCTCTCAATCAGGTAGTTAGGATTATAAATTATCTTTTGACATAGTCTAATATCTATCAAGATTCATTAATGTACTTTATAATATGTCTCTTATAACCTGTGAGGGTTGACTTGATAGATAAGAACCCCAGTAAGTTATGGGAAGGTCTGGATTCAAGTCCCACTATCAACATATAAGGGACACTCCCCTTAGTTTTACCCTGTGTGTGTGGATAGAGAGGTTTGCATACGCTCCAACAACTTAGTTATGTGCTCTAAGAGGCTTGGATACCTTGGACCTCAAATAAATAAAAATAATTATATCTCTTATTTAGTGAAATAACACAAGGAATGATAGAATACTTTTGTTATTTTTCTCATTTTCTAACATAGTATCAGCTTTGTTTGATTAGCAATAGAGAGCGAACACTCTCAATCGGATGATCAGTTCACTCGATCTTGAGAAATCTTGCTCCTCCGTTCTCTTAGCTTATCTATTTTGAGTTTGAATATGTGAGTTTAGAGTTTATGTTTCATATGTTTTATGTTGTCTACATCTATTCTTGCTTGTGGTTCAAGCCCTTGAGATCAGTTAAGACTTGTCGATCTCCCGTGCTAAAAAACCTCTGTCTCCTTCCACGTCTTCGTCGTTGGATCAACTGTGGTACACTGATCTTATCATGTATTCTACTCCATCTCGTCTACCGTTAATCTACTTTCTCTCATTCAAATGGAATCATTCGGTTGTTGGATCATCAAGTTAAATAATTTAAAATTTAAGTGGTGGACCCACTAGAGTTTTAGAATAGGTGTTAAAGATATGTTGATTTAAATTATGATTGATTTATATGAGATTAGTTTAGTTTATGATAGATTGTAAGAGATTATGCATAATTTTCAATTAGAAAATTAAGATCAGTATATTATCTATCAAGATCGACTGATATACTCTATAAAATTGGTTATCATCAGTGGAATAATATAAAAAAGTTAGTTATTTTATTATTTTTCTTATTTTTGACATTATCTTTATAAATAGTAAAATTGATAGTGATACTAGTGATTATAATAATAAAGAAAGTTAATATATTTTTCAATAATAAGTGGATAAAATGATAAATTCAAATCTTTATTATAAAAATAGGGATAATCATGCATCTATCATTTTCCTACCAGTACAATTGAACAATTGTGGGGCATTATAATTTGACGTTTTCCTCACTTACGTGACGAGGACTGATTTGTCCATTTACGCTAGGCTCCAAATATCTCGTCACAATAACTTTTTTATTTGATCCTTATCTAAAAATAGCACATTAGAGTATATACTCTTGTCATTCAATTGAAAAAATGGAGCAAATCCAATAATGGAAGATCTCAAGTCAAATGCTCAATCATTTTATAGAGAAGTGACATCTAATGGATTTTTCTTGTTCTACAGTGGGACCCATTATATTCACATTTTTACAGTACAGATAATCATATGTCAATCAAAATCCGATCCGCATAAATCGAGTCGAGAAATCAGTGAGTTTGGATTATGTATTTATATACTTTGGGTCGGATCGGATTGGAAAAATAAAAACCGGCATGAAATTTGAGTCGGATTGGGTTGAGAAATTTAAAATGAACTCGATCAGATCTGATGTAACCCGACTCAATCCACATGCACCAATTTATAAAACACCTCTCAGGTTGACTCAGATTAGAAATTTTAGTCGATTTGGGTTGAGTAATTTGGATCAGCAATTTGTGACAGGTCGGATTGTGTTCAACAAATTTTGACATGAGTTGAATTGCGTTTATTAAAACTTGATCTGACCCAACCCGAATTTCAGGCCTAATATCTGATTTAAATATTTTTAATAGATATAAATATAAAGAGTATAAAAAGAGATTGAAGTCTTTCAATCATTAATAGAAACATTTTTTATAAAAATAATCAAGAAGTGTTTTAATAAAAGATAAACAATGCTTCTATTATTTATCTATTTAAAATATAAGAGACTATTTGTTAATTTTTAATATAGTAATACAAAGTGAATTTAATAATATTAATATTGCATAAATGTAACAATTCCATTATATAAATTTAAATTCCATTAGGTGCATAATATAAATTTAAATTATACAGAGTGAATTTAAACAATGCATAATATTAATATTAAATTGAATTTTTAATATAGTAATACAAAGTGAATTTAATAATATTAACATTGCATAAATGTAACAATTCCATAAATCTTGAATTTAAATGTAACAAATATAGTAGATTTATAATTTCTAAATCGATTTAATATATATCTTACATGAAATACATAATGACAATGCATACACCATACGTCATCATCATATGCCAAGCCTCCTTCTTTCCATATATAAATATATGTTCTCACTTCCCTTCTCAAGACACACCAGAGAACGAGAGAGAGAAAGAAGAGAGGAAATGGGGAAATTTTCACCACGAGGAGAATCCCCCATTTATGGGGAAAGCTGTAGCATTTACGAAGAGGAGAGCGTCCAAACGGGTCCATGGAAGGACCCTTGGGTGAAGGAGAAGAAGAAGAAAGGCCATGTCTTTCTTGAAGGGTACGTCGAGTCGAGAGACGAAGGAGAAGAGCTTCAACACCAGCAAGAGCAGAGACAGGAGCAAGGAGGACCATTGAAGACGGTGGCGAGGACGAAGAGCCTGACGGACGAAGATCTGGACGAGCTCAAGGGCTGTTTGGATCTTGGATTCGGGTTCTTCTACGAAGAGATTCCGGAGCTCTGCAACACCTTGCCAGCCCTCGAGCTCTGCTATTCCATGAGCCAGAGGTTCTTGGAAGACCAGAATCGGTCGCCGGAACCTTCCACGGCCACCGTAACGTGTTGCTCAAGCCCTTTGCCGAGCCCAGTCGCGAATTGGAAGATATCTAGCCCTGGTATACTGATTTGGCTCTCTGTTTTCCCCTTTCTTCTCATTGATTAAACTTTAGTGGGTTTTACAAATTTTATGAATTTTTTGGGGGATTTCTTTTGAAATTGGATCTGGGTTTTGATTCTTTCTGCTTTGTTGGTGGATGCATTGAAAAGGTTTTCTTTTTTTTGGTTTTATTGTTGAGAAACTTGCGAGCTTTTTTGATAGGAATATTTCGAAAATCAAGTATATAGTTGATTCTTTCTGCTCTGAATTGTTAGCTAGATGTTTCAAATGATATGCATATTTGAAAGTTTCCTCTTATTTAAAGCTGAAAGATCCTTTTGTTTCTATGTTGGCTTTACTTTTGAGACTTCTGTTGGTTTTTTCATTGCAAGTAAAAATCGGACATGGCTTTGATTCTTTCTACCGTTATTGTTTGCTAGATATTGCAAAGATTCATTTTTTTTTTTCCTGCAAAACCTCTCTATTTCTTCCTATCTTCTTTATTTAGTTGGAATTTAGTATCTGATCTGTTGCTTATTTGTACAAATCTTTTTCAGGTGACGATCCAGATGAAGTCAAAGCACGGCTGAAATTTTGGGCGCAAACAGTGGCATGTACTGTTAAACTATGCAGATAACATGAAGTAAAACCCAGATTGTATAACTTCAAATTTATGTGTGAAAATGGGTTATACCTTCATCTGATTGATACTGGTAACTCGAGGTTTTCGTAACAGAGAGATAGATGATAAGGCCTTTGTACTGTATGTATTAGATTGAAATATCTATCGATGATGTGTCCATAACTCATTTTTTGTGGGATGATATACACGTTCTTAGATAGAACTGTCCTGGCTGGAGTTTTTTTTATGATGTAGATACTCAACATCTCGGATGCAGGCAGCCTCCTTAAGCTACTTTCATCGGATAAATGGGACTCAAACTTGGTATCTCTGCTTCCAAAGTGTCATTTGAACTACCCCGTTGAGTTGATTGGCAAACTATTTAAGCAGAAGAAACAGAGAAGAGAAGAGAAAGAAGATGTTCAAGCTCTGAGATAGATCAATCATTAATCAAATACTGAGTCCAACCACCATTATCTTAAATCCAAGAATAAATTATGTGTATGAGATATGTACAATTTCTCAAGCTGCAAATGTGAATTTCATTCTTCTTTGTGGTAGTATTGTTGCTGTTGTTCTTGGGTTTATTCTATTTTGAGTATTTTGACAAGAGAGATGCAATGGAAGAATGATGAAATTGAAATCTTACAATAGTGTGAAAAATTGCCAAATAAGAGGCAGACAGGGGAAAGACATGTAGAGGGACTTTCCATGCATCTTCATTGTTGGATTAGTCAAATGATTTATTTTTTATCTTAAAAATTAAATGTTAAAATGATTCAATGAGTCTCATTTTTTAGAATGGCATTATTTTTATGATAATTTATTTGGGCATATACGTTGTTTTATCATGGAGTGAGCTTCATCTTCGCCAAGCTTGTCCCTGCTTTATGAGTTTCATTAAGTTGAAAAGAAAAATAAATTGCAGGTATTATTCGTTTGTGAAAACTAATAATTAATTCAGTTCAGTTCCTTATTGATCATTTTTACTTTTGTGATCCCATGGTTAGATTGAAACTGGTATTAGGGTCGGCTAGAGTCAAGTTGAGGTCTAAAGCGAAAAATTTAAATGGAGTACGCTGGGTATTCTGCGGTTTTTTACACGTAAATTCAAAAAAAAAAAATAGAGTCTTTTTGGTATTTAATAAGTAATATTTAATTAAAATTTTAATTATATAATAAAATAATTTATTTAAAATATATTTTTCTTTTTTTTAATACAAAATTACTAATTAATTTTTATATTCAAATTTTACTAAAACATCATTTTCAATTCTTCATCCATTTGACTGCATTGTATGTAGGATGTTTCAAACAATATCTTTAACTATTATTCTAGCAATTTTAACCCCTATAAAGCAATTATTATTCTACCAATATTCAAATATCCAAACCTCAAAACTCTATTGTTTCAATATTTCCATTACGGCATTACCAATTTAGTATTGATCACCATTCACCAAATAAAATAATGAATAATTGATTAAAAAAGTAATCAAAAGATAAATGAATTAAAAAATCTGCACCCTAAATTCAGCTAACACAAGTAAGGTTGGCATTGGATCAGATTTGGTGGGAAAGGAGGAAAAAACTGATGTTGTTTTAAGGGGCTGAAATAATAATCTAAAATCTTCAATTTAATTAAATTAGAGGAGGGTCTTTCAAAATTATCTCACAAATAAATTTGAGCTGAACATGGTGATGTCCAAACTTAAACTCATCCACAATGTGAAACCAATTCGTGGAATAGTTTAAGAGTTAACCTATTAATAGTTTTTTTTTTTTAAAGTTAACTTCATGAATAAAAAAAAGATACAATCCAAACAAAAAACCTTAAGTGGGCCTTTTTTTTAAATGAGGCTTAAGTGCGCAGGCCTAACTTGTCTTATGATTAAGCCTGCCATGACCGGTATGCATGCACTTCATGCTTCCCATTTTTTGCATTTGTTTCATACTTTCATTTGTGGTTCTTCAACCTTTTTTCCTTCTTCTGTTTGGCAAATTCGGTCACAAAGGTTACAGTGAGCAGTGGTTTAAAATGCTCTAATCCATGTTAGTATTAGACATGGGTGTCGAGGAAAGGAGAAAATGGAATCTTTAAAAGAAGAGAAAAGTATCTCATTTTCTTAGTTTTTGACAAAGAATCCATATTCCATGAAAGAAGACTTCATTTTTCATCAATTAGAAAATGAAAAATATATAACATGAAACTTTCTTTTCAACTTCGGCTCTATGTCAATAACACAAAAAATGAGATGTTCTCCTTTTCTTTCAAGCAATTCAGTTTTTGACAAGGATAAGAAGAGAATTTTTCTCAATCGACAAGACAACATTACTTCAATATCAATAAAAAAATAAAGATTTTAATGCAAACAATGTAATATTGAATTTTCACAACTAATCATAATGTTAGATTTTGTAATATTTATTGGATGATATAAATCAAATCAAATCTTTTTATGCAGAACTGACAAAACTACTAAGGAAATTGACCCTGTGGAGAAGACAATGAAAAGTTCAAAACAGTAATCTTAACCCAATATTTTAGAGAATCCGATGTTTTAAAAGTGACTTTCCTTTTGATCAGAAGGAAAGTCATCATCTTCGACGAATGTGGGATGTTTTCCATTTGATTGATGATTTGATTTTTACGCAAATCCATTTTGCTTGGCAGCTCATCCATCATTACTCTCACTTTTAAATCTATAAAAAAATTATTATTTTGACTAGTGAATTCAAAAATTGATCTAAATTACTTCAACTCAATAGAATTTCAAGTCAAGACTATAGAATTTTGAGTTACGGTCAAAACCGATGCTTAATGATGAAGATTTTCAGTTATACTCTTTTGTGTCAATTTCAAATACTTGAACAGTTGGGATTTGGTGTGCTTCAAATTAAACTAAAAATATTTTCTAAGTGTTTTAATTTGCTCCAAATGAGATTAGAAAAGTTTGGAAATCGGCTCAAAAAGTGGTTATCCTTTTTTCTTAAAGAAAAGTAAATGAGCTTTTCATTTAAAAGTAAAATTTGGCTTTTCTCTTTTGTAAAAGCCTGCATGAAAAAGTGAGTAGAGTAAGAGTGTTTTCAAGTGGAGCGTGGCTTAGTTTTTGTCAAAATTAACTATTCTAAAAGGGATGGAACTTATTCTAAAAGTTGTCAAAAGGACAAATCAGAATGCATTGGGTTGCACAAAATTATTTTGCTCTCTTAAGCGTGGAGTACATCAAATGAAGTGGGGATTGACTTATTTGAAAGATTTTTCTTTCAACATGTCAGGTAGACCAATCCTCGCATGAATAGCTAAGGATCCGATAAGTCCAACATTGATTCCCTCGGACGTGTCAATTGGGCAAATACGTCCATAGTGACTAGGATGAATATCTCGTATCCGAAAACTAGCAGTTCGCCCCGTTAATCCTCCGGGACCTAAATAACTCAATTTTCGCCCATGAACTATTTGTGTCAATGGATTAGTTCGATCCAAAACTTGAGATAAGGGGTGTAAGCCGAAAAACGATTCATAAGTGGTTGTTAATGGAGTTGAAGTTACCAAATTATGAGGGGTCGGGATCAATTTATGCCTGATTGCTCCACATGCTCGTTGCGGGACTAACCCAACACCTTATGGCACGAGCTGACGACAGCCATGCATCACCTGTGTCCGCATTCCCGAAGGCACCCCTATCTTTCAAGAGGATTCACAACATGTCTAGCCCTGGTAAGGTTCTTCGCTTTACATCGAATTAAACCATATGCTCCACTGCTTGTACGGGCCCCCATCAATTCCTTTGAGTTTCATTCTTGCAAACGTACTCCTCAGGCGGGACACTTAACGCGTTAGCTACAACACTGCACGGGTCGATACGCACAACGCGTAGAATCCATCGTTTATGGCTAGGATTAGGGATATCTAATCCCATTCGCTCTCTTAGCTTTCGTCTCTCATTGTCAAGAATTACTTTGGTTAGATTGATCCAACCATTTTTTAAAAGCCATAAAATTTAGAGACTAAAAAATAATTTAAAAGGATTAAAGTTGGAGAGATTTAAAAACATAGCATCATCAATCTGATCAAAATGGTTGTTGGTGGGTCACGTGTTGAAGGAAAAATCATTCTGATGGATCTATCACCACTTCGTTCAATGGTCCATGCCTAGTTGTGGACGATAGTACCGTGTGAGTCAGTTTATTGGTAAACATCTTATTCAAATTTTATTGTCTCTAAACATTTCGGATCCTACTATTCTTCTTGCTCTATATATTTATCTTAGAGCATTTTGAATTGGAAAAATTCTTCGGTGATATTTTTATTAATTATTTCATATATAATCATAATGATTTTATAGTCAATTACCCAATAGTAACATCAATGAGACAATAATAGTATACCCCACCAATAATAAAAAAGTCAGACAGACTTTTCAAAGAGGATTTTCATAGATTTTTTGCACTTTTTGAATATGTGCTAACAACATGTGATTCAATTATTCAGAAATGAGTCATCAACATTAAAATTTAATTTGAAAATTTTAACTATTTGAAGAGAAGGAATGAAGATGCTCTTGTAATGTATTTTCTATCATGAAGATAATCTTCATTGAGTAGATGACTTCCAGTGTCCCGATGAAATACAGTACAATGAAAAAGAGAAATAGATGACCAAAAGAAATTTTACTATTTACTCTTTAAATTTGTGTTTTCTTATATACTGATGTGGGCATTGAACCCGACGAACTTGATAGTGGTCCAATCGTGACCCAATCCATGTGCGGATCGATGAACGGAAGCAGCGACTCGGACATAACCTATTGGACCCGAATATAGACCCATTTGTATCAGTTCAGATTTGGAATCTGTTTAGGAATCTTTTGGGCCTCACAACCCAATTAACCCGACCCGTTTCTGTCAGCAAATGGACCGAGATTGAGCTTGCAAACTCTGAATGTTGACTCGTTTCATAATTCATAGTGGGACATATAAAGAAGAGAGCAACCCTAAACAACTAACTACAACTCAGGTGAGCAAGGCGTGGATTTGGGCCTATCCCTTCCCGGTCTGGATTTGTAATTAAAGTGTTTGCTCCATTTGGCAAAGTCAGACCAAGACCGTGCCGATGTTGGCTCGATGCGGTCAAACCGGAGGCACGACAACTTGTACATGTGGGGGCAAGCCTGTGTCTGTGTTGGCCCAATTTGGTCAAAACAGAGGCACAACAACTTGTATATATGGGATTTGGGGCACAATGTGAAGCCCGAATTGCATTAAGGGGCTTATCTGGGTTTGAGTTTTTTGGGCCCAAGATGGGTCTTTGGTACATTATTAAATTTTACAAACATATAAATTGTATATTGAACAAATTGATATATTCAAAATCGGCAGTGTAACCCTAATCAATAAACTACAACTTCGAAGTGCAGGTCTTGGATTTAGGCCTATCCCAGCCTGGACCTAATACGTAATTGAAGTATTTGCTGGACCGGTCAAATTTGGGACTGAGATTGTGCCATGTTGCCCGATTTTGTCAAATTGGAGACTGGGCAACTTGTACACGTGGGGAGAGGGGGGGGGGGGGGGAGAGGGTGTGGGGTTTGGGCACAACTTTAAGCCTGAATTGCATTAGAAAGATTATCCGGGCTCAGATTATTTTGGGCTCAAGAAGGGTCAGTTTGGATTACATTGTTAAATTCTATAAACATACAAACTGAATATAAACAAAATTGGTATATTTACACGATATTAATTAAATAAATTGGGATTATGGAGGTTCGGGCTTCCATTGCAGTAGGTAAGGCTTGGCCCAATTTAAAATTTGGATTTTTTGGAAAAAAGTGAACCTCACTTGGGCCAACTTTTTTGGGGTCTTCATGTGGGTTCGGGTTGGGTGAAGCCCATGTTGTTGGATACCTAGATATATAGCATGCATGCTTAGGTTAACTAACCTTCGCTAGTGGGACAAACAGCAAAGAGTACCTTAAACAATAGGGATGCAACTCACATAGGCAGGTCCGGGTCAGGTTTTGGACCTTCCTATCCAATGCCCAGGTAGGCCTAATTTGGTAAATTTAAGCCCAAAAAGATTTGAATATGCAAGGCTTGGGCCCTTCAAACCCAATTAGCACATGAGGGCTTTTCAAGTTCAATTGGGCGGTATTTTGCAATTTTATGAAGTTTTACTCAACTTCAGGCTCTTGGGCGGGATTCAGGCTTTCACTGCAATGGGCCTGGGCTATCCGGATTGCTAATTCCATTTTGGCCTGAAAAGTCGCCTCACTTGACCCAAAATTTTCTGATATATCCATGTGGGTTGGGCCTGCTGCAAGTTGTGCTCCGATAAAATTTGATATTGTAATTTGATTTTCAGAAAATTCAGTATTTATCAATTAATATAAAAAGCATTGCTTCTCTAGATAGTGAAACCTCAATAGCTTCTGAAAATCCCAATAATATTTGATATTAAGTGATATTTACTGATTGATA
Organism: Chimonanthus salicifolius; assembly: GCA_013350335.1. Taxonomy (NCBI): domain Eukaryota; kingdom Viridiplantae; phylum Streptophyta; class Magnoliopsida; order Laurales; family Calycanthaceae; genus Chimonanthus; species Chimonanthus salicifolius. The sequence continues at coordinate 58,881,143 of CM023537.1, forward strand.
TAAGATTTTTAAAAAATAGAAGCACGTATTAACCTACCTATTAAATGGACTTGATAGCTTAGGTTTAAATATCAACCGATATATACATATTGTATTCAATCAATAAGGCCACGTATTGGAAATATTGGCTCAGATCATGTATTGGCCCATTTTCTAAGGCCGAGCTCTATGCCCAAAATTGTGAGTTTAGGCTTTTTGTTAATTTTTTATATAAATTTATATTGAAATTTTTGCTTTAAAATAATGCCCCTTTGAAGGGTTTTTTATTTTTTTAAAAAAAAACTTAAACTGAAACGATATTGGATGTTTATAAAATTAATGGATGTCATATTGTGAGTTTAAATAATTTCGATGGTGTTTTTTCTTAATATTTTTCAAAATTTTCTTGAAATTGGCATACCTTAATGAAATGCCTGAGATTTGAAACCAAAATAGGGTTCGATTGAATTGGCCCAATTAATAACTTGATCATGTTTGGTTCATGTTTCTGATCATTCCCCACCAAAATTTGACCTCTCAAAGCCGCAAACAAATGCAACCATTTTCATGGCTTCAATGCTGTTCCTATCTTTGTTAGGATGTATTTTATCACATCCCATCTTTTGGAATAAGACCAATTTCATGAGGATGATCAAACTGACATTAAATTAGGGTCTCCAAAGGTGAGTGTAGATTGATGACAACAGAAGTGTGGGACTTCCATTTTATTTTTATTTTCATCTTTATAGAATTTTCTTTTACTTAGTAACTTCTTCTAAACTTGAGGATTCTTTCTCTTTTACTGTTCAGAAGATTCTTTTTTACTTTCTTGTTGGATATAATGATCATTGATTTCTTTTATGAGTTCTGTCTCCAAAATTTCTTCTTTCTTCCCTTTTAAGTAATATCCCTGTATCAACTATTAGGGTTTTAAACATATCATTGGTTTTTCATTGAAGATGTAGTGAGTCAGCCCGTGGATACCACCTGAAAGTTTGCCCATGGCCGGTAATTTCTGAAAAAGTTTCAACAAAAATGACAAGGGCATTGACATTTTTTTATAATAAGAGACACTGATAGTATCTTTTCATCACTTAGATGATGACAAGTGGATAAAAAAAAACACAAGTCTAATATCCCTATCACTTCCCTTAACCGGAAAGACTTGAATGGTTGATGTCTTAAAGTGCAAGTATCTATTATTGGATAGAGAAGATTGAGGATGGGTGTTGGAATCAAAACTTGATGCCTAATCGGTGACATTCGATAAAGGGTGCGATTTCGCAGATTCTTTCAAGTTTTGAAGCTTTTAACATATTAATTAGATTCCCAACAATTTAGAATATGTAAAGCTGTAACGATACTCTATTCTCCTATACTAACTCAAATGATAAAAGGTGGCATATTACATTTCTCCATTCTCAATTTTTCTTTTAATTGATATCTGCTAATTCTAATATTACGGATAGAGTGTTACGTCTGCTTATCCTCAAATCTTCTTTTCTATAAATCTCTTTCTAAATTGAAAGAGTAGACCTTTACTAACCTAAATCCAAAGATTAAAGAAATAGATTGAACTGGTAATAGATTTTCCTTCTTAAGTTTTACATCTTGTCCCCTTAAAAAAGAAGTACCGATGTATAGATCAAACCCAACAAAATATAATCAAAGTAGAGATGGAATTTCTGTCGAAGTGGTTGAATCATCTAGAATTGAGTGTAATTATGTTTTTTTTTTTTTTAATATATTAAGCATTTATGCAAGTTTTTTTCTGGTATTTATTAATCGTGATAGATTTTGAAAGTTAAACTTCACATATTGATGAAGGATTGGGAATAAGAAATGGAAAATGTGTTAACCAAGCAAAGTTAAGTAGAGCTTGATTTGAACTTGGTTCCTCTTCGAATCATAGACTGAGTATGATCCAAACAAGCCTGGATTGACAAGCTTACTTTTCTAGACAGATTCTATGTATTTAGATATAAAACCCACAAAGTTTATACATTAAATGATCATTTTAACCATATGAATTTAGCTATTGAGATTCCAATAAATATTTGTCTTACGAAACGGACGTTTTGAGTTCGATTCTTACTCTACTCCAAAGAATCACTCTCCATAGATGTATCCACTGTGTGTAGGTAGAGAGACTTCCTCATATTTCGATTAATATCTCGAGAATTAATCGATTGCTTTAAAAAACCTGTACAACTTCCCACATCTCCTATTCTTATAATCTTGTTCACATTTCACTCAACTAATTTTAAATGAGATATTGTATATTAGTGGTGAAATTGGCTCCACCAAAATAAAAGAACAGGTTATTATTTAATTTATTATAAATAATCACTACTCACTGAGACACTGACGCCTGTCCTCATCTTTTAACATCTGAGTTTGGTTAGAGCCATTGCAGATGCTTCTACAGACATCATCATCATCATATTTTCTAACAAGTGAAATTAAATTATGAAAAGACCCTCCAATATATACTGAAGATAGGACATATTTTCGACAGAAACATTAGAGATCTTCATCCAGAGAAACATAATTACAAGTTTAGTACTTAAGTGCATATGATCATCATAAATTAAAGATCATTTTTTTTTATAATCAGACACAAGAAATAGAAACATTCCGACCAGGGGTCCGAATATCGGCCGATATGATTCGTGTCGGCCGATATGCTAATATCTCGGTCGCATCATATCGGCTGATATTATAATATCGGCCGATATTGGCTGTTTTTGTAAAAAAAAATTAAGGAGAGAGAAAAGTATCAGCCGATATATCGGCCGAGACCATTTTTCAACCCTGATTCTGACATTCCCAATGCTAATTAAGCAACCATCCATTGATTTCAAAGTGACCCACCATCAAGAATCCACTCAAGACTATCAATTAATCTGCCCTATTTTCTGTCATCTTCACATACGATCATATACATGCATATAAGAAGAAAAAGGGAAGGAATGATGAAGTTAAGGCCTTTTTTATTTGAAACAGTAAAGTTAAGGCATTGAATGTGGCCACATCTCATTTTTTATTTTTAGACATGTTGGTGGCCAAGTAGTTGCCTCATCAGAGATGCAGCCCACTAAATGAAATTACTGACCATGCGTCTGGTGGAGAGGGTGGTATTGGTGGTAGTCTATGGGGATATCATCCATTGATGAGGTTAGTGAGATGGAATTTATCCATTTTATTACTTAAAAGAAAGGTCAGAACCACTAATTTACTGTTAGCATGTCTCACATCGTCTGTGGACTTTGGAATTTTGGAGTTTATAAATGTATGGATATCCTCTTCTTATAAGTCGGTTTTTAGTAGGGCTGAAATTGGGTCAGGGTCAGAAAACTCGACCCAACCCGAATTAATATTTATAGAACCCGATCTGACCCGAGTTATTGACTCGAAATTAGCAACTGATCCGACCTAGAAATCCAACCCGACTCAACTCGAATTCTGACCCAACCCGCATTCTAAACCCATTTTAGCCTAATTTTAGCTGGGTCGGGTCGGGTTAACTTGTAAATTTCTCAACCTGACCCGATCCGAATTCCATGTGGATTTTTGTCTTATCAACTCGACCCGACCCTGCTGACCCAACCCGAGTTTCACCTTTAGTTTTTAGGAATGAGTTCTACCCATTTGTTTTATCATTTACTATCTTTTGTAAAAATGCAGAGTTTAGTAAAGTGATCCACAACCGAAAAGAGAACTATTGAGAGAGAGAGGGAGAAGTGGAAAACCCTAATTTAAAACCCAAGAAGCTGAACTGCAGCGCTTCCGGTTTCATTAGGTTTCACATAATTGAACTTATCATGATCAACTGGTTTTTCTATTTTTTTTTCAACAGACAATAAATTGAAAGAAATTAGTTAATGATGATTAGGCATGTAAGTAGAAGACTAGAGATGACACAAGTATATAAAGTTGAAAAGTTTAAAATTGTAAGTATAAGGAGGAGAGGTAAATAATTCAAAGGGATTGGAGTGACAGCCAAAAACCTGTCTCAGGAAGTGGGATTCCTGAGTTCGATCCCACACCATCCTAAAGGGCCACTCCCTTTAGAATTACCTGGTGTGTGAAGGTAGGGACACTTGCACATACCCTGAGAGTTAGTCGGATGCTCTAAGAGACACTGGACACCTTGGTCATAAAAGAAAAAGGAGGAAAAGGTAAATCACTGAATGTTTTGAGAGAATGGATGAAGAAAAACCTGATAAATAGTGAAGTGACTGACTTTGTCATTTATGATAGAGTCAAAAGGAGGAATTAAAACTCAGAAAGACGCGGATATATAGGTGATGATCAATTGATATCAATTTTTTTTTATAAAATTTGACACCAATATATTTTTATATCAGACCTCATTTAATTTTAGAGATAGTGAAAATAAGATATAACAAAATAGAATGGTCATCTATTTTAACCTACTTTTTTTCCAGCTGACCCAATAGACTAACAGTATTTCCTTGCCGACAGTTTGCTTAATTATTTTTCAAAAGTGGCCACTCTTCATTGTCTATTCATAAATTGTTGACTTAAGAAAATGTAATATGGTTTTCAAAGTCATTAGTAGTAATTACAGACTCTGAAAAAATGTTACAAGATTCACCTTTTTATCATGGCCTTGCTTTAGGCACAAATAATTTAGTATGGTGAGACATTTTAGTCTTTGATGTAACTTAATTTTATCCATTAAAGGGAGAATCTCATTTCCATATCTTATTCTAAGGTTGAAAATCCAATCAATTCTTTGTTTTCAGTGTAAAATGGATGATAGAGTTGAAAATGAAAGATCCATTTACGTTTCAATCAGTGAAAGTCCATCATAGAAATGAGATGCAATAGGCCAATGATGACAATGAAATTGACATTTGAAACAAGTAAACTTGCTGGTTATAGCTTTTATGGATAATTTACAACTTTTACATTTATTTAAGTGGGATTAGTGGGTCATATCACATGCTAATTGTCTCCTAAGTGTAAAGGGGGAAAGGGTGTTGAAAAGATAAGAAACATAAGCATATCTTTCCATTTCCACTTTTGAAAAGACAGTAAGTGCGGCTCTTGGATAGATGAATTTACACTGAAACACATGTTACATTGGTGTGGTCTTTCATGCAATACAAATAATAAAATATTGATTTCGACTTGAATTTATATATTCTTATATTTTTATAGTAAGAGTGATAAGTTCAACTCGGTATAGTCCAACGGGTGATCTTCCGCTTCAAGAAGTGGGAGGTGGTAGGTTCTCGAGCCCCCATGACCGCATCTTGTGCGTCCTAAGGGTGGCAAGACATATATGAGAGGGGTAGCAAGATCGTGTAACGAAAGGTTACCATCAACAAAATAACAAAAGAAGAACACAATCTTCTCTTACATGTCCCCTCCCTCTGCCAACGAGATTCCTCGGGCAGAGGAAGAGAAGAGGAACTCCCATGTTAGAAAATATCAAACTGTATTCAATAAGGAGTATTACATACACATATAGCGTCTAGCCGACCATAGGACTATTTTAGTAAAACCCAAACTCTAAACCTAATCTGAAATTAAATACATCTCTTAGTAGAGATTAACCCAAACTAAGAACCTAATTATATACTAATTTTAATATATTCAACAGGATATCACCTGTGGGAGTTTCCTGTAGTTTCCCACACATAAATTCAAAAAAAAAAGAAAAAAGAATTGATTGATTTTTATAAAATTGAAAAAAATATGAATCAAATGATTTACCACATTAATTTGAAAATATGAATTTAAAAAATACAATCTGAAGACAAATTTAATATTTTTCTAAAATGAGTAGTCAAAATAATAATAATAAGTGACTGTAAAAGATTCTCCTATAATAGTATGTGATTGGTAGTAGTACATCCCACTGCAAAACAATTTAAAAGGATCTTGTCCCACCACTTAAAAAGAGTAAGAAACTTGGTGAATGCTCACTAAAATTAACATCAATTACTGAAATCATAACATAGATTTTCAGAACAAGTAGAGAGGATAACCAAAATGGAGAAACAAAAGCATGACAAAAATTATTCATTGCTTTATATGTTTGAGTGGTTGGATATCTCTACTTTTTTGTGGGAGATTTCATCCTCAATCTCTTGAAGCTCTTTATTCGATCCATGATACTTGTGGGTGGTATCATAGATCTGAAATTTTTCCAATGATCATGTAAGGAAAAGCAGAGTCGATGGATTTCCACAGATACAAAAATAAGGAAGCAAAACTCTTCCTTCCAAGAAGATATAGATGGAAGTATAGAATATGTGAGAGGTATCCAGTAAGAACAAAACCATTTTTGCTTGAGAATTGTGACCATTCTTATTTGTTCAATAAATACTGAAAAATGGTATTTAGAATAAAAACTTCGTTGTCAAGGATTTGTACGATGTAAAAAGAACTTTACAAGTAGAGCATCTATGAAGTTTCACTCTCTACAATCATTCTATTTCTTGATTTTGAATTTTTAAAGTCAATAAATTATATTCATCAAAACTTAAAAGGTCAAGACTACATGATTTCGATGATCAAAATCAGTGGTAAAGCTCTGCACATTCTATATCCATGTAATTACTTATCCAAGTATCTAACACACCAAACTATGTAAAATCTATAGTCCATTTGATAAGAAGTCTCGTTCCGAGAGTCTCACCAGATACATTCGCACTAGCTTAACCCTATCTAGAACCTGAATAGGCAGGCACATAAATGTGGAGCTAACAGGGGACAAGATCAGATTGGATGGATAAAGAGGTTTTTTGATAAAAGTTGCCCAAGTTTTAATAATCAGAAGATACTAATTCTTGATTTAAACTCTAATAACAAATTTATAAAGAGTTTGGGTATTTTCAATTCAATAGTGTATTTTGATTAGACGATTGTTTGATTGATATTTGACAATACATTTCAATTTGAGTGGATTAAACAACTACATATCACTAATTGTTTATCTTATCTTTTCTCTTTCTATCCTGTAGACTTTTTACCTTCTATATGCTTCATGTCCACCAATATAATACCTCGTTTTTTATTGTCCATAAATGTACCTTAGTTTCTATTTGCTATGGGGTAATATCAAGATTGGCCAAGTAATAATGCTCATTTGATTGGATATTTGAGAATTCATACAAATATGATGGTTAAGTTGTCAAAGATTTCTTTTAACATGGATATCCCCACTCTACATTGGAGGCGAGATTAAACCCACCAGCATGTGTAAATTTTCCAATCCATACATTGATTAAGTTGATGAAGAGTAATTTCATGGGGAGTGGTCTTGAGAGATTTGAGTGTAAATCGAGCTCAAGACCTCCCTTCATGAGGGAAATGTCTTGACCTGATAGTTGGTTTGTGGAAGAATATTATTAAACGATCTGGTTACAGTTTTTGGACTATTTTGGATGAGGATAAAATTTTTGGAAGATTTTTTTTAAGTAGGAAATTCTCTTAAGCAGAAGATTCTTTGATGAAATTGTTTAGTAATTTTGAGATAAAAGGTACAATGAGAAAAGCAGAAAAAAGAAGAGGTAAATAAAGAGGAGGAAAAACCATGGTTTCTCCTCACTCTCCAAGAGACAAATTTTGGCATTGTTGGTTCTTTGTTTAATAAATACCAATTAAGGGAAAGGAGTAGAATCCTTTCCATTCTTCTATTTTCCCTAGGTCCGATCCGATCTGACCCGAATTCTCAATCCGAACTCTAGAATCTGACTCGATCTGAATTTTAACTCGAATCAACCAAAATTCTGACCCGATCCGCATTATGATTTTAGCCTAATTTTAGCCAGGTCGGGTCGGGTCAGGTCAGGTTAACTTGTAAAATTCTTAATCCGACCCGACCCGAATTTCATGTGGGTTTTTTTCTTCTCAACCCGATCCGACCCGCTGGCCCGAAATTCTTGACCATCATGATTTCTCGGGTCGGGTCATGTGGGTCAGGTCAAACCCGACTGGAGTTGCAGCCCTAATTTTCCCTATTCAATTTAGTACATAATAGTGCAATGAGATAAATGCATCAATATATGACATTTTCGAAACTGCCACATTGAACAGAGTTAATATGGTTGAGAAATACACAATTTTGAAAAAAAAGTTAAGTCGAAAATTGGCTAGCTCTTGAGATGAAATCAGAGGTCTCGAATTCGATTCTCTCTAAACATATCTAATACATGAGACTTCTAATCTTACATCCAGTGTAATGAGAATATAATAAAAACTATTAAAGCTGACTTTCTCCGATTAGCTCTCTGATTATGTGATTTATTTGTAATTATTTTTATTTTCTTTTTTATTCTTTCATTCTATTTCTGTATTTTATTTCTCTTTTCTCTCGTCTATTCTATTTTTCTATCTCTTGAGTAAGACACCTTCAATCCTTGTGTCTGATTTCACAAAGACAAAATAAAAGAGCTAACTTGACCACATCCCCCTTTTTTTCATGGGCCTTTTCAAAGGATAAGCCTTGTCATTTGAAGGCTTCTATATGAGTGATGTATATGAAATCAATTTGACATATTGTTTGTCATTATTCCAAGAGTTTCATCTTAAAATTCAAATGTTTAAGAAGGAATATGTTAAATCTAATGGTGAAGATCACTTAAATAATTGTTTTAAAAGATTAGAATTGAGATTGATAAAGTAAATAATAAATAAAATTGATACGCCAATATCTAAAATGAAATGGGAAGAAAAGTTAAGTTTGATGCCACCACAGTTGTTCCATGCACAAAAAATAATAACTTAAACAAAGCCAGCTATCTTAACACGGGTAAAATCTGTTAGGAGACACGGGATGCAGGAGTGGAAAAATGGCCCAGCCGATAATTCGGCCGATATGATTCTCTCTCCTATTTTTGTTTTTTGTAAATATCGGTATTATTTTATTATTTTATTTTTTCTGGATTAAAAAATATAAAAAAACTGAAAAAGAAACTGTTTTTTTTTTTAAATTTGAAAATGTAAATATCGGCAGATATCGGCCGATATTTTGATCCGGGCCCATCACCGTTTTGATTTTTTTTTTTTTAAATACTGATATTAATCATATCGGCCGATATCGGACAGATATGATTCGGCGAGATATCGGCCATATCGACCTGATATGATTGCTATACTGGCCGATACAATACGTATCAGGCCGTTTTTATTCGGCTCTTAAAAACCGAATGATATCGATCGATACGTTTCGTATCGGTCGATATTTGTACCCCTGACGGGATGTAGTGAAATTCCCATTTTACCCATACCGGTGTACCGCTCATCAAGTATCGGTGTACCGCTAACACGCCGCTTTGCATATATATGTTCTGCATATCGGTACACTGATACTTGATGAGGGGCACATCGGTAGAGGTAAAATGAGAATTTCACCCATCCCGTATCTCCTAACAAATTTTGCTCGTGTTAGGATGGGCATCCCTTAAACAATGTCATGCAAATGATTGAGATCACTTCATTTTATCTAATTTTTTCCTTATCATAGATTCAACGGCTAAAGATGAAAATGAACTTGGATTCAACATATGTTATTCAAATTCATTGATAAGTTGTAAAGAACTCGTCGGATTATCACTTCAAACAGATTTTTATAACATTTTTAAATTTTAATTTCGTGTTATTCGCTAGTTATACTTATACAGAATGAAAAAATAATATTTTTAGAAAACTTATACATTAAAGCTCAGTTATTTTAATTTTTTTTTAATCTTCTATCCAGGAAAATAAGATGAATGATTAACTTTCTATTTTGATTCTTTTACATCATGTTGATAAAAGGTAAAATGACAGAATTTTAGTTAGGACAGATTTAGAGCATGATCAATTTTTACTTAGCATGATTTATATATTTAACAAATGTCATATTTTAGATTTTTAAACTAACATGAGTATACAGTACATCTGTCACAGCTGATATATATATATATATATATATATATATAAAACAATGTTAACATGCAAATTAGCTTGCATGAACTTAGTGTAAATTTTAGATTGTCAGACTATAGTGGATCAAATGAACTCATGTCTCCCTCGCATCCACTTACACTTTGTGAAATGCACTTATACCGAATTTGGTACCAATTTGATTCTTGAAGTCCATTGATTTAATCCAATAAACTTCCATAGTTAAATAAATGTGAAATTTTGAGGACCTTGAAAATATGACTTCTCTTATTTAATTCAGATAAAATCTTATAGGTACTATACACAAGCCAATGTCTTTCAAACCCACTTATCCATGTGACTCAAGTGCGACAATTAAATCACTAGTTTGTAGGGATCACTACTATATACATCATCCATACAGTTTATGCGCCCCTAAAATTGAACAGTTATGATTTATTTACGTCTACATCGACAAAAAAAGACAAACTTCATAAAAAAATATCTAAAAATAGGAACAAAGGCTTTTAAGATGAGACTTAGTTAGTTGGAAGGGTTTGACTCAACTTTATCATATTATTATTAAAGATAAAAAAATAATGTAAAAATGACTAAAAATAGGAAAAAATGATTTTATGATTAAATTTGATGATTTTGAAGGATAGGATTCATATTTTTTTATATTAGTATCTAAAACTAGAAAATTTATATAAAAAATTGTTTATAAAATTTTGAATAATATTATTTGCATGAAGTGTGTGCTTTTTGTTAGTATATATACATATAATGAAATGAGAAATTTATTTAAATGGTGGATGTGAGTGGATAAATTGGACTTTAAGAATCTGATTTATATATTACTATAAGGAGTGGAGCTGCTGCCATTTTCTCAACAACTCTTTCGAGGTTTTGGATCCGAGAGGGGCCGATAATAAGTATGTATTCTTCTCTCTTTCTTCTTTCCTTTTCTCATCTTCGTCTCTTCTTTTCTTCTTCTGTCCTGTTTTCTCCTATTTTCTTCACTTGTTCATGTCTTTTGATAAACTCTTAAGAAAATTACAGGCGGCAGTCTCCCTGATTAGAAAGGCATATTAATCTTTTAAGTAGAAAATAATATAAAAAAAGTAAGTAAAATTTTAGTCTGTCTTAGTTATCCTATCTTTGTAATTTTAGAGTATAAAAATTCTAACTGATAGACTTTTTTCCTACTTTTCATGACTAATCTCATAAAGTTACAGCATTTGAAAGAAATATCTATCTAAATTCTTTTGTTAGTATAGTCTTATACACATTCCATTCAATCATATAGAGTTTAATGGAAGATTGATCTGAGAAAAATACTACTTAGTCTCTCTAAGTACCTGTTTTCTGTGGTATTCTGAACTGATGCTTCATTTACATCTTATTTTATAAACTGGGTATGAGCGTTTTGGTTGTATTATTTTGGGCCTTCATTCTTCATGTTATTGTCTTCTGTTTTTTTTCATGATCAAAGTGTCTAAGTCTTTTAGAGCACCTCAACTAATTCTTAGAAGATATGCAAGTCTCTTTACCCACGTATAATAATCCTACGAAAAGCATCTGTTTGGCTTCTCTCTCTTTATCTATATCTATTTATTTCTGATATGTTCTTTTGAATTTGTTAAAAATAGGTTGAATTTTACTGTTCTTTAAACATCAGAAGAGTTGCCCACATTGCTTCAACCTCAAAAGAGAAGAATAAAATATTTTGTTTCTTCAAAAGGTAAGCTGAATCAAACTCATACCCATGTTGTAAAAATAATGAGCATATTGTGATTGGATTGCTTGTTCTGCTCATGCTAATCAATGCATGCATATATAGTACTCAATGACCTAAGACTTCTTTTAGATTTTTCTATTGTCTTAAATTCCATTGAATTAAATATATATTGCACCTTTGATTAAATTTTATGAGAAGTTATATTTATTTTGAAATTATATCCATTTGTATCTTCGTGTTCAAGTGTCTTTTTCCAATTAGTTGACTTTTAAAAGTTAGATGAATGACTTACTAAGTCAGTATATTATATAAAATTTGTTCGACGTCCCTACTAGCTCCCTTTTAGATGGACGAACATGACGCAAATTTGGATTGTTTTCCAACGACACAACAACAAAATGGAAAAAAAGGCCAAGACAAAGTAATTTTTTAAACGTGGTAAACCTTCTGAATGGAGAAACCTCCACGTGTCAAATCTAGGCAAGAGATCCACTATAAACTGAGAATTTACAAATACACTGGTCCAAAACCCATTAAATCAATGGACCCCTCCTTCGAGTACAAAACTCAATGGCGGCAATCTCATGATGGACTATGCTTCATGTTGACGTCGCATGAATGCAAAAGAAATACTCTACTGACTGTCTGTCGAAACCAGCATCGCAATGTAGACGAGATGAGGTTCAAGAAATGAACATGTATTGTCCTTGGATCAGTTTTGACCGAGCTGTATTCAATTTTCAGTCGGCTGAATCATGGGGTTTAGTCGACTGACTTCTGGTCAGTCCCATTCTGTATGCAGGAATGAACACTATGTGGCCTCCCTCTGTTTGCTAGATGGTCGGACTCCACAGTAGGAAAAGTGGGTCATTTTTTTTTCTCTCACAACTTCCTCCAATGTTAACCCAACCTCTGAGTTGATTAGGAACACCCAAATGATATAATTAATCTGATCCAACAGAAAACAAATGTCAATTTTTTTTTTTAAAAAATCCTACTCAATCCTTTCTCCTCTTTTCTGTTTTTCAATTGAGCCGTTGGAGATTTGGTGGCCCATTAATTCTTCACTGACTGAAACGAAAAGTGTCATAGGTTGGAAAATGAAATGTCACTTTCAATGGCTGGGAAGAAAATACCCTTTAAGGTCTTAGACATCCTACTTCTAGTCGCCTTCTCTTCAAAGAAAATATTAACGATGAAGATGACAAATTTATAAAAAAACTTAAAATTACATATATTATAAAATCAAATTTAATTTAATTAGTTAATTATTTTTAAAAAATTTAAAATTAATTTAATCACTTTAATATTATTTTCAAGTGAATCCACGGTTTACTACAAGTAAATAAAAAAAAAAAAAATAGTCTAATTCCTCTAAGAGGCCTTTATAATCAATCAGGGCCCAGATGCAAGAAGAGGGCTAAAAGTTAGGCCCGTGCACATCCCATCAATAAATATTATTGGATGGCTTCGGTTCAATGTTTTCCGGGCCTTTGGAGGCCCAGCATGGGCTTAAGAGCTGAGAGGCCTTGGCCCAGGCCACATGCAATTATAGTGTTAGGAGGGAACTTTTCAAAATTCAAAATAGATGAAATTTTGACATTAATGATGATAGTGGTGATCCATCTTTCATTACTTAGCTATAGTTGTAAACCATTCATTAATCTTAGTTTAACCCTTTACCCTTAGATCTATTAGCTAGCAAAGTTGGATGGATATTTTTTTTTTTTAAGATCAAGATGTCCAGACTTTTTAGAACACGTGAGTAATCTTTGGGACATGTGTAAATCTCCCTATTCATACACACCAGGTAACACTATTGGAAGTGACCCTTTTGTGTTAAGAGTGACTTGAACCCAACACCTCTCAAATTTCAAACGGATTATAAATCTACATTCATCCTTCGAGGCCCAATGACCATGGACATTCCATGTGTCCTAGTTCTGAATGTCACTTATAAGTCTCAAATTCATAGATTGAACATAAAAATGCCTTCTTTTAACATGACAACAAAGGTTAGACATAGATATTTCTAACTATTGAGAAAAATAAGACACGTGGCACGTTTGGACAATGGCCCTATATAAGAAAGTGGAATTGGTAGATTTGTCAGATTCTAAAACTCAATTCTAATTTGAAATTTTGAGTTGCATGATATAAAGAAAATAAGTTCTTCACTAGAGCTGTTATACCTTGACATTCCTTCTCTCCTCTTCCTTATATGTAATTATTATGTAATGAATTAGATCTCTATTCAATTTAAACTAATTTGAGTTACAGTCACATTAGATTAAATTCATGTATAGATTAAATCCATCTAATTTTTAGTAGGTCCGATATTCAAACAAATTCTTTCCATCAAATCTATGTCTACATCATAAAAATCAAAAGAAATATAATTATCATCTATCATCTAGGTCTTTCCAATTTGACCAATGGCCTAGTGCTTTCACCATTTATTTTTCTTAGACTCTGAGGTCTCTACCAATATGCTGAGTCTAGGGCCCGTTAAATTTAGAGCCAGTCTTGACATACTCTAAATGTACATTGAATTGGAGACATTTAGAGAGAAAAGGGGAGGCTGTGAGCCTTGAAAAGTAGTGAGTGAATTATGAATGATAATTTTCATTTTAAAGGTTCTTGGCTTCCAACACAAGGTCTCACTATTCCCCAACAAGAAGCTACTGGTAGTAGGTCCTCCTCTCACAAAAGAAATGATTTAAGTATAATGGGCCACATAGTAGATACCAAGTTGACAAGAATAGAATCTAGAAGGAATTAGGTTCTAGTTTCAAGCTCTCTATTACATTGCTACCTATCTTTTTACAAATAGGATCATCTATGCTAATTGTCATAAGGATTTCTATGATATTTTAATATTATAACACTTGTCTTACTTGTGGAGGCAAGAAGACCCACTAGCTGAAATGGAATTATCGTTTTTTTAATATTAAGTATCAAAACGCTTTACTTCACTAACCTTTGAAATATGTATAAATCTCTCAATCTGTACATACTAAGTACAAAATTAATGAAATTATCATTTGATTAGCTATATGCCAAAATTAAGCTCAACCAAACTTTATTACATCAGATGGATTAATTTTGACAGGTAGTTAATTTAAAGAGTATGCATTTTTATTTAATAAACTCATTATATCTCATAAATATGTTATGTGAGTTATCTTAAAACGTCAAAAAAAAAAAAAAATCACAAGGGAACCAGCCTGTCTTTTACATTCTTCCACAAACTTGACTTTGTGTGAATGGCTATAAAAATAGCCCATTAGAAAGCCTAAAAAGAAGGGAGTAGGTAGGAGTTTGATGTCTAAAGTTGAGGAGGGGAAGGGTCTCTGAAATCTCAATGTGGGACCAACCTGATGTTGGTTTTTTTTTTTTTTAAAAGGAATGGTACAAAATTTTATAAATTTATTCTTCTTCTTTCATGCACAATGATGTTCGAAAAAGTTGTTTTTTCAAATTTTCATGAAGACTTTTATCTTTCCACTCTAATAGTCTAATGCATATGAATGGAAGTAATTTTGAAAAGTAATAAAAAAATCTACTTAAATGAGTTGTGATATATAGCATACTTTTAAAATTGCTTTGAGTCCAAATTTGATTCAACAGAGTTGCATGAATTTAGTCTCATCCAATATCACTAAGTCATATTATAACTCAGTTGAATTCTATGGTTTTGATCTGATTCTAAGTAAAACTCGATCAAATTTATGAGGGTTTTAACAGGACTGTATTTGAATTTTTCACATGTTAATTTAAAAAAGAAAAATCAAACTCAGATCAATCAAGTTAAACTTGAACTTGGACTCAAGCCCTCTCAAATCAGAAAACCAAATTTAATATTTAAAACTTAGGTAATCACTTTCTTACCAATGGCATATGACATATGTACAGGATGAATTGATGTTGACTTTGGATTTGTGGCACATAAACAAAGATTTACAACAGCTAAACAACTGTAGGTGTTTGATGAAATACAGGTCATTGATTGGCTAAAAACAAAGATTAACTTAATGTGCATAATCTATGTACATATCTCTAAATAGTGAGCCATTGAAAAAAATAGAAAAAGTAAATATTGCTCTAAACCGCATGAAAAAGACCTAAATATTTATCTTGATAACGTAATCGATGTCATGTCATCAACGCATCTAATTTACTGTCATAGGCTCCATCCTTTCTCTTCTCTCCATATTGAAATTCTTTCAACAGGCATGAGAACATTTTTCATTCGTTTAGACCATCAGATCGTTCGGATAATTTTTCATGCAAAAATTTTATCGTCCGAACTAAAGAATAAATAAATAAATAAAATATAAGATCTTCCGAACCGTCAGGAACGTTCGAACGATCTAATATTCAACTATATTATTTAAAAAAAACAAAAAAAGCAGATATTTAGATAAAAACTGTAAAAAAAATAAATAAAGAAGAAAAAAAATGACCACTATGTTTTTCCAAAACATGACCCATTTTTCATATTTTAAATTTCCATCTACGGGTGTTCAACGTAATTGATATTTTAGAAGGAAAAATATAGTGCTGGACAACTTTGGATTTAAATTTTAATTGTCTGGAGTTGGATTTTAAAAGGAAAAAAACCAAAATTAGTACTAATTTGTTATCTTTTTGTTATCCATTGTCATTTTTATGAAAATTTTAAAAAATTCTTAATTTTAAAAGAAGGCCTGTATAGTAGAAAAGAAGCAAGTAACATAAATTCTGTTGTGGCCATTATCTCCCCTTGTCAATTGCCTGAACGGTTATAATGCTAACAGGTTGGAAGAGAAAATCATAAAAGGGTGAGTTATTGTAAATTTATAGTAGTCCCTTAGTGTTATGACTTAAGAAATTCAAGGGTTTCGAGTCTTATATTGAATGGAACTTGGCTTGCAATAGTATCCATGCAAAATCCATTTTAAAATGGCTTGCATGCTGTTGGAAAGGTATTTGAATAAGAGAGTTGCATGCAAGCCTTTCCAATTTCCAACTGCATTAGATGCCCTTGGAAAGGCTTCATATGTACCGTTGAAAAAGAGGCTACATGAAAGCCTTTCCAAATTTCAATTGCATGCATATTTACTGAGAGTTGTATGCAAGCCTTTCCAAATTCCTACTGCGTTAATAGATGCTATGCTGGCTTGCATGCCATTGGAAATGCTTCATATGTAATGTTCAAAAAGAGGCTGCATGAAAGCTTTTTCAAATTCCAACTACAAGCCATGTAGGCTTGCATGTTGACTCCTTAGTTTCAATGCCCACATGCAAGTGGGATTGGGTGTTGGGGAGGAAGGCTCGTTTGGGCATATTTAATGAGCCATTTATTCAAATATATATGGCTTTCACTTTTCAAATCTCAAACTACTCTACCTCTCTCTAAATAATGAAGATAAAAGAGATGAAACACTAGTAGCTGGGCCTTCTCTAAATTCAAAGAATCACCCAGCTTACAGTAAAGAATGAGTGGGTAAGTACTCATTTGCATTCATTTAGACTTTAGATCTTAAAAGGTTCTATAACAGAGAGGTAGAGCAAAAGAAGAAGCAAAGGGAAAAGTGATTGAAAAGTTTATCTCCAGCTATTCTTCGTATTATGATTTTATATACACATACACATATCTCAGACTTCTACAGAAGTTTAGAGTTTATTCTTCATATTATAGTCAAACTTTCAGTTAAAATCGTTTATTTCGTGTGTTCGGAAAGCTACATTTTACATTTAAATGTGCGTCTGAACGTTGGGGGAAATCGATTTGTCGTTTGGAGGAAGGGAGAAGGGAGAAGGAATTCGAACGAAAGAGGGGAGGGGAAATTAGGTTTATGTTTCGTTTGAATGAACGCATGAATAATGGTTTCGTTTGTTGAAAAATCTATTACAAATCTAGTGGGTTAATTGAAGTCAATAAAGTATGTAGGAAAAACTTTAGTAATTTTTTCTTTTCTTCCTTTATTCGACATGACCAAGAACTTTAATTTGACGGGATGAATGTGGAGGAATCAAGCACCATGCCCACTCACTATATGACACATCAGATGGTAGTCACCCTCTGACACCATGTCAGAAAAGGCCCATCTCATCACTAGTGAGAGAGAGAGAGACAGAGAACGAGAGAGAGACTGGCTTCCCATTCATGCATCTGTTGCAGCTGCTCTATAAAGAATATGCAAGTGATGAAGAGAGTTGAATTGCATTTGCAGGTGGAAGTTGGGACTATGGCAGCTGAAGGTTTCGTCGACTGGAAGGCCAACCCCATCAACAAACAGAGACATGGAGGAACTAGAGCTGCATGTTTTATATATGGTAAGTCAAAAATAATAAAACATGAGAAAGAGTGATTACAGTCTCCGTTACGATATTGTTCGCTTTAGAATTTCATGAATTTGCACAGTTTTATTTTGACGAGCCAACCTCAAATTTGTTCTCAATAGATATTGTGTTAGAAAGAGGAGAATATACCATTTAAATATCCAAGCACACTTTCTACACTAGACGATATGGAATCTTTCCCGCCTTCACCGGTTACTTTCAAGGATCCTCTTTTCGCCCCAAACACTGGGGGTATTAGAAAGAGAGGGGGGGATGATGATGATGGTTATTAGAGATTGTTGTTTAATGGTTGGTGTATTTGATTCAGGTCTGGTGGTGATGATGTTCATTGCTTTCGGACCAACATCGATGAATCTGGTGTTATATCTGAAGAACACAATGCATATGGGAGTTTCAAGCTCTTCCAGGAACGTCACCAACTTCATTGGCATGTCTTGTGCTTTCGCTTTGATTGGTGGCTTCATCTCTGATTCTTACATTTCCCGTTGCACAACTGTACTCATCTCTGGTCCTCTCTTATTTCTGGTTTGCTCTCTCTCTCAATAACTCTCTCTTCTCTCTCTCTCAATAACTTAAAAGGGGAGTTGATGAATATAAAAGCATAAAGAACAATTGCTAATTACTCAATATTGCAACTTTAAGATTGCATGTTTTAATATACAGAGTGTCACATAGATATTCAACTTAGAAAAAAAAAAAGTATAATAAATTTAAATACAAATGTCAACTTTAAATTTGATGAGATTACATGAGTTAGTATAGAAATTTTTATTAAGATAAAGTCTTTATGAGATTTTTATTTCTCAATATATTTACTTTCTATTAAGTACTCACTGTCTCTCGAGAGCCTTCTCTATCTCTTAGAAAAACATGAATTTAGAAAGGGAAATTAGCAAAAAGGTTTTTTTTTCTTTTTACATGGGTGAAATGACTAATTCACTCATTAATTGGTCCATACGACAGTAAATCAATATTTTTTTCTATTTTTTTTAATTTACGTGTAGGAAACCGCGGAATACCCAACGTAATAAAAACCCCACAGGTGGACCCCTACCCCTAAGGCGAGGTCGAACCTGTGACCTTCCGCTTTCTGAGGCGATAGGTAACCAGCTGAGCTACACCTGTAAATCAATATTTAATAATATAAAGTATTCACTGCTGTAGTAATAGAGAATCTGCACTCAGAAAGCCTCTCCATAAATATTTAATAGTGTTTATCTAGTATATAGTACATCATTTTTATTATGGAAAATAATGAATTAAGTATAAAATGATTATTACAAAATTAATAATTTCTTAAAGTGAAAAAAGACCTTTTTAGAAGCAGGCATCTAAATGGATAGGGTGAGAGTCGTTTTCCTTTACTTTACAAGGAGCAATGAAAGGCTATTTGATTGTATGATATTGAAAGGAGTTGACACAAAAGTCATCTGATATCAATCCACACAAATGTTTGAAATAGGGATGCTATACCATTTCTCCATAGCTTTAAAAATTAGAAAAAAAATAAAATTAAATAAGAGTTCATATGAACGAGTCAACCGGTTATGAGTTTGAGTCGAGTCATCAAATTCATCTAAATTGTTCGACAAACTCATCTAAACTTAATTGACCTAGTGAGATTTCAAGTTTAATCCAATTAAAATTTTAAATTATGTTCTAAATAAGCCTATAGTTTAACTCAAAAGGGTTTGAGTGATAGTCAGGAATCTGCCTCAGGAAGCAAGAGTCATGACTTTGATTCTCACTCTACCTCAAAGGACCACTTCCCTTAAAATTACTTAATATTTATAGGTAGAAAGACTTGCATACAGGGGTATAAATCTCGGTATCGGCTGATATCTTGGCGAGAAATTTTTCTCTCCTATTTTATTTTTTTTTTAAATCACTTTTATCGGCCAGTCATATGATATCGCCGATATATATTGGATATCAGCTCATAAATACATTGGTCGTGATTATTATCACTGTTGCACATTAATTCTTCCTTCAATTCAAAGCTGCCCTGAATTCTATTTTATTCACTAAAGACTATTAATTAAGGGTTATTTTCACTGTGAGCTCCACCATATGAGAAGTCACTTGTTCATGCACCAATGAAAGCTTTTAGGGCTCCCCTTGTCCTGATTCTTTGTATTTGTCACACCCTATATGTGAAATCCACTTTATAGTTCATCTAAATTCTTTTAGCACCATAATTTTCTTTTTGAATGCAAATATTCGGTCCAGATATTCAAATACCCATCTGATTAACCTTCTAGTAATTAAATAAAAATATTTAAAACTAATATGATCTAACAAGATGTAATAAATAGTTTTCTTCTAAGCAGTTTCGAAATTGACCATTTACAATGACAATAATAATAAAAGATATTAGTGTTTTTGACAATAAGAGATACTGAATTTGTTCTTTTATCTATTTATTATTATTTAATCGGTGAAAAGATGTACTGATATCTTATGTTATAAAAACCTTGAGTTTCTAATATATAATTTACGTATCTCTTTTTATAAATACCAATTTGGGCTTTTATGTATACGTCTTAACTGTATCATATCAACCAAGTTGCATAAACCAAACTAACAAATCAGTCGACTTCTTCATTGAGTTAATTGGATCGATTAGTTTTAAAAGGCAAAATAGAAAAAGAGGAATTAAGTGTCGGTTTTCTAGATCAGTTCTTATTTTACATCCACCATCTTGGCTCCCTAGATCAGGTCTGGATTACGAAAGCTTGGAACCTTCATTTACAAACTCAAGTTCAAAGATACTACTGTTGAAAAATTGGTGGGGTAGAAGGTGACAGCCTCCACATTATTCTTGTTACTTTCAGTTGTGAAAGGAATCATGTCTCCATTCATCTTTGAGAGAAAAAAAAAAGAAAATAAAAACATGATGAGGAATGGACCCAAAAAGTCATTAAACTATTCATTACTTTGGGTGCAATTGGTCTCCAATTGTGGAGATTCTCCTAAGTTCCTTCCAAATCACTTTTGTGGTCTTTTAATTGCTTGCCTGCATGGTGGGTGGGTGCTTTGGGTCCGACTCCACTGCACTGTCAGGGCACTGTAACTACAATATGGTGCCCAATACTTTAGATTCCAATTAGGGGAGCCCACCCCATTTCTAATCCAACAAATCATTCATGGGTAGGTGGGCAACTTGAAATCCGAGCCCGACCCGAGCCTGAGCTTAGCCGAAAAGCCTGTGAAGACATAGATATCCATTCGAAAAGATCCAAGTCCTTTATAAATCCCTAGATCTCCCTCTACACTTTCAATGTAAGACTTGTTCGCAGCCAGCCCCAAAAAAGCCCATAAAAATACTGGCCGAGGATGAACCAGGCTTGGCTTAGTAGGGACAGAAACAGGCTTTGTGTGAAATGAGCTTATCCTTAGCCAAGCCCTATCAGCATTGGCTGGACACTGAGTTTTGGGGCTTCAGGTAAGTTTTTGCCTGGGCTTAATCTGAGAAGCCCTGTTATCATGGGTGGACTGGTTGAGCCTTTGGGATTTTGGGAAAGTTTCCATTCTGGGGCTTGGTGCTCTTAAAACCTGGCAGAAGCCCACAAGTATGAGCTCAAGAAAACTTAAAAGCCTAATTTCGTTAAACGTCATGTATAAATATGTAACACTCTATGTACCATATTTATATAAGAGTTGATAATGTAATTTGTGCTAGATCTAAGATAGGCCCCAACATCAGTTAAACTCAATTTTACAATTGAGGTTGAGTCTTGGACCTAATGTGCAATTCAGGCTTGGTCTGAGGCTTGACCAAATGGGACCAACTCGTTACCAAGCTCGAGATTGGGTTCAGGGTGGCCCAAATATGAGCTCGCTCCATATAAGTTGCATAACTCATGGCCACTATGCTTCCTTGTTTTGGCACTTTCCCAGATTACATTCTTCAATAGTGTAAACACTGGTAGAATGATCTTATACGTCATGCTTTGAACACAGTTTTTATCAATAAATAGTGGAGATGATGTAAGATCTAACCTTATTATGATTTAAATTTCAATTTCAATTTAAAACACTCACCTACACCATCTACTACTAGGTTCAGTTTGGCATCTTTATTGCAAACTTTTGGGGATCAAAAGACCTGAGTTACAAATTTAGGCTCAATTTTTTCGGATTTAGTAGGGGCCAAAATATAAATATTGGTGATTTTTCAGAAAAAAAATTGTATCTGCCAATATTTGTCATATTTTAGCTGAAATTTTGGTCGAATTTTACTCATATTTTGGAAATTCAGTTAAATTTCAGAGATTTCATTGATTTTACAAATTTTAGTGCATTTTCATCTTACAGTTAGGCAAGGATTTTTCCCTAATTTATGGTCATAAGATACTCTCGAGTCATGTTTGATTTTACTTTAATTAAGACAAATATATTTTTAATTGTAAGATAATAATATCACAATTAGTATTTTTTATATTGTGGGCATTCTTAGAGTTAATCTGTCTTTCATACAGTCCGTCTCTGATAATGTGGTTCTTCTAAGATCAATTCAAACACTTTAAAAAAAAAAAAACCCTAAGAGCATTGCAATGGCTAACATTCACTATTTCATCAACCTATAATAGCAATAAAGTTTGCCTAATCCATTAAGTAGACTTTTTCATGAATCCACATATGATCAATCCAACCCCTTCTCAAGCTAGACTATTTGATTTTGCAAACAAGAGTTGTATTAATCTAATGGTCTAGACGAGTTGAAACCGTAGGACCTTAACTAGGGTTGCAAGTTGTGGAGACCAAGCCTTTGTTGGGCCGAAAAGAGTTGACTAAATAGATGAATTGGTTGCTATATGATGATGATGGGGTTGTTGAACCTAAGCCCAATCCAAATGCTCAAGCCACCATTGGTTTTGTGTCCATGGCTAAACTCAAAACTAGCACTTGACTCAAAATCGGTTTTGCGTCCATGGCTAAACTCAAAACTTGACTTGACTCAAAATCTTATCGAATCAAGTAACTCGGGTAAGTTTTTCAACTTGACTTGAAAAACTTGATAAAACTCATTGATTCGCTTGACTCAAAATCCAACCAAGATGAGTCATGAGGACCGACTCACTCAAGTTTTTAAACTAATGCCTAGACCTGTGCCGGTTTCTGGTTGGAAAACTCAAAAACCCAAGCACAATTAACTATACGAATAGGGTTGTATTTTTTCTTCCCCGGTTGTATCATTGGCAGTTCAAAAAAGAAAATGCTGGTTTTATAAAACAAACTCCATAAATGATACTATTGGTGAAATAGCCTCTATTTATATATTTTCTTCATACTATACATCACTGGTGATGATGATGAACAAGGCTGAATAACCATGGATGGAAGCTTGAGGTCAAATATTCAATGGCTCATAATTGTGGCCTGAAACTAGCCCTATTAACTGGCATGCTAGAAATTAAGGGACTGAGCCCAAATTTTTGGTAGAGCCCTTCAGCTATTTTGACAAACAGATGTATCAGTAAAGCTTTAGTGGCATATACTGATACAAGAGAAGTATATGGGGAATGCATAAGAGGATGCAGGGTGGAAATAATGTCTTCAAGACTTGAGGGAAGTTTTCTATTGTTATAGCTGGCATATACAAGTATGGATGGAAGTCTCACCTGTTATTGATTCTTGTAGGGATATGGTTTGTTAACACTGCAAGCACATTTTCCATCACTCAGACCACCGAAGTGCGACGAATTCAAAATGCGAAGCAACTGCAAACAGGTTCATGGCTTCGATGCTGCTCTACTATTTATTGCAGTGTATCTTATTGCATTAGGTGAAGGCTTCGTGCGTGCGAATCTTCCATCTTTCGGGGGAGACCAATTTGATGAGGATGATCCCACTGAAGCGAAGCAAAGGTCGAGCTTCTTCAACCGGTTCACAGTGGGTATTTCCATAGGAGGAGTCACGGGACTAATTTTCATTGTGTGGATTCAAGACACAAAAGGTTGGGACGTCGGCTTTGCACTCTGTTCACTGATTGTTTTAGTGGGAATGTTGATGTTTGCAGCTGGTTTACCTTTTTACCGCAATCAACGTCCCAAAGGAAGTCCTCTAACTCGAATGTTGCAGGTAGAAAGCAAGATCTCCTCACCAACCATTTTTCTTCCTCTGACAACTTTGGTAGGATTAGCTGTTGTTATGTAAACATTTCACCAAATGAGAATTCCTGTCAAAAGAAAGTGAGTTGCTTTTCACATTACTTGACCAAGTACAAGGAACACTAAAGTTCCCAAGCAACTAAACAACCAGTCTAACACAAGGATTTGACAGGAAAAAAATTATGCCATTTAATATTCCAAAATCCAAATGTCATAAAAGGCTGCCCAGGGTTCTGTTGATCGGAAGCAAAAAATCACATGATTTTAGAAATTCTTAGAAAAAAAAAAAAAAACTATTTCTAGGGAAAACTTTCTCCCTAATCAATTTTTTTAACGGTTACTCCCTAATCAAAATTGGAGGAAGCCAAACAGTGTCTCTCACACACAAAAAAAAAAACACCTCAGGCAACAGATAGGGTGATGATATTCTTTACTTGTTAATTCCCCTCACTTCTTTACAGGTTTTTGTGGCTGCATTTAGGAAAAGAAGGCTTGTATTGCCTGAAAATGACTATGAACTGCAGCAAGAAGTTATCAAAGAAGAGATGGTAGATAAGGAGGTACTCCCACATACTAAGGGTTTCAGGTAAGGGTTTCAACATCATCAAATATCAAATTCCCATCTATTTGGAAATAACTTTTTGAGTTCTACTTCTCTAATTGACCGTGGCAAAAACCATAACTTTCGTCACTCCACTATCCATCGTCTTTAGTGGTCTATCTCGTCTCCTACCTGTTATTTCTAACCTCTCAACTCGAGAAATTGAGTCCATCTTTGGCCTTCTACTTACATGCTCAAGCCACCTCAAATGGGTTTCACTCATTTTGTCTTTATTGGTGCTATTTTAAATTTTCAAAAATTTATTGCATTTCAAACATTGAAATTTAATCATTCCAATAGAAAATCAAATTGGAAATATAAAGTTCAAGTAATAAGTTTTGTGTATAATAATAAATAAAATTAAAATTTATACATAGACAAATCACACAAATCAAACAATATGTGACTTTGGACTGATAATTAAGACAACTAAGTCAAGCGGGGGGGGGGGGGGGGGGGGGGGGGGGGAGAGAGAGAGAGAGAGAGAGAGAGTGCTAAGCATATACAATATTAAAATTCTAACCCAAGCTCCATCACAAATGGGCGACAAAATTTTTGGAACCCTGTCTAGGTCCCCACTTGAATTGTATCCCTACCCAATTTGAACCCATTGTGAGTTTTCACCATTGGATTGAAATCCATCCAATATTGGCCCTATTTTGACCATTAATTTTTAGACCCTTGAAAATCATCACTTTTCTAATCAAATTGAATTGATTTTTTTATAAATGGCATCAACCTGAAAAGACCCTTTCAAATGCACCCATCCCCATGAAGTGGGCCACTCATGTGGGCCCCACAGAGCTCAAATGGAGTTGTAGCACACGTGAAAACCACTCATATTTGGATCCTTAGGTGCCTTATTTGCAATACCCCTATGTGGGGCCCTACATGTGCCCATATGGATGGGTTGGTTAGAAAGGTCTTTGCTCGAATATGATGCTTGTTAAAAAATCACCTCGATTGGATAAGTTAAACTATGTTTAAGGTCCCAAAGATTCAATCTCATCCAAAGCGGAAATTCATGCAATTAGATCAAACATGTTGTGTAAATTAGATTGGTGCCAAATTGGGTTATGATCCAATTCACAGGAAATAGGTAAGTGTGAGGGGAAAAGGGTGTGGCCATAGTAGGCCTCATTTGATCAAGGCTCTCAAGTTGCTCGTTTAGGGCTAGAGCCTAGGTGATACTGGTTGTATATAAGTGATCGTGGTTGTATGTGTCCTCAAATTGTTATTTTAAGACTGGAGCCTAGGTGATCTTAACTGTGTGTGTGTGTAGATGACACTAATTTTATATAGGTGGTCCTAGTTGCATGTGTGTGTGTAGGTGGTCTTTTACATATGCATGTAAGTATGTATACGCAATCAATTCCTCGTCAAGTGTTTACTTATACTTATCCCCTATTCAAAAGTTTAATTTCAATTCCAAAAGCAGGCTTACAGTTCTTGAGTTGTAATTCAATTTATGGAGTACAGTACCATATTGTATTTGGAGAAGCTGAACCATGTAAACTCCTCTAGGTCTTACAGAACATACTAATCATCCACATATTTTACCACATATTGATACATAACAAAATGATATAAATACCTTTCCAAAAAGGAAAAAAAACAATAATGATACAAATAAAATATGCCCAAACATTTATCTTATAGCAAACTTTTTGGCAGATTCCTGGACAAGGCTTCAATTTCATATGGGGACACTGGGAAGTGGTCTCTCTGCAGTGTAACTCAAGTGGAGGAGACAAAGATTGTCCTTCGAATGGCTCCTATATTTATCAGTGCAGTATTCTGCCATATACCAATTACCCAACTTCTAACATTTACAGTTGAACAAGGTAGCACCATGAACACAAATATAGGAAGTATTCACCTCTCTCCGGCGACTGTCATAGCAACCCCCATAATCTTTCAGGGCGTGATCCTAGTCATTTATGATCACTTATTTGTGCCACTTGCTCGGAGGATAACAGGGTACAGAACTGGAATCACCCACCTACAACGTGTTGGAGTCAGTTTCCTAACAACTCCAATAGCAACTTGTGTGGGTGCTGTGATAGAGAAGAAAAGGAAGAGGATAGCAGAAGAGCATGGACTAATAAATTCTGCCACAGGTGTTCCCATGTCATTAATGTGGCTACTACTACCTGTCCTTGCAGTGGGCATCAATGATGCATTTGCATTTGTTGGGTTGTTAGAGCTATTCAATAATGAATCTTCAAGGGGGATGAAATCGATTGGGACAGCGATCTTCTGGTGCACTATTGGATTGTCTTCCTTGTTGGCATCGTTTATTGTAGAAATAACAAATAGAGCTACCAAACACGGACATGGAGGCATGGGTTGGTTAGAAGGCCACAACTTGAACAAGAGTTATCTCGACCGTTACTATTGGTTGCTTTCTGTCATTGGATTTGTGGGGTTTATGAATTATCTGTATTGGGCAAAGAGATATGTCTATAGGCAACCCCTTCGTGCTCCTAATAGCTGAAGCTACTAAAGTTCTCTCAATATGGGTGATATGCATCTTCACTTACTTCAGTAATGTATTATGTGAGACAGGTCCCCTCATAAATCTAGCTAGTATCAAATAAATGCCTCGAGCCACATACATGTAATGAAGGGTGACTTGTCATATATATATATGTGTGTGTGTGTGTGTGGTCTCATGTATATTTCTTGGTATCATTTTTCTATGCTTTCAATGTCTGATTTGTCAATGTTGTGTCTGTACATTTGTGCACTCATGCAAGCACGCAATTGCAAAATGTTTGTCTCTATCAATGTTGTGAAAATCGAATCGTATCTTAAAATCGTTATATATCTTAAACCGCAAATCATGTATCATAAATCATTAAAATAGAATTGTAAGATTTATAAGGGTTTTCTCTCAAAAATATTTAATAAATGAAGTAACGTAAAATATATCTAAAAGGTAATAATGTCAATAATTCTCCAACTTTCTTTCAATATCCAATGAATATTATATAATTAGTTCATTAGGAGCTCAAATTTCACTATTCCAACTCCCAAAAGTATAAGACCAGTATATAATCTAAATATATTGTGAAAAGTCAATAATGAATTAAAAAGTCCCAAAAAATTCAAAGGTCTTAAATACTAAATGACTCAAGCCTTAAAAACTATCAAAACAAAAGCATTTATACTTGTCACATTCCAAATAACTCCATAATTCTATTACTTATAGGAATTATAAGATTTGCTAATAGATACAAATTGTTCCTCTTATCATATCGTATGAATGGTAAGATACGAATCGTGTGTCATAAGATTTTAACAACAATGGTCTTTGAGAGTCAGTCTTGACAATCTTATGTGTTCGCATGTCTCATTTGTGCATGTACATGCACACTCCTTTTTTTCTCCTCTCTCTCTCTCTTGAGAATACACTGGCATGTGCACACTCGCAAGTTCTGTAAAGATGCTCACAGATTCAAATTTGCCATGAAAGAACATTAAAAAATCCCTACACACAATGAAAAAACTAGCAAAATACATGCAGACCCACATATTTCGTTTACATTCATATGCTAAACTTGTCATACATGATTATAGATTCAAAAGATCCTTTAAGTTCATGCAAATTTGATGATGATCATCACTGTATGAAATGTGTATGCACATTTAAACCCAGATTTGACAAAAGATCTGCCAATACTGGACCATCTTTCTTAGGATCTATATGCTTAGATATGTGCATTGTGCAAAGGCCTACCATAATGGTGCAACAGAGAAAGTGTTTGGGGCATGGAAGGACATCGGTCTAGCCATATCAGAAGGAGAGGAGAGAGAGAGAGAGAGAGAGAGAGCGAGAACAAACAACAAGATATCTATGCAAACAGATTTTCTACACTTTTCATTATCCTATATGTGGTAGAAAACAGATTTTCAATTTAAAAAAGTGTCAGGATTCTTGTGGAAAGTTAAAACTTCTCTGAAACTCTACTGAAGATGTTTTTTCTCTTCAGTTTCCTGCCACATAAGTTTAAAGAGGATAGGACCCTAAGCTCTTTTAATCGCCCCTGTTTTCAAGGACTGGGTCTTTGCCTCGAATTTTTCCATTTTTCTCTTCTGACGTGATTTTTGTCATGTGGGTCCTAAGAGGGGGACCAATGCAACCAGAACTATCCAAGAGTTCCTCCATTTGCAGTTAAACCAATTTCTGTGAAGTGTCTTGATTGCATGTAATCATCTATGATTTTTGCATTCGATTCTACCTAGGTGAGATTTGAGTTTTTCCCATAGTGAGAGAAGCTTTTCGAGCCTCTGTTGGAATTCGGTTTCCTCAAAGTTTTGAGCCCACTTTCTTCAGTGACTTATCTTCGATTTAGAATTTTCCTTAGATGCTTTCATTGGTGATTCTAGAATTGTGTTACTATACCACACCATCTACTTCAGGAACAAAGTAATAGAAGTGATATTCATACCCTGGTGAATCGTCCTGTTTTCAAAATATTCCTCAAATACCAGCACCAAGTCTTCCTTGGGTTTCCCGCATCGATGAACATTAATATATAAATGTTCTGTAAGAAAAATAATATCCATCATATGATGAGTTGATTAGCCAACAGATAAAGAGGAGACGAGACAAAAATAAAAGAAAATCTCTTGTCCGTAAGATGAGAATTTTAGATAAAAAATAGTTACATGATATATCCAGATATTCACATTAGTTCCAAATGGATAGCCTATACATGTACAGATGACCTGTTTCTCTGTTGCTAAAGCCTTAGCTTCTTAAAAGATCTTTTTGATCTGAAATATCGTAATCCCTTTCTCGAAAGTTGCTTATATCATAAATCACAGGATCCAAGGCTAAGGTCAGGAGAATATCCATGCTCTTTCATTTCCTTCAGAAGTTTATTGAGCTTACTATAGATAGCTTCTGCTCTTGGGTGAGATCTATCCCTTGCAGTAAAGGCATGAACTTCACTGCTTATCTCAATCCAACTGTAACCACTATCCTTCTTCACCCCTCTCTCTTCCATTAACTGCCTCATATGGTCTGCATCCTCCTGTTTCCCACACACAGCATACAAATTAGAGAGAAGTACTGTAGATTGCAGAGTCCAATGGTGATAACTCAATGGCCCTCTCTGCTGCAAACTTTCCTAGATCCAAGTTCTTATGCACTCTACAAGCCCCCAGTAGAGTCTTCCATATCACAGCATCTGGTTCAAAGGGCATCTGAGTAATGAATTGAGCTGCCTCATCAAGCCTTCCTGCCCGACCCATCATGTCGATGAGACATGCATAGTGAGAGATGGATGGAGCAACACCATAGTGACTATCCATGATCCTAAAATAATTAAGTGCTTCCTCTACATAACCCACATGGTTACATGCACTTAAGACACCGACAAATGTAGTGTCGTTAGGCTCCACATATCCCAAATCCATCTCATCAAAGACCTGAAGTGCCTCCACCGCACACCCATGAAGTGCATATCCATGAATGATTGTGTTCCATGACATAACATCATGGACAGGCATGGTATTAAATGCCAACTGTGCATCATTAATACTACCACACTTGGCATACATGTTCACCAAGGCATTCCCCACACACACATCAAAATCACAACCTAACTTTAGTGCAAAACCATGGAACTGTCTTCCTTGATCTAGCAAAGCAAGATTAGCACAAGAAGCTAAAGCACTAGAGAATCCATACTCATTTGGCTGAACTCCCTTCTTTTGCATTACGCAAAGCAGGAGTGCAGATTTTTCACTAAGCCCATTTTGAGAATAGCCAGATATAGCTGCACACCACGATACAATATCAGGATCCTTGGTCTTCTCAAACACCCTTGAAAGTTCCTCAACCTTTCCAGTTCTAGCATACATGGTGAGCAACGGATTGAAAATGCGAACATCTGATCCCATGTTCAGCTTAACTATCAAACCATGGAGCTGCTGTCCTAGACCAATTGATTCAGAGCATAAACCACACGCACCAATAACAGTTGCGAAGGTGAATTCATTGGGTCTTATCTCTGAATAAAGCATTTCCCTAAACAAGTTCAGGGCATTGCCAACCAGGCCATTTTGAAGGAAGCAAGATATCATCATGCTCCAGGTAACAACATTTCTTGCCTTCAAACTCTTGAAAACCAAGATAGCACTATAAATGCAATTTCTCTTTGAGTAGTACTCAATCAAAGCACCTGCAGAGTAGACACTCTGATGTAGTAAAGTTTTAATCATGTAGGCATGGATCTGGTTACCAGAATCAGAATCACAAGCGGACAAAATGCTTGTGATTGTGTGCTCACTTGGGTCTAATCCTAACCAACGCATCCTATTAAACAGTCTCAGAGCTGCTTCAAATAAGCTGTTCTTACAAAAGCCCACAATCATGGAGGTAAAGGAAACCAAATCAGGTTCCAACATTCTAATGAAAACCATCCGGGCATCATCAATCAAGTGGCATTTAGAATAAAAATCGATCAAGCAATTCTCTGTCCTACAATGGCACTCAAACCCAGGCCTTGATAACTAGAGCGTGCACTTGCTGCCCAACACTGACTGCTGCCAGATCAGTGCAAGCTTGAAGTATGACATTAAAGGTGTAATCATTTGGAAGAACACCAGACTCCATCAAGTCTAAAAAGAAAGAAAATCCAAGTTCCTGGCGATTGTTCGAGAAGCAACCAGCAATCACTGAAGTCCAAGTAACAACATTTCTCTCAGACATTTTCTCAAACACCTGGAGTGCATTACCAACCTGACCAAATTTCATAGGACAGATCAATCAATGCAGTCTCAACAACGACCCCAGGATCAAAATCCATCCCCCTAATCTTAAAATACAGCTCTCGTGCTTCATCAATTCTTTTCAACTCTACAAATCGCCACAGAGTTTGGACTGACGTCTTGAAGACATTGGATGAATTAGAATTGTTTTCAAGATCGGTCTTATTCAAGACCCATTTTAATTCACTATCTACCTTCGCGTTTCTATAGTAGTTTCTTTCCAAATTGAGTTGGACAGATCTGGATTTTGTGATCTCTGAAGTGGGCTTTTGACTTAGAAGAGAAACGGATTCTGAAGAGAGAGAGTTTATGGGCTTTCTCCAGTGGAAAGAGGAACTGATATGAGACGGGCTTTGAAGGTGAAGAATGGTCGAGCAATTGAGAAGGAGAGGAAACGCAGTTGCAGAACAGCAGCTCTCCATTAGGAGAGTGACTACAGCGGGAAACGGTTGGAATCTATTGAATGGTATTAACGTCTAAATTCCCGCGAACAGATCTCAGCCGTTCAAATGAGTTTACATACCACAAGCAGCAAGTTTTGACGTAATTAGAAAAGATGCTTATGATCTAATTTAACTCATTTTACAATTGAAGTCAAAATTTAAAATATACAAGTTTTATTACAAATGAGTGACTTGATAATCAAATTCATCTAATTTAGATTTAATTTTAAGATCTAAATCCACATGCTAACTGACGATAATATGAAGTTACGAGTTTATGATTTTATAATGAAAATTTTATTAAGGTCACGAATTGTATTATCAATAACAAAGTTTAAAATTTTAAAATTGGAATTTAATTCAAAAATTAATAAAATTAAATAATTAGAATTCTAAATGACAAAAATACATTCATGTAATGATGATTATCTCTGATATTAAATTTTAATCAAATATTTTTCAAAACCGTAATAAAGCAGGTAGAGCACTGTTATCAAAATAGGGTATCTCCTATAAATCTCCTTATTATATTTACACTAACAGCTTTTGAATTATAGTCTTACATAAACTTAAGAGTGGATATAGATATTGAATTCATATTTATTTTGAACTGAATATTTTAAGTGATTAAATATTATAATACACATGAAAAAAAAAAATCAATTTTATATACATGTACACACATAAGT
Source organism: Chimonanthus salicifolius (assembly GCA_013350335.1). NCBI lineage: Eukaryota > Viridiplantae > Streptophyta > Magnoliopsida > Laurales > Calycanthaceae > Chimonanthus > Chimonanthus salicifolius. The sequence continues at coordinate 58,913,746 of CM023537.1, forward strand.
TTCTCGTTAATAGATGATAAAAAGACATTATACATGCATTTACATATTTAGTGATGAGAAACAATAAAGTGGAGGAGGGGACCTGACCATAGTAAGATTTATATTAAAAAATATTTAATATTTTAAAATTTAGATTGATTAATAAATAATAAATATATAAAATTTAATTTTACCATGATCAGATTTCTTACACAAAATCATTTCTCGTTAGGTTTTTTTTTTTAAACCAAGGTGTGTAGACATCTTACAGTACTTCGTTAATAATTAGAATATGTGCAAACTTGAAACACAAACTCAACTCAAAGTCTTATAAAAATGAGTAATTTGGGCAAGCTTTTGAACTCAATTAAGGAAAGCTTGATAAAATTCATTGACTCACTGTACTCAAAAGTTAGGGTTGCAACTTGGGTTGGATGAGCCGGTTCCTTAAAACCCAACCCGACCTGAGTTGATATATATGGAACCCGACCGGATTTGACCCGAACTTTACAACCCGACCCTGCCCGAATTCTAACTTGAATCAACCTGAATTTTGACCTGACGCGTATTCTGAACCCATTTTAGCCGGATCGAGTCGGGTTACTTTGTAAAATCCTCAACTCGATCCGAATTTCACATGGGTTTTTATCTTCTCAACCCGATCCAACCCACTGACCTGAAATTCTTGATTCAACCCTCATGATTTCTTGAGTTGGGTGATGCAGGTCAGGTCAAAACCCGACCCGAGTTGCAGCCCTTGAGAAGTCTATCAAGTCGAGTCAAGTCGAGGCGACCCGCCTGGATATTTTTTAATGTTTAAACTATGCTACCAAGGGTCTTCGTTGTCATGGCGACAGAAGCAATATCCTAAGCCTTCCCATATCCAGAGAAATGTATATAACATTATAACACCTAACAACGACGACGATTATTACAATAAAGAAGAAGAAAGAAGAGAATATAAATATATACAGCATCTGACGATTACTGCAACAAAGAAGAAAGAGATGAAGAGATTGTTGGCTATTCTAATTGTCTTCCAAGCCATATTTGGTGTTTCAGAAGCCATTAGAGTGGGGTGGCTAAGAAAGGCGCCGCCGTGTGAGGAGGTGTACGTCGTAAGAGACGGCGAGACTCTCCAAACCATCAGCGAAGACTGCAATGCTCCCTTCATTTTGGTGGACAACCACCACATATTAGACACTGATGATATCTTCCCCGGGGCTGTCTTAACCATCAGATCATCTCCATCTTCCAATATTTGAATTTTCTTTTTCTTTTTTCTTCTTTTTTTCTTTTTACTCTTATCTTTCATTGTATAGTTTTAAATCCACGAATCTTTTTGTTGTGTTGTTTGTAACTTGTAATTCACGTACTCATGTGGTGTGTAACTTATAGTTGGGAATTTTCTCTATACGTTACGTGTGTATACTTTGATTGATTGAATTTAGAAATAAATTATTTAATTGACTCTTTATCCCAATAAATTATTGAAAAAGTTGAAAATTATTGTAATTTATAATGTACGAAAGAAACCCTCTTTATGGTTTTGTATTCATATCTTAATGATAATGTCGAGTGTCAAGGGAATTTAAGAATTTAGTTGTAAAGTATATAATTAAATACTAGTAATAATAATTATGTTAATGTGAAGATTGTATTCGTATTCTTCTAACTATTTGATAAGAAAATGATAAGATCGGCTAATTACAAAGGGGTACAAAGTTTATCCTGTTCCAACAGTAACCAGGAAGATAAGTGAATTGATACTGAGAAGAAATAAATGGAAAAGTAGTAGTGACTTTAGCATACTCTCATAAACATAATGATAATTATCTAATAAAAATAAATTGTTTTAATAAAGAGCCGATTATCTTAACACAAGCAAAATATTTTAGGAAACATGTAATGAGCTGAAATTCTCATTTTATTTCTATCGGTCTACTGTTCATCAAATACCGATAATACACACCGTTAAGAAAAAATAGAAATTTCATTCTATTTTGTATCTTTTAAAAGATTTTCCGTATTAAAATGGGCACTTGTAAAATGTATAACATCAAATAGTGGATATTTAGTAAAGAAAAAAATTAGTGTAAATTTGCCACCCAAGACCTTTACTGGCAACTGACAAGTCCACTGTGTTTCTGCATTGGAGCCGGACCGGTCAAACAAATTCAGAAGTGTAATACCAAATAATATTAATGCATCCAATAAGATTTCCATTAAAGGTCACAAAGTTACGTGAATCCCATGCAATGCAAAACTCACTACATACCCAAACACCATACATAATATGACCATATGCATATTAATATATAATATATATATTATATATGCCCATATGCATTTTAATAATAATAATAATAATAATAATAATAATACAGATATTATCTTTATATATGCATCTAGGCCAGAAATTTGTAGAAGAGTCTTTCAAAGTTTTCCATGTTCTGACTTGGTAGGGCCACAAAAGCATTTACTCCATTCCCATTCGTCCCTTTCTCGTCAGGGACCAGTACGATTATGTCTGAATGAGGGATCATAACTGGGCAACCGTATATGGGCTTTCCCCATGGGTACTCCACGTCCGCAAAGCCCAATCTCCACCACGACGATATCACCACGTCGCCGCGTGGGAACCCTTTATACACCTCACCCCAATCAATCACCGACCTCGCGTATTCATCCGTCATCCTCGTCGCGCCTTGTCTGACCGCCTCAACAAGGCCTGAGAATGGGCCTTCTTCCAGTTCACGGTGCGTAGCGGAACCATACCCGGTGAGGACTGCATTCCCGGTGTATGACTTGGGGAGGGGAGGCTGCAGGCGAGGGCGGAGGTCGATGGCGTAGAGCACGGTCAATGCCTTATCTGGGTCGACCCCCTTGGTTGACATTGCCAACATCTTGCATCGCCATAAATGGGCCGTGACAACATTGAAGCCTGTGACGGCAGGCCCACTTCCACCTTCGGCCTTTGCCTTTTCCTTTAGGCCCGCAATGTGGTCGCCGCTCAACTGGAAAACCTTCAATTCAAGGTCGCTTCCTGCCACGTTGAGAATTGATGTTTCTTGGGCTTCTTCTCCCTTGGCAGGGAGTTTGATCTGGACCAGCTCCGGGTGGGAGAAGGTGACGCGCGGCGGAGATCTGGCCGATAGAAGGCGACGGTTGTTACATGGAGGAATGGGTAGTGGGCTGTCGTTGGCAACTGCTGCTAGGTTTTCAAGGAACATTTTGAAGCTGATACCATCGAATGTAGTGTGGTTGTTGGAGATGCCAATGGCAAATCCACCACATCTGAAGGTGGTCACCTGAAAACCAGAGGAGCAACTGGTTTTTTAAGACTCAAAAACTATTGCAATGATCATAAAACATTTAGTTAATCCTTTTATAAATCAAATGAATATGATACATTGCAAGATGAAAATTTGATGAATGAGGTTGACCTGATGGTTAAGACGTCTATCTCAAAAAGTCAGATTTAAAATTAGTTTCACACTCAATCTTTTTGAACCATTTTCCTTAAAGTGATTCTCTATAGATAGATTAAGAGGTTTACACTTTACACAGACAGTACCGGCCTTAAAATCTCAGGGACCCTAAGTGCAGAGTATTGGTGAGGGTCATAGACTCTGAGAGCAGTGTAGGTGGAGGTTCTACAGTCCATTGATCACATTGGAAGGTTCTAGATGGCAGCCTAATTGATCTAAAGTCAAGACCGACCCTATACATAGAATGATAAGCTATATAATGTGAAGATATTCATATTAAAAATAATAATTTTATAAACACTATAGAGGTTGTAAGGTCAAAACTCAAAAGACACTTGGCCTTTGTTGAAAATTTAGAAAAAGGCCAAATGGTGTTGAGTTTTAAGAAAGATTGGTGATTCGTCTGAGTCAAAGCAAATTAGCCCTGAGTTATCTAGATTCTAGAAGATACTATATCCAATGAAAAGAATTCACACATCAGCATCAAGTGAAAAAACTTTATTAATATCATTCGTCCACCTCTTATTGAAATGAATCATGAATAAATAATTTCTTTCAAATGTCACTAACCAAAGTATTTAATTTTTAATTAAATTAAAAAGAAATAGATTAGTGATTTATGTATATAATAAATGAAATATAAGATGTTGACATTTCATAATATTTTAAAAAAATAGTTTAAACAAAAAATATGTCACACAAAACATACTCTAATTTTAGAAGTTTAACTATCTATATGAATTAGTATATATCTAATTTAAACAGTGATGAAGACAATAATGATGATAATAATATAGAGTCCATCAATATAAACTAAAAAATTAATATCTAATTTTAGTGATTGATTATTACAATAATAATGATTATAATTTAGAGTTAGTTTGTATAAACTAAATAATTAATATCTAAGTTATAATAAATTAAATTTAAAAAATTATAATTCAACTAATTGACTCCCATCTTAGAAAATGGAAGATTATGGGTTTAAATTCATTTGGCCTAACTTTGATATATCTTTAACATAGTGGACTCATCTACAAAAATTTTATGCTACAGTTTCTGCATATAAATTATTTCTTTTATTATTTATCATAATTTATATGAAATTTGTGAAGAGACAAGGAATGTCAATATCTCTGACTTTATTGAATCCAGCACATTGACGAGCAAGGCTGGAGACAGTGGCACATGTCAAAGTAAAAAGGAGTTTCGTGTATTCATCCACCCATCAAGAGGGAACAGCACAAGTAAAAGAGTCAGTCTGTCCTCTGGCCACTGGGATTTTATGCTTCTTAAAGAGCTAATAATGCCGATTAAGTGACTGAAAAAGTCACCAGTGACTCAGTGAAACCCCTCAGTCATTAATTTTGTGGGGTAGGTGACTAGGAAAGACCACCGTATCTGTGGGTCAAGTCACAAGTTTCAGTCCTAAACTTAACTACTCTCATTATTATCATTGTTATTATTATTATTATTAAACTATTATCTATTTAAAAATTGAAATTAATTTAAAAAATAAATTATAAGTTTCATGTTATTAACTTGGACTGCATTTGGATGAGGAGATTATTTTGAATTTTTTTTTTAAAATTTATGTGTAAAAAATCTAAGACACAGATCTATTAAAACATCTATAAGTGGTACCTCTATCTTTCAAGACATCACTAAAGTTAGTCTGTGTGGTTCGAACTTGACATCTTCCACTTTCTGATGTGGAAGGTAACTATCCAAACTAACCCACGAACGATTATCTTGAATATTATAAATACCTCTTGTATGAAAAAGTGTTTTTAATTGATATTTTACCTCTACCCTTTAAATACCAAATAAGGGTAATGAAGAGTTACCCTCATTGCTTTCCATCTAAACACAGTTTCGGTGTTTTTCATTTTATAATTTATTTTACAACTTTTTATTACAATTTGACTATTCATTTATTGTTCATATAACTCAAACTTATAACTTTTAAAATCGAAATAATAAAAACTAACCAAATTTATGGTAAATACTTCACTAATTAAATATTAACTTTTAGAATTGGAGATTGCTGGTTTTGAAACTAAAAAATTGCAAACATTAATCCAAAGTCAAATGTTTCGTACTTTTTCTTTTTTAAGATCAAGCTATATCCATTTGAATTTTTTAAGCGTTTCACCTGATTAATTTTTGGAACATTTATTACATACGCCGAATATAAAATTAAGAGGAGTGACTCTTTTTATGTTAAAAGGAGCTTTTATCTCAAACGTCTCTAAATGACAAAAGCAAAATAGTTCTCCAGAAATCCAAAGTCCAATCGAGAAAATAATTATAATATTTAAAATATATTTAATTGACAAACAATTAATTAGTAAATTATGTTTAGTTATTTTTAATTATGAAAACAACGTTGCATCATTTTGTTGTACAAGATAAAAAAACTCCCGCGGTTGATTATCCTACAACCTTGAAAAGTAAATATTCTTGACATGTTGATAGTGACAAATTACTTAAATGTAAGTCAAGAAATTAATTCTAAATGAATGAAAGTTGGCTGATGATGATAATGGATTAGATAAGAAATCACTCATTTAATTACAATATACTCTTTCTTTTCTAAATTAGTTGTCTTATATAGATTTTAGAATTGTCCAAAAATAATTATCTCATTTATATTAGAGTAATATAAAGTGTCTTGAAAATGGACCTTATATAAAGAGTTTTTTAAAAAATATAAATATTTCAAATGAGATAATTAAAATGGGATAGAGGGAGTATCAAATATTAAAAAATATAAGATGTTCAAATGCTTACAAATGTCTGAGAAACTTTTTATTTAAGAGAAATCAAGTATATTTTTCTTTTTTAGATAATGGTTTAAGAAATTCTATATATTTTTTTTAAATTTAGGTATGAGAAATTGCGGGATACTCCGCATAAATCCCCATATATTAAATATTTAAGAAATTCTATTCTTTTAGAATATGACATTTACAAAAATATATGATCATATTTGATTTGGAACGTGACAACCTCAAGATGAAACATATTTTTAAGTTTGATTCAAGATATAGATGAATTGAAAGAATAAATAAACAGCCATCTTGGAAATTTACAATAATTTCTCTTAACTCATTCTACAATAATTTCTTTCATGAGAAGAGGAGATGATAATATTCAAGTCGGTCTCTTAGAATATCCAATTAATTTTTCACTCTAACCCCAATTTTCCAACTCTAATCCGTTCTATGAATACAAAGTCAGAGAAATGAAAAACAAGTGTAAGATCTATATTTTAAAGTTTTTTAACTAACAGAAAATATTATTTTCAGATCTAATCATCTATTTTTATGTTTTATATCACATAATAAAAAATATTTTAGATTAGCGTGGGTTTTCAGTATAAGACGATAAGGTTTTCACCTGAAAACAGATGAGTGGCTTGTCCTCAAGACCCAACTTCTCAGATTTTCGAACAATTAGCTGCTGAAAGGCGGGATTAGGGAAAGCCAAGTCCCCAATCTGCTCTAATGAGAGCTCACTCGACGCCACCGAGAACGCGGCACCGGCAGCATTGCAGTCGATCTCTAGCCGGCCTTGTTCAGGATTGAACTTCAATCTCCCCGCCAAGAAATCATAATGCACCAGCAATCTGCTCAGAGCATTTTCAAGCTTATCGACAACCTTTTCCGGCGGGAACAGAAGACTTGCTTGGAAGAAATGGATCGTTTCGACGTCGAAATTGAGAACCTGATCTATGTTTGAGAGGAACATGGAATGGGTTGGGATTTCAAGGGATGGGAAGAGGATGGATGAGCGGTGGATGGTGACCTTGAGGTCATTAACGACGGGACGTTCATGGCTCAGGCTTCCCATGGTGGAGGAGTGGGATGGCAATGGCTAACCAAAAAAGGTGGGATACATATATAACGGTCGTGAAGATTTTAAAAAAGTGGATGGGAGTAGCCTGAAAGGTTAGATAGACATATAACGGTCATGAATTTTTTTTAAAAAAGTAGATGGGAGTAGCTTGAAAGGATAAAGCCTTATAAATGTGAAGGCTACGCGCCAAGAGTTGCGTTTTGAGAATGTTTTTGCATTAGAAAACTCTAATGACACAGGAATCTCTTGGTTCTTAGTGAGCTGACAAGTGTCTATGGACTTTTTAGACTCACTCTTTTCGATAATTCGTATGATGATTTATTGATTTAAAATTTTTAAAAATCAACGACTCATTCTTATCAAAATTTAAAAACTGAGATTATATAGTTTGTATTATCAATGAATAATTAAATTTTATATTATCTATCTCTATATAAGCACTTATGAAATGAATCTAAATCAATAGGATCTACTATTGATCTAATGACATATCTCGTTAATTTGCCACGCTAGTTTAACTCTTTATAATATTTTGCAAATATAATATATTTTTATAGTAAATGTGATCCAAGGTGATATGTATCTAAAGATGATGTGGAAACGAGTTTGCATGGTAAATTTACTCCAAACTTTAGATTGTGTGGCGATAGAAGATTTAATGAACTCATTTCCCATTCACATACACCTATCCTTCGTCAATAGAACTCAAACTCAATTTAATACTTATCTAACTTTTTAAAGCCTCTTGATTTACATCATTACATAAATCTTAAATTTTGAGCACCACAAAAAATATAACTTCCTTTATCCAATTAAACTGAAATTATATAAACACTATATACAAACTAAGGCGATTCAATCCACCCTTTCATGTGGGCCCAAAGCTCTCTCCAATGGGGAGCTTGAACCAAACTTGATGCTCTCTTCTGAGAACGAGTTTGCACCAAGTTTGGTGTAAACGACCAATAGATGTCCCTTTGGACCACATAGATGGGTGAGTTTAAGAGGCCTTAGTTTCTATATAATGCATAAATCTTTTTTTTTTATCTTAATTGGATTAGAGAAGTCATGTCTTTTAAGAACCTCAAAATTTCACATTTACCCAACAATGGTAATTCTTTAAGTTAGAGCAATGTGCTTCAAAAGTCAAATTGGTATCAAATTTGGTACAGATGCAACTCACAAGAAGTTGGTGTCTGTGAGGAGGGAATTGGGTCCATTAGGTCTACTACACAAACTAAAATTTGCATAAAAGTCTCATGAGAATTGTTCTTGAGGGAGAATTAACCCGACACTTCATAAAGTGCTTTCACAGAGGGAGCTCCATGTGAAATTCACCTCCGATCATGAGATTTGGCGAGTTTGAAAGATCTACGTGTGTGTAATGTTTAGGAAAAATTAACTTAGTTGAATAGCTCTAGTTACGAGATCGAACTAGATAAAATTACACCCCTATTTATCGGTGAAGTTTGAATCCTTTAAAACTATAGTTAGAGTTGTTTAATCATTGTAATTCTTTATGAATGTTATAAACACTTAAATCTTTCAAATTCATCGAAGTTCATAATCATAGGTGAAAAGTAAAAATACTTTATAAGATATACTGTTCAACATTGCCATGTATAGGTGTAAGAACTATAACACAATCAAACAGGGCCAAAGTATACAAGACACTCATAAATTTTGCTGAGACAAATTAAGAAACAGGTGGATGATATTAAAGAAAACTATTCTTATACTGTCAACCATTATTTGTATGAAAGTTACTATCAAATCTACAAATGTTGATAAAAAAAAAAATCTATATATGTTGATGGGGAGGGATTATTTGTGTAAAATTCACCTATGAAATCAACATATGTTAGGGCTGAAATCGGGCTGGGTTGGGTTGGGTTTTTTAAAACCCAACTCGATCCGAGTTACTAATATATGAAACCCAATCCAACTCGAACTGAATATTTGACCCGGACGTCTTGACCCAACTCGACTCGAATTATAACCCGACTCAACCTGAAACCCGACCCGACTCATAATTTGAATCTACTTTATCCTACGTTTTACCAGGTCGGGTCTGGTTCGATCGGGTTAACTTAAAAATCTCTCAACCCAACCTGACCTAAATTCAATGCGGGTTTTTGACTTCTCAACGCGCTGACCCGACTTTCATGACCCAATCCGCATGATTTTCGGGTTGGGTCAAGCGGGTTCGGGCCAAAATCCGACCCGAGTTTCACCCCTAACATATGTTAATGAGGAGGTGTACCAAATGGTCAAATTTTTAAATTGGCATTCATAGATAATTTTAATATTATCATGATGCTCAGTAGCATTGGCAGGGACGAGATATCACAAACATTTTTTTTAATATTGTCAAGGACACTTCTATCAGTTTTACTTATGAAGTAGCGGTGTTTGTCAATGGAGAGATTTTGATAACCATCCAAAGTTTAATCAAATCATTTTCATTTTCTATATTAAAGTTAATCAAATATTGTTTATACTTAATTTAATTTTTGAATATGAATCAAATGGCAATGGCCCAAGTTGAATTTAAATCAAAAGAGTAATGTGTTCATTTTATAGACCCACAAAGGATATACGAGCTTATTTTATGTCTACCTTATGTTAAACTAAAAGCCCAATTAGAGCAGCTGAAAGCACAACTGGACGAGTACTCTAAAAGAGAAGATTACTTTTTCAATAAAAAGTTTTTATGGGGCCAAAAATAAGGAAAATAGAACTCAACACAAATGTCTTTTTTAAAAGGCTACGTGATTAGTTCTTTATTTTTACATCTATATATATATATATATATATATATATATATATATAAAGTTGAAAAATATTATAAATTATAATTTTTTTTTGACTAAGGTGTTTATGCCTTTTAGAGCATCCGACTAATTCTTGGAACATGTCCAAGTCTCTCTACCGACACACTGCGAATAACTCTATGGAAAGCAGTCCATTGAGGTGGAGTGAGAATCAAACTCAGGACTTCCACTTCCATGATGGGTTTCTGTCTTTCTGATAGGGGTAAACTTGGGTCGAGTTTTGACTCGACCCGCATGACTGGACCCAAGAAATCATGCGGATTGGGTCATACGAGTCGAGTCAACAGGTCGGGTCAGGTTGAGAAGACAAAGACCTGCATGGAATTCAGGTCGGGTCGGGTGAGGAATTTTCAAGTTAACCCGACCCAACCTGATCCTACACGGCTAAAATGGGTCCAAAATGCAGGTTGGGACAAAATTCGGGTTGGGTCTGTAGCTCGAGTCAGGTTGGATTTCATAAATATTGACTCGTGTCAGGTTAGATTTTAAGAAACCCGACCCGATTTCAGCCCTAATTTTTTATCATCACTCAAAGTCTCAAACCATATATGTACCATATTATTATTTTTCAAACTATAAAATAAAATATATGTGAACAATTTTCACAATTTCTCTTTTTTAAAAAAAAAATGCTATTGCCAAATCTAACCCTAGATTGTGTAGAAGATTGATTTGCATTATTTTTAATCACACAGAGAATGAGTTTCTGTAAGTAAATAAAATCAAATTCTTCCTTTGTTTCTCTCTCATTTGCCGACTAGACTAGACCTTCTTTTTAAGGCATTTCATAAATGAAATCAGCCAAGGACAAGGACCACTTTGAATGAAATAATGAAACCAACCCATTTGAGTCTTGCAGAATTTCTCGTCCACAATAGAAGTTTGAAATTGGCTCATCATTTCCATCAATCTTTTTCTTTGTCGAGGCAGCATAAATGGGCTATCTGTTTTTTAAACTATTTTAACTTATTAGATTTATGGGTTAATTATCTATCTGGTGCTCATAATAGTTCAATTGGTTGCCTATCGTTTTAAGAAGCAGGAGCTTGCGGAAACCCCCATGGCTTAATCTTGGTGTGCCCTAGGGATAGTGAGCTCATCTGTGGAGGTTTTACGTTGGATATCCTGCAATTCTCCACATGTAAATTCAAAAATAAAAACAAAAAATAATAAACTGTTATGAATTATGTTACAAGATCTTGAAAAAATTCTAAAAAAATCCCTTAAGTTTTCTTGTAACTTTTAAAAATATAGATATTAAAAAATTCTGAGTTTAATTTCCTTTATACTTGAGTTTTGGTGACTGAAATATAAGACTTGCATAAATCTCTTGGATTTATAGTGGAAGATTTCCATTCAATGGAACTCTAGCCTACATCAAAATCATGCTTACTAATCAAACATCAAACAAGACATGTGCAAATTCAAAACCCACATTGCCCAAAATGAAAATATTTAATCTAAGTCAATAAATACTAAAAAGTTAAAGGATATAATAGGAATAAAACAAAAAACAAATACTATCCAGAAAAGAAATTACATAATTCAATATGATGCCGAAACCAAGGTTCCTATAACCCAAAAGAAAAAAAAATTAAAATAAAAAGGCATTATAGAATTAAACAAAACAATATAGTCATTATCTCTCTCACATTAATTTTGAATATACTAATATAAGACTATAACCACAGTAATTAAAAGGTTATACTTGAGAAAATAACAAAAGTAGAATTTTATAGTCTTTCTAATTCTTGGATCAGTTAATTAATAATCCATGGAGTTAAGTTAACCTTTTGATGAAATATCTTATCAACAAACATCCCTTAGACCTGTTAGAATTGAGTAAATCTACCAAATTTCTTGAATTTAGGTTTAATTTAAAGTTAAAGAACATCAACTTGTGCAGTGAAACCTACTGATTTGAAATTTTAAGATTAGATAAGAAATTTTGACTTCAATTTCTCTTATGCTTATGCTAAAATCATAATGCGTGGGTTGCAGGTGGGTACGTGTATATGTGAAAATTAGTTTCACGTCCAATATGGGATGGAAACACTCCACAATAATTAGAAAAGCAAAAACTTTTGCAATGAAATTATTCTCAAGAATGTGATTTGATCTTTTGGATTTAAAAAAATCCTCAGACCAACACTTGGGTCCGAAAGGCCTTATGCCAAAAGAGAGTGGTGCTCAATCTCATAAGCCACAACATTTCCATTTCACTAGCAATATGGGCAGGGCCGGCCGACACAAGATGAGGCCTAAAGCAAAAAATTTAAATGGGGCCTTTTTTGTATTTAACATATTATTATAAGTAATATTTAATTAAAATTATAATTATATATAATAAAAAAGAATCTGAAAATTTTTTCAGGCCTTTTTTTAACACTCTTGCGGCTGAAATTTGGGCCTCCCTAATAGGGTTTTGTGGTAAACTTATCAATAATTTCGGGCCTTCTAATATTTGGAACCTTAAGCTGCTGCTTTTGTTGCCTTTGGGTAGAGCCGACACTGAGTATGTGACCTTGTCCCCTCTCTCATTAGTCATTACCACCCGTGCACAAGCAACCCTATCTTGTATAGGGGTATTACAATCTACCTCCCTTGAGACTAAAACCATCCTCGACTTTATCACGACACCAAGGCACATGTGCAGAATAGATTGTTATGAGTACTGCCATAATATTAAAAATGAGATCAATTGAATTGGGTTATTTATTGATTTTCTAAAATTTAAAATAAATTATTGAATAAATATGTTAACTTATTATATTCAATTTAATAGTTAGAGATACATCTAATAAAATTTATAAAAAATATATATTAAGAAACAAAGCAGATCTGACAAGGAGCTTCTCTTTTTGATCGGCTGCATTTATTGGATTTCTCTTTTTTCATGTGAATTGATTATGGATTTTTGTCCAAAGAGTTTTGGATTTCCTTTAATTACTTTGTGTGAATAGTAGTTGGGTACAATTAAATGGGGCATAGAGTGGTAGGTGTTGTGTGTGTTGGTGAAGTGATTGACTCATGTCTCCATTCACATCCACACATAATAATAAGATCCCGAGTCCCAACGTGGTTTCATTTTCTACACTTGAATTTGATTTTAAAGCTCATGTCTTTAAGTTTATTTAATGACCCAACATATTTAGGCAGGCATTTATAACTTGGATTGCAACCGGACTAGACCATTGTCGATTTTGAAAAAAAAAAATTAATGGAGCACTTATAGAAATAATTAAGATGAAGATATGTGTATCTTATATTAGATAAATAATTTAATTTTGAAAATTTAAAATAACTGCATTCAAGGATAATGTAAAAATATTTTCAATATGTGTCAACTACAAACATCCTACTTCAAAGTTAACTAATCTTAAAATATCATCTTCAAAATATTTCTTCAAATGTGTTTAAACTAAGTGTTTTCCAAGTGTCCTTAAAGTACAAAACAACTCTCTCGACACTTAAAAGAAAATTTAATAAAACAACTTTTTCAGCAATTTGAACTTTTAATAGGAGTAATTTCGAAATCGTCTTGTGTGTATATTGTTCACATGAGTTTAGTTCAATTGATAATCTCCTGATTTAGAAAATGGAATGTGTCAAATTCAAATCTCCATTGCCTCATTTGGTGTATTCTAAAGGCAATAGGTATCATCTATGGGAGTTTTATGTGATTTCACACACGTAAATTTAAAAAAGTGTATAATATATATATATTGTCTCGTTAAAATAGATAAGAACCATCTCTCAACTGTATAGTAGTTTAAAGTCAAATTCAAATTCCTTAAAATATAGAAATGTTTAAAATGAGACAAATAAAATAAGACGAAAAGAGTACAATTTTAAATATGTTATTCATAGATAGACCCTCGTACAGCTCTAAGGTTGGGGCTACTGAACCATCACAAGCATAAATGTGCTGTCGCTGGAGAAATTACAAGTCTGTCTTGGCTTACTTGGCTATGAACAATGGCTATATGAAATCACCAAGAAAGGGCCACATGCCCACAATATAATTGGTAGCATGTGCTCAAGATTTACCTTAGATTTGTTTGCCATAGTCAAATGATATAGGACATATAGATCACTAAAAAAATTACAATGAAATGACAAGTTTCAAAAAGCTAATAACATATAAATAGAAGGGTGATAATTGATGATAGAGAAAGAAGAAAAAGAAATATATATCACTTGATCAGTCAATTTTCCTCACTCCAAGTTTGCCTTTGTGCCTAAAATAAATGTTCAATGGTACATAGAGTAATTAATTACATTTACATCCATTTGATCAATATATTTTTAATCATGTTTGTTAGGTTCTTTGGAGCCAGATTATCAAATATGTATTGGTCCGGTTGTGGATCGAGAGTCGAATTATGTAATTTTATATTGTACATGTGTAAACCCTAATCAGAGTAGTACATAATGTCTCTTTTCAGGAGAGATGGTAGATGAGTGAAACTTATAATAAGGATTGGTCGTCTCTTTTTCATTTTCTTGCCTTTGAGCATAGTGGATATGGTGTGAACCTACATACGTACAGAAAATGAATCACTTAAAATCTCTGTGTCTTTGTGTATATTTGATCTGTGGTTTGTTTTTTCATTTATTATTTGTACACTTCTATTTCCAACAATGTTTGGGTCTTGAAATTACATCTAGATCTGAGTACAATGTATAGGACCCAAATTTCCTAACTCTGGTGCTGCTCTTAATTGGATTGAGGGCCTCATAAGATCATGGTCTGCCTAACATGGGCCTATCATGGTCGTTTTTTTTAGACTTACACATGTGTAGATAGAGAAATTTACACATATCTTGAGGATAAAGAATTTTATAATAACATATGCCAAGTTATTGTGTTCATTAGAGAGTTTTTGATGTTCTACCTTCTAATCATAAATTTTTAGAAATCCAATATAGAACAATAACTACAAACTAATGAAAAATTACATTAATTGAATAAAAGTGGCTTCAAATATCTATTATAATCTCTAATAAAATTTATCTTTAATGATATTAACTAATTCACAACTTCTATTTGAACCTCTTTTGATCGAACCTAATCATGGTTGAAGTGTTAAAACTTAAAAGACTTCAGATTTTTTAGAGTACTCGATTAATTCTCAGATTACGTGCAAGCCTTCCTACCCTGTATACTGACAGAGAGTGACCCTTGGAAATGTAATGAGAATCGAATTCAGAACTTCCACTTTTTTATGTGGATTCTTGTATGTGACTCCAATCCCTTTGCTTTGAGAAACTCCAATTTAAGACAAATCAATAGATTAAAAATCAACTCCTCTTTTATTCCTAATGATTCAATATTTCAATCTAAGCTAGTGATCATGAATTGTTGATTATTTTTCAGATATTAATTGATCTCAAATGATTTGATAAATTGACTATCCATATATTATGGATTTGAATGGTTCACTCATTTACTTTCATATTTAGAAAAATATTTAAAAAAATATTGATGTTAATATTTAAATTAAAAAATCTTATAAAAATATATAAATTATGACATATTTGATGACATTATCACTACTCACTAGGCAATAGAGCAAAAAGCGCACCTATGATGGTTTGTGAAACACGTTAATTTTGTGATTTAAATTAAAAAAATAATATTTTATAGTAAATTAATCTTTATTAATTTTATATGATAGAATAAATAGTTGTTTATGTAGAATTTAAAAATTACTAGTAAATATATAAATTCATTTTATTTAAATTAAATATATAGTTAAATGGAGTTTTTTAATGATTTTTATCATTTATTTAAATTAAATGATTATTTTTATTTATTTTGATTTTTGTTTTTGAATTTACATGTGGAAAACCGCAGGATACGCAATGTAAAACCCCCACATGTGAACTCACTATCCCTATGACACTCCAAAATTAGGCCATGGGGGCTCGAACCCCGCAACCAAGGATGCAAAATTCGGCCACCTCGAGATATCGGCCGATATGCAAATATTGGCCAGGTAAAATTCTCTCTCCTCTTTTGTATTTTTTTTTTTAAAATATCGATTTTTTTTCTGAATTGAAACATAAATTAAAAAATCCAAAAGGAAGCTTTTAAAAAAAATTAAAAATGAAAATATTGGCCGATATCTAGACCGATATTAGTCCGATATCGGCCGAGATATCAACTCGGGTCCACCACCGTTTTGATATTTTTTTTTTAAAGGACCGATATTATGGATATTGGCCGATATCGGACCGATATATATCACCGATATATCGGCCATATCAGCTGAGAAATATCCTGTATGGCTGATACAATATATATCTGCCGATATGATAAGGGACTGAAAATCTGTATTATATCACAGTATCAGCCGATAATTGCACCATGTCTGCAACCTCCCACTTCTTAAAACGGGAGGGAATTAGTTGAACTACACCCATGTCTAAGAAGATATAGTCTTCTTCTATCAGCCATGTAAGGAAATACGATTTCTGTTCTTGAATCAGAGAAGATCTATCACTTTCTTCTCTTTCCCCGATTGAGGTCCCCAGTTTCGGTCTCCCCAACCTCCATTATTAATTGAATTAATGGCTTCTGCTGAATTCAATACTTCTTCTCTCTTTGCTCACTATCCAAGTATCCAGTATACAGTGTCCAGTGAACAGCCCATGGTAAAATTTACAGAGAATATTAAAAACACATTTTAGATTCTAAATATTTAATTATTATTTTTTAAATTCATTACATAAAATTATGATGATTAAATTAAGTTTTATTTAATTTATATTATATACAGTCCTCAATCATGTGGAGCTTTTATTACGATAAATACGTAGTCCTTTCTTTCAAAATGAAAATCAAGTCTTTCTAGAGGTGATCCACTGAAAATTGAGAACTTTTTAATGACTGGTTAATAAGAAGAATGCTCTTTAAATTTTGAAAATTTGATTATTATAAAATTATTAATTTTTCATAACCCATCATACAAATTTATGATGATTAGGTTGAAGAGTTTCCTTAATTAGATTTAGAATCTCCACTGTTGATCTCCTTCTTGGTCAATAAATTAATGATTTTAGTCAGAAAATATGTTCAAAACCTTTAGCTAAACTGGACCTTAATAATATATTAATCCTAGGGACAGCCATTAAGCCCAAAAGGCCGAAGAAAATAAGGCCGGCCCTTATTTTTGAGGCCGAACGTCATCTAGACTTGAGACTTGTGATCTATCACGGGCCCACTTTCAAGCTTCGGCCCGGAACATGACCCCTGATTTAAATTCAGGTTAGACGGAGTTGGCCTTAATCCTGACCAACCTGACTGAGTTGTCCAACCCATTCAAGACCCAATTCTGTCTCATTCCTCTTGATAAATATTTCCAAGAATTATACATTGGAAACTTAATCAAAGGTCTAATCCTTCACATATCACACACATTAACAGTTATTTGGCTAAAATACTTGTTGCACAACCATTCTTGTTTCTGGTTTTGAGCTTGCCCACTACAGGCCCAAATTGCAATTTAAGGACCAAGTCTGATCCTGAGCCCAAGCTAACCCAAAATAGTCAAATCAAAGATTGATTCAGAATTGTATTTGTGGGGCCCAAACCCAATTTCAAACCTGAAGTGTTTATGTAAGCTTATAAAGGCTCACATTTATTTGGGCCTAAAAGAATTTTTTTTGTATTATACTGTAAAATAAAATCATATATTACATAAATGTCCTTTGGACCAAACTTTTAATATATTACATACATGTGGACTGGGACCAACCCAAATACTAATTTGGGCCTGATCAACTCAAACGCTTTTTGTTCAGGTTTTCCCATGAGGGCTTAGAATTGGCCCGGCCCATGTTGGGTCTCTATTTCAAGTAAATGAATCTCCATCTTTAAATGTTAAGAATTTCTTCTGTACACCCAAAATACAATATCAGTGTAAATAATAATTATTGTTTAAATTTGAAAAAACAAAGACATCTAATGGGTTCAATTTCCTAACAAAACCTTGAAAAGTTAAGCTTTGATTAGCCCTCTCTCAACTTTGCCGAACTTGTACATGACAAGATGTATGGATAGAATGATAGGCTCGGCTCTCTTAACTTAGTTGGGCCTACTAAGACTTTCGGGTCACAGAAAGTTGGGCCAAGTCTGACCTAAATAAAATGTTTTTGACCCATCCATTTGCCAAATTATAAGGTCGAAGCTACATTTGACTCAAAATATCAAGAGTCTTAAATTTGATTCTTACTCTACTTTAAAGGGTTACTCTCTTCAAATTTACTCGGTGTGTGTGGATAGAAAGGTTTATACATACCCAAAAGATTAATCGGGTGTTCTAAGAGGACTAAGACACTGGTCATAAAAAATCATGTTTATAAAGGCTACAATAGTTTAGTATTAAAATAATTTAAAATTAAATAAATTTTAAAACTTAAAAATATGAGTTTTAGATTGAAACTAAAACATATACCTTAAATTAATTCAAACATTTTCTTTTCACATGTTCAACCACCCCTTCCCCTCCCTCGCGCCAGCACCCACCCACCGGAGGTGAGCATTCCACCTTTCATTTATCTCCTGAATATACGAGTCTCGTCATAACCTAAATCACTCCTTTTTTTATTTTCTTACAAAAGATAAAATAAAAAAAATTCTAATATAATCATTAGTAAATTGTAATTGAGCAAACATTTTACTCCAAAAAGTCTGCAACTCCGAAGCAAAATATATATATATATATTTTTTGTGAAAAAACAAGCAAGAAATTTACTTATAAATGGCTTGAGAAGTGAGGATCTTGCAGGATTTTTGCACCCCAATTATGGTTGTTCCCTTTACTGACCAACCTAACTTTCCTAATATGGGAAAACAAAAAGAAAAAATAGTTCTCTTCAGTACAACATCTCCTTCATGGGCTCCACGTGATGAACAAAGGTGATGTATGGTGGCCAGGCTTAGTCACAGGTTGTTCATGAATGGGAGGGGAGTCAAATGTTGTTCCTTCCCCTTTGGGTTTGGCAAATGAATGTAAGCAATTTCTAATTTTCTAGGGCAAATTGCCATGGGTTAATCATGTGGGTTTTATCTAAATTTGCCAACATCTAGTATAATAATTCGCTCTGACTCAACATAATATTGTACTGTTTTTTATCCAAAAAGATCCGAATGGCTTTGCATTGGGCATGGCTCACTTCTAAACCCAAAATGCGTTGTGTTAGGTTGAGAGTGCTCCCTCTTTTAAACCCGTGAATTTTCTAGCTCTTGGGTGATGTAGGACTCTCGTACCCCTAAGACACCCAGCTCTCTTTCTGCACTCTCCAATAGATGCTGGACTTGGACACTTGGGTCTGACTGTCGGAGCTTCGGTGTCACATCTAAGTCATGATCAAATTGGGCCTGATCCACAGTCACTTGGACCTTGAAACATTTGTGGGCCCAAATCTTTGGAACTAAGAGTTGAGCTCCAAGGCCTAGAATGTACAGTTTTGGACATGCCGATGCATTGGGGTACTTATAAGTATAGGCCCATTATGGCCCAATTGGTTGAGTAAAGGATGGATATTATGATACTCTAAGGGCATATTTATTTGCATAGATTTTTTATGAAAAAATATTGTTTGCACAATTTTTTCTAAGAATCTGAATTCTCAAGGCTATAATTTTTTCATAATGATGAATTGAGAAATGGTATTTAGAAAATTTATGAAAGTCGCATTTAGGGACGAATGTATAAATTTAAAATAGGTTGTTCAAATGCACACCTGACTTGATCCTATCAATTGAACGGGTTGAAACAACACAACTAAGATATTAGTTAGCTCAATCTAATCCATTTATTAAATAGATTAACTCAAATTGGTAAGATTAAATTAGTTGACCCAACTTAGCCTATTCACAAATAGGTTGTCCCTATGGTTCTGTTCTATTTATTAAATGGGTCAACTTGATCCAAGTAAACAACCAAGATTAATTGGGTCGACCAAATTTGATCCATTATTAAAAACTTAACCAATCAAACTTGATCTATTTATTAAACGGGTCAACTAGAAAAAAAAACAAGGACTAATATTCCATTAAATTCACACCCTATTTTACTTCACATAAAATGAAACCAATTGAAAAGTTGAAAAGTTGCTTGTGATAGGATCAATACAATATAAATGCCATGGACAACCATCATTGGTTGGTTTGTCCCAAGAAATAATCATAAATGAGTTAATCTAATCCAAACTTGATCTAAATAGTTATTGAATGAGTTAATCCGATTCAAATACCAACAAAGCTTAACTAGATTGAACAAGATTTTGCCCCATTATTAAATACTTGACCAAACCGTTTATCTCTAACTTAAAACATTTATTAAATGGATTAATCCGACTTGAAACTGCCTATTTATTAAAAAAGTTGGCCCAATCTAAATAATCACAAATGGGTCACTTAAAACCGAAAACTGATGCAAACTTAATATTACCAATTTCTAACTCCACCTAACTTAAGTCGTTTATCAACAATTTTATATTATTAGATTATTGATAAACAAACGTAGAAAATTTTATATTAAAATTTTAAACATTTTTTCGTCAAAACATATTTTCCTATTAAAATTTATTTCTTAAGAAAGTAATAAACGTACCCTAAATATTTGGAATGTTGATTGGAAGGAAATTTTAAAAGATTGTTGTGTTCATCAAGATTAAATAGCACCCTTGCAGAGAAGTGAAAGTGAATGCAAATTATCGAATAAATATACGAAATCCTCAGTTAGAGTTCTTACTCTCTCAAAAATCTAAATATATGAAAGATTAGAAAGGCACCGACATTTTGATCTTTGAAATCTCATCTAAGCCAGTCATTTATGCAAATTATTCACAGTAACTTTTTTATTTATTTTTATTCAAAATTAATTCATTTTTAATAAAGAAATAATAATGTCATATAAAATAGTTTAAACATATCTAACAGAAGAACAGTAACATTTGTAATATAAAAGTGAGCGATGATGACAACAGGTGGACACCACATGTACAATGAAATTGCCATTTAATAAGAATTTAGATGATTTTTTGTTTTTTAATCCATATGAGTGTAGTTTAACTGAAAGTTGTGGGTTCGAACTCCTATAGCCTAACTTTGGTGTGCCTGAATTCACTTGTGGGGGTTTTACGTTTGGGTATCCCGCAGTTTTTTCACACGTAAATTCAAAAAAAAAAATTACGATTTAATAAGAATTTAAATATCAACGAAATTGAAAAAAGAGTAAAAATTAGAAGATAGATTTTAAAATATAAAAAAAAAAATATTTTTGTTTAATTAGGTTTGATCACTAACTCAAATTATTTGAATTATTATATTAGCACAACATCATTATGACATGACTATTCTAAAAATTTAATATAAAAAGTTTTAATTGAGCGCAGTTTTTTTTTTTTTTTACAAAAAACAATTTTTTTTTATTACTCAGGTGTCCGAAGTGGCATAAAGGAGTGTTAGCTTGAATCAAACTCAAGATCTTGTAAATCAAACTCAAGATCTTCCTTTACAAGGGAAGTTTCTTGACCCTCAAAACAACTTTATCTTAAGATAATGTTTATGTTATTATCGTTGAATTAAAGGATAAAAGAAGAAAATGAAAAAGTATGAAATTTTAGATTATTACGGCTTCATGTGAAAAAAGTACTAGTGTCCAAACTAATTTTAAAAATAAATTATTTAAAATTTATAAAAATTAAAATCACATTAAAATGATTATTCTTTATTTATAATAATATTAGTAATAACTAATAACCATGATCGTTACATTAAAAGTTCTCTTTTACGAAAAGAATATCCCCTTTAAAAAACATAGAATGCATTAGTTGTCTTGTTACCTCAATTCCAAAGATGTGACTATTAAAGGTGAATAAATAAAATGTACTTACGATCTGGTCTTGAAAGCAAGAGTTCAAACTCAAATCACTCCTCCTGAGCACCTGATGTTGTAAAATTCAAGTGAAAGGGAGTGTCGATCCGCTTCCATATTTGTCGGTTTCTAGGATTCCTCCAATTTTCGCCTCTTTTACGCCAATCCGATCTACAAATCCCTCCATTTATTGCTCCGGATCTTGCCTCTAATTGCTCAATTCCTGCGTTTCTGATCCGAATTTAGTTGATTGACCTAATCTTGGAAAGTTATGTTTCGATCTCTCTGATGCATTTCGAAACATAAAAAAAAGAAAAGAAATTTGAATACGATCTGAGTGAGCTGAATTGCAAGATCCGGTGTTACGATTTGCAATCTCGGAAAGATCTGGAAGCTTCGTTGTTCTTTTAGCTCGTAGATTGCTAGGGGGGAGTGGTGATTCGTGGAAATGCAGGTGATTCCATTTTCTGCGGATTTTAATTTTATTTGAATTGGAAGTTGAAATGATCATTTCTTGTGTGTAATGGCTCTATGTTGGAATTCTGCTCTGGTTTTAGTCTGGCTGTTGATTTTCATTTTCATTTTCTGCTTTTCATGCCTTTGGAATTTGAATAGAATGAAAACAAACAGAGTCCTTTGGGATTCCCGGCTATAAGTAGTTATAAGCATTCCAAAGCTCTACAGAATTCTGTTTCCAGGGATAATTCGTAGGGCCTGTTTGGTCGAAAATTCCAGCAGAATTTATAGTTTTGCAAACTCTGGAGTTTGACGAATTCTGATGATTCTGCACTTGGAAGAATCCAGCAATAGCCTTGGTTGTGTATGTTAACATTGGAATTGTTAGCTAGAATTTATGAATGAATTGCCTTAGTGTAATTTCAAAATAACACTTTCAGATGCAAATTTATAAAGCTGTTAGAATTGGAATCATTGGGATCTCATAACTTCCACTCTAGAATTTTTTTTTTTTTTTGAAAGATTAACTTCCACTCTAGAATTCTGACCACCAATTTTTGGTCATTGGTGCTTCACCAGACATGGAAATTTTCCAGGAATTCAGTAACGTCAACAAAGCTTCAATTTCTAATTCCACCAAGACAACCACATAATTTCGGGCTACCAAGCTAGCTCTTCACATTTCTTAGGATTCTAATCAGAAGAGTAGCCTGTTGTATCAAACTGTCTAGTTTTCTAGTTTGAATTTCCATTTGTTGTTTTACAGATGCAAAGATATGTCCTCTGTTTAGTTTTGCAGCTTTTCTGGTGAATGCTGGATTTCAAATTATCAGAATGTAACTTACGGCTTTTTATTATTCCTTTTCTGTATTGGAGTCGTTCAGAATTTTACTTTGTCATAAAATGTATTGAAGACTCTCTTCTTGTTGCAGCTCTTGCATTGGTTTTCTGATCTCTGTGCAGTTTAGTTGTTGTTCCTGTTCTTGCTGTGGATAGAAGATTGATCCAATGAAGAACGGGATGTTAGAATTGCAGAGTTTGTCATTCCAAATTGGTTTCCCCAGTTACAAAAACTGTGTCGAGGGCATATGACCGCCATAGGAGCAAGGTATCATCAAAGCATCGTGCTCTCAATGTCTTCTTGGTCATTGGCGATTGCATCTTGGTTGGTCTGCAGGTAAATGTACAGTCAGAATCTCATTTGCTGGTAAAATTTTTAGGTAAAAGACTATGGGTGGAAATTATTCACCTCATCTAATAGAAATTTAGCTGTTTGCTTAATTGGTTGGGGGAAATGAGTTTGAATCTAGTGCTGAGCATGCAGCTCAGATCTCCATGTTTCCTCGAAACACAAGACATTTGGCATAGATGCAGCACTTACTGATCTCACTGCATTTTGTCGGTGCCTTAGGTGGATGAGTGTTTTCCTGTGTTTTTTTTTTTACTTTTTTTTTTTTTTTTTAAAATCTAGGCACTCAGCATGCTTCTTAGGGAACTCCATGCTGCCTAAAAAATATGAGACATTTGGCATGGATATGGAGCCTGCAGATTCTACCAGATTCCTTTATGGAATATTTTTTTTTGGTTCTAGATTTGAAACCTAGCAGATTGTGGAAAGTGGAAATGTACTTATTTTTGTTGTTGTTGTTCTGGATTGTTGTGAAATCAGCTTTGTCAGAATTTCTAGCCATCTGATCTTAGGGCATGAAATGGATAGTTAGGTTCAAGGAAACGACACCTCACCACCCCCACCAAATTATCTAGGAAGAATCTGCAGTGGTGTAATGGGAGCTTCCATTGAGCTCGGGAGTCTATAGTGGTTTCTGTCATATTCTTTTATGTTAGGATGGTGAGGTTCAACTGGACCTGTCGAAGGTTAGAGGTGATTGAAGGTACTTCTTTTATAAGATAACACTTAGTTCTGAGGCATCATGTGGTCCTGAATGTAGGGCCACAAAAATGATTAGAAGGCTGAGAAGCATAGTATGTTTGTGCAGGATGCATGTGCTTAAAATCAGAATCGAAGACCAATGTTTTGACTACCAAGGATTAGAATTAGGAATGATAGTAAAAGAGGAAATCTACTGGTAGCTCTGATAGAAGAGAAAATCAAAGGAACAACATTGAAGATGATATGGGCATGTGCTTAGATAGAAATGAACATCACTTGTATGAAGAACTGAAGAGCTATATGTACATAGTATTAGGATAAAAGGAAGGCTAATAAGATAAATGTTCACCCATGCACCTCCTTTCAATATCTATTCCACTGGGTACCTAGGGTTGGGCCACGATGGTGATGGCTCCATCAGAAAAGTCTATGTTTGAATATGTAGTCCACCTAGGGGTGTGTACTATAATTAAGGAGGAAAACAGGTTCGGTTTGGGCTGGGCTTTTAGTTCACCTAGCCCAAGCCTGAGATTTCACATAAAAGCCCCAAGCCGTCTCAGACTCCATAGTTCATGGACAAGTCCATTTTTATAGGCCCAAGCCAAGCCTGAGCCTGAATAGCCTAACCTCCAACTTGTTGCTATATCACAACAAAATGAGGACAGTAACCCTACCTGCATTGAAAATCTTGAATGGTCATCGACGACATTCAAGAGGCCATTGATGAGGGATAGTTTATTGTACCTCTTTGGCGTCCATTGCAGCAACTACAAAGATGTTATCGAAAATTATAAGAAATTTCGTTTTGGTATGTGTTAGCAAAAACTGGAACAAAGCATGGCAATGGCTGCAGCTCCTTCATCATCCTTCATTCTTCATCTATTACTGCCAATGTTGCTAAAGCCTATCTGCTTAATACCCTTGTCACGATTTCAAAAATGATAACTTGTTGGAATGGTCAGTGAGAAAAAGACATTGGCTGGGAGAAAGACATCAAATAGGGGGAGCATGGTGTCTAACAGAGAATGGGAGCTAGATCTTGAGGAATGAGAAATTTGAAGAATGATGTTGGCAGAAACTGAAATGGAGTGAAAAGGATTTTGCAAACTACTGTGGATTAGGATATTTCAAGATGGGTTCAGGCTTTTGGGTTTGATTATGTATAAGCCTGAGCTTGGCCTAATGACTAGTAGGGCTTTAATTTTTTGTCCAAGCCAAGCCCATTAATCATTCGGGCTGAATATGAAGGCTCAAGCCCTTTTTTCCTTGGTCAGGATCTTTGGGCTTTCAGGTTAAATTCCCATCCCTAACTGTAATATCCCACACCCTTGTACTTGAACATCACTTGGCTAATAAAGACTTGTAAAGTAGTTGAAACTGAAATTTTAGTTGTGGAGTGATGGTAATCTCACACTAAATGGGGATTGGTGGAGTAGTAGAACTGTAAAACTGACCCCAATATAAATAGGTAAGGCCTTCAGCCATGATAATGACTTATTGAGTTTATTTTACTTATTTATTAGTAACTCTGTTACTCTTCTAAGTGTGCATATCTCTGTATGCCATTGGTGGAAGTTTCATGATTATCCCTTTAGTTTAAAGGAGGAGAGAGTTCCACCTGATTGTGTTTGACATGTCTGCTTTTTGTTTGTCGTGCAGCCTATCTTGGTTTATATGTCTAAGGTGGATGGGAAATTCAACTTTAGCCCTGTCAGTGTTAATTTTTTAACAGAGATTGCAAAGGTTCTATTTGCTGTTGTTATGCTCTTGTTCCAGGTTTGTTAAATATTTTATGTCATCTTGAACTTATGTATTGTTCTTGAGTCATTTTTTAGCATTTTTTATGCATTTCTTGGAAACAAATGACCCATCTTGGATCAGTTAAACTGATTATGGTCAATTTTTTTGTGCCTTTATATCTCATGTTTGTATCTGATGGATTAAGCCTTCTTGTTGAATTTAGAATGCCAACTTCTCTGCCCTCATCTTTCACCACATTTGTTTAATACTGAGAAATTTTCAATAAATTGACCACCTCAGCTCCTTGCAAATATGCTTGATGAACCTGACTGAGAAAGATATATTGTATGTGGGCTCCTTGTGTTTGTTCTAATGGCTTGGCATTATAGTAGAAAATTTACTGGTTTGTTATGTCTTTACTCTTTTTTCTTTGTGCTTTTATTGACCATGTTGAGTTTTTCAAACTCCAGGCAACCATAAATTGCTGATTTATTCAATTGAAAAAAGCCACAATTCACACAGCTCTGGTTTTGGTTTTTGGGTGTTGCTAATTATTTACTGTATTTTATATCTACATTTCTAACTCTTGCAGAAACTGAATTTTGCACAAGTATTGTTCTCCATTTTGTAAACCCCCTCCTCTGAGATTGCAATGTGATTCAACAATTTTGAGCTTTGAGGTTACAACAATGAGCACTTGCCAATTGTGCTATTGGTTCTTGTCATTTTGTAGACAATTTTCTGACATCTTTTGATAATTTCATGTTGTCGTAATTGTCACCAGTAAGATGAGAAAAATTGCCAAGTATAAAAATAAATCTAGGGGACAGCCCATTGCTTGCAACATATGATTGAACAATTTCTACTATACCAAGTGTTTGTTAGGGACTAATGGTCCCTCTTCTGACAGATGCTAGGAAAATTTATTCTGTCATGTTTCCTGCTAATTGGCAGGCTAGACATCAGAAGGTTGGAGAGAAGCCCCTGCTTTCAGTTTCTACATTTGTACAGGTAATAATTTTTGTGCAATAGATTTTGTTCATGACATGATCTGTACATATGCAGCTTCTTATGAAAAAGTTTATATCTTGCATCAGTGGTGGCGTATTGGGGCCACAAATTGTTTTTTTACTTTACTGCAACTTCATAATCTTCTTATATTTAAGAAGTTTGTTCCTGTTAATAATGCTCACAGAATAGGCTGTTAATTCAACTGTATGTTCCCAAGGAGTGCATATATCTGTGTAGACTACAACTTTAGAAGGAAACTTATATTGGCTATTTTTTGAAGCTTTAGCAGAAAAATAAAGCAAGTGTCTACGATATCTTATTAATACTAAGAGAAATGGTATAGTAATACTAGTTCTTCTCATGATAATCATTCTGACAAAAACCCATAACTGCCTTCTAGTTTATTAACCTTCTAGTTTATTCATTGGTATTTTGTTCATAAAATAGATGGGACATATGATGATCACTCTCTTTCATCATTCTTCTTGCTAAACTAAATTTTTGTTGATCGTGATGAATAACTAGAGAGAATATGTTCAAATGCCACAGCATGAATGTAATGCTCTTGTCTAGGATCCAACTCATACGACTACTATCTTTTGTACTCCTCAGCCTCTCTTGCTCAGATTCCATGGCATACCATGAGTACCTGATTTTTTTTTTAAAACTTTGCTGTCCTGAAATTAGAGAAGGGTTTTTGGCTGACCCTGTGAGGTTGATAAAATCAGGGAAAATTTTCCAAAAAGATGAGAAAAAAAAAAAAACCAATCTGGGATAGGAAGCCAGATTTGATGATTGCAGGTCGGCCCCACAGTATCATGTGATGGATGACCAGAAACAACAATCCATAGGCCGGTTCCTCAGGAAAAAGGATTAAAAACCAAGATCAATTTGCTCAGCATACATTGTTGAATTATTATGTATTTCATTGAGGTTAATGTTGGTACATAATATAAAGAGAGGGATTTTCTCCCTAATTGGAGCAACAACCTTTATTTATTACAGCAGTTAAGTTCCCAATTTTAGTCAGGTGCTCTTAGAGGCCTGGACACCTTGGTCTTAAAAAAAAAAGTGATTCTAAAGTCTGCAGATATGTTAAAAATCTGAAGTCTGAACAGTTATACTCAGCAGTTGTGGTAGTACATATTACCATACAATAAAGTAAAATAAAATAAAAATCTACAGTTTCTCATGACTATAAGAGTTCTATAGATTTATTAGACAGCTGTCACTTTTTTATCCACTCCCAGGACATTGTCCAGAATCTCCTGCATTACCCACTCAGAGGCGATAAGGTCCTATAGCATATGGAGATTTTTGTAGCATGCAAATTGATGTGACTTAAAAACTTCCTGGATATTGTATTTTGGGAGATTCTGCATTTGCATTTTTTTTTTTCAATGCCATTTGAGTCAGCAACAACCATACCACCATGTGATGCCTTCTGATTCTGAAGCCTTCTTTTGTTTTCTTGCAGGCTGCTCGTAACAATGTCCTTCTGGCTGTGCCAGCTTTCTTATATGCTATTAATAACTATCTAAAGTTTACCATGCAGGTATGAGTTTTGTTTCTCTAACTCAATAGATAAAGTTTATGGTATGCATTTTTTTAGGCTTATTGAAACTTATTTCCTACATAATAGTAATAAGAATAAAAAATATTAACCTTTTTCAAAAAATAGAAAAGAAAATTCTTCCCTGCATAGAAAAAAAAAAAAATAGGTGCACCAGTCAAGAAAAAAGAGAGTAAAAATGAAGTAATTCAACCTAGGTTATCCTTCAGTTTTTAGCCTTGTTTATCTGTTCCTAATTATCTTATTCATCTTGTTTACAGCTTTATTATAATCCTGCTACAGTAAAAATGCTGAGCAACCTGAAGGTATGTTGTTTATCAAGTAGCTTTGCTATAAGTTATGATAGCTTCTTATGGGCATTAGTTCTTGCATGAAGGATTGACTTCCAATTATTGACTGGCTGTAACGATCAAGTTTATATGCCAAAATTGATTTTTTCTTGGCTTTGTGCTTGGTCTCTCTATAATTTACATCTAATAGTATTTTTCTATCTTTTCAAATGTAATGGTTCATAATTTATTCATGTTAATGGAAGACGTACTACAAAGTCCTTATGAAATGTTATTAGATATCTTAAAAGATTCCCATAGCAAATTGGTAAACGCCCATTGTTATAGCATAGAGGTTGTAGGTTCAAGTCCTGTGGTTGTCAGATAAGCAATCGACCCATGGAAACAATTTACCAAATTTAAATATAAAGGTCAACCCCAGATTGATGTGATGAATAACTTAGATGATGATAAGGATAATTATTTCCATAGAAAATTGAACTATTTCTTAAGATGTATCCAAGTTAATTTCAAATATTGTTTTGGAGAGTTCAACTTTATCGTCATCGTCGTTATTGTAGTCAGGTTCAACTTTTTTTTTTTTTTAAAGGTTAGTCAGCTTCAACTTTATCATTATTAATGTTTAAATCTTATCTCATTTATGTTTGGTTGGCAAGCTAGGAACTCTTTCACAAAAAAAAAGAAAAAGGCCAAACTAAGAATAGGGTGGCAATCACATAAGAACTTCATAGACAGTTCTCTTTAAAAACATCAACAAAATGTTAGAATTCCCATCACAAGTCAACTAAGCTGAGTTGTTTTAGTTTCAACTAAGACTCAACTAGGCAGGTTTTTTCTCAGCGCAATCACCCAGTGCATGATTTGGTTGAGTCTACTCAGGCCGGTTCTTAGTTGCTCCAGTGGGTTTGCAAACTATGGTTTGTCCCTTCTTCTTTACCCATATGATATATGCTATATTCCTTCCAAGGATACAGCCAAAGTAAAGGTCCTATAAGACCTTGCTTAGGCCACAGAATAAAAAGAGCCAACCTTCAAATAAGCTGAAGCCAAAACTGACAACTAAATTGATGTCAATCAACACTCATAAAACAATCAGTGACCAAAGTGATGGTTTATAGGCTGAACCCTCTAAACTCATAAAGCATTATTTGGAGAGAACCCTGTGTCAACTATAAAGATGATCCACGGTCAGAACCTTGTCCTTTGCCATGACAGAAACATAGTGAATGGGACAGATTCTTTGGTCAGATCACATGGTTCCCGTTAGGTCAAGAGAGATGTTGCCCTCAACATTGTTCTAGTTCTATCTTCTTCGGGGAACCACCTGCTTAAATACAGTTGGTCCAAATGCTGGACAAAAGGGTGACGTGGACTCCCTTTCTCAGAAGCTTCGACTGATTGGGAAGAAGATTTGTTTTCTCATCTTGCTAGCCTTAATTCCTTGTATCTTAGACCCTTGTAACCTAATAAGAGGATTTGGAAGCTTGAGTCTCACGGTAATTTCATAGGTAAATCCTTCTTCCTATCTCTGACCCTTCAGGATTGCTCGAAAGGCCCCCTTGTGGGTTTTTTGGAATGTCAAGTCTCCTCTGAAATGCACCATGTTCTGCTGGGCTACCTGTTTGGATAGAATTCTCACTATAGACAATCTCCATAAGTGACAGTGCAAGCTCTTCTTGGTTGATGGGTGCTACCTTTGCTGTAGGAATGGAGAGTCTTCCAACCACGTCCTGCTGAACTATCCATCAGCAATTAGCATGTGGAATCTGATCTTTTCCTGGTTTAATGTCTCCTGGGTTCTGGCTGGTTCTCTTATAGATCATATTCAGAGTTGGCACCTCTGTAGTTTCAAGGGAAAAGGTAAATTTCTAGTGGAATATTTTTTTTTTTTTTAAGCAATAACAAATAAATTCATTAAATAATGAAAGGTACAAGTGAGATAGACCACGTATAGGAGAGGTATATGTGGCTATCAGATGAAATACGAAGAGAAAATCCGAAAACACTGTATGTATAATACACCACATCCAACATAGATACAATATAGAGTTCCCCAACTCCCCATACACCCAAAGAGAATCGTGATCAGAGCAGCTCCATTGCGGATCTATGTTTATGTACTCCCTACCTTTGCTAGAAAATCAGCAATATTGTTCGTTGACTGAGGAGTGTGTGTGGAGATGATATCTCCCGGCCTACACAACCTCCTAATGTCCCTAAAAATGGTAACAAGCTTCCATGGGGGGTCTTCCTATTGCTAGCCTAGGAGATGACTTTAATCAAATCGCCTTTCGACAATAAGCTTGCCATTTCCAAACCTAGACCAAATCTAAAGTGTTCTCCTGATTTCTCTCATTTCTGCCTCATTCAACTCCATGATACCTAAGGGCTCAGAAAATGCTAATAACATCCTACCCCTATTGTCATGCAACACCCCTCTATTCCTGTCGGGCCCTGTGGAATATTTGTTTGTTGGCTACTCTTTGGTCGTTGTGGATGGAAAAGAACAGTAGAATTATGCAGGGCTGGATGGAGGTTATTTCTGACTCTCTTATTTCCTCCTCTATTCGTCACGTTTGGCAAACTCCTCCATCTGCTTCTTCAAATTAAACTTTGACAGGAGTGCTTTGGGTGTGCCCGACCTGCTGGCATCGGCAGTATTATTAAGGAGAGATGAGTGGCTCGCTGATTGCTTTGACCTATTGGAATTTGTTTCGCTCATGAGGCAGAAGCTTCAGCCCTTTTATTTGGTCTGAAACTTTGTAAGGACAGGATTTTTTTCCACTCATTTTGAAGGGATTCAGCTTGCGTAATTTAGTGGTCTTCTGCGGGATCCTCCCTTCCTTGGAAGTTGGCCAACATCTTAGAGGAAATTTTAGACGTCAATGACAGCCTCCCTGTCTCCTTCTTGCATGCACCCAGAGAAATCAATGGTGAAGCAGATATCCTTGCTAAAAGAGGAGTCTATAGATCTCATGTGCTAACTGGTGATTTCCAGCCGTGCAGCTCTATCTGACCCTTTCTCTGTTTTCTTCCTGCAATGGACAGTTTTACGGGAGCTGGTTTGCTGTTTTAATTTTCTTGTCTCAGTTTTGGCTTCTATGGGCTTTTTTGTGCTCTGCTGCTTTCTTCTTTAATAGATTATCATCATCATTCCAAAAAGAAGAAGAAGAAGAAGAAGAAGAAGAAAAGAAAAGAATGCTGGATGAAAGGGTGCCTGTGTTTTCTGCAACTTAAAAATTCGCACAATCTGCATGATTATTAATTGTTTTGATTTGATAATATTTATTTTCATTTTCTTTAAGAAGATCACTTCTTTCATATTAAGTCTAAATTTGTCATCAATCATCATCATGCTTATTAATTGTGTTTCCGTGACTGAGAATTCATGCAGGTTTTGGTGATTGCTGTTTTACTGAAGATAATCATGAGACGACGGTTTTCTATCATTCAGGTTAGTTTGAAATGTGTTTATCTTAAATGTTTTTCCCAAGTGAAGTTTCTATCAAGTTTTCTTTTAGGATTTCAAGTCATGTTTGGTTGACATGTGATGACTTGTACATACACATTGTTGTAACAGTGGCATTCGTTTGAGAAGGTTACAAATGAAAGAATCTGCAATTGTTTATTTTATTCACCTTTTTCAGCAACAGAGTTTTTTAAATGATTTTGTGCTTGTTCTTTATTTTGGAACAGTGGGAGGCTCTTGCTCTGTTGCTTATTGGGATAAGTGTCAATCAACTTCGCTCATTGCCTGAGGGTGCTACCGCTGTGGATCTCCCAGTTGCAACAGCTGCATACATGTACACATTGATCTTTGTACGTATTAAACTAAAGAAACTCCAGTTTATGGAATTAGGTGTAATGCAGGAGTCTGGTTGGCCATTATGAGTGATTGTTGATCCATTGTTAAAAATTGCTTACCCGGTTCACTTTCTCAACCAATATTTCTCTTAATAACTGTGAGTGATTGACAGTGGTTGTATCATCATCACTTAAAGTAAATGCACCATTAAATCATCAAGCATTATTTGTAAACCATTTAGTGTCCTTTTTTATTGTTCAAATTGATGCACAATGCATACCGAATAAACTGAGAGATTCTCTTCATGCATAATTTGAAACTAGATTTTTTCCCTTTTGGAGGTCCTGTTTACATCTTAACTGTTTTACATGTTGTAAAATGATTACTTACATTGAGAGATCAAATTTCAGGTTACTGTACCATCAATGGCCTCTGTTTACAATGAGTATGCTCTAAAAAGCCAGTTTGAGACAAGCATATACCTTCAGGTATTCTTCTATTATGCTGGCTTGTGACTTTGTTTCACTTGTTTTGGAGAAATTGAATTAACACGGTATCACATGGTTTGAAGATCAATTAGATTCTGGCCATCTTACTTGAAATGGTGTAGACCCAAATGTTAGACATTCATATTAATCTTCCCAGCATGATTCTCGTGTTACATGCCTCAAAAGATTCTTTTTTTATCATATTTGATACATTGGCTTTTGATTTTGTTACAACTTATTGCTAGTGAAGTGCATTAGTGCTAAATGGTATGCTGCTTAGGCATCTTTCCTCCACCAAGGAGACCTGGGTTTGAGCTTGTGTTAGACTTCCAAAAAGAATTAAAAAAGGTCACAGATTATCAAGGAGGACAAGAACGTCCAGTACAATAGGGAAGTGCTCATTATTGCATCCTCAAGATCATGGGTTCAAGTCCTATAGGCGTTAGATGGGTGATCAACCCGTAGACGAAAAAAAAGAAACATGCCAAATACAAATACAAATGCTGACCCCTAATTGATGGGACAAACGGCTTTGATGACAATGATGATAGTTGAATGGTTTATCAGGGAAAGAAAATTGGGTCCATAATATGTAGAATGGAAAGATTACATTATTGAGCTCTTAGAAAACTAATTGTTTGGCATCTTGAGGGGTGAATGTGTGTAGGAATGAGGGCTGTTTCTTTCTTCAGTCACTTTCTGCTGGTTTTTGATTGCTGGAAGTGTTGGGAAGCCAGTTATTAAAGGATTTCTGCTATTTCTTCACCTTTTGCTACTGAAGTGTTGTTGGATTTGCTCCGCATTAATTTCCTTAACATTATGGATGCATTCTTTTTTCAATATATGATGGATACATTAGAATTAGGAGGGGGAAGTGAGATGTGAGTTTTATATGAACCTATTTGACATTAGTTAATGATCCTAGCTCAGTAGCCAATATTGTTGTTCTCAAGAAGATTTATTCTTTGGCATTTACTAATCACTATTCATGGATTTTTTTCTTGGAAATTTGGGATTTAAATAACTAATAGATTATGTAATAGGTGACATTTCAGGTAAAAATGTTGCTATAAATTTAGTGGGATTTCACAATGAATAGTGGACCATTTGTTCTTCGTTCTCTTGCACAGGACAGTATGAGGGTATGAAAGTGTACAACACAAGAAATTGTCAGTTATGGCCTTTGAGGTTTATGATTTTTAGACTATAGAGATGGGAACTTCATTTTTAGGGACTCAATTGACATTTTGATGGTAAGGCAGGTGACTACAAAATGATAAGATCAGATTTTTTTTACCCTACTGAAATATGCCAAATGGGACCAAAACAAGCTTTTTTACATTGTTAAAAGAATGTTTAGTTTAATCTCTCTCTATGAAAGGGCTCATTATTTGCTTCTAGTGATGCTTATCCTTCGTGTTAGCTTTGTTGAAATCTTGGAATAAACCTATTACTTCATTATTGCATTGAGCATAGTCAGCAATTCTCCATTTAATACTCTTATTTGTCCTGCATCATGCATAAAAATGCCCTATTTACGTATTTTTTTAAAGATACTTCCAACTATACACGTACATTTGATAAGAACATATGATACAAGTATTGTACTTGTAGTGTATAATTTAACAGAATTGTTTAACTACCTTTAACTCTTACCTATTCTCTTCCTTTTTTTAATATTTATATAAGTACATAATTTAAACATTTTGTTTTTTTTTTCTCATGGTAATTGATGTTGTTCTAAACACCTTTCAAAAAAAAGAAAAAAATGATGTAGTTCTAAACATTGAACACTTAAGAAAATATAAATAGATGAAGAAATTTATAACTATCTAAGATGAAGAAATTTATAACTATCTTTTTGTGCTTCTTTTTTCTTACATAACGTATATTATAAATAAAATTATATTAAAAATGTTTTTAAGTTAGTTTTCTTCTAAAATATTTAGTAACAACAAAGTTAAGTCTGAAACATGGTTTTAAGTCTTTGTTTCAATTTAAAATATTTTACAAAAATTACCAAAAATACACAAATGTGTTAAATTTATATTATAATGTAGCCAAATCTTGGTCCTTGAATATTTCAAATAGGATATATCATACCCCTCTCTTGACTTTTTGGCGTATCTACTTTTTATGACCAAATTTTTAATGGTATTATTCAAGAAAAAGATGAACTGTGCATGAACTATTTCCATTCTGTACTTTTATTTACCATATGTGAAATTGCAAACTATGGTCTTGAGGCCTTCTCTGATCATGTAATAGGCCAAGGATGGAGCCACTAGAACAGTAGAATTCTAGAGCATCTCACTAGTGTGATTTTCATCACATATTCTAATTAGATTTCACTGCTTCCTTTCGCACTACAGGTTCAGCAGTGTACAAGTTAAATTTTACACACAGAAAAATTATTGTCTTTTGTATTTAAGATTTTACTGAACCACTTGTCTGGTTCCTTGTCTATTTCAAGTTCTTTGCTAGATACTCTATTGAGTTATTCTCGCAATAACAGCAATAAGATGTCAATTTGTGGGCATTTCATCATTTCATCGAGTTCCAAATTTCTATCCAAAATATTGTTGCAGCTATATGTATAGAGATACTTTACTGATTTGGTGTTGTCTCCATTGTACTTTGTCATTGCAAGTTTATAAATGTCTACACATTTGTCACTCAAAGGAATTGTTGTTTATTTTGCAGAACTTGTTTCTTTATGGCTATGGTGCCATATTTAACTTCCTTGCCATTCTTGGTACTGCCATTGTCCAAGGTATGCAAATGTCCCCACTTCTATAGTGTCATCATCATCATCATCATCATATACCATTATCCCATCTATTCCCACTTTTATAGCAACTAATCAATTTCTATTCATATCAGGAATCTAAAGTGCTGTGCTAAATTTATAATTTGTATTAAGAAATGACTGGCAATCAATCACTATATGTTTTCGTGGTTCACTTTGTGCTACATTCTTCTGCTCATTGAAACCAAACTGTGCTCCTTCATTTCAATTCGGCAAATTCGCATTATCACATATAAATTGCAATGTTATATTAAGGTTCTTTTACCTTACAACACTTCTAGGGCCTGGCAGCTTTGATATCCTGCAGGGACACTCAAAGGCTACAATGTTTCTTATACTCAATAATGCAGCACAAGGCATTCTGTCCTCATTTTTCTTCAAATATGCAGGTCAAACTATTCTGCAAATCTCTTCCAATGTCTCACTTCGTGTTCTATTATTGCTTCCTTTTTATTTAAAAGAGCCATCAGATGGCAGGATCTCATTATAATTAATTTTTTAATGAATGTAGACACAATTTTGAAGAAATATTCATCAACTGTTGCAACAATTTTTACTGGTATTGCATCTGCTGCATTGTTTGGTCATACTCTGACTATGAACTTTATCTTGGGAATCTCTATTGTTTTCATCTCAATGCACCAGGTAATCATGTTAATGGGAAACATCCTTATATGTTGGTCTTTTGTTTCAAGTTCATAGCCTAATGTTCTTTCTTGATGCAGTTCTTTTCCTCGCTTTCAAAAGTCAAAGACGAACCACAAAATGGGACACTAGAAATAATGGGTCTTCAAGATGAGCACAGGTCAAAATCTGTTTCTTTCAAAAAGAAATTAGTAACTCCAATCATTTTGTAGCAGAATACATAATATTGACAATTGTGTACCAAGGTGATAGATTAGGTAGATCTGTTGTGCAGTTCATTATGTTGATGCCATTATTATGTCTGATAACGTT
This sequence comes from Chimonanthus salicifolius, assembly GCA_013350335.1. Lineage (NCBI taxonomy): Eukaryota > Viridiplantae > Streptophyta > Magnoliopsida > Laurales > Calycanthaceae > Chimonanthus > Chimonanthus salicifolius. The sequence goes on from CM023537.1 coordinate 58,950,822, forward strand.
TTCATCTTATTTAAAAGGACTGATACTCATAGTCAACTCAGTGACCAGTAAAGTTGGGTGATGGACTTGGACAAGTCCCAAATGACAAGACACATTAATGATTACAATATATGTAATACGAGTAAAATTAAAAGTATGTGTATCAAATTTACGAGCTTACGGATGGCTTTAACAACATGACAAGAAAATGGATAAGAGGAGCGAATATTATTAAAATTACTTCAAAAAACTGCATTACTTGTCATGGGGTGGGGAGAGATCATTAAAGAAAAGGGCCACATAGAGATAGCAGTCATTGGACAATGGAGCAATTTTGAAGTAGAGGATGACAATATAATCACCAAAAAAACTTCCCACCATGCAATTTCCAGAATTGACCATCCTAGGCAGAATCATTTGGATCAAAGGGAAAATAGGAGAAGGAATATTTTTTTCTAATGGGATAGAAGTTTGGGAACCCTAATCGGTGACTTCCTCATGTTGTTTTGTTACTTGATCAACTCTAGTTGGACTGAGTTTTCACCAAGAATCGACAAGCCAACAGAGTTTTGGCAAGAATTTGAAAAGGGCAGTTTTCTAAACAACTTGGTAAAATCATACTGAGTCAAGTTGATTCTCCCAAGTTGAGTTGAATCTGAGCAGGTTTTGGAACTATTGTCTGCATATTTATTGTTGATTGTAGCAGGCATTGGTATTTTTTATAATTGTCATTTCTCTGTTCAGTCCAAATTTTCTTGTTACCTTTTTCATCAAGGATCTTGACCGTACTCGTGGTTACATTGCTAAGAAATGAGAGTTCCTTATCACCATGATATGTACAGAAGCACATCCTTTCAAAATTAGGAATTGTTAAAAAAATCAGATAATTTATAGATATATAATATCTATCATAAAGTACAATACTTCTCTTCCTTTAAAATTCAGAGCAGGCCATCATATTAAAGGATATCGCTCGAGCCGTGCACAAGCAGTCTTTGACGTGTTAATTTCACCTTTGACTAAATACAGTGAGCCTTACCAAATGATTTAATGAAAGAAACTGAAGACAGAATCTTCTAAGCTTCTGAGAACAAAACCTAGCTTGATACCATGTGAAGACGACACAGATTACGAGAAAATGTGAATTTCAACCATTGTCCTCACTCATCACCATGCTACTATTTTAAATTATAGTGTCGATTTCTATGCTGTTAAAAATGGTGCTCTTATTTATGAGCCTGCATCAGGTGATGCACTTGCTCCTTTACTTGCATGGTCCAACAATGTGCTTGATAATGTTTTGGGCAATCATACCATTTGACTTTGTTGCAGACCTAGAGTAACACCAGCTTGTTGATTTCAGATCAAAGGATTCATCAATCTTAAATATGGCAGCTGGAGCAACTGAAGATGTAAGTACCGTGTCTAACTATTAATCTAGAAAGAATCAAATGATTGTATATATTGAACCAATAATCTTTGTGTTTTCTCCTTTTCAGGTTAGCCATCGCATAGGATCTGATGACAGAGAACCACTTCTCCCCAAGTGATTTTACGTTAGAGGCTTGCTTCTGCACCTGAATCCTTACTAGGCAAATATCTTGAACTCCCTTACCTTCCTACTGCCTGATGCCATACAAACCTGATGCAAATTTAATTTTGAATTGATTTAACTTCTGTTGCCTCGATGTGCAGGCCAAATATGTGAAGGTCCTGATTTATGGGATGTGTTTTAAATAGGTCGGATTCAAATTTTCAGTAAACTCTGGTTGGAAAATCTGGCCAAAAGTTGCGCAGTGAGGGTCTGGTGCAATAGTTTTTCCAACAGTGCCAACAAACAACATAGGAGCCACGCAACGGTTAAATCAGCCTGCACAACTGCAATCTGTAATTAAAGAGAGGATGTGACCAGAAAAAAATAACTTACTATTCTTATGACACTTCTGTCAAACATTTACTCTATTTCTTTGCAAAGGAATTCATATTATTCTTTCTATCGATTTTTCATGACAGCACCTTATTTTCGTTCATTAACTTGTCACTTGTTTAACTTAGTTTCTCCATTCAAATGCATGGAATGTGAAGACTGAAGAGTCAATTGGTACCTAACTCGAATGGTGTGCCTGATTGCTTCAACCCAGTCTAGACTCAAAATCCTATCAAGTCAGGAAAGTCGGCGAAGTTTTTAGAGAAAAAATAGAAAAAACTCACTTGACTATAAATCCTGTCAAGTTGAGCCGATTCGATCTGACGCTGCCCGAGTTTTTTCATGTTCTTAAACTATCTTCAACCCAATCAAGAAGTCTCCACAGACAAGGTAGAATGGAGGCTTACCAATCTACCAAGAGAGAATCATCTTCAATATAGTGCTTTCCTAGAGGTGGCTTCGGAAATTTCTTGCACCCAATGAACATATTAGCAAACTAGCGGCAACTGCACTCTCACACTTTACGATCATCTACCTATATTTGTTGGCTTTTTTATTATATTAAATACGTACCAGTTAATATAAAATATACAGACATTATGTAGACAAAAATATTAGTCTATATATTCACTTTTTATAAGAATATATCAATTTATTTGACGTTTTGTCAATGGAATTTATAAATTTTAAAAATTGTTAAAATTACAAATTCTTCTCAAAAACTGTTATTTTTAAATTCCGATAGCCATGAATATGCATGATTGTAAACTTCTTCTAATTAATGATCGAAGGTGTTTTAGGTGTTTCATCTATATGAGACTTTACTTGACTAATCCTTCAAGGCATGTGCACACTTCCCTACACACACATACCGGATTCAAGTAGTGAGGAGTGACTCCATGGGGAGTGACTTATAGGGGTTTGAATGCGAAATCAAACTCAAGATCTACCTTCTTGAGGTGAGACTCTTTAGTAGAAATCTTCCTTCTTTTTTCCTTTCACAAACTCTTCTACCCTAATACATTTGCATTGGAATTTTACATTTATTTATTTTGATAGATTATAATGTTGGACACGTGAGGCATGCAATATAAGGAACTTAAATGGTTATTTCTAAAATTTTATGTTTTTATGTATTTGATGATATAGATGGGCATGTATTTTTCAATATACAAGTACTTGATAAGTACTTATTTTTACAATTTTAAGATGGTAGGTTCAAATTTTATGAGCAGTCAAATAAGTTATTGAATAAACTTTTTATATCATTCATAGTTCAAATAAATCCAACTTTAAAATTCATGACCATAGAACTAAATATGGTTTTCAGAATTCTAAAACCATTAGAAATTTAGAAAGGGGGATGCTAGCCATTTTATACTCTTTTGTTGATGTAACAAGTTTCAAGGTATATTTTGAAGTTAAGTTTAGCATCTTTTTTTAAAAAAAATTGATGAACCAAATTCAAAATTTTGACTATCGGTCCTCCCATTTCAGAATTTTTGAGTCCACATTTTAGAATTAAAAATTCTAAAAGTTCTAGAGAAAAAAAAAACTCCCCTACCAGCCTTCTAAGGCTTGGAAATGGAAAGAAATTATTTCACTATAGCAAGTTCTTAACAATTTAGTGAGTGATTTTTTTTCGCACCTTAGATCTTTCAGATGAAATGGGAATTTAATTTTTTTTTGACCCGATGGGCCCGTTACGTACCTATTGTGTAGCGGGGGATACATATCAGGCCAGTAAATTTTAATTATGTGACAATTGATACCAGTTTTTTTTTTATCTAAGACAAGCAACCATCCTTTCTAAATTTTAACTAAGAAGTGTGCACACTCAGATCGCTTGAATCTGGAATTATCAATAGATGATTTTCACTGAAGTGAAAAGAAGGGAAAACTAAGACACTCAAAAGCAAAGGCAAGAATATTGTATCCGATACTTTTCTTAGTGAGTTGTGACAGTGAATAAAGCCATAAACCAATGGATTTTGCAACTTTAAGCAATCAAAAGTACGTTACACTCACTGTCATTTCACTCTACCATTATTTTCTCTCTTATGTTTCTTGGTTTTATAAGAAATTTTAATAAAAAATGAATTTTGATAAGGCATTTGAGCATCAATCCTCACTGCAAGACTTACAGCAAAAACTAGTAGAATTCATTGTTAAAATTTCAGTTTGAAAATCTAAGATTAAGTGGTTAAAAATTAATTTTTAAATTGAAATTTTAGTAGTTGAAACTCATTAGATTAATTTTAATATGTATAATATATTTTATAAAATAAAAATTAAAAATACTGAAGTGCAAGGGTCACACCTCACTTTTCTACCAAAAATACAAATAGACAGACATCATAGATTCAATTTGTAAGTGGGTAATGTACTATGGACTCGAATTTTCAAACTGAACTTTGAGAATTCATTGAAGAATCACAAGGAAGAGGTGGCAGCACCATAGATTTAAGAACAAAATAGCCCCAATGGGTTTTGTAATCAGGTACTGTGCACAAATCAATTATCTTTGTAATTCTCTTAGAGAAAATTGTTAGAGAGTTAAAGACATCATTGCTAAAGAGATTCCAATCTAGTTTTTCAAAATGGAGCAATTTGTAAAGCTAACTTATGGGCAGATTATACAAATTCCATGATTGGACTGGATAAAGAATTTTATAAATAATTAGAACTCAAAGAAATTCAATGCCTTGAATCATATATTAAAATTTAAAATTATAAAGCTAAGATATCAAATAGAGTTTTAAATTTTACATAGTCTTATATCATTGTCATTCTCTACATGTTTCATTAGAAAACATGTGCCCCATTTTAATATTTAAATAGTGGTCTCTCTAAATAGTCTTTTTAGAGTCTTTGCTAACTTCTCACTTGATAGATTATGTATCTAATCAAATTTTAACGCTAATCACCGGTGCATATATTATGTACTTGCCATTTTTTTCTTTTATATATTATTATAGTTTAAAGAAAATATAAAAGTTATTGTAATCTCGTGTTTTAAATACTTATTTTTAATATAAGTAATTTGGGTTCAAATTTGATTTATGATTTTTTTTTATTTTTAAATATAAATAATAATTAAGCATGGTTCATTTCTTATTTTCGCCGAAAAAATCCAAAATTCAAAATTACCCGAGCTCCTGAGCTACGGCCACCGCTGAAAAATCCACAGCTGCACGCTCTCTCTCTCTCCCTCCCCTCTCTCTCTCAAATGTAAATGATATCTGCTACTAATTCTCCCTTTTCTCCTGCACCAGGACTCCACTGTTGCTTTCGTGGCCGACTTCATTGCTGGAGAAGACAAGAACGCAATGTGAGCAATATTATCTCTGCTTCTCTTTTTCATCGCAATGTCAATACTAATAAAAACGACAAGAACAAGAAGAAGAAACCCAATCTGAAACCAATTTCCGACCAAAAGCTTGAGCTAGTATTCGATGTCGACGACGCCACTCACCGAGCTTCCACCTCTCTCCGTCGCTTCTTCCGATCCACACAATCCAAATTCCATGAATTCATCTCCTCTGGTGCTGATACTCTCTCCGATTTGCGGACTCTTGTTACCCACGATCGCAGAGGACGGATTGTCTTTTCCTGCCGCCGCTCATCCCTTGAATTCCTCGCCAATTTCCTTTTGTGGGCCTTTTTAGCTGTTTTTGTTGTTCGGTTTGTGGCCAATTATTTGGGATTTCGGTTCGGCAGTTGGGATATGGTTTGGAGGAGGGATCGGAGTCTCGCCGGTAGAGAAGTGGTCGTTGGGAGGAGATTGAAGCGAAGGCGTCAGATTGAGACTGCAGTCAGTCCTCTTTCAGAGGGCCGTGATCGAGGGATGACAGCGACAACACTTAGGAGGACAGTGGTGGATAAAAGGGTTTCTTCTAGGCAGAAAATGTTGCCAGCATGGTGGCCGAATTCACTTCCTTCCCCCATTCTGACAGCAGAAAAGCATGAGTTTCAGAGGGAAGCCAACCGACTAGTTCGAGGTTGGTGTTTCGTTTGTGAAATTTTGGGCTTTCTTCGATTTCTGGAATGTTTCTGAATCTTCAATTTTTTTTTTTCATGAGTTGTGTTTTGTGCATTAATTATGTCGAATGAGAGTGATAAACTGAAAATTATTATTATATGACATGTTGATTGCTCTTAGTGACATTCATTGTGTTGAGACTAAATTCAATGTGAAGAAATAACAAGATACCTTGTGAATGTTGACAACCTGCTCACAATGACTGGAACACTGAGAATCTTTACAATTTACATTACTGGCTTCTTCTTTTTATTTTCGTTCATTTTTTTATCAGTTCTTTCTTCTGCCAGTTTGCATGTGAGTCCCTAGATGTACTTGATTGAAGCTTATCTAAACATAGAACAGTGATGAGCATGCACTATGCTGTGGAATCACTAAAAAAATGTATGCGGAGCTACTTTTTGGTTTGTGTAGAATTGTAGATGTTGTGATTTTATTTACCAGCAATGCTGGGACTGTAAGCTGTTGGCAAGTCTTGGTGATGTAAGCATTCTGAAAAAATGCTTACTGATGTGAAGTTTGTGATACTTGCAATATGAGGTAATTTTGTAGTTATGGTGTTTAAATAAGGTCTCGAGCTACTAGATTCAAAGGAAAAAGTAGGACTAATAGTTAGTGTTAATTTTCTTAATGAGATGGGGAATTTTCTTATAAAGAATCGATGGGTTTGAAAATTCAGACTGGACATTTCAAAAAGTGAAAGCACCTTCGGGACACTTTTTCACTGGTTGTTGAGATAAAAATGCTCTCTCTCTCTCTCTCTCTCTCTCTCTCTCTCATTCTCTCTCCTTTTTTATTTACTATTTAATTTGGAACCACCTTTAATAAGAAGAGGTGTGTTGTTATTTTTTTTTTTTCTGGCTCCACCTTTGATAGAAAAAATGTTTTTATACCTGTGAAAGTAAAGTCTTCTTTTCCATTTTCTCCTCATACCGGGTGAAATGGTGACAAAACAAAGTTCCACAGTGCCCTTTTCCAATTCCACTATCTTGATGACTCCTTTGTATTGATTTATATAGTTGTGTTTGTCTTTCCTATTGCCTGTGAGCCATGTAAGTCTGCTGCTTCATCGTCTATTTATGACTGCCACTACCACATTGCTACTCCAGTACTCACCTTCCTGCCCTTTCGCTCCTCGAGCAATCTTCATGTCATTAATGAAGTGTCTGAACTCTTGGCACAGAAAATTCATTTGGGCACCCACTTACGTTTTAAACCTCTTGAATGGTGCTAGTGGTACAAAAAGACAAGACGGGTGCTGCCACTTTTATCAAAAACATGGTTTGAATTAGTAACCTAAGCAAATGACTTCTGACATACACCCGACATACACCCGAGCCACCTTGTCGAGTACCCTCATTGGATCAACTATTGTTGACAGTGTGTACCCAATTTTGACTCAAAAGATGAGAGGCATCGAGGGCATCTATTACTCTTTGACTATTGCTGCTCACAGCTTTGCAGCAACAAACCAAAGTTAGTCTTTTCCGGCTCTGCATTGGGAACTTGATTTAGTTGACATGTTCCTGAATTCCTAATTCAACTCATGTAGATGGCCGTTGAACCACGTCTCCCTGTCTATGGCATTTGTCGCATCTACGAAATGATTCCTTTCCATCTACTCCTTGTGTACGCATTTCCTAGCTCATTTTAAAGTTTCCTTTAATGTACTTGGTTTTAAATGATATACTTCTTTGGCGGACTTGATCAAGAGCTCACAACTCTAAACTATACTATGACTTGATCAAGTATTGGTTACTCATCCTAGACTTGATAAGACTTTGGCAAATGTGATGAACTTCTTTTCATTATATAAATATATCGTAATTCCTTATGCTATTTATGTAACTTATCCAAGACTCAATTAAGTGTTCGAGTTGACTCTACTAGTTAACTTTCAAACTGAATTGAGTTTTATGGTTTGTTATATAATGGCCTAGGCATTGAATGTCAAATCTCATATGGATATCTTGATGGGCAAAAATGAGGCTTTCACATCCTCCATGAATCACGTCTATAAGGATAACGACAGGCTTAATGTCTTGGATTCTTTTAAGGGCTTAATATATTCAAGCTTACGAATGTAACTGGATGGGAGGTTAATACTGGTAGCATCAAGTTTTGGTAGGAAAAGAGTTTGGTCTTGATTCAATGACCTTCATAATTCCTTATCTTCCAATTTATTTTTTCCAAATTGTTTTGACCTCATAGTCATCATCATCAAAGACTGTCTATTTGGGGTGACTTTCTGAGTTCTACTTTTCTACTCAACGTTCTTGACAATCGTGTTCTTTGTCACCCCACATTCTATCATATCAGGTCGTACTACTTAAATCCATGTCTTTAAAAACCTCTCCTTCTTCCTAGCACCTCAAATTGCTTTGATCTAATAAAATAAAAACGTAGTCCTCTTGTAAGTGCTTCCAATTCTAGATCGGCCCAAATTAGCCATGATGATGCTAGTTATACCAAGCTCATTTACTTAGTTGGAAAGTCTCCATGCACATTTTTCCTACCAGAACTTGATGCCACTTTATTATAAATCCATTGTGTGTGTGTGTGTGTAATAAAATCTTTTTTGCTTTCGTTTCAAAAAGGTTGGTGGGGGGGTTGGGGAAGGTTCATGATGGTGGGGGGGGGGGGGGGGGGGGGGGGGGGGGGAGTGGTTTTGAACTAAATACTAAACATAGGATCCCCATCTACCCACTCGCCACGAGTGCACAAACTCCAATTCAAAATCTCCTAGAATTTTAATATGTTCACTCCTAATCCATTGCTTGCTAAGCATGTCAATTAAAATATCTATTTTTCAAATATTGGAAATTCTTATCTAGAGTACTTTCAAAAAAAATTAAACCTAGATATTGAGAATTCCTAGGTTTTATCTATTTTTTTTTTTGAAGACCAAGGTATCCAGGCATCTCACCTGACTAATTTTTGGGGCATGTATAAACCTCCCAATCCGTACATGCCGGGTACAAAACAATGGGGGGTGGCCCTTTTTGTGTTGAGGGGGACTTAATCCCATGACTTCCCGCAAACATGGGCGGGTTTGACCACCAAACCAACTCCCTCAGGGTTATTCCTAGGTTTTATCTAGATTTTAAGTCTGTCAGGTTAAAATCCTATAGATTCAAATGGATGCTTTTTGGTAGTTTCTAGAAATTTTGTAGGAATCAAATTGTGTTTGGTAGTTCTTGAAATTCTGATAGATTCAAATATTGTTGGCAGGCTACTTTAATGGATTTTAATATAAAAAACTTGAAAAGATAAAACAAACACTAACAAAATATAAATTATGAACATTAAAACTAGAAAATGTCATCAACATCAATTACCATATGAATAAATTAACATTAATTACTATGTAATCATTCGTAACAAAAATCCATTCACAATTTATTTTTAAAAAACGTGAATGCTATTTGAATGGATAATCTTTGGGTGCGGAACATCTAATCTCACGTGGGTGAGAGATTTTCCCAAACATGAATATCATGGCTGTAGATCTCAATCTTTATTATAAATGAATCTCACAAATCTTAGAGTAAGTAGCCAGGTATTCACACTCTCATTTGGTAAGGTTAGATGGGGACCACCATGCCACACTCTCATTTTAAAAATGCTATATTGAACTCCATGTAGCATATGCTGCATAGGGATTGAAAGGGCTTTTTTCAAACAACTGAAGAAAAAATTTGGGTCTTATTTTAGAATATGGGAAGGATAAGGGGTTTTTTTCAAATTAAACAAAAAATCTGGGGCTTCTTTCATTATATCTCTATGAGTGTTTGTCTGAAGTTGATATATGCATTTATGGCTGGGAATTTTTCATGGATTTATAAGGGATGTCTTAGCTGTATTTCTTTTTTCCCCACTTGATTAATGAAAACATGCTATTTCAAAAAAAAGAAAAAAGATCATGAATAATTATCTATTTGATAACATTTATATGCAATTGTTAGTATTATATATTACCAATGTCATTTATTTTTTATTGTGGTTGTTGTACTAATTTTTGCATTTCACATGGGTTGAGTTGGTGCTTGTTTTATCATTTTCACTTTTTCCCCTTTAGGGATGTGGAAATATTTTTTTTCTTTGCATGTGGAAACAATTTAACAATCAGCACTTCCCCCTTTTCTTTTGTAGGTAAAGCAACATCTCTTCATCTTGGAAAACAAATTCATAAATTTATGATTGATTCTTTTCTCTCTCAAATCAATACGTATTACTTGATCTCCAGCAATCATGGATGATAGAATGAGCGGAAAGGATCTTACAGAAGATGATATTATTCAAGTCAGTTCTTTGTGACCTACTTGATTTTTGCATTTGCATATATTCTGCTTTTGTTCATATTCACCACTTTTTATTTATGGTTTGACATTTCAACTGGGATGCCACTCGTGCAGGCCTAAGTTGACCTGCTTTGTTCAGGGAAGCTTTGTAGGGCCTGAGACTTGGACTGGACTGAATTGGATGTATACTCAATAATTTATACTTTTGTAATACAAATATATAATAAAATTAAGCCTTTGGGCTGGGTCAAACCCTGGAAATGAGGCCATGATCTTGGATTGAATTGAATTTGGCTCTTTATTTTCAAGCCTGAAATTTTGTTTGTTCTTGGGATTGAGTTGGCTTGAGCCCATTTTTTGAACCAAGCCAAGTTGGCAGGGGTTGGGCCAGGCTAGTAACTCCCCTACTTACAACTTGGAATGACTTTTCTCAATATCCAAATAACAAATTAAATATTGTTGCAAACATGAATCTATTGGTGCCTGATCCAGTGCCTAAGTGGAAATTGGTCTGTAATTCTCCCTACTTGTTAGATTGTCCTAGCTTTTGTAGGCCCTCTTTTGAGCAATCATGCAGTTGGACCTGAAAGAGCGTGACTCAAGTTGCTTACAATGGTTGGCAGGCCAGGACCCTTTGCCCAGCAATCCAGCCTCTGAACAGGGGATTGGAGAAATTTATTGCTCCCTTGAGAGACGACTTGAGCCCTCAGGAGGAGGTACCACCAAGAAGGAAAAGGGCCCATGGTTCTTGATGTTGAGATCAAGATCATTACCCCAATGATTGTGGGATCAGTACCTAATTGTATTTGATAAAAATCTAAGAAGCTGATGCCAACATACTGAATGATGATGGCAGCAGATCTCTTCTAGGATTTTGTGGGACCTCTACTGGAATGGGAACTCTAATTATGCATCTCTAACTTCCCACCGGTTCCCTCGCCTTTGGTGGGGAAGCCTTCAGCATCACAACCAAGGAACACAATTTAGTAAGCGTAGCTTGCTTAATTCTCTTGCCCTTGGGATCAGTCCTACAGATCTCCTCAGGTCCATATTTTGCCTTGAAGACCATTAGCTGCATCCCACACTGCAACCAACCAGTAAAGCTTGATCCCCTTCCTAGTTTCATACTTAGTCTTTGAATGAATAAACCCAAAAGATCTGGGTAGCCCAGAATTCTTTGCCTTGGGATGATGCATCAAAGACTGTCCTACCCCTTGAAAAAGGACTTTCTGACTATTAGCATTGCTCAGAAAGAGGTTTTCAATGGAAAGGGAAATGGAATTAGCACACAATTGGGATCCATTTTCCCCTCCGATGCTACCAGCATCACTGGAGCTTCTCATAGTGCTCACATCTAATAGTTATTCCCTTGCTCTTTTTGTGTGTTCTAGTTTTAAGCTTAAGCATCTAGTAAATATTTCGTTCCCTTCCATTTTTTTTCTTCTCTCCTGTTAATAGATTTTGTTTCTTATGGTAAAGGGAAGTCTCATATATGTCAGTACATGTTATGTAAAATAGAAAAATGCACATGTTGGATAATTAATCTACCTCATTACCTAGTCACTTGCAGATTTTTTTTCCTCGTCCGCAAAACTTTCAGCTTGTTCTTATACAGTTTATTGGTTCTAATGTAAGAGAAGTAGGAGGTTCTTTTATCCTTGTTTTACATGTTATGCTTTCTTTGGAGTCATGATAGAGCCTAGGTTCAATCTTCCATCTGTTTCTGTTTACATTTGGTGTCATCTAATACCTCTTTAGCTATTTCTTTTCCAGGAGGGAAAAAAATGTGTTTGGCTGTTGCAATTAACATGCTGGTGTTATTTTCTTAAATATTAAATGATTCATTTGTTGATAGGCTGGATTATCTTTTCTTTTCTTTCCTTTTTTTCTCTTTTCATTGGAAAGCAGCTCCACAGGTTATGCAAGACATCTGGTGCAAGGGTTTCCTTTGACACAGCCAATGCACGTGATTCCTTTTATCGTGCATCAGTTGACTTTGTCCTGAATGCTTGCAGCAAGTATGATTTCTTTGTGTTTCTTTAACATCCCTTTTGTCTTTGTTTATTGATTATTGTGTTGGGCTTGACAGTTGTTTCTACTCATTTGATATCAGATCCAATTTGACATCATGTTAAATCTTTTAAATTGAGTCCTTCTTTGAACTGTTGCAGTGTACAATGCCAGCCTAACCTTGTTCAAATTGATGGTGAGGAGGCCCGCCAATTTGTTTGTGGGCTTGCAAGTAACATTGGACTTGATGACAGTCGTGCAGCAAGAATAGTGTGCGCAGCAGTTGCAGCACGCACACGTTCACGATTTTTACAGGCTTGGGTATTGTTTTAGTACTTAAGGCCTTTAGATCATTATGCTAGAACTTGCTCCTACTGTTACATGGTTAATTGGATTAGGTTGCCCTCTTTTTCTGAGAAATGGTAGCATACAGGAGATTTGATAGTGATTACCACCAGGCCTTGCAGTCATTTAAAAACCCATATTTGAAATTTTAATATTCATCAAAATGGACAGCGGAGATGCAGGGCCTGATGCTACTACCATTGGGTCTCCTGTATGTATGTTTTCTCTTTTTCCTCTATTTAATTTTTTTGGGGGACATGATCCTACGTGTTATCATTGCTTTTCTTTGCTAGCATGACTTCCTTGGAACTTCCCCAGTTCCTTGTATTGGTATTTTCTTGTATGATGCATTTACAGTGAAGTGATTGACCATCATATCCATCTATCCATAGGCATTGGAAGTTCAAGGGAAACGATCTGAAGCATTGGATGAGCTATCAAAGATCTGTTGTATATATCAGATGTTCCCACCTGAAGAATATTCTGTATGTGTTTATTTTGTTTTTTGCAAATTTGCAATACTTCAGCTGCTTGTGTTTCATTAAGTTGGTAGAGGTATTTGCAAGGATTGGGAATTTTCTTTGCAGCAGAAGTGCTTCTATGCCTAATGTTTATGGGATCCTTCCTCAGATGTTTGTCATCAGGAGGAGGATGCAGAATCCTCTATGCAGAACATCCACGGGAGCTTCACATATTTGCAGGGTTCTTCCTGGAATTGTGTGGTGTTCAGTGCAAACATAATCTGGCTAAAAATATGGCTGCACTACTTATCTGCTGGTGTTTTTTTTTTTGTAAAGTTATCTGCTGTTGTTTGTACAACAAAAATTGATGGTTAAAGAATTAATCAGTGATCCAACCTGATGAATTTTGCACTGTCATGTTCACAATGGGGCCCATCCTATGAGGGGCATTATCTTGCACATATATGACATACCTACTGTATATCATTCACACATCTCATTTTTGACACACTGGTATCAGTATTTTCTCTGCGCCCTTGTTACATGTATATCATTTGGTAAATAATAATACTGTATGACTTTCAGAGTTGTTTCTGAAATTAGCTGCAACTTGGTCATTATGTTACTTGTATCATGCACTGTTAATGTAGTCATGTATATTAGGGTAATACAATTCCTCTTCTGTCACCAGCCCACTACCCAAGGGTTTTTTTTTTTTTATCTTTGTCCATTGATGTTCACCATATTTTTTGGATATCATGATCCATTGCTTTTGTACTTCTGTTTCATATATCTGAGCTCTACTTGTTTTATTTGTTTGAGTGAACCTGTATATACTGTTACCTTATTAAAAAAGGGAAAAAAATGTACAGATTGTTGAGGATCTCATGATCTCAGAAAACCTTTTTCTTTTTCTCAAGGCTTCACCTTTGTCATCTATCTATGAAAAATATGAATTCAGATTCAGATCAGTGTCGGATTTTTAGATGTAAGATCCATATCCAAGTCCGCTTTATATTGTCGGATTCTGATATCCACAAGCCTAAAATTTTGACATTTTTTCAACAAAAGGAAAACAATATTAATTAAATAATTAAGCTCCAATCCAAAAACAAAATTCCAAATCCCATAAAACATAATTAATAAAAATGTAGAGAAAACATCTAAAAATAATTTAGAAAAACTACTTTAATGCCTAAAAGAAATGAAGAAATGCAAAAAGAAGAACAAAAAATGTCGAAATAGATAATAAAAATCTATAATTAGAATGATGGAATCTATACCTCACATGGAATTCTCTCTCCTAATTCCAAATTTGATGGGTAATATGGTAAGGAGATATTGAGGTAAATCTTAAGGTTTTTTCTTCATATAACTTAATACATAACATGCATATTAATAATAAATATGTTATTTACATCATTTTCCATTTAGGTTAGCGGGTTATTGGATTTGGATATGGTTAGATCCATATCCACTTCCAAATACAAACAGATATTAATTTCGGATTTGGGTTCGGATCTTAAATTTTTAACCGGTATAAAATTTGCATCATAACCCGTTTATTTTGGATTGGATGTTTCGGACCTTTCGGATTTTCGAATATCCATTTGTATCCCTAGATTCTTCTACGTTTGTTGGTCATCGTCATACTGCAATGGGTCTATCATCACTTTCATAACTCCCTACCTTCGAATGGCTTCAAAGCGCTGGATGTGATATACCTTTATCCATATGTGTTTCTAGATGGGGAAAGACGAAAGAGGAGGTGCAAACCCACAAGGAGGAAGAAAACTCGAGGTCGAGTTTTCCTCCCACCAGGGAGAGAATACTAAGAGAGCCATAATCATCCACAAGTTCAACCAATTTTTAGATTACTTAGGTTTAGAGTAAATATATGACTATTTTGTGATTTTAATTTATGGTCCTATTTTGGGTGTAGTATGATGTCTGAATGACATAAAATTGGATTCATTGGATGACTTTATTCAATTGCCTATCCCATGAGCCCAAGTTTGTGCAATTTTGACACTAATTGATAAAGTTATTACCAATTTTCTAGTAGGGCTTACTAGAGTTATGAATTCGTCTTGTAGAAGCTGAAATCGAGTTGAAGGTATCGGCCACTGGATCAGCAGTAGTCGGAAGAAGATGCCTGTGGGCAAAAGAAAAGGAAAATGAAAGCAAATGAGGGCTGCAAGTCTCACTGAGAGAGAGAAAAAGAGGCAACCAATTTTCAGTATGCAATGTAAGAAGAATTGCATGAGAGATGGCCAAATTTCAGCCTTGCAAATTCAGAAACCCAGGTGAGAGAAGAGATGACCAATGCCATGCCAGTATATTTGAAAAAGAGCAGGAGAAGAAGGGATGGGGAAAAAGAGAGATAATACAAAACTCTTCAAATGAGTGAGAAGGTGCAGGCAAGGACCTTCTACGTCAAAAGAGAAGGAAAGAAAGCAAAAGTAGTCGAAACAGATCATTCCTGAATTCTAGATCAGGGGGATCCAAAACAATTCTAGTGGGATCCTCTTTGAGAGAAGGCAAAGTCAACGGCAGAGAAAGATGAAGATAGTGCCGTTAAATTCAATTTTAGGCATTTGACATCGGGTTTTTGTTGCCACAGTTGAAAGGAAGGAAGAAAGAGAATTCATTTGAATTGAACTCTCTAGAAATGCAAGAAGAAGGCAAAGAAGAAATAGAAGTCTAGAAACGAAAGAGATGAAATGTAGAGATTATAAAAAAGAGAGAAGTGAAAAGGGAAAGAAATAGCAAACAAGAGTATGAATATGAGTATGGGTAGAGGTGGAGATGTCTTCTTGGGCATTTTCACTGTCCTAAATGTCGAGAGATTTGTGGGGAATTCTGTCCATTGGCAGCGGCAAATAGGTAAGAGATGGTTGCCATGCTTAATACCAGTTGAAGTGGAAAGAGTGGACACACTCTGCTATGAAGAGGGCATCGTCTTGGCCCATGTTTCATCCTAGCACAAGTTTTCTTAGAGGGAAGAAAAACTGCTAGACGAGAAGAACGGATGAAGACACAAGAATTCAAAGATGATCATTCTTGACTGATACCATGTTTAAAGGAAAAATGTAAAAAGGGAAGAAAATAATGGAAGGAAGGGACGAAAGTTGAGAGAGATTAATTCTCTCTATGTATTTCTTGTATTGAAGTAGTAGTAGACATGTATATATAAAATACAATGAATTAATCAAGGTGGCAAAAAGGGAAAGAATAATCAATTGCACCCAATGACATCCTTCGGTCAATGCTTGGTGAAAAATACATTATTTACAACAATAAGGAAGAAGGTGGTGACCAACTTCATGGCGATGACGTCATGCAGATGGTCTGATGAAGAAGAAGAAGAAGAAGTGGACCCAGTGCTATTAAATTAAGAGAAATTTGGAGAGGAATCTCAAATCTAGACGGTGGGGTTGATAGTGGGATGGGCTTAGAAGCCAAAATGGAGATGGGCTTTGGATTTCCTTCGCAACAGGTTTGTCTGCAACATGCGTTAATGAAAGAAATCAGGCTTGCAATACGAACACAGTGAGAGGAATTGGAACTCAGCCAAGAGAGAAAGACATCAGACTCAAGGAGATCGAAAGAGAGGGACAGACGAAAGAGAAAACTGGAGCATGCAAGTGGGAGAACGAGAACAGGGAAACTGGGTTTTCAATGATTCAAACACTGAAAGAAGATGACATCAATGACTGTGGTTTGAAATTGAGATGTCGGTGGGTAAGGAGAAGGAAGGAAACGAAAACTTGTGATGGAGTGTAAACCACTCAGGCTTGGTAATTCTGCATAAAGTAGTAGAGAAGGGATGGTCTCGGTTGAGACAGAAAACAAAGAAGGAAAGAAAGATTGGTTAGAGAGACAGAGAGAGATGGGGACGGGGACGGGACGGGGACGGCAGGGCCAGAGACCGTGATAGGGAAGGGGGTTGGGATAGTGACATGAGACATGGGTATGTCATACGTCCAGGCATAAGGGGGACGAAAAACAGAGGTTAGGAGGCGTTGTTCTGAAACAGGGACTGTCCAACTGGAAAATGGGGACAGTTGAGGCAGCGATCAGGGTTTTCGCTTACAGGGATCGCTTAGAGATGAGAGGAAGACAGAGAGCAAAAGAAGAAAGAAGCGAATGGGAAAGATAGCTGCTGTAAAAGTGGTGACTGAAAGATGAAGAGGAAGGGTCCTCATGATCAACCGGTGTCTAATACACCGTTGCAGACGAGTGAGTAAAGATGGAGAAAATTTAAAGAAGTTCTTCTCTCTCTCTCTCTCTCTCTCTCTCTCTCTCTCTCGGGAAGAATCTTCTCCAAGCACGAACAATGGGAGATGGTCGAATGAGAAGAAAATTTTCTCTAATTATTGTTTTTGATATGAAGATTGTCCAGAGGAAACAAGACTCCTGTGATTTCGACATAAATTTTTTTAATCATTTCCAGAAACGGGAGACGAAGGCGAAAAAAGTTCAGGATGACCCAACTATGGATACCATATTGAAACATAAACTCTCCCACACCATCAATGATGGCTGGGTATGTAATACCTCGCCCCAAAAAGTCTCACGTTGCTAGTTGCATTGGAAATTCCCTGGTCTATAAGTGGTAGCCTTCCTCCTTCTAGCATGAGGTCTTTTGGGAGCAACAGTGGGTTGGCTCACCAATTGAAAGTCGTGCGAGCTGTGTGTGATGCCCAGAGCGGACAATATCATGCTAGCGGGACCGATCGTTACAAATGGTATCAGAGAATGGTTCAACTCTCTGCGTGAGGGTGTGGGCTTGGTTGTTGTGTGTGCAGAGTCGGGGACGGCTCTGGCTTTAAGGGGGCTAGATTGTAACACCTCGCCTCAAAAAGTCCCACGTTGCTAGTTGCATTGGAAATTTCCTGGTATATAAGTGGTAGGTTGCCTCCTTCTAGCATGAAGCCTTTTGGGAGCAACAGTAGGTTGGCTCGCCAATTGAAAGCTGTGCGGGCTGTGTGTGAGGCCCAAAGTGGACAATATCATACTAGCAGGACCGGTCGTTACAAGGGTAACATAAATATAAGCAATAACGACAATTATAAGATTTTAAAATTTAAACACAACAGTTAACTAAACTAACTAATCCTATCTAACTACCTTATCCTATAACTAACTTCTACCATCAATACATCAATACACTAATAGATTTGAGTCCTATGGGTGTTAGAAGGTGGGTTAAGTGGCTTTAATGATGATGATTTTTTGATGTTTCAATCCAAGGGTGCATCCCTCTAGTTCATGGCAATTCAATTCAGTTCTTACTTCATTTTCACTTGATCTCTGCATATATCTAAATACAAATAACGTCTTTTTTTTTTTCATTTTTATCGAATTTGATCCTTGATGAATTTTTTCTCTGTAGCCTGAAATGGAGATGGTTGCTCAAGGTCTTCAAAAACATCTAAGATTAGAGCAAAGGGAACACCTTCTGAAGCTACTAGAGCAAGTGTGTGTCATTGAGAGTCAAAGAATTGCAATAGAGGCACTCGGTCTGGTAAGTAGCCTCTTATGCAATTAAAACAAGCACTTAGGCTATAGCTTCTTCAAATGGTGTCAGCATCACTCAAACTTGGGCTCATAAGGAAGGTAATTGAATAGCCTATCCAATGGATCCAATTTTTTTGTCATTTGGACATCAGATCTTATTGAAAATATAGCCATTATTTAGAATCACGAAAAGAGACCCATGTTTACTCTAAAATCTAAATGATCTAAAATTTTGTGATACATCATAGCATCCGCATCATACACACCAAATGATTGGCATTATCCATCAATGGTTTCTAAATAAGGGTCATAGTATGATGGTTGGATTATTTTAGTTTATTGACCTTTTTTGTGGCATGAACTATAGGGATGAGTTGCTGACTTCTTTAATGACTGGTGGTTGGATGATGGCTCAGCTGCTTTTATGAGGTGCCATCAGCTAACCAAGAAAAAATAGAGTGTGAAAATTGGAAGATGCAGATGACCTACCTGTTGCTGATGGGCTATTGATGATTTTTTTTTTTTTTTGAAACAATAACCTATAAATTCATTAAATGATGAAAATGGTACAAGTGAGATGAGACCACTTATAGGAGAGGTATACATGACTATCAGGTGAAATAGGCAAAAGAAACATTTGAAATACTATATGCACCGCATCCAACATAGATACATATAAAGTTCTCCAACTCCCCATACATCCACAAGGAATCATGACCAAAGTAGCTTCATTGCGGGTCTATGTTTTGTACTCCCACCTTTGCTAGGAAATCAACAATTTGTTCGCCGACTGAGGAGTGTGTATGAAAATGATTTGTCCCGACCTACACAACCTCCTAATGTCCCTAAGAATGGTAACTAGGAGATGGCATTAGTTGAATCACCTTCAACAATAAGCTTTCTATTGATGATTGGAGCCCAAATGTTTGTTCATGGGCAAGCAATGGTGGTGTTGAGTGTTGATGGTCAGGAGAAAAATATTGTTGCTTTGGATCCTTCTTAATGGCTATTCTAATCTCCAACCCATTGTCAAGTTCCCAAACATAAAATGCAATGATTTGCAGCGCTTCAAATTTTTTTGTTCTCAATCCAATGTTAGAATTTCTCTAAATTGTCCATCCAACAAAAAGGGCTAGAACATGAGGTGGTGATGGGATTTTCTAAATGAATGAATGAGGAAGGAACAATAGCCTCTTCCCAAATGTACTAAATGAAAGAGTCCCCTCAGATGTCCCAAATATTCAGCAAGGTTATTGTGGCCCTTGCAATATTTTGGAATATAGAATTACACTAAATGTGTCTGGAGCAGAAGCCAATAGAGAGTCCATCATCCCATAAGTTCCATGTGAAATAGGATTCCAACAAGCGACTCAAAAGAAATGCTTAAAAAAAAGGTTTTGCAAGCACAATTCTATCCATCAAAACAAAATATAATCTAGGAACTGATTTTGAAGTGGTTTATCAGCAATTTAGCATAACATTAAGCTACAAAAAGTTTTTTTTTGCAATATGTGAATGGAATTGTATCATTGAATTAAACTGGCAATTGACTTCCAAGGCTTCTGTATCAAGTTAGCAGCACCTCATTCTATAGTCCTTCGCTAAGTGGGTAACACATGCTAACCTCCAAGGCTAATTTATAAGAGCAGCCAAGAGTATTTATATTTAGGGATCTAATCTTGTGAGTATCTTGATTACTTAGGAAGAGGAGCTTACTTTGCTTCCGTTCAAGAGGTTAGATATGCATTGTAATGGTTAATATTGGACTTGCTTGGTGAATCAATATACTCAGACATAATTGTAGGAGAAATTCTATGACAAATTTTACACGGTGCAGACTTTTCTCTCCCTCCCTCTGTCTCTTAAAATAGAATGAAATGTTCATGGATGGCTATTCCCCAAAATCAACTTCATCACATTACAGTGGCTTTGGATTTTAAGCCCCAAAAATTAATAGTGGGCAAGTAGGAGAATAGAAAATGGGTGTCAAGATGATTACAATCACATGTTGATAGATAGTATCAATTCTTAATGGATGGTGATATTGTAAACTGTGATATCGCCAATTCACCATTTTATCCTTAATGTTATCCCAACACCGAAGTACGCAAGGGGTAATGAGTATTTTGGGTTGGGTTGGGGTTGGGTTGGGGCAGGGGCAGGCATGGAAGTTTGCATTTGAAAACCAAACCGAATTGAAGGATGCCTGAAGGATGGAGAAGGAGCATTTAGAAATTTCAGAGCAATATAGCGTTGCCAAAAAAATGTAACATTTCCTAGAACCAAGTTCATTCTAGGTCTATCGACAACAATGGTTATTTCTTCTGTTGAAACAACTCATGAAAAGTTTCATGGTGGATGTTTTTCTATGGGTTTGTAAGAAGAATTGAGATAGACTATCGAGGCAATTACTGTGGTCATTGAAAAATATTTGTTTCTAATGGATAGAAATAGGGATGTGAAAAGAGAGGATGTAGACTGTGGAAGTGGAAGGATAGAATGGATAGAAATGGAAGTGATAAAATGGAGAGGTGGGGATTTTTTTTTTTTTAAGATCAAGGTATCCAGACGTCTCACCTAACGAATCCTTTGGACATGTGTAAATCTCCTAATCTGCATACGCCGGTTACAAAACAATGGGGAGGTGGGGATTTTATTGTGTAGCCGTTGTTGTCTTCTTGCATTCTGGTCATTAAACCTACCTACTCCAACCTCCCTCTCTCTCTCTCTCATCTGTTTGGTTATATGAAATGGACTTCCATTACATTTGATTTATTTGTGTTTAGTTGCATCCTTATCTGTGTTGTTTTAATTTTATTTTTTTTCTTGTTGATGCAGGACTTGCCACGTGACATAAATGGTGAATCAGTGACCCCAGGTTATTCATGATTACGTCCTTCAATCCTTCCAAATCAACCCTAACCCATACGTTAACTGCGGCTGTTCATGCTGGTCTGCTCATATGATTTTACACAACACAACACAACACAACAATGTCATGGCATTTGTTACCATGCAAATTCCTATTTTTAAGATTTATTTTTCCAGTTACCATGTGAATTTGTATTTTATTTTTTGCATTTATTACTGAAACGAATTAGTGGATTTACCTTACCCATTACTGTTTTTTTTTTCAGGTATTATACCTGATCTAACTTCATGCTTATTGTGGTTGGTTTTGAGAGAAATAAAATCCAACCTTAGATGAAGCTGAATTTTTACTTGGTCGTGTTCCTATTTTGTCCTAGAAACACAATTTGATAGTATTGCATGGAACATTGGATTGTGGATCATAGAACATGATTCACGGATTGTAAACGCAAGGTGTAAAAAAGAATAATAGTATTTATATAGCCTCTAGCTGATCTTAGAGTTATCACAATCAAATTCTAAACTAATTATAAATTAAATACATCTCTTAATTAGATGTAAATGTAAACTATAATCTTATTAAAACTCTAAATGTATTCTAACAGAAGGTTCCAATGAGTTAGAGTATGAATTTTTCTAATATCAAATGTTTATTATGTTTTATAAAATTTATTAATTAGAATATGAGATTCTATATGTAAAATTGGTGTTTCATGTTTACTTTATCATTATATGTAGCCACATTTCTTTCTACAAATGTTCCTTGTAGTTGCACTCTTCCGGAACTGGCACGAAGGAAAAGGAGCATCGAGACGTACACAGCTTCGAGCCACATGTACGGCTGACGATATCTAATCTAACAAACTTGAAATGTCTGGATCACTGAGTAATCCTAATTAAAACTTAAGATTAATTTACTTATCAAAATAAATCAAAGATTTTCGATATGCTGATTAAAAAGTTCATTTAAAAAACTTTTATCCATTTAATTTAAGAAAATAAAATCAACATTGTTCCATTTTTAAACATAGGCCTACTAAAAGTCATTTAATTAAACCAATGATGTTAATTTTTTTTCAGCTCTTAAAATTTTATTACTTTGAGTAATTTTTTGTTCTTAATTTTTGTGGCCTGTATGACTATTAATAGCAAAGGTCAACATATAATTTTAAGGCTAAAAAAATTATAATATTTAATATTCTATTATTGTTGACTCATCTAGACATACAATATGACAGTATGGTATCAAACATTTTTGACATTGGCTCACGTGATGACAAAAATCTAAACAATATTAGACTTTAGGTACTAAAAAACCCCCCTTGCCTAATCCTCCCCAACATGGGACCATAAGAAAATGGAACCCATAAGCAGCTAGAAGTAATCCTCTTCCTCTGTAGCCAAAGAGGAAAAAAAAACTTTGTAAACGCTAAAGAATTGATAGAATACCGATATTTTTTAAAAATAGGGATATCAGACTTATCTTTTGTTCACTTGTCATCACTTAATTAATAAAAAAATACATCAGCATCTCTTACTACAATGAATTGATAGAACTGAGAAGAAACATCAAAACAAATTATCACTATTTAGTGAGAACTCCCATGATCACCAAAACATATAAAGAAAACAGTTAACATCTCTCACAGAATTTTTTTTTCTTAAAAAAAAATCTTTTAGATAACAAGAATTCTGTTCCCCTTTAGTACTTTTCAGATTGCCCAAAATAACTACCAGCAATGGTGACTAACATGTTCAACATAACAACTTCATCATCAGGTTCCGACTTCTGGGCCAGAAGGCTTGCACACTTTCGAAGCAAGCATCTAAGAGAAGCACCCATCTCTGCACCAAAAGGAACATCCACAGCTGCACAAAGTGAAAACAGCCACATGCAGTCAACCCTGGATAGCATGGTCGCAGTTTCTAAAGAGTTTATGCATGCTGTTAACATTGAAGCTCGAGAAACCGTATCCATGCCCAGAATGGCAGACACTGTTGGATTATTTTTCAGCATTTGCTGTTTGTCAGGAACTTTGCTAGAATTGACGATCAATGTATCAGGCAGCAAGTTGCCTGACGGTCCAACCCTGGA
Source organism: Chimonanthus salicifolius (assembly GCA_013350335.1). Taxonomy (NCBI): domain Eukaryota; kingdom Viridiplantae; phylum Streptophyta; class Magnoliopsida; order Laurales; family Calycanthaceae; genus Chimonanthus; species Chimonanthus salicifolius. The sequence goes on from CM023537.1 coordinate 58,974,376, forward strand.
ATTTTCGAGATCAGCCAGAGCCTGAAAATAGAAAAAGGAAAATGAAAAGTAAGAAAGCAGCACCATAGAAACTAGGGTGTTGATTTTATCGGGAGAGGCTGCACATTTATTATGAAGTGGACTGCATATGGTTGAATGGGATGGATTGAGGATTTCATGGATAAGACTAATGGGAATCTCCTCTGTCCCATTATCATAGTTTTGTGAGATGAGTCATGAAAATTCGATGGCTCACAACAATCAAATTTCCAAACTCCAAAATTACAAGGATAAAATGATGAAATGTGGCTCAAATTTTACTCCCACTGTTCTTGCGATTTTTTAGTCTCAACCAAAGATGTATAGCCCACTTAAAATTTAATAGGCAACGTCCCTAAGTAGAGATACTTTGATAGTCTCCCTGTTTTCAGAAGTAAGAACCATGCTGAAATCCATGAGTTTAGCCAGTTTATAAACAAACTAATCAAAGGAACCATGCTGAGATCCATATAAGTATGGCTAGTTTAAAAACAAACTAATCAAGATCAACCGAAAAAGAGAATGATGCTGTCATTGGATGGAGAGAAGATAAGAGATTCTCCCGAAGATTGAAAAAACTGTTTGGTTATGCTGTTTTGGGAGAAGGAAGGGCTCACAAGTCACATGACAATGAAGTTCTCAAGTTCTCATAAATTCTGTATGGAGAACACAATGTTCTCTCACACTCCTCGCCCTTCTAAAAACTGTGTTTCATTTTGAAAACAAAAATATGTTTTTAAGTGGGGTCCAAATCCTGAGAGGGCTGGAATATATAGATAATTCTAATGATAATTTAAGGGTTCAAATCCCACCGACTCAATTAATGCATCACTTTGGATACTTCAATTTGGCATGGATTTTTTTTATTTTATATTTGCTAATATATAGAACTCTCTCCTCTCATTTGAAAACATGTCATATTTTTCAATACTTATATTCAAATAATAGAAATAGCCAAAAAAAAGTATATCATTGATGAGAGACCCAAACACCAATAAACACATTAGCCAACCAAAAATAATTATAATCATAACATTTTCCATTTTTCTATTTTCTACATACTTTTCTTGGTTTTTTCGGGTCTAGCTTAGATAGACAAAAAATGAAAACAAAGGACTCCACCACCCAGTCACCTGCATGGAACTTCCATGCGTACACCCATTTCTCATCCATTGAGATTCTCTAAAATGAGACTCATACAGATTTTTTTAGACCCACTTTAGACTATGGTAAAACTAGTAGAAAAGGATTATGTTTGGATATGGGGCTTACCAAAAATAATCATATGGATGGATGACCGAAAGAATGGTTTTGAAGGCCAAAATAACAACTGTCCATATGATTTAGATTTATTAGAATGTGACTGCAGTTCTCCACCTAAGAAGCATTCAAACAGGATAACCTGAAGAGAAAGAACTTGAAAGTGAGCCCTCCAGAGGTACTTAAGATATAGAAGTTCTCTTGAGAGTTTCTAAAGAGAATCCCCAATTTTAAGTTCTCCTAAAACAAACACTGCCTATAAAATTGACAACTATTTAATCTTTAAAAAAAAATTGACGACTATTTTAGATATGAATAAAGATCTAGAAGAAAGGGAAATTTGAACACTATGAAGAAACAATGCCCATTGTAGCTATTCAAGAATTGGGTACGAAGGAAGACAAGACGCCCCTATCACTATTATAAAGCTATAACCAATGCAAATTTGAGATGGTAGTTGGAAATAATGATACTCTATGGCATAAAGAAATAGCTAGGTGTCAAAGGTCTTGGGCAATTTGGTTTATAGAAGTGAATTCAAAAAAAAAAATTGAAATTAAAAAAAAATTTTAATTTGTTTTTTTAGGTTTCCCACACGTAAATTTCAGAAAAAAAAAAAAAAACAAAGTAAACTTGAGATGGTCGTTGGAATCAATGATATTCTATGGCATAAAGAAACATCTTGGTGTCAAAGATCTTGCGCAACTTGGAATAAGGGAAGCGACAAGAATGAGTTTTCTCCTTTCATGGGATAGCAAGTGCATGGCGAAAGGATAATAACATTTTAAAGTTAAAGATACAAGCGATAGTGGTGAAGGACTTGGATTCCATTGAGACCAAAAAGCTTAAACATTTAAAATTCCCATTTTCAACTGAGTATCAACTTAGGTCCTCACAGGAAGGAGTTGAATTCAATATTTCCTTGCATGAGAAATCTCAATTGTTGACAAGTATAATCATCACTTAAGGGAGGTGATGCACCATATCATATCCAAATCCCAAGGACCATTCAACCACAGTTTGCAAATCATTGATTGGGTGCTTATTACCAATGAATGTGTTGGTTCAAATAGAGGTTGCAGTCTGTAGTTTGGCCAACGACGTTATTCCCAGCAGTAGAGGATGATGAGAGAGAGTAGACTAGGACCCAACAACATTATTTTACTCACCAGGCCTAATGAACACCTTTCATAGCTATTGCCCCCAACCCGCATATGAAGCGCCCATAATGCACCCAACCCAAAATCATGTATCCGTTCAAGTGAAGTTGTTTATCGGACAACCACTTTGAACTAATTTTAACCGTTGACAAATCTTAAATCTGGGAATTCAAATTACCTAATGTTTAACGTGAACAATGGTGTTATTCCTAGGAGTGTGGTGAATGACAGAAAGGAATGAAGGATATTGGAGGCTTTTTCCTTTCTGGAGCAAATCAATTTACTCACAATACTCTCCTTTCAGATTCAAAGGTATGTGGATATCCATCTCAACCCACCCAGTGAAAGCTTTTTGGACAACCATTTTCAAACAAACCTTAACCCTTGACAATCTTGAAGCAACCCCCTCCTCTTCCTCTTCCCCCATAGAGAGAGAACGAGATATGGATCATTAACCAATTTGTCCCCATTTCAAGCTACAATGATTGTTGGATTAAAATCATGCCTATGACAACATTGATCCTAGGGACCTTAAAACCACGGCCTTGTTGATTTTTCTATAAGGTTCAACCATAGAGAATCCAGCATACTCATCAATATGGTCATATGTGGGCCCCATATAGGGGTTCGCATAAATGGCCACATGTAAGTGGTGATAGCAAGTCATTGTGGCACAGACACACACACACAGATATTGGATGTATGAGGCATTGATGTGAAGTTTCTCCTTTTCAGTTAACCATTCTCCTATAAAAAAATGACTGAAAGAGGAAATATACAACATGCTAACTGAACAATAGGATCAGCTAGTGTACAATCAGCCCCACTTTCATGTGATCCAGGCCTTTCATTTGATGGGAACAGATCTGAATGGGACACTGCCCAAATAACAGCAAAGAATGCAATAATAAAATCAATTTCTTCTTTGAAAACTATGTTGCACGGACACTTCAAGATGTGTGTGTGTCCACGTTCAGACACTTCCAAACACTCGCACCCATTCTTCCTAGGCTTTTCTAGTGCTTTTTATTATTGTTTACCAAGATGACTAAAATATTACAACATTCTCCTCTTTAAAACATCTATATGTTTGTTACTTAATTATTGAGTAGAACTAGTGCATTATTTTCTATTAGTGTTATTTAAGAACCCTATTTTCCTAAAAAAATAGATCTTATATTTAAATTAATTTAAATACAGTTGTGTCCCTGTCTCCTATTTTTTTTATTTACCGAGTTGTCAGTAATGTCGGAATCTGACACTCACACCCATACCCATGCAACTTATTCTGGATTGAACTGTTGACCTGGACACTCAATCTGCAAGTCACAAACGAGGCAGTCAAGATCACCAAACAGTGGAGCAATCATAGCTCATTTTTGCTGTGGCCAATTGATGAATAGCCTGGACATTGAGAGGTTGACCCTACATCTACAGTGGTTGAGCCAACAAAGGATCCTTGGTTTGGTTGAGCATCAGAAAATATCCTTGTGAATGAGACCTGTTAAAACTAAAGGTTACCTGTCTGAGATTTGAGAAATCAGCAAGGAAAGTATCCTCCCAGTGTTTTGATGGCAGGAGATGCTCTGGGCATTTAGCAATCTCTGGAATGTTGGGCATATAAGCTGTCTGCTCACAAGTGAAATTTGCTTTCGGTCAACTTTTGCAACTTTCACTTTTGGAATTTGTGCAGCTTCCCACCTATGCATGAAAAGCAACCAAAAACTGAAAATTAGTACACAGATCTTGCATACTTCTGACAATAAACCAATTACTTGTACTAGAAGATATCAAGCACAAAGGAAATGACTGTTTTGTCTAGATAATAAACCTGCAGGTGGCGGCACCAAAGAAAGAAAAAACTTTACCTACTTGGGGCTCACTGAGTTACTACTTAGGCCTCTCCAAAAGTTTTAATGCATGGTCTTGAGCAAATAGTGCAGATCCAATTGTCCCCCTAAGGTCGTTGGCATCATTGTTGGGTGGTTGGGCTTGATAAAATTCATAAAATGGATCATTGAATAGCAACTTCCATGTCATTGTGAACACATAGGGATGCAACTTGGTTAGGTAGGTCAAGTTCAAACCAAAACAACCCAACTCGAGTTTTTCAAATGTGGACTCAACCCAACCCAAGATACCCAATTTACCCAAGATATAAGAACAAAACACCTAACCCATAAAAAAAATCAGAGAAACGATGATCCGACCCAAAAATGGAAAAATATTAAATATTATACTACTAAAAATGGCCTTGATTATGTGCAAAAAATTGCCATAGAGAGAGGAAGAGAGATCCTTCACATTTTTACTCCTAAAAATTCAGATTTTTTAGAAGAGAGAAAAATAGTTGGGGGTTTTTCAATTAAAATAGTTGTGAGCTTACTGCATTTCTTACTTGCAAGGTAGTGGAATAGTTCTCTCATTGCCTCTAGTGGTCTGAGATCTCCGACCTTAAATACTTGATAGATCTTCGACATCTTGGCCGTCTACTACCACACTAGTCACTTGCCTCATGTATATGGACGACCAAATCAAGAGAAACCCGCCCCTTCTCTCCTCTAACCTCCCTCACTCCCTCTCAAATATTCATGATGGCGGCAGACTCCATTCTCCATCCACTCACACAAGGCATGAGAGAGAGAGAGAGAGAGAGAGAGGAGTAGCAAAAGGAGAAGAGAGAGTGTTGGCTAAGACAAGAGTCCAAGAAGTTGCTTGGGATAGGGAGGAACGAAGAGAGGGAAATGGTTGCCTATGTGGTAGAAAGGGTTAAAAAGGACCGCTGGGCATATGTACTAAAACCCTATGGGGTCTTGGGTATTTATACCCAACCTTACTCAAGAATTTGCGGGTCCGTAAGTGTTGGAAGTGACACTACCCAAGAACTCATAATCCCTAACCCCACCCTAGTTAATTTCAGTTCGGTTCCAGGCGGATTCATGCTTTACCCAACCTGAGTTGCATCCCTAAGAACACGTGAATCCTTTGCCTATATAAAAGCAGCATAGATCAACCACCCATTTATTATATTTCCTTTACCCCAAGATGTGGTTCTTCTTTTTGGAGTTGTTCAATGTAGGTTTTTTTTCTGAAAAGGTTGTTCAATGTAGTCTGGATCTTCTATTCCATGTTTTTAAAACTCATGCACATCTAGTTTGTGGGAATTGTTTAGCCTGAAAGGATGCAGGTTGTTATGGTCCATCACCCTTCAAAGCATCTTTTGATTTGTGGAATAAGCAGAATGGTAGGTGATTTAGGAATCATTCACGGATCAATCCAGGTGGCGGCATAGAGTGATCTCATTAATCTCACTTCATATTTCTTTTGGCAACTGAATCAATGAAATTTATCAACATGTTGGAAGACGTTCTTGTATTCATAAATGGATCATGTGAAGTCACAAGGGTTTTCAAAGGGGCTCTTCTTCGTGATCAATTTCGTTAAGGTTTTCCAGGTATCATCTTTGACTGCCATCCTCTTGCGTGTTTTCCCTTTCTAGATGTGTACTTACTTATTTTTTAATATTATTATATCAAGAAATAGAAAAAATCTGACTCATTTACAAAGGGTTTTGAACTAGAACATATATATATATATATATATTTGTGTGTGTGTGTGTGTATCCAAACACCGACACACAAAATGTTGCCAAAATTTGAATATGTTCAAGATAAACTACCAAAAAAGATCCTAAAAACAGAGTGGTTCTAACGCACCTAACCTGGGGTCAAAATGTTTCAGTACCTCTACCTTTTCCCATTATTATGGAATTGAACAATCTAGCCATGTTTGAGTGCTCCCCAAGCCCTTCCCCCAGTTGTCCCTCTCTCTTAGGTAAAAAACGAAGAAATAAAAACCATTCAACCAAAATGCTCACTAGAAAACTAGGTCAAATTGTGAAAGAGAGCTATCCACGTGCAGACACTACTACACACTAACACAAGAATGCATGTTTCACAGACGAAACAAAGAAGGAATATATGCACGTACCTGACACGTCTTAGATATTCTAGCCCATCCTGTGGGGGACCAGATTCAAAATCAGGTTCTCCTTCAACCAAAAAGGCAGTGCGCTGAATGCTATCGTGTTCATCGTCACTGTCCTCAAGTCCATAGCATATCTCCTCTGCAACAATGGAGTTCTCATTACTATCAACATGATCACTGCAAGTAAGATCCGAGTACTGGACTTTGTTGAAGCCTATCTCCGTAAGTTGTGGGCACACTTCACCTGAAACACAAAAGAAAGAGTTGTTATTTATTCATCATTACAATGAAACACTCAAAAAAATGTTCTTTGTTCAGGTAAATGTGTGTATTTCTCACAAACATCACAAAGACAGTCCGCATTTGTTTCAGTCTGCCCAGGCATTCAGGGTCAATAGTTTCCAAAAAGTATAGCACATATGGCTTTTGTAGATTCTTTTAGCCATTCTCCACTGCACACAGTTTGCAGGAGTTTCTTTTCCATTGCAACTGCCTATAATTGGTGTACAGCCAATAGAAAAGAAAAAGGACAGACAGACACAAACAACTCACAATCAGGGGAGGAAAGGAGGAAAAAGGACGTGCCTGACCTTTGCATTCAGCAACAAGATTGTATTTATTTTATATGTATTTTTTGGGACAGATAAGTGACCATTTCAACCGTACAAGGAGAAGTTCTTAGCTACCAAATTACACAAGTTACCCTTTATCTAGAAACATAAAAATAAAAAGAAATTATAATCAGCACTGCTTTTACATGCAACTTATGATGCTGGGACACTTCAACGCAAGCAACAGTTTACATACCATCTTATGTTGGACAGTTCATTTTTTATGTGAAATTTGTGTCTTCACAATATCCATGGCATGTCCCTGTCAATACCATACAGCACCTGGGCAACATATCATGCAACCATTCACCATATCAGAGTACAAACATGGCCTTTGATTCTCCCTTTTATATGTACTTTGGTAATGGCTAGTAATAAAGTCCATAACAGCCACCGATTCTGACGACGGGTAAAGTCAGTTTTAAGGCATACTTATGCCATCATACTAACATAAATTTCTGACTCGGGATTTTAAGCCAAATCAAAGATCTCAATAATGGAAACCCAAAAAAAACCATTTTCAATTCTCTCAATCACTCTCAAGAAAAGAACGATGGCATTAATTTCATCATAATAGAATCAAATTCACCAATGAAATTAGGTGTTCTAGGAATTCAATTCGAATGAGGAATTGGGAATCCGAATGTTAAATTTTAACTCACTTAATTAACAGAATTAAATGCAATCAAAATTTAAACATACATGAATTCTAATCTGGGTCGAATTTGGATTGAAACTCAAAGAACGCTCTAATGAATTAATTTGAATGTGGAATTAAATTTAACCAAGCATTGGATAAATGCAAGACATAAACGGTAAACATCCACCATGCAAAAATAACAAATACTCAAATTGAATTTAATTCAAACACAAACAAATTAAATTCAAAAGAAACTCAAATAAGAGACTCACCTCACTAGGGAGACCCAAAACAAGCCTAAAGCTCAAATAAACTCAACCAAATTGAACATGCCACAACCCTTGGTAATGTAGAACAGGTTACAGACAAATTTTTTAAGACGTATTCGCGACGGGTCAACAAGAAGAATGGCCCACGAGTTTGATCACGAGCTCGGCCCATCTTTTAGTTTATTTTGTTGTTTTATTTTCGTATTTTATTGTCAAATCCTACTTTTGGGATCCTTAGTGTGTGTTTCCTATTTGGTTTAAGTGTTTGATTAGCATTAGAAGTCGTATGTAACGTTCCAAACTCGGTTTTAGGTCTATGTAATAGTCAGTATTTAGCTTATAAATAAGCTACAAGAGGTGGAGAAAGAAGAACATCTTATTTTCGAAAAATCAGATTGATATCCGAGGTCATCTCGTTACTTCTCCTTCTCTGCCTTGTTGCAGGTCTATTTCACTGGTTCTAATCCAGCCTTGGTCATCCAGATTCCTGGGCATAATCCCAGAGAAGAATCCCCTTCGCTGTTTGGGCTTTATCCCAAACTTTCGCTGCCACTAGTCTTCCAATTTGCTGTTCGAGTTTCAGCCTCCACGACGTGCAACCAGATCTGACTTTTACCCCTTTTCGCTGCTTTATTCTTGGTAGATCAGGTACCACAGACAACTGTAATTCTTCTTCTTCCAGTCCCTTCATCATCTTCTTCTTCTTCTTTCCTTCGATTCTCCTCTTCTTTCCTGCTCCTCTTTCCACCGCCATCACTGCCTCTTCCGTTGTCTCTCCCCTTTTCCCTTTTCTTTTCTTAATACCAATCGCATCCTAGTAACCCTAAGTATCCTTATGCCCCCACGTGACAGTCACAGCTCCTTCAACTTAAGTAGCCCTCCACACGTGTGAGTCAGCTCACGTGTGTAACTTCTTTTCGCGTCGGGATTTGACTTAATTCGATTTCTTCTCCGCTTCCGCTTCAATTACTTGGCCTATGGCTGAATTTATAGGCTTATTTTAAACCCAAAATAAGGAAATAAAATAAAACAAAATAAAAAATTAAAACACTCCAAACTCGGATTCTCATCCAAGTCTGACTCAGTTGGGGTTGACCCTGTCTCCTTCTTCCTTCAGCGCCTCGGTCTCTCTGCATGCGCAGTGCCCTCTCTCTCTCTCCTCTTCTTTTCTCTTCCTTTTATTTTCTTTCTCCTTTTCTGTTTCGGCTTTCTCTTCTTCTCTCTTTCCTTTCTAGCTTGCTTTCCTTCTTCTCTCCTCTCGAACCCTTCTTTGTTTTCTTTCCGTTTTGGTTTTGCAGGATGCTCAAACTCGTCTCCGTTTTATTCTTTTTCTTCTACTCCTCTACTTCTCTTCTGGACTTTCGAACATCTCTCTTTGGGCCAGAAGGAAGTGGAAACTTCCCTCTTCTTTCCTTTGCTCGATCTTCTGTTCCGTTCGGTTTGCCCAAGTCGTAGAGCAGGATTTTTCTTTCTTTGCTTGCTCATCTGGATTTCTTGCTTCTACTCTCGATCTCTCCCGTTGAATTTCTTCTGTTTTGGGTGGATTTGTTGCTGTTTAAACACAGCAAGGTGCTCAGCTAGATCCCAAAGATAGCAGCCAATGTTTGTGGAAGGTTTCCAAACTCGGCCATGAATCCTTTTTGTTCTTTGAGTAAACCTAGCCACATTGGCATCCGAGTGGGACCCACGTGGTGTTGACGTGTCCGCTGATGTGGAATTTGAAGTTGGATCCTTTAGACCGATACACATGGACTGAGCTTGGGCCCTCCCTTCCCTCCATCGATCCAAGCATAAATTTGGAAGCACCAATTCATCAATCTGGTCTAATTGGGTCGGCTCATCATCGATCAGGCTCAAGTAGTATCGATGTCCACATCAGATTCCCATACAATAGGGAATAGAAGTTACAATAAACAGCAGATACAATATACCACTAGATTGTACAGAATTAGAAAGAGAAGATTGCACAGAAGTTAAGGACCAAAACCCTAATGACCCCATTGCAACAGATATCCCAAGGAAAACATGAGTTCCTTTCTAGTAAATGATGCTATGAGATGCAGCAAGAGTTTCACACAGCAGGTGGCTTAGGAGCAGAATCGAAAACTTGGAACTTGGACTTGACTTGAATTTCAATCAAGTGGAGAAACTAGGCGAGTTTTTCTGATTTTTTTTTTTTTTTGAAGAATACTATAAATGTGTAAACTAAATCAACTTGAATCAAGATGAATTGACTACGTCTGACTTGCTCCAAGTTTTTTATCAAGTTTTTAAACTGCAATTTTTTAGAGGTAAAATTTTAAACTTAAGCCACGTTAATAGACTGAAAACCTCATATCATATGAATATAATAAATACAAAAGCTTATGTTGAGTTTGTCTCAGGCACAGGACTGATAAGCAGAACCCATGTAGGTCCTGTGCCTGATTCAGGGGCATTCACCACCAACCTGAACCAACCAATAGACATCTCCTAATTACAACAAAGAACAAAATATTTAAATAATGAATGCAGAAAAGACTCTTGTGATGGTCTATCGCATTCTGGCTTACTAAGTTATTTGTTCCACACCCTTTCCTCTTTCTTAATTCTCTTTACTGTTAACCCAGACAACAGGACATTATAAAATGTAGAGGCATCAATAAGAGAAAGCACTGATGAAACTCCAAGTTGTAGAAGACTCCAAGAGATGCATAATGATTGCATGTTGGGTTCAACGTTAGAACCCTCGTCTGAGGACTCCACAAAGCTTTCACATAATTGCTATTGCCAGCTTAACATCTTCTCAAGGTACAACATTTACTATGTCCATTTCCACAAGCATACTCCTAAATCTTGATCTGCTTGAATTTTCACAAATCACAGGCATAGCTTTGACACTGGCACATTGCCGTGTTAGAACCACAAAAAACCAGCTGGAAAGGAGAATAATCATCCACATGATCTAAATCTTACGGTCTCTTAATTGACAAGAGTGAAGAAATTCATTAAAAGATCTATATGATCTTATCCAATCATAGCATTCAGATTCTATTATGGATCCAAGGACATTTACGAAAAATCATGTGGATTTGGACTCGACGTAGTCCGGTTGATCAAAGGCAACCATAGATCATGTAGATATTGTTTGAAAAGAAATGGATGACAATGTTGATCTAATAAGTGGATTGTAATCAATCACGATTAATAGAAGGGGTGTCCCATTTATGTTGATTAAATGACCAAAGATGGTTAAAGCCTGTATACCGATATACACAATTTATAGATTATCAATTAGACATACAAATCTAATTAGGGGTCCGCTTATTATTGGATGGCCACAACTCATGTATCATCTTAAAGATATTATGTTAGTTTTCTTATGCAATGTGTGGATCTTTGATCTGATGCACAGATCAAAAGATGCAAAGGATCCATAAGTGCTCCCATGAGACTATACTCCACGAGGCTACACTAGAAAGGTTGCACTCCATGGGGCTACTGTCCATGGGATTGCACTGGTCAGGGTTGCACTCCACAACACTGCACTCAGTGAAGCTACACCAGTGAAGCCCTCACCATCCCAAGACCATAAATACCCTCTTGGCCTATAGAGGAGGGATCTTTTGCCTAAGCATTCTTGAACACATACTTCAAGAACATTCAAGAGCCTTTCTCCTTCAACTAGAGGTAGTGTAATTAGAGCCTTTCAATCTCTCTCACACTTCAAACTTAACGTGGTTTGGAAGAAGCACTTCAATTATCATACTTCAAGAACATTCAAGAGCCTTTCTCCTTCAACCAGAGATAGTGTGATTATAGGCTTTCAATCTCTTTCACACTTCAAACTTAACGTGGTTTGGAAGGCGCACTTCCATTATCGATCTACAGTATAGTTTGTGACTTTTTAGTTCCAATTGCATTTCGCTTGAAAATGTTGTTTAGATTCTTTAAAACCATAAGCACTTAATTTGAGGACTCAAATCCTCACCCAGTTTGTAAGTGAAATGAAGTCTCTAGAACTTTGCAATCTTGACACCATGTTCACACTGGTCCCTCAACCTTTGCCTATGCCATTTGTGGATCAAGTCTTCAAAGACCCCACTAAGGGCTTTTCAAATGTGTGATTATTTGTATCATGCTTCAAATCTTTCACTTGTAAAAGGGATGATAGACTGGTCTCTCAAGGAAGAGCCAAGCTCAGTTGTTTAGAATTGTGTACTCACTTTACATATTCAAATATCAAACAAAAATTTTGTGATGAAAATTTGAAATTTGTGCCTACAATTTATACATAAGTCCCAATAGAACCCTAATTAGTCCCCTCACACCAGCTGGACCAAAATTGCTTCTTTAACAAACTACCAAGATCATCTTGGCTGGATCCTTTAACTTAGCCACTCATCCTCTTGCAACATCACCTAAAAGAGAATATAGGTGAGAGAGTGTGTTTCAATCAAATCCCTTCCTTATCTCCTGAATACCTAGAACTCGATAAATTCTTCCAAGCTATAATTTCATCCACCAAAAGCTACAATCTCACCAGTCCTGTCCACTTCTCAGGTAGAGACATTATACTCTCTATGTGTGGTTAAGGTTTCAAGGATCAATAACGGCATCCAATAATAAACACTATGTATGATATCAGTCACCATTTCACTTTCAAAAGAATTAAGAGCAAACAGAGGAAACAAGTTAAAGAACCATAACAACGACAACATTAATAAAGAAACTCATACCAGACTCCATAGGAGTCTCTTCTTTCTTCTTTCTTGTGCACAGTTGTCGATTAGTGCTTTTAGGATTTTTGTTTTGGTGCTTAGCTGCAGTGATTTGATCCAACTCTCCAGCAACAACTCCCAGCCCCTGGTATATCTCCCTCCACATTTTCTGCTGCTCTTCACCATTCACATACCTCAATGCCTCCAGCTCACTCCTTGAGTAACTTCTTTTGGACCTTTCCCCCTTCTTTTGACATATTTGCCGAGCATCAAAGCTTAATTCATTACCCTTTTCTATAGTCCCTGAATCATTTTGTTTACCTATCTCCCTTCTCTCTGAATGTTTTTGCTCTTCCACCACTATTTGCATTATGTCCTCATTTAAGGAACATCCCAGCCCCTGGCATATCTCCCTCCACCTTTTCTGCAGTTCTTCACCATCAACATACCTTAATGCCTCCAGCTCACTCCTTAAGTAACTTCTTTTCAACCTTTCCCTTTTAATTTGACATATTTGGCCAGCATCAAAACGTAACTCATTATCCTTTTCTGCAGTCCCTAACCCATTTTGTTTAGCTACCTCCCTTCTATTTGAATGTTTTTCCTCTTCAACCACTTCTTGCAGTATGTCTTCATTTAAGGGACATCCTGCTCCTTTCCAAAATACTGTGGAGCATTTCTCAATGTTTCTGCAGTCATCCTCAGCTTCACAAACAAAATCCTGACATAATTGCAGGTTTCGTTGTTCTTCTTTGATCTCAGAGACATTTTCCTGGTGTTGTTTATCAGACTCCTTAGAACCATTCAAATTTCCATCATCAAATAGAAGCATTTCTTCATTCTCCAATATGCAATAGCCACTATCATCTTTAACTTTAGAAATCTCCGCCATTTCACACTTTAGAGATCTCTGCTTTGACACTTTTACTTCTTTGATCTTGTAGTAATCTTTCGTAATTGAATCTTCAATGATCTCTTCCCATTTCCCAAAATTGACCCACTTTTACCATCATTTTGAGCTTCAAAAGTAGTCTAAAGCCCAATTTCATCCATACCTTGACTGTTTTGAACAGTCAAGAGGCTCTGCACACCTCTCTGCCGGTCCCTGAACCACCACTGTGCATCTCCTGTCACCAAGATTTCGAACTTTAGCACATTTAACCATCAGCTTCATTAGTGGTTCTCGCTTTTCATCAGTTACTGAGAACTCTGCGATTTTGAACTTTAGTACATGTAACCACCAGCTTCATTACTGGTTCTTGCCTTTCATCAGTTACTGAAAGGTCTTGGAGTTTGAAATTTAGCACATGTGACCATCAGCTTCATTACTGATTCTTGCTTTTCATCAGTTACTAACTCTGCGATTTTGAACTCTAGCACATATAACCATCAGCTTCATTACCGGTTCTTGCTTTTATCAGTTACTGAGAACTCTGCAAAGCGCTCCCAACATCTGAAACTAAGAAGAAGAAGAAGACGTTAAATATTTTTAGGGATACAAAACCAGAGCAGTATTTACCATAGGACAAAGTAGAATGCAGATAATGCGAGTGAAACACTTAAAATTTCCAGCTATGAAAATATTTAAGAAACTAGAATTTTGCAATGAAACATATGAACTAGTTGATCAAGCCAGTGAAGTGACTGGGATGTGTCTTTCCATTGTAGTCCAAGGGAAGCCAAGAAGTCGAAAGGCTTCCATTTTTTGTGGCAGACAAAGTTTCACGCGTATCTTAGTCTCTGATTCCTTCTTTTAATTGTTGTGAGTCTTAGTTTTAGGGGTTTTATGAACTTAATTGCTCTTACTTGATATTCTCTCCTTTTCATTAAAAAATATCACAATTCAAAAGAAAAGAAAAAAGAAAAATAACTGAATAGGAGAAGAAAAATAATGGGTCACTTGAGCTAAAACTCATCATCATCATCATCATTATTGTTATCTAAGTCATTATCGTGTCCATCTAGCATCATTTTTCTTAGTTTTATTTTTCCACTCAACAATATCAGAAACTTCACATACATGTAAGAGTGGAAATCACTAACAAGGGACTTATGCCAAATTTAATATAGAGAGACCAATTTTCAACTTTTCTTTCTGTCTTTCTTTCTTGTTTCACTTTTCCTTTTCCTTTTACAATTACGGATTAAGGATAAAAACATCTTCCAAACATGTCCAAAAGGGGATTTCAAAAAATATAATATCCAGATGGAAACTCCACAAAGACTGAATTCTACAGCATATTTTACACAAAAAAAGGACCTTCCTAGTGTGCTTACAGAAACCCAACTGGAAACTGATTTCCAAGACCAGAAAGAAGCAAGAATCAAATTAAAGAAAATCATCTACAGAAAATCATTGAACGAATCAATCAAATGCATTAAACAAATGAAGAAGAAGAGGAACCGACCAAAGAAACACTGCGAAAAGGGGAGGAATAAGTGACTACGAAGAAAACAGAAGAAGAAGATTTGCACCTTCTAATGCTATTGATCGCCTCACTCAGAGCTTTGGATGAGAAGAAGAGAATCGAATACGCGAAATATGGCGAGGAAGCGATTTTTCCGTCGAAAATGCTGTGCTCGGACTGCAAATTTAAATGAGAAACTCTAAGGAGAACTTCGAGCTTCTCCCTAATTAGGAGAAGCCTATCACGACGTGCCACGTGTCATACTTTTACTTCTGTAACCGGTTTCCGGTCTTGATACCTTTACGGTAGCTATCTAGGCACCCATTTTTCTTTCAAAAGATATTCTATTTTAAAATTATATATAAAATTATGATTTTACCTTTCAGTAGTTTTGTAGTTTTGTGTAGCGGAATATCTTTTTAAAAAAATTAAGGAGTAAAATGGTAATTTTGATACAAAATTTTGAGATGAGGTATCTCTATTAAAAGAAAAGTGAGGTGTTTAAATAGCCACCTTAGCTTTAATGCTCAAAACTTGAAGGTTTTCTTTAATGGTTTATCAAAAAATTTGAAAGTTTAAATAATATTTTAATTTGTTTTAATAGAAATCTTTGATATATTAAAGAGGAGAATTTTTAAAATATTTTATTCATTTCAATTTAGGAAAATGAAACCGAAGATGACAAGAGATTTCACTTCAGCATTTTATTTTATTTAATTTAGCTCAGATATACATATAGATATTTCATAATATTGGTTACATGTAAAAACAAATTTCTTTGATTTGAAAGGGTCATTGAATTTCATTTTATTGTCGATTGTCATGTAATTTAAAATTGAGTCAAATAACTTATTACTCAGTTATGTCATCGTGGTAAAGGAAAAAAAATTGGTGACATTTTTAGTTTTAGGCTCACTCTAAATTGAAATTCAATATTTCTCAGATTTTTTTTCCTTAAAAGTTGAAATTATTATAGTATAACTCAGGGGTCGAAATATCGGTTTTCCAAGGACGAACGATATCGGCCGATACGATATGTATCGACCAGTCAAAAATGTTATCGGTCGATATGACCGATATTCGGTTCAGAATATAGGTCACCATATCGGCCGATGTACATAAAAATCGATATTTAAAAATTATTTGATTTAAAAAAAAAACCAAAAACCGATATTGCCATTTTTACGGTTTTTGAACGTTTTTTACGGTTTTGAATATTAGAGGAGAGAGAAATGCAATTAAATGCAAATATCGGAGGAGAGAGAAACTTATCGGCGGATATTTCGACCCCTGGTATGACTGGTATTTTATTCAAAATGTCAAAAAATTTAATCCATTTTCGATAGATATTTAGCCCTTTTAAATTTTTTGTCCATGTTTTACTTTTAATAAAAACTATATATTGGTTGAAATTTTCGATATGAATGCAATATCTAACTTTTTTTGTCCCTTATACGACGGAAGAATATTTAATTGACCCCTTTAAAGCATTTTTCCGATACTTTGTATTCATGCACAGACATTTCAAATAAATATATCACTGGCCAAAGTAGATTGAACGTGAGGGTGGAAAGTTTAATGATTAAAAAATAGTTTCAAATATTTTTAACTCCACCTCATCCTATTATCTACTGCAGTCGACCCTAACTCGAAGCAACCCAATTTCTAACCATGCAATCTCAGACCAGCCCAAGCACATCTTGCGAACCCAACACAACACAATTTCAAGTTGGGTCGGTAATATGCATATTTTGCCCGAACCTACAGTACCAAACAATCTATTTGCAGATAGTATATTTTTTTTATGACAATGGTGTCCAAACATCTCAGCTGTATTGGTACAACTTGACTGGTCTTTGGAGCATTTACAAATCTCTCAATCTCACACACACCGGGTAATAGGGGAATGGTCTGTTAGAGTTGAGCATGAATCGAACTCAAAATCCTACTTGTTGAAGCGGACAGCTTGATCATTAGGCAATCCCTTAGAGTTCAGATATTAGTTTTGAGTAGTCACAATGCCTTCCTTTTTTTCTTTTCTTTTTTTATACGGAGGGGGGAATTTCGAACACAGCCCTACTAAACCCTCTCTTCAGATGTCACAAGAGAAATATGGAACGTAAAATATACTAACAAAGTATAAATCAATCCCATCATACACCCAAAAGACTAATTTATGGTAGCCATGCAATAAGAACTAATTGCTGGATGATCAGTCAGTCCAAAACCTACTTCCTAATAACCAACCTAAATCCGCATTGCATGTATAGGGTTAGAATCATCAAGCAGGATTTCTTTTTCCTCCCTATAAGACTTGATCATTTAGTGCAACTACCACTCAAAGCAACCCAAACAATAGATGGAACAAAAATAAAGAAACAATGTTTTTTTATTAATAAAAATAAAGAAACAATGTTCCTCTAAAAAAATAAAACAAAGAAACAATGAACAAATATATATTTACGAATCCGTCCAAAACAACCAGATACCATTGTTATTTATCATTTTGCACCACTTGCTGCTGAATGAGAGAGACCCAGATCCAACAATTTTGAAAGCTTAAGGAATTAAAAGAATATAAATCATCAAGCTAATCTGCTGGAAAACCAAAACCAAGAAGCCATGTCCGAGTTCTAACACATCTGAGGGAGGAAATGGTGCTTGCTTAAGCCTCAGTATCAACAACAGGGGCTGGAGTAGGATTCCTCTGAGTGAGAAGAGGTTGGAGTGCCTTGACAACAATACTCATGTTTGGTCGGAACTCTGCTTCATACTGCACACATAATGCAGCAACAGCAGCAAGCTGTAGGGACAAATACCAAAGCAAGGTTACCAACAGATGCAGGTAAATTGACACACTTAAATCAAATCTAAAAAAGTGCCAAAATCCATAACATTAGTTCCTTGATCAAAGTTGATTTAAAATGTTAATGTTCAACAAGATTAACATCCTCCAATCTGACTTGTCTAGTAACTGTATCAGGTGTTATCAAGTTTCTAAGAAACTTAAATTTTACCCTTTTCATGGAAATGGCAATAACAATGAAGATGAACCAGAGAAGGGCCAGAAGCACAGCTAGAAGATGCTCATTATCTCAACCAAGAAGGTTGTGAAGGTTCAAGTCAGCAAAGCATATCTTTTTCATGTAGACTTTTTAAGAATTGCCACAACTTTTATTAAGAAAGCAGAACAAACAAAATTATGTGAAAGAATCTTACCACTTGACCACACAAAAGCAACAAGAAAGGATTATCAACCACTAGATACAAAATGCCTTTTTTCCCTGCTAAGAGACTCCATATCTCCAGGTTCTGGAAAACCATAAACCATTACATTAACCTCACCCTGAACTAAGGATGAAATGTAGAGGCAACAGGTATTGGGACATCGAAAACATTGTTCAACTTTTTGTTGTCATCCTTAATTGTCAAAATTCAATTCCATCCAAGTGGAATTTCCTATGGCAACAGGTCCTGAATACATATAAACGTACCCTGTAGCCTCATCCATTACACTCCTCACAATGCTGGATTAACCCAGATACCCCTTGAGCTCTATTGGGCCATAACAGAAAAAGCCCATCTCTATCAATCTGAGGCAGCGAACCCAAAACACAATCTCTAATAGCTTATTCAATCATTAAAATACATTAAACAAAAATAAAAATAAAAATAAACATTTTTATGACACCCAGTATATCATCTTCGTCACTTCACCCCCAGTTCGAAATTTCCCATCCACACCCCAAAGCCCCTCGCCCCTTGGTCTCCCCACCACACCCAGCTCCTACCTCCCTCTCCATGTTCTCCCATATTTGATCCCAAAGACTTTAGTCCAAAAGACCTCAAAAAGTTCCTTGCATCTTGTAGATTGCTTTAGTACATGCTTTAATACATGCAGAAGCATGATTTTACATTTAAATTCATAATAGCACATTGACCAAGAGTTTCAATACCCAACTTTAGAACATCAGGAAAACATAGTTAGCTAAACAAATGATTCCTAAGCAGATGAGTGGAACATGAGGTTATGAAAGTAGCTCAATTAATTACTCATATTATTCCTCTGCGAGTGCAGATGCATACAAATAACCAAGCAATGACACAGTTGTATAAGAACCATTATTGACCATTTCTACACCAAAAAATCAAGGGACAAGAGCATGCTACACCATGTCAAAAATTCTTCGAAAGGACAATCCTGCACCTAACTTTATAATAACCAGCCATGTCTGAAACACGTCAAACACATGGTGACATGGCTATAGGAAAGGAATATTCGACATACATGCATACTATACATACATGCATATATACAAACATTAATACAAGCATATATCCTAAGTTAACATTTTAGCTGCCTTATAACATGTGTATCTTGCAACTGAATAGCATTTAAAGAAATGTAGCACATACAGCGTGCATGTGCAAGCCTTTATGGGGCCACCTAAGATGAATTCAACCCACTAATCAACTCCTCCTCCACCAATTGGCATCTTTCCAATTTTATCTCATTTGGAGTGATAGAGTTAATTTGAATCACTATACAGACACTGTATAATCTGTTGGACACTAAAATCAATGGTTATCATAAGTCCAGCAAGGTCTATTTTTATCACTAAAAAACTCCAGGACAAGATATTTCCATCATCTTCCCATGATCTGTTATGGTCCATGGGTGGGCCCCAGAAAGAGGCCCCTTATCATAGTAAAGGTGGTTTATCTTACCTTATTACTCATGGATTCTATAATGTTTCTCTGTTGAAATGCTTTCATGAACTGATATTTGCATAATGGTGATATTATCAGTCAACCGAGAGGATTTAGTAATTGTCAGGTATTTAAAAATGGCATAATATACTTCCAGAAAAAAGTCATAGTATAATTTGTAGTTATAAATATAAATAAATGGCAGCTATAGATATGGATCAACAGAGGCTTTGATGATGGTGGTAGTTGTGGACTTTTGGTGGTAGTGTCTATCAATACGTTCCTTTTTATTTAATATGATTTGATAAGTTAAAATTGCCAAAACGACAATATTATCAAACAACCCTCCAGATATGCTAGTGTAGGGGTTTTTAAATTCCTATTTCCAACACAAGTCTCTGTCAAAGTTGAAGTTTTACACAGCTTAAAAGTTGTAAGAAATATGGCAATAAATGGAAACCTTAGCAACTCCTTTCGGCGGATAATCCTTAAGTTTTGGATCTACACATTGCTTAACCTTATCCTCACTCAGTCTTGGAGTTGCCTGGCCAAGAAAGTACACAGTATCAGGACATATGCTTCAGTCATTAGCATTCTCTGAAATCAAATTAATAAAATATCAATCTGATGAAAGCTGCAGCAGCTAACCCAAGTAACAAGACTTTGCTGCCCTCGAGGCATTGTATGGTCAACAGGCTTTCTACCAGTCAAAAGCTCCAGAAGAACGACACCAAAGCTATACACATCACTTTTCTGTGTCAAATAACCAGTCATGGCATACCTGCATAAAAATCACAAGAAGTCATGAGTAACAAAATAATCATGAACAAAAATAACCAATATACTAAATAAACAACTACCAACATGATAAATGACTGAGGAATGATCTGGAGAGAAACCTTCTCATCCACTCACTATGAAGATCGGATCATAAGACGCTACAGACTTTTTCGATTACCTTGTTTGGATCATCCTAATTCTACAAAATGTAGAGTCGAAGAATTATCATAGAATAGTTCATTCTGTAGGGCCATAGGCTCATGATGAACAATCCGAGTCATCCGATTGAGGTGAATTGAGGTGACGAGGCAAACAAAAGATACAAAGTTGGCAAATTGCAAATGGTCAATTCAATTCGAATATGGAACTCCTGTCTGGTATTAAGACCTCTGCACCATCAGATGGTTGCAATACCAAAAGATTCATGGAAATTGGTATCTTGGAAGAAATCCTATTTGCCATTTGGTGGTAGACTAATCTCCTTAAAAAACCTACCAGTTACTTTCTATCCCTTATTAAAATGCCTACAAAGTTAGCAAAGATGCTTGAAAAGATCAAACAGGATTTCTTGTGGGATGATATGGGGGATAAGAAGAAGTGTGTGTGTGTGGGAAGGGGGGGATGAAAACTCTAATGCTAACTATCCCAAGATTATATTCCATTTCAACCCAAAAGAAATAAAGTTATCAAGGAAGTAGTAGAGATGGTGGGAGATAGGAAGGAGAGTGGGCCATGACATTTCAAAGGAATTTGATGGATAATGAAATCCTTTTACTCGTGGAGCTCTTATCTGCTCTTGAAACATGCTTTTCCGTTAGAGGGTAATTTGGATAGGAGGATTTGGAACAAGAAACCTAGTGAGATCTTTTCATGCAAATCTTTATTTTTCCTCATCCAACCTAATCCTCCAAACTCTTTTTCTTTCAAATCCAATTGGAAATCTGCAGCCCAATCTAAAGTCAAGAGTTTTTGTTGAATACCTTACTGTAATACAGCTTTGACCATTGATAGTCTTAAGTTGATAAATTTTTCTACCTCCAACGTTGCTTTCTCTGTTGGAGAAGTGAGGAATCTATTGATCATTCATTTATTCATTGTCCTTTGTGCATCCTATTTGGTCCTACTTCTTATCTCTTTTTTCTGTTGCTTGGGCTTTTCCTTCGTCTCTTCCAGCTCGCATATCTGGATGGGGATCGAGAACCTTTTCCTAGGAGGAGCCAAGTTCTTTGGAAAATGATCCCTTCGGCAGTCCTCTGGTTTGTTTGGTTGGAGCATAACAAAAGAATTTTCGAAGGCAAATCTGCATTAGCAGAGGTTTTAATATGCAGAATCAGATCTAATCTGATTCAATGGGCTTGGTTTTCAGTTCTTTTTCAGGATTTGATGTTGGTCTGTTTAGTGGCTGCTGGAAGGATTTGACACTGTTTCATGAATCTACTGTATAAGATTTTGTGGCAAGGACTATCACTTGCTGGACCTGTTTTCTTTTCCTTTTGTGTTTCTAATTCTGGATTTAATAAAATGTCTCCTATTAACTTTCAAAAAAAAAAAAACCAAGAGATTTGTTCCAGATTGTTACACAAAAACAAAGGCTAGGGACTTGGGTTTCATTCATGGTTTTTAGGTGTCCAGGGGTGGTCATAGGATAACTCACTTGCAATTTGCAGATGACACTCTTTCGCTTTGCAATGCCTCTGCCAAGGAGTTACAAGGCTTCAAGGCGATTCTTAGGTGTTTCGGATAGGTGTCGGGGCTTAGTATAAATTTAGGTAAAAGCATTGTCATCAGGGACGGGAGTGGAGGATGAGGTGCTTAAGGACTTGGCCTGAGGTGGTAGGGTGTAGGGTTGGTAAGGTTCCTTTCACAGTTTCACCTATTTAGGTTTCCTGGTGGCTGGGAACCCTAAGTCTAAACGGTTGTGGTCCCCATTTGTAGACAAGGTGAAGAGAATAGTAATGTGGAAAAAAGGAAATATTTGTCTTTGAGAGGAAGGTTAACTCATATCAAAGTTGTGTTGGCTAATCTCCCAATTTATTACATGTCATGTATGAGATACCGGTAGGGGTGGCCAATAGATTGGAGAAATTGCAAAGGGACTTCTTAGGGGGAGGTAATGGCTAACAAAAGAAAGATGCGCTTGGTCAATTGGGCCAAGGTTTCCAAACCCAAAGAGGAGGGTGGGTTGGGAATCAATCCCCTTGAGGATTAGAAATCAAGCTTTGATTTATAAACTGCCGTTTGTGGTTCAATAGAGAGACGGGGGCTTTATGGAGGAAGCAGTTAGTAGATAGGTATGGAATTAGATACAATTGGGGATGGTTCTTTGGAGATAGAACAGCTAAGGAGGGTTCAACAGCAGTTAAGAGCATATATAGGATCAGGGACAGCGACGGGAGAGTAGGCTCCATTTTAAAAAATAAGCTTAGATTATGGTTGGGTAAATGAAATAGGATTTCTTTCTGCTAGAACTTGTGGGTGGGTGATAGACCGCTTAAAGACATTTACCTAAAACTATTCATAATTGCATGCAATAGGAAAGCCAAAGTAAGCAACATTTATCCATTTGAGGGGAGGGAAGTACGTTGATCTACCTCTTCAGGAGGGAGCTTAGAGTTCTAGAGCAAGAGAGATTGGGGGAACTCTTTCAATCCTCAACGATCTACCTATTTTTAGAGATGAAGAGGATGCTTGCATTTGGACTGGCGATTCATTTGGGTGTTTTTCGGTTAAAGGTGGAGTTAGGTTAGCCCTCTCATCAGATGAGAGCAATTTCTCCTTAGGTCCTCTAATCTGGAAAGGGTTGGCTCTACTGAGAGTACAAGTGTTCTTGTGGTGTGCCATCAATGATAGAATTTTAACTAAACGAACTCAAGAAGAGAAGATTGTTGTGTGAAGGAGTAGATCTTTCTTGCATTTTTGTGGCACTCATAAGGAAGACCAAATAATATATTTTGTTAATGTTTAGTGACTGGAGACTGGAAATGTTTATTAAGTTGATGGGTGTTTGTGGGTCCTTGGCAATTCTTTAATGGATATTATGGAGGTGTGGATGAATAGTTTGTTTGGAGGGAGGAAATGAAGAGCATGGGATTCTATTCCATATGCTATTTGTTGGTCTTTAAGGAAAACAAAGAAATTCAAGGATTTTGCAAATGTGTCGAAGGAAGTGGACAAGCTTTTTGAAACAATGTGGAGGCATTTGTGCTCTTGGGACTTGATAAGAGAAGAACTTAAGAGTATCTCTCTCATTGAATTTTACCTATCATGGGATGGATGTTTGAGAGATAATTAAGAAGCTTCAACATCGATAGGGCTGCTAGGGGCAAACCAGGGCTGGGGGGATAGGAGGAGTGAGTGCGAAATTCAGTGAGGAAGTAGGGGTGAGAGATTCGAAAAGACCAAGTTATTAGGCATTAGGAAAGCCCTCCTTTTTTGTCAAGTCATAGATCTGGTGAATTGATTATCGAAAGTTTGATGAATGTGATTAGGTGGGCAAACAGAAGGAAAAAACATCCGTGGAGATAATCTAAAGGACATGGAAGATCAAAGAGCTGAGTATGTAGTTGAAAGTTACATTTAGACATTAGGAGCCAGCTAATAGGGCAGTATATTTCTTTGAGAAACTAGGGGTTGAGGGAGGCGTAGGTAGGCCTGTTCGTGGCCAGGATTTGTCAAAAAAAAAAAAAAGCCCAAGCCCGTCCAAAGCCCGACGGGATTTTAAAGCCAAAGCCCGAACCCGTTGTTTAAAGCCAGTTTATTTTGCACCTGGTACTATTTTTATTTTTTATTTTGTAACTTGAAAATCTAACTGTATAGATTGAAAGCATACTTAAACACCTATCACTAGTTAAAATTTTAGTACTAGCCACTTGATCTTAATAGTCAAAGTTGGTAGACGTCTTTGAAAATATTAAGCACGCCTAGTAATTGTGACCGTTAAGATCGAGTGACTAGAAATTGATTTTCAAGATGAAATTTTAAAGAATGGTAGATCCTTTAAGTCTGCTTTTAATCTGTATGGTTAATTTTCACTTTACAAAATAAAAATAGTACCGGATACAACCTCGTGATATATGTACAAAGTATATAAAAAAATGAATGGGCCTAAAGCCCAACGGGCCTCAATGGCCTTTAAGTAAAGCTCGAGCCCGACCCGTTGGACAAAATCTTGTCAAGTGAGTTTATTTAAATCCGGCTTGGGCCGGTTTGGATAAATGAACAGCCCTAGGCATAAGGTCAATGGCTCTTTTGTAATGATTAAGAGAATAAATTCGAATGGACTTAAATGTTGTTCTATTGGGGGTTGAGGTTTTTTAAAGATGTTTTTTTATTTCTGACTGTGGAGAATATGTTTCTCCTATACCACCCCTCACTAGCAGTACCTTTTCTTTTATTAATAATTTTTTTTGTTACCTCTCGAACAAAGAAACAGGATCCAAATATAATCATGAATAACATATGAGATCATATCATTACTCTGGTGCATGATAACCGAAGGTTCCCAATACTCGAGTAGAATGAAGACGAGCTGCCATGTCAGGAGACTGATTTGAAAGGTTAAAATCTGCAATCTTGGCTTTGAAGGCATCAAATAGGAGCACGTTGCTTGATCTGATATCCCTGTGTATGATAGAAGGTTGAACCTTCTCATGAAGATATTCAAGTCCCCTTGCTGCATCGACTGCAATTCTCACTCTCTGCATCCAATCAAGTAGTAGGACCTGGTTGTGCACCTTGGACTCCTTTTCTTCCTGCAGATCCAAGAAAAGAACCACTGCCCGTTATGTGGTGATTTTATTGATAGCAAATTCAAAACAAAAAAAAAAGGAAGAACTTCACTCTACCATGTAAAACGTCATGTAGAGAACCCATGGTTGCAAACTCATATGCTAAGATACGAAGATTTCCATCCACACAATATCCTAGCAGCTCCACATAATTTTCATGTTTCAAGTTTGAGACGACTGAAACCTGCAGTTGAAAATATTATTATCGAAGATATGAAAGTACAGAAGCAAAAGAGCAAGAGACAGAAATATTAATGAAATGAATCAGGTTTTCAAAAAAAAGAAAAAGGAAAAAGAATCAACATTTGCAATCCAGCAAAGAAATTCAATGACACTGAGGGAGAATGATGACAGATTTTTTTTTTTGAAAGGTAAAGAATGATGACAGATTTTCAAGATAGGTACAGAAGCTAGCTTCATGTATGCATATTTTACTCACATAAGACAATCATCAAATGGAAGTTGCAAATTTTCTAGCTAAGCAAGGAATTGAAGGAGATGAGCTGATTGTCGGTTTCTCATTAGATTAGTATTGACTGATTGGCTAGGCTTAACAATTCCAATTTTGGATTATGGATTATTGGGCTGTATGATTAGTACACTCTCTTATGCTAATATACCATCCTCCCAAGCGTCATAATACATCATCATTTGTCAAAATCTCTTCCATCTAGGGAAGTTCTACTTTCCATTTAGTCATGCACTCAACTGTGATAACTTTCTTTATCCCTTCCATCCATGTGTCTAGTAGTCTTCCCCTCCTTGTGCCTGTGATTTATAACATCTCAACTCTCCGAACTGGGGACGTATCTAGTCTTCTAATTACATGACCACACCACCTCAGACAAATTTCTCTCATTTTATCATCTATTGGGGCTACTTTTGAAGTGTCTCTGATGTAATCATTTCTATCTTCTAGAGTTTATTCAATTCATCAAACATAGCAGCATGTGCAGCTTTGTTACACTTTGTCTTATCTTTTCTTCATTGCTCACTCTCTTCATCGCCTTTAATCACGCGTCATCACCAAATCACACTCCCTTCTCCATTTTCTACATGGATAAGTGTATTCTCTTTCTTCTTCCATGACAGAATCAAGCCCTCATACTTTCCTTCCTTTTCTTCTTCCTTTTTGTACAAATTTATCATCATTATTATCAGTATTACGACTCATGCTAAGGTAATAGAAATTTGTTACCTTAGTTATGGTAATAGAAGCTACATTTTTACAGCTGGCACGTAATGGACAAGCAAATCCAGTCATATTAAAATCACAGTTGTGGAGTATCCAAGATTAAAAAATTGAGATCAAAAGTGATTGTTAGTCATTCACTCCAAATGCATCAAAATTAATACTCATTTCACCGTTGATTTTTATGAACCTAACTCTAATGGCTAAGAATGTCCCTTTTATAGAATGCTCTATGACTAGATCTTTAATATGATAGGGCCCACTAGCCCACATAATATTTTTCTTAAATAACATAATTTCTGTTACTTAACTAAAGTAACAGAATTCTGATACTCTAGGGTTTTCCCTATATTAATATTATTGTTATTAGAATTAGTAAATTACAGATAGATATAGATATAAATATATACTCTGTCCCAAATTCTTCCTCTTCTATCAATAACTCCAACAAGTCCCTTGGTTCTATCTCAGATCCGGTCCCTATCTTCTTCTTCTTCTTCAACTGCTTTTCCTCCCTTTTTTCCTCACAACCTCTGGGCATTATCATTATTATTAATATTAATATTTTCTTTAAAGATAACCCTTTTATTGCATGAGGGGAAAAAAACCAAAGAACCAACTGCAAGGAACCAACCCAGAAAAGCCAGCCAAAAGGAAAATGAAACAGCAAACCAGGCCAGGCCACACTAGGGCCTAGGAACAATCTCATCAGAAATAAACAGACCCTGCTTAGCTAACTTGTCTGCTTTTGAATTGACGGATCTGTGAACATGAGAACAACAAAATTGAAACTCCTTATGGCCTTTTTTAGTTATTCCACTTTATCTAGAAATCTCCATGGACCCAAACTACCCTTAGCCCATTTAGTGACCACTGTAGAATCACCTTCTAAAATGGCTCCCTGCGAACCAAGACATTGCAGTTCACGAACTCCTCCCCACAAAGCCATCAGTTCCTCCTCATTTGAAGAACAGAAAGACCCATTCTATTGTTCTAATTATTTTATTAGATTTTTTATTTTTGGCAGCCTTAATTATTTTTTCCTTTTCAACTGTACTTTTCCTTTTCCTTAAACATTATCTTTAGTCTTTGTCTACTTCTGCAATCACTTGTATTATTTTTATTTAATATTTATTTGTGTACATAATACATATATAGTTTTATATTTATTTCTCTACATAGTACTTCTTAGCATTATATACTTTCTAATTTAACCTTTAGCTCAGTTATTCTTTTATTCTATTATATAGATTCTTTTTATTTGTTTTTTATTATTTATTTTTCCTGCAATGGTGGGATGTTAAGCAAGGCAATCGGTCCACATATACACCTATTTGTCGAATCCTTTCTAGAGTTTTATCTTCCTCCTAAGCATTATACATATCTTTTTAAAATGCAAATATGCAATTCTTTCTGTTATCTTTCAAAGGAAAGATGAGGAAAGGTTTTCTGAAATTTGCACATACCTGTGTCAAAAACTCATTATCAGACTCCGGCTCATTAGAAACATCAAGCTTTTTATTGACATAGCTTTGCCATCATTGAATGTTGCATAATAGACTCTTCCATAGGACCCTTCACCAATCAAAGCCTTCGACCCGAAATTGTCAGTTTTATCTTTCACGTCATCTAAAGATAACTCAGGTACCTGAATTGGGGGTGGTTCCCTTTCCAGTTCAGTCTTGGCAGAAGAAGAGAATCTTGAGCCTTTTTGGTTCCCTGAAATGCAACACAAAAAAAAAAAAAAAATTAATTAAATATAACAGAAGCAATCTGTAATAAATGCTTCCAAGGGAAGAAAATGAATTGCTTCCATTCATCATTAAAGTTGGACCCCAAAATTATTGCATTTAAGTTCATTTAATACAGAAGAATTTTTTTTTTTTTAAAAAAGGATTGGCAGAACTAAACACCTGCAAGTGAAAAGTTAATGCTTCCATATACATAGTTGTCTAGAAACCATGAATTGCATTCTTCCTTAGTAGTTATCTCTTCTAAACCTCGACAGGAGACAATATGTCTTTCTTTCTTCTTTGGAATGTTCTCAGCAAGGAACAATGTTGTTAAGGTTGAAATAGTAACATGATATAGATCAACTTCCCCCCCCCTTGTTTGTGCATGTGTGCGCTTGCAAAAGTACGTAACTACAATAAGAAAACAACAAGAAGGACAATAATAAGAACTCATAATAGACCTACCATCAGTAGGATCAAATGGACTTTTCTCGAATTCATTTTCATTTGAACGGTAGTAGTCTCCTAGATTGACCAGTACAACAGAGCCAACGCCTCATCCTGACCTTCTTTATAACTCTTCTGTTTATGCTACCTGAATTCCCAAAACAAGCAAAGAAACTATGGGAAGGTGCAGGTGCCTGTCAACCATAGCTAGCATGTCACATACTTGTAACATTGCGATTAAAGATCTAAACTTATAATCTTACATTAAAGAGTTATGCTAAAAGTTCTCTTCTACACTAGCATTGGTTGATAAGAATACTTGATCAACAGAATAAGTCAATAAAAAAGGTGTTACGCTTAAAATCTTAAATCATGAGTTTCCAAATGATTATGTGTTGTACTTGACTAAAATTAATATGACCAGAGTATCATCAAATGATAGTATAATAAGTACACAACAATAAATAGACTGAACTTCCACATGAATTAACAAGAAAAAGAAGCGATAACAAACAAGTAATATAGATGGAAAACAAGTAATATAAATTAAAATCAGAAAACATGTAAAAAATACCACACTAACCCAAGTATCCTCAGTTATTAATAGAACAGTTCATTTTATTTAGACCACTGTTTATTTAGCAACAAATTCCATTTCTAGAACATTGATTTGACAGAGGACAATGGACACAGAATGAAATGTGACGCACGCATGAAGTTCATCCTTTCATCCCAACACACAGCTAAATTGTATACGCCCTGTGTACTTATTATGCATTTCTATTTGTGTAAATAATTCTCAGTAACATGTCCAGATTTTCTTTTTTCTTTTTTTTTTAAGGGCATATTATCCAGTTATAAGCTAAACTTCAATACTATTCAGAGAGATGCTGATGACAATATTTCCATAATATCTGTCCAAGTTGTTAAGTGCATTTTAATGGTAAACATGTTTTGGCAAAATAAAACAATCCAAATGCTTCATATGAAATTGCTCTATATCTTATAGAAACGTTGTTTTCACAATTACATTATGGGTAGAATAATTAGAAATTATAGCTTCGATGTACAACTTTGGAGGGCCCCATGTTGTGACACAAACATGTGTCCATGTCCTTGTCTACATCAGATGTCGACATTACATATGACACAAATATTGATTACCATTTTAGAATCAAGAAAAGCCGCCAATCATAAGAAATTACAATCGACGTCAGGAAATCACAGAAACAACCCAGAAGTCTAGCTCTTTAAAAATAAACACAAACACAATCAAGGAAAGAAAATCAGCCAATCCTCACCAACAAACCATGGTGTTGGATGAAATCATCCATAAAGAATTTCGGAACAGAAAAATGACAAATTGAGAAGACAAAAAATAAAAATCCCACAAACCACTTCAATGTGACAGGGGATAAAGCAGAAAGGGCCCGAATTATCTCAAGAACGGTGATCAAGCATATCTCCCCACACACAAATGTGCAATTTCAAAAGAATCTCCAATCAGCCATCAATGTAGAGAACCAGTAACAAATTGGCAATTTCAAAAGAATCCACAAATCCAACGTTGGCATTCAAAACAGAGACCAACCCAATACGGAAAAAAGATTAAAAAAAAAAAAACCCACAAAAGAAAAATCCTCAGCCACCTTCCCTTTAAATCCCAAGAAGGAAGGAATAGATCCGGGAAATGCGGCGCCCAAAACCAAGTCTCAAAGCCGAGACAAGCCGAATATATTCAAGACCCAGATCTCAATCCAAGCGAGAGAGAGAGAGAGAGAGAGAGAAAGCGTGGGAGAAAAAGCATACAAGGGAATATGTACGTGTATATATAACATAAGTGATAAGTGAATAGATAAAAGGGAAATGCATGTGAATGCGAGCATATACCTGGGCTTCGGTGTATGGATTGATAGATAGAGAAGACGCGTTGCCGGGATTTTGAGATGGGAGAAAAAATGGAGGAGAAAGTGGGATTTGTTGGAAAGGACAGAGAGGAACTGAGGTGGGTAGGTGGAGGAAGGGCTCAAAATAAGCAAACGGAAAAGCAGAAGGAAAGAGCGAAAAGAGAAAAGGCGGTGGAGGAAATCATTTGATATAAGGGAATGCCAGAGAGGAAATGGAAATGGCAATGCCAATGGAATATACAACTGAAACGTCTCTTTCTTCCCCTCCTCTCCTCTCTCTCTTCTCTCTCTCTCCCTCTCGCCCTCGCTCTTTCCTCCCCTCTCTTTGCTCTCGTCTTTAACTAGAATGGAGGGGCGTTTCCTCCTGTTTTTGAAAGATGGTTGTGGTTCAGTGATTTGTGAGATACCAACGTCGTTCTGTTATGGTCCATCTGTATTGGAATTAGAATTTAGAGGAGTTTTCTCTCCTTTATTTTTGACTTTCTAAATTTGTCTCTCTCTCTCTCTCTCTCCCCCTCCAAGAAGTTCGTGATTTTTTAATAAATAAATATATATATATATATATAGCAAATAAGATACATAGATGGAGAACTTAGATATAAAAATCATTTTAGTGTTTCATTTCTTAATTTAAAAGTTCAAACGATTGATTAAAAAGTTTTAAATTATGATTGTCTAATCTTGTGACTTCAGTTTGTCAAGTATGAATTGACATTTATAAGTTTCAAATTTAAGAGCCTATGATTTCAAATACAAATCTTGGTTGAAGTCAATTTTTAAAATTAGACAAAAAGTATTTAGTTAATATTTTAATTATATTGAATTTGAAGGGGTTTGTAAGATGATCAAGAAGTTTGCTTTATGATTTTATTCGCGCTCTACTTCCTTAGGCCACTATTCAAATTACTTTCATTACTTGAACCCAATATGCTAAGGAGGTGTGCACAATTGCACATGCCTTCAAGGATTAATAAGGTAAAAGTCCTCTTTGTATTAGATGCTTGGACATCTTTGATTATATATATATATATATATATATATATATATATTAACTATCTTACTTAAAATTTGTAAAGAGATGAATGATTGAAATTTGTTACTTTTAACCAAAAAAAAATCAAAAATGACCAAAGATATTTGAAATTTGATTGAAATTTTGGTCAATATATGTAAAAAATCAGCTGATATAGTTTTTTTTTAAATACCAATGTTTTTTAAATTTAGATTTTGACAGTACTAAATTTTTAAAAATTGGTTTTTTTTTTTTTTGAATTTATGTGTGAAAACTGTAGGATACCCAATGTAAAACCCCTACAGGTGAGCCTATTACCCTTATAACACATCAAGATTAGGCCATAGGAGCTTGAATCCACAACTTCCTACTTCCTGAGACGGGAGGCAACCGATAGAACTACACCCATGGCGGTAATTTGTAACACAACCTCAAGACAAAGAAGATTAAAATGTATAAATGGATGAATTTCAACATGGAACTTTATGTGAGATGAGTTATCTATTCAAGTTACATTCTATATTTCTTTGATTTATTCATAAATAATTTTATCTTTTAATTTTGTTTATTCATTCATCTTAAAATATGTAATTTGTTGTCATCACTTGTTTTTTATTTGCCTAATATTAAGGTTTATTAAGTACTGCTTGTTTGATAGTCTCTCTTAAAAGACATCCAATACAATTTTAGTGAACTTTCCTTTAATCTTCATAGTATTCTTGCATTACATCACATTTTACAGTGCTCAGACTTTATATTTCATATTCATATTCAATTGATTATTTGTAAGTCTATTTTACCAAGTCAAAGAAAAGTCATAAATAAATTAAAATTAATTCATATTGAAGTTGGTTTGTGTATTATTTTTTATCCAATAGAAAAACACCCTGCTTAACACTTTTTAAATGCAATTATACATAGTTGAAATTAGATTTGATATGCTGTAAATGGATCAAATTTCTGCTTAAAGCTCAATTTCTAATCACTTAATCTTAATTATTGGAATTTCCAAGTGTTCTTGAATTTTATTTTAAAGATGTTCAATGATTGTAGCTACTAAAATTAAATGACTAAATTTGAATTTGGAGATGAAATTTGGTCACTTCTAATTTACAGAATATACTTTCAACGCATATTATATTCCTATATTGTTTATGGAACTTTAAAAAAATGAAAAATAGGCTAAAGTGACAAGTATGACCAAGCCAACTAATTGCACCTGATGTGGACTATTTAAAGGATCTATTATAATTAAAAGCAAGCGGTTTATAAATTTTAATTTTAATCAAAATTACAAGACTAAAATATATGAATAAAGATATATATTGGAATTAGACTAAGTAAACACGACAAAAGTTATTGCTCATTGTTATTGAATACTTCTCATGTTTTAACAAAAACTTAATTACAAAATTAGTATTAATTCATTGAATATAAATAGTATTAATTATCGTGATGTGTGGCTAGGTCAATGAAAAAGTGACAAAAAGGTTACAGTATGTTCCTATGCAAATTGGTTCTTGTTCTTCTTGGGTTTATCCAATTAAGTCCAAATTTATGTCCATAGAAGATTATTATGCAATACTTTTTCTTTCAAGTTCAAGCTGGATTGGTAAGTATTGTTCAAAAAATTTATATTATTGTTTGGTGCAATGTTATCGGAATTGGACAGTCTATCGAACCGTCTCCGAAAAAGGATGGGTTAAATAAAGTTCAACTGCACTCAAACTCATTTAAATCTGTACCATTAATATAAATATTATAAATAATATTGAATTATTAATTAAGATCTAATTAACGAGTTGAATAAAATTTAAAGAAAAAAATTATTATTTAGATATGAAAACATTACATTCACTTAAATTATAAAATATCAACATATATTAATCTTTAGTTAATTCTAAGATACATATAATATTTACATTAAAAATATATAAATATTCACATTATTAATAACAGAAGAATGAATATGAATAATCATATTATTAACATATTCATTTTAATAATATTATAATGTTATATATCCTTGTTATGCACTTAGAAATAGAAATTTGAGGAAAGTGATCCGGTCGGTCA
This sequence comes from Chimonanthus salicifolius, assembly GCA_013350335.1. NCBI lineage: Eukaryota > Viridiplantae > Streptophyta > Magnoliopsida > Laurales > Calycanthaceae > Chimonanthus > Chimonanthus salicifolius. The sequence continues at coordinate 59,008,073 of CM023537.1, forward strand.
CCGATTTCTTGAGACGTGAAAGAGTCCAAATCGGTGAACCGATTTCTGAAAGTCCACTAAAATCTGTACGGACGGATGGAGGCAAAGTGGGAAGTTCATTAAAACCCATGTTTTATAAAAGAGGATACCCGTGTTAGAATGGACACCCTATATATATATATATATATATATATATATATATATATATATATATATATGATAGAAAACTATCGTGAGAACAATCTTATTTCCAAGTGCAATTCGAGATAACTAGGGAAACATAATGTAATTAGAAATTAACTAAAAAGCTAGGGTGTTTTGACTTGTCATGTAGTATAGTGAGTCATAGTCTAAGACAAAAGATCTATGGATGTGCAGCTTGTCATAGGACTAACATTATGTAAAAAAATGAGACTCATTCTATTAACTTATAAAATAATTTATCAAATTCAAATATAAGAACCAATCCTAAATAATAAAATTACTTGACGAAAAAAATGCAAAGCGGGTTTTCGAGATCACCCTCCATATTATATTTTAAAAACTTGGACACTTTGAATCTTAGAGGTAAGATAGCTGTGGACACTCAACAGAAGTCGTCAAACCCCATTTGTACCCCTCTTGTGTCGTAAGTCCTTTCAAGGACACCCTATATAATCAGTTCAAATGGCTCTTGGTCATGAAAGAAAATGCTCTGATTGCCCCTTTGGCAAATTGCCTCTGTTATGGTACCATAGAATCAAGACATATTGGTACATGTGGTAGTAGGTTAAGCCATATAAGATGTGGTGAGACGATGAGGTTGTGCGTGATTATGTCGGACATTTAGTTTTTCGTTTTAATGAATAAGGTGTTCAGGTCTTTAAAACATTCGATAATCTTCAAGATATGTGCAAGTCTTCTTACTTATATACACTGAGTAATTCTAGAGAAAATGAGTATTTGAGATGGAGTGAGAGTCGAACTCAGAACTTCTACTTCTTAAGACGAATTCCTGACCATCATTTTAAGTTGTTCAGACTGGCCTTGATTAATCGCTAGTTACATGGTAATAATCATGTTTCTTAATCAAATTATTGATTCAGTCCTCATATCTTATTTTAATTATTGTCTCAATGGAATTAGTAAAGACTTGTAGGCACGTAATCGCACCTCTCGTCTTTACCCTTAACCAATCCAATAGTGAGACACGTTGGGAACTCAGGGTATCGAGTGGAAATGTATAACAATGTACTTAATAAAGTGCATGAGATAGGCTTGATCCAGTTAACATTTTAATCTATGTAAAATGATAATCGATTGAATGTAGTTAACCATAGGTTGGAACTCGGGTAGAGTGGGCTGGTTTTTGGGCCTACCTGAGCCTGGGCCAGAATTGTAACTTAATGATCTAAGCCCAAGACTTGAAATCGAGTGAACCTAAACTAGTTAAACTCGAGTCTAGACCTGAATTGCAACTTAACGACCTAAGCTTGAGGCCATGACCGAGTTAATTTAAACTAGTGAAACCCGAGCCTGACCTAAATTTATATACATAGGGCCCGAGCCCGATTCAAATCCCAATTGTATATGTGGGTTTATCTGGGCTAGAGTTTCTTTAGGCCTAGAAGGAAAAATTTTGCATTGTTTTATAAAATAAAATTTATATTACACAATGTGGCTTAAATTCGACCTTTCAGGCTAAACTCAAGCTATTAATTCAAGCCTGATATTTGGGCCTGAAAATGAGTCCAACCCAAGCCTGGGTAAACCAGAACCTCATTTTTTTTTTCAAGGTTTTTCATGTGGGCTCAGGTTAGGCCCAGCCCAAGTTGCACCCCTAGTTAACCATATTACATCTATGAGATACTAAATTTACAGATTTTGTTTATAAGATTGCTCTAATAGATGCCCAGGCTTTTTCGTTGAGTTGGGTGAAATGGTAGAACCTACTCTATGATCAAAAGAATTATATGGTTGAACTATCCACATGGGTGTAGTTTAACTGGTTGTCTCCTGCCTTAGGAAGCGGGAGGTTGCGGGCTCGAGCCCCCATGGCCTTAAGAATAGTGAACGCATCTGTGAGAGTTTTAGTAGGACTGTGTCTGACTTTCTCACACGTTAATCCAAAAAAAAGTAGATATCGAACTGATGTGGGCATCAAATCGGAAGGAAATGAGTGAGAAGAAAGGTTCATCTTTTATTGTGAAAGTGGATGAGTAAACTAGCCAATTTTAACTTCAAATTGGCAAGTTTGATACATATGGACCCCATCCATAGACCCTGGGTCCACTTGAGAGCAGTATGGGCCCACATGAAGCTTGCAAGTCCAAAACCCTAGTAACAAAGTGAACAAAGGAAATTCACTTGGTAGTGGCACAAATGAGAGAGATTCTCTCCCTACGCGTGTGTAACTCTCCATGGAACGATCAATATTCCTAGGACACTGACAAGAGGTGCATGAGGGTGGAAGCTTTCCATTGATTGTGACATATCATCAATCATAGATGGCAAGTTGTGATTGGTTGTTAGTCGATAAATGACATAAAATGAATAGTAACTTTGCAGGCATGATTGAAGCATATTGACGAAATTAGGTTTGTTATAAAATCTATTCAACAATATTTTCAACAAGTCTAATTTTGCACAAATTTGATTTATTTATATTGAATTATAATTGTTTTTCTGATTACGTATCGGTGAGTGATGGAAATTCTCTAATTTCAACTCAAACTCCTTCGTTGGTGGCTTATGACATATACACTCAATCTACAATATCTAATGAAGTGTTTTGAGTTTTGACTTATGGATTGTTGGTGTTTTAGTGGGTCTAGAGTCCTATGTGAGACGTCTGAACACCTTTGATTATTAAAAAAAAAAAAACATTTGAATTTGACTATATGAAAGCTTGTACGGCTTTTTAACTTATTTAGCCAAGTTCACACTTATATAAATATACAATAGTTATATATACTATTATCATTATATTATTAGTTTATTACATTAGGTCCCATTTATATAATATATTCCCTAAGTTAAAATCAATTTTAAATTTTAATGAGATAAATATATTTGATTATTTATTAATATTATATTATTCATTAGGCCCTAATTGCGTTCGTTGACAAACAGGCCCCAAGCCTCCAATGGAATGGGCAGATTTAGGCTTAAAAAGCCCAACGAGCTAGAAACGAGATTGGGCTTGAGCAAATGGAAGATGGCTCAATCTTCTTTGGGGGCCCAAACCCATAAATGACCCTATTGGCCTTCTTCGCGTTCCTCTTCCGTCTCCTTTACAAACGAGATAATATTAAAAAATATACAAATTTCATAGAAAAGGATAAATATACAAAAATAATAAATTTATAAATTAATTTAGTGAATTTAATTGTGAGATAATTATTGAAAAAGCACAACCTCTTTACTCCTTTGCAATACCATTCAATTATACAACTTCTACATGCATAAAAATTAGGTTGTCGCATCAAATTCTGTCTAGACTAGATATTTTGTTTTCAAGTAGGACTCGTCTTCAATTTTGATAATTAATTTATTTTTTATTAATTATAATTTTTAAAACATAACGTCAATTTAATAAATTATGTATTTTATATTGATCCTTTTTCAAAAATAATAAAAAAATTGAGCACTATGTTCATCATTTTCTCAAGATGAGGAAAGGTAGAGAATACCTTTTGCCGTTTTGCGACAAAGCTATCAAAATCAGGAAAATTTTAGAAAGCAATTATCAGCAAACATAAAATAAAAATTCCAATATAAAAATAGTAGAAGTTATTCGAGTAATTTCATTGTCAACTAATGTGTAGAAAAGTCATTTATTTTGTGAACATTTTAGGATAATTTGAATTTTGTTTATGAATTATCGAGGATTCTGTAGCAAATCAATATCTTCACATCGGGCTGATACTCGAATGGGTTGGACCATATAAAAAATGTTGAGCCTGGCTCAATCCGACTTAGATTTCGAAACCTGAATTGCACAATCTAATCTGTCTAGACCTAGAGTCTGAGAATTCAACCCGATTTATTTTAATTTAAATTAAAAAAAACCATCATGAAATAAAATTTGAAAAAAATAAAACTAACAAAACACATAGATCTTTTTCGGTCTCTTTTGCTCAGACGAGGTAGCACTTTAATAATGGTCGAGTAAATATTTCAGCTGAAAATTTTCCAAAAATTTAGCCTAAAATTTCAATATATTTTAGTTTTGAAATTTCAGTCTAATTTTTTTTACCCCACTTAGAAACAAATACAGTGCTGGCCCTAAGATGCTCTGAAATCTCAAAGGCCCTAAGTACAGGTCAGGCCCTGAGATTTTAGAGGTTCTAAGATTGTGAGTAAAATCATTGATCGTATTGATGGAGATCTTAGACAGCAATCTACTCCACCTGTAATCAGAATCGGCTCTGAACAAACATCTCAGTAGGTCTTAAAAGGCTAAGATTAAAAACATGTATTGTGAAAGTAAACTACAGTATATAAATATACGTATCGATGAATGAAAAAAATTCTAATCCTATTTTCACATATGCACATAAATTTAAAATCTTATACACACTCAGACAAGGCTCATGATAATGATATCAGCATATGGACAAGACACAAATGGACAAAGGAATCCAAAAAATTGATTGGTACGATATTCATGTACTTGTGGTAAGCATGGAGTTCCATATCTTGTAGCTATTTACAAAACTTGCCATGCTGATGTGGATTTTGTTGTCCTGTCCTGCATGATCTAAAATGACTATGAATTATCCAACAGTCAAGATTTTCATGGTCGGGCTGTAGACAGAAAAAAAGTATTACAAGGATGAAGCATCAATGTGATAGAGACGGGTAGTGGACCAGCAAAATCATTTAATCCAATGCCTGAAACCCTCCTCAGTCCTCACAAAAAGAATAAAGACAATCCCATCTCCGCCTCTTAAAAAAAAAATATCAGCCTCACTGCTCTCCTGTCACCCTTTCCGTTTTCCGTCTTTTGTTCGATACCCTAATTTTATTTATATAAAGAAAGGAAATTAAATAAATGGAGGATAAATATAACTAATAAGATGAGAGTAAAACAAATTATTGACACAATAGTAGAGTTTTTTTTTTGTGATAAAAGACTCCAACATCGCTTAAAAGGAATATTTTATAAAACTTAAACCTTTATAGAGTGTTGGGTAATGATGAGAAAGACAAATAGCTAAAATTAAGGTGAATAGAGTATAGCATGTCTTTCAAGATGATGGAAATGGACACGAGTTAAAAGAGATTAAATTGAAAATTTGAAAAGAGAGACTTTTTAGATAAATGGATTAAAATTTCACAAGTAACAACTTTTGATGATCGTGACATAATCGATAAAAATTACTTTGATTGAATTGATCAAACTATATTTTTACGATCAACTCCAAATTAATTAAAAAGTGACAATCACCATCACTAAAACTATTGTCCTCTGTATCAAAATTTTGCTTTGCAAATTCTATATTTTCACTCCACTCAATCAGAAAATGACTTTTTTTTTTAGCAGCAGTATGCAGTCGACCATATTCTTTTGCAAATGCACTTCTTTAGCACATTTCACAGTTGTTTAAGTAGGAAAAGTGGCTGCACCTGACACCTTTTCTTAACAAAATACTAGAAAGGTATTTCACCCATGAAAGTAGTAGAAACCACGTATTTTGCCCATTAAATTTAAATAGAATTTAATTTTTTTTTTTTTGTAATTTAACTTGTAAAATTGAAATTTAAAGATATTAAAGTAGGCGTCAAATAAGGTGCAAAAGTTAAAGAATTAAAATGTAATTTAAATCATGAAATTTTAAGGATCATAAAAGTATGATTTTGATGATCTGCACTCAAGGTATTTTTTTATTCTTAATTTTATGCTTAAACCTTCTAAACCTAATAATTATATTAGGCCACATCATATAGATTGCTTAAATTTAAGAAATAAAAATAATTAAAAATTTGAAGATTGAAAAATGTCTTATTTGTCAATCAAGGTGACTTTTTCCTCGATCCTTAGAATGTTTTAGTAGACCCTCGTATTAGACCAAAGTTAGCTCCATATAAGAATTTAAATTTTAAAAATTATAGAAATAATTTGGAACTTTAAAAATTTGAAAAACTTAAAAGTAAATGAAGGTTACTTTTAATATGATATTCATATTAAAATTTTCTAAAAAACCGAAAAAAGTGGACTATAAATAAAGTTCAAAAGTTTGAATATTTAAAAATGATTTTAAGCCCTAAAAATAAGAATGCATATTTTTAATTAATTTAGATTCTAGGGCATTTTTTATTTTCATAATGCTACTAGAATTTTAAAAATCAAAATGGAGAGCATTGGTGCCTGCTCCATACCATGCCAACCTGAAAATGCCAAAGTAAAAGAGTTATGGGCCATTTGAGTTTATGATATTGAATATTGAGTTGTAAGATACTATAAAATCAAAATATATGATTAAAGGCTATTTTAGTTATTAAATTTAGATTTATTTAAATTAACAATAAGATGATTATTAACTTTAGTATACTGATGAACACTGTAAAATGACCATTTTACTCTTAATTATTGGACCAGTTAACCCTTGTTTTTGTATATATTAGATGTACTTAATGTTATTTTCAGTTTTGTACAAAAAATGGAGAAATCAGGAAATCAGCCTAAAATCGAGAATAATTGCAAGTTTTGAGCTTCAATTGAAATAACTGGATTTCTGATGATTATTTCACCATTTAGAGGTTCAATTGTAAATTGGCAGATCTGAATCTAGTTATGAGAATCTGGATTGGTCCAATAATTTTTAGAATAATGGTGGATTAAATATTGAATTCCAGAAGAGAGCCTGTTGAAGTTTGAAGAATGAAGCCCGAAGACTGCAAGTCCATGAGCTAGAATGCCAATCCATTGGGCCAGGCTAGGTGATCCATTTGTACTCTGCAAAGTGAGCTAGGCCAGTGTTCAAGTTGAAGTCACGCCCAGCAGACCAGGCCTCAACAAAACCCAAGTCCTTAAGCTTAAGTTCAAGATCTAATGGAGGCCCATGTACTCATTTATAGGTCCAAAACCCAAGTCCATAGCTCATTCACATGCCCAAGCCTTATCCATTTCCTTGTCAATCCACACCACCCAATCTCCTCTCCATACAATCTTAACCACTCATTTCATCCATCAATCTAGATCATCCATCTCATCTCATTAATCATAGGAAACCCTAGATCCACCTACCATATCCAATCCATACATGCATTATCTTAGATCTTGTCCATCAAATCCACCTATCATATAGGTTGACCTTAGAATCTCATTCATTCATAACTCATCAATTTCATAATTAATTTTAGTTACCCATTTGTCAACCATTTCATCACAACCATCTATCTCATACATGCATATTAGGTAAAACCCTAGAGCCTCAATGCTAATCTATCTCATAAATTACTTTGCATTTAATCTAAGCCATTCATCATATCATCTATCCATCTCAACCTTTAAATCATAACCCTCCATTAGGTACCTCATCATTCCTATATTTTATTTCATCCAAATAACCTTAGAGCCATTAGATCTTAACCCAAAGTAATCATAGCCATCCATTCATTTAAAACCCTAGGATTAAGAATAAAGCCAAAATCCTATATAGGTTCATGCCACATTACACCTCATCACCCTATCCGAATCAATCCAAATTCGTAGAAGCAAGAAATGGAGAAAAAAAATGGGATTTGGAAATCAAATTTTGACACATCTTTGGTATTTTGACCATAACTTTCCACTCCGATATCCGATTGTGTTCATTCTTGTTGCATTTGAAATAAGACTTCAAGGGCTACAACTTTATAGGTTACAAAATTTCAATATTCAGACGTTTACTAGGTCATAATGGAGCTGAATTATGATACATATGTAGAAAAACGGGATTTGCACTCAATCCCAATTTTTTCTCCAAATCCAATTTTTTTCTCATTATCTGCTTAGTATCTAAGCCAAGACACGCCAAAATTCGTGTATGCCTTTTAAACCTAGCCTTTTCAACTTAAAATCTCATCCATCCACTTCTAAAGGAGATCAAATCCAGGCCATCAATTCACAACTTAACCCAGTTACAAAAGGAGATCCAATCCAAGCCACCAATCAAAGTAGCAGAGCAGCAGCAGCTGTAATTCAAAAGGAGGTAGGATGAGGAGAGTGTAGAATTAGAGAATAAAGAAAAAGAGATCAGAGAAGGACCTAAAAAGGAAATACATTAGGTGTCTAATCAATTACAATCAGTTATAAATCTACTGTATTGACTTTCAATATAAATTGAATCTGGAGATATAAATAGGTCCCACACCACCAGCCGTATGAGTCCCACAGCATAGAGGAAGAGTAGTTCAATTCATTTCTGCAATCTACAACAAGTAAAGCAGAGAGGTGAAGAATGGGCAATTCATGCATGTCTTAAAATGCGAGCCCTAAGCACAGTGCAGACTCTGAGATTTCAGAGGTCCTAAGATTATGAGTTAAGTCATTAGTTATATTTTTGGAGGTCTTAGGTGCCGGCCTACTCTACTTATAGCCAGGGTCGACTCTGAAAAAAATGTCTCAGTATGTCTTAAAAGGACTAAGATTAAAAACATGTATTGTGAAAGTAAACTATAGTATATAAATATACGTATTGATGAATGAAAAAAATTCTAATCCTATTTTCACATATCCACATAAATTTAAAATCTTTACCCACACTAGATAAGACTCATGATAATGATATCAGCATATGGACAAAACAAAAATGGACAAAAGAATCCAAAAAAATTGACTGGTACGATATTCATGTACTTGTGTGGTAAGCATGGAGTTCCATAGCTTGTAGCTATTTACAAAACTGGCCATGCTGATGTGGATTTTGTTGTCCTGTCCTGCATGCATATTGAGGAGAGCTAAAATCTAAAATGACTATGAATCATCCAACAGTCAAGATTTTCATGGTCAGGCTGTAGACAGAAAAAAAGTATTACAAGGATGAAGCATCAATGTGATAGAGACGGGTAGTGGACCAGCAAAATCATTTAATCCAATGACTGAAACCCTCCTCAGTCCTCACAAAAAGAATAAAGACAATCCCATCTACACCTCTAAAAAAAAAAATATCTGCCTCACTGCTCTCCTGTCACCCTTTCCGTTTTCCATCTTTTGCTTTGTTCGATACCCTAATTTTATTTATATAAAGAAAGGAAATTAAATAAATGGAGGATAAATATAATTAATAAGATGAGAGTAGACAAATTATTGACACATTAGCGGAGTTTTTTTTGTGATAAAAGACTCCAACATCGCTTAAAAGGAAGATTTTATAAAACTTAAACATTTATAGAGTATTGGATAATGATTAGAAAGACAAATAACCAAAGTTAGGGACAACGAAGAATGCATGCTATACCAGTTGATTGGATTATAGTTAGAAATTACCACATCATGGACAATTTAAAAATATCCTAAATAAATGATAGAACGAGAGACTCATTTGTCAAGAGGTTACAAATTGTAGGAACAAAGAGGAGAGGAAGATCTAGGGCTGCAACTCAGACCAAGTCGGGTCAGGTTTCAAGATACCAGACTTGATCCGTTGACTCGAAATTTTCAACCCGACCGGCATGATTTCTTGGGTCAGGTCAAAACCCGATCCGAGTTGAAGCCCTAGGTAGATCATTGAAAACATGAAGGAGAATAGAGTATAGCATGTCTTTCAAGAACATGGAAATGGAGACGAGTTAAAAGAGATTAAATTGAAAACTTGAAAAGAGAGACATTTTCAATAAATAGATTCAAATTTCACAAGTGACAACTTTTGATGATCATGACATAATCGATAAAATTACTTTGATTGAATTGATCAAACTATATTTTTACGATCAACTCCAAATTGATTAGAAGACCTTACCATGACAATCATCATCACTAAATATATATATATTTGTATGTTAGTATCGATACAGTAGTACTAGTTGTAGACTTGTAGTCAAAATATTGTCTATCTTTAGAGTATTTGTCTCCCTAGGGAAAGAGATCCTTTGATTGTTGGTCGTGTGATTGGGATGTTTTGGACCCCTTCACTAGATCTATACCACTTAGAGTGATCTACAACAACAGGGAAGTCACCAATGGTTGTGAGTTTAGACCCTCACAACTGGTCAGCCATCCTAGGGTTGAGATTGGAGGCAATGACCACAGAACTTTTTACACACTGGTAAGTTTCACCCGGTCCCAAATCTTCCAATCCTTTTTTTTCGTTTGTTTGAGAGATAGCGATAAAGATTTTAATAAGAAGAGAAGAATAATATATGCAACTTGGATCGAAAAATAAAAAGATTTAACCCAATATAGGAGTTTATGCAAGATCAACACATTGGTGGCTACTGGATCACATCAAACAGTGATCCATTTCTCATTTTTCTCATTTCTCAACCATGTAGTGTTTCAATTTTCTCAAGCTTTTGTATCATGTGATATATCCTGCAGGTTATGGTAGACCCTGATGCTCCAAACCCAAGTGATCCAACATTAAGGGAATATCTGCATTGGTACATTCAACTCAAACCCGATTATTTGTGTAGTTTTAGACTTTCAATCATGCTTATGCTGATCATTGTTTAAAATCTTCATAATGTGTATGGTCTATTTTCCCTTTATAATCATGTTCATAAATTTCTGGCTTGTTCTGATGGGATTTTGTGAATGCTTTAGGTTGGTGACGGATATACCAGATACAACAGGGGCAAGTTTCGGTTAGTTGCAAGAAGGAAACGAGTCCAATGCAATGTGTGATGAGATGTCAGCATGTTGAAAGTACTAAGATTGAAACTAGAGAGGCTGGGCCTTTGTTTGGGCTCAGCTGATTGTGGGCCTACTGTTGGTCCGATTGTTAAATGACTGGGGATTAGGTCAATACACAATTAATGGTCCAAGTGTTTGTCAACTCCAAAGGATTTCAGAGTCTTTTGAAGACATGGAGGAGTAAAATCTAGGCCACAAAAAATAGCCATGTTAATTAATTAAAGATCAGCTCAGGCACTTGCAATAGTAAAGATTGTCTTTCAGGCTGCAACCAGTAGGTTCAATTGCTGCATTTGGCTCATCAATGGCTTTGGAATTGTCCCACTGAGCTGATTTGGTGGTTCAGTGCAATAATAATTCAAAGTAAAAACTGATCAACCCCAGTTGGAGCAAGTTAAAAACTGATCAATCTCAACTAGCGATGTTATAACTGAAAACCCGTGAGTGGATTGGTTTGATGGTCAAGAACCTGCTTCAGATGCGTCAGATCTTGGATTCAAGTCACTCTAAAAAAAAAGACATGTTATTACCAGTGTTATCAGAACCGGACCGAACCGCGGTCCAACCTGCGGTTCAGCCGTGACCGCCGGATCCGCGGTTCGGTTCATACCAAAAACCGCCCGACGGTCAAAACCGCATAAAAATGGTCAAAACCGCGGTTTTATGAGGTTTTGACACTAAAACCGTGAACCGCGAACAGGGAACCGTGGTTCACATATTTGAATTTTTTTTTATTTTTAAATTTTTTTTTAATTTTCTCCTTAAAAAATGTGTATATTTGAAATATAAAAGTTTATTACTATTTCTATCCCATATATTTCACCGTTTTGGTATATTACTCGGAGTTTGACAGTCTTTTACCGGCTTTGACCGCGGTCGAACCCGGTTGAACTCTGACCTCCTCAAAAACTGTTCGGTACACGGTCCGATTCTGATAACATTGGTTATTACTGAATATATATATCCTTCATCTGCATTGCATGGGATCAAACAAAGGATCTGATGGACATTTCCCAAATGGTTCTAGGGCAAGAGATCGTGTGCTACAAGAGTCAGCATTGATCGGTTTGTACTCGTGTTGTTCAGGCAGCTTGGGTGGCAGACAGTCTACGCTCCGGGTTGGCGTCAAAACTTCAACACCAAGGACTTTGCTGAACTTTACAACATGGGCTCCCCAGTTGCTGCCCTCTACTTTAACTGTCAGAGGGAATCCGGCTCCGGTGGCCGACGACGATAGGTTGACCTCCATTGCCACCCTTTATCAATCCTTCCATCAAGAGACTTGAGCATTATCCATCCTCCGTGTCTCTCACTTGATTTACATATCCTCTCCACTGGAGTTCGAGGGTGAAGAACATACTGTATTATTAGAATTCTTCTCTTGAGTTTGGCATTTGAATATTTAATACTACCTACTTATTACATAGAATAAAATGGAGAGGAATTTGCGATATGTACCTTGAGTTTTGCTTCTTCTCTTTGTATTTGCATGCATCTTTGAAAAAAAATTTACATGTGAAAAACTGCGGAAAATCAGCGTGAAGTCCACACGGATATACCCACTATTCTTAGAGCACACTAGATGAAACTATGAAAGTTCGAACTTGACACATCCCGCTTTCGTGAAACTAGAGTAAGAAACTATACCATTTGACATTATTATCAATATATGTTATATCTAGAGCTTTTTAAGTTAATTGACCATTCAATAGCATGAAATTTAAAACCACAACTTATATTTGCAACTATTAATTCTTTTATATTATGTCCCTCGCTCACATTAAAAGTTTCCTTCACACTATTAAATTCCGTCTCATGTACTATTACAGTTTTTTTAAATGTACTAGGAGAATTTATTATTAAACTTATACTCAAATTTTGATTTTGACAATTTAAAGCTCTAAAATTTGTATATTTAAATTCTCTCAAATGTTTTTAATATATAATTTGAAATTAAATAATTTCTTTTATACTGAAGGTGGGTTGACTCAACATAATTTTAGGAAAAAGAAATGTTTGCCTTTTATATTTCACATTTTTCCTGCCATCTTAAACAATGGATTTTCAGTGCCGTCTTTGTTTTGAAATTGTTCATAAATTTTTCTTTTTTAAAAAAAAAGAGGAGGCACCGGGGATCCAAATACAAATTGAGCACTCAGAAAAACAAAAAAATAAGCCAGCAACCCAAGTTGACCCGAAAAGATCATGAAACTGAAACAACCAAATATATGAGTTTATGCAGATCAACACATTTTTTCCACACACACAAAATGTCAGTTATAAAAATATTTCTGAATTTCTTGAGAGACGAAGCCCAAGAGGTGCACTTGGCAAGAACAATTGTCTATGCCACTTTAGAACAAGTTCAATCAAACATTTTGATAATATAATCAGAGTTACTTAACATAAAAAAAAAATCTAATAAAAGTTAATCAAATGATAACCGGTGAGGGTTGACTTGGTGGTCAAGATCTCACCTAAGATGCAAGAGGTCTTGAGTTCAAATTACTCTCAACCAGGGATTTAAAAAATGCTTAAACCGATATATCAGCCGATATGCATATCAGCCGATAATTTTCTCTCTCCTCCGATATCGGAACCGTGAAAAACCGCAAAAAACCGTGAGAACCCGTGAAAGCTGTAAACCCTGAACCGTTAAAAACCGTGAAGAACCGCGAAAAATGGTTAAAAACCGCAAAAAACCATGTAAAAACCGTGAAAAACCGTATCGGTGTTAAAAAAAAAAATTTAAATACCGATATTTATGAATATCGGCCGATATTGTGACCGATATTTCGGACCGAATATCGGCCGATATTTCGGACCGAATATCGGCCATATCGGCCGATAATATTTATGTACGGCCGATACGATATGTATCGGCCGATATTTCAACCTTTGCTCTCAACATAAAAGGACCATTTCCCACAGTGTTACTCGGTTATGTATGACTAGGGAGGTTTGCAATGCTCTAGTTATATTATTGATAATATTTAATTTCGAGTTTGGCGAATAAAATGGACGACCAAAATCAATTATAACTAGAGATCCAATCATTCCTTTAGACCTTTGCTGCCTGCCCACGAAGCACAAGAGTAACTACGATCGAGCAGTCCCAGCCATTGGATCATTGTCATGAAAAATAGATTGCCCAAATCGATTACAATAGCAAATGTTGATAGAAAATTCGGGCCATATTCGGCCCCAGCTAGGATCATATCCGATGCTCAAGAAAGTTCTGGTGAGATGATAGTAACTATACAATCAATTGACATAATACAGATCACCTGCATTAGAATTAAAAAAAAAAAAATTTGATCATAAAGTAATGACTTTAATGATAACTACGTCATCATTTGTATTTTACTTTTTATATTATTTTGATAAAATAATATGAAAGGAAAAATGTAAACAAATACAACGTATAAAAATATAAAATACAAATCAAAATATGAAGAAAAGCAAAAAATGCAGCACAATATATAGACGAAAATGCAAAATGTAAATCAATATTTAAAAAAAATATATAAAATTTAAAATAATGTAGAGGATAAAATACAAATGATAATGTGACATGTTTTGGTTAGACTGGACATTTCTCTGCACCATGCACTTACATGCATGAAAACTATACTTTCTTATTTACACTTATTCCTACAATGCTTATCAAAAAAATTAAAAAAATAATACCCCTATTAGCAAATAATAATAATAATAATAGTCATGGGTTGAGTCATCAATCATGGGTCATGTTGAGTCATTGTTAGTCCATAGATTGAATAATAAACTTTGAAATCTATAAGTTATGGAAATTGTTTTCCGACACTAGAATCATTTATTTTTTAAGCTTTATAAAAAATTGATCAAGTTACAAAACTCATCTTTCATAGAAAAGGTTAGGTTTGTACTTTGTACAATACAGTGAAAAATAATTATAATGTGAAAAGTATTTCCATTTCTAAAAAAAATATTGTACACTAACATGGTTTTGGAACTTAAAAAGGACTTTTTTTTCTCTAAATACATGGGATTTAAAAGATGAAATAAGTGAAAATTAGAAAATACAAAGGCATACACCACAAAAAGAACCAATCTTACATGGAAAAATTTTCTAAGTGAAGAACAAAGCATTACCATCCTCTGTGTGTCTCTCACTTGCCTTCCATACCTTCTGCATTGGAGTTGGAAGGTGAAGAAGATACCTTATTATTAGAATTTGAGAGAAGCTTCTTCTCTTGAGTTTGGCATTTGAATTTGTAATTGGACCTCCTTATTACATTAGAATAAAATGGTGGGGAATTTGCCAACTTATGTATTACTTTATTTGGTATCTTCACTTTCACTTTTTCTTTTTTCTTTTTTCTCTTTATTCCTTGTCATCCTGTTTTCCATGCATGCATGTTCATATATCGTCCACATCCTTGTTAGCAAGATCTTTTCTTTTGCAAGATCATCTTTCCACGTGGACGAGGTGAAAAGCCTCGTTTAAAAGAGGATTGTTGGACAGCGAACAACAGGATTTACGTGGTTCGACAAGATTGTCTACGTCTACGGAGTGAGGTACTTAGCCACTCTCTCTGTTTCTCTCAGATTTCCCTTTGTTCTTCTCTCACTCTCAGCCTCTCTACAGTACACAGGCTTCTTACTGTTTTAATACATAGAGAAAGAGGTACATATTATATTAGAGCCTAAGTTACGGGCCTGAGCCCAAAAGATAGTCTAGGCCCAAGTGGGGCTGGACCTCACAACAATAAATCCCCAAAAGAAACAGGTTTCAAGATAAATAACTCTCTCTTCATAACCAGCATCCATTGGGAGGTGGAACTCATGGCCCTCAACTGATATGGTACTTAATTGTGACTGATATGACCCATATAAGCCTTTTGAGAGTAAATCTCATAGAGATGTTTTTCAGATTCCATAATTTCATTAGATCATATTGATCTATTCCTCAGGTTTTCTGTGACTATTGTGGGCTCAAGATAACTGAGTTGGACCTCTCTTGGTTGAAACAAGCCGAAGTTAATCTATATTGACTTCTGCCAGTTTATAACCCGGGCCTATAGAATTCATGGGCAAACAAGTATTAGGATCTAAGTATCCAATTCAATAGATTGGTTTGTTGGGTGGAGTGATTCAAATCATTTATAAATCTCTATATTTCCCTCTTCGCTTACAATGTGAGACTTGTTCTCAGCCAGCCCCAATAATCCCCCTTTAACGATGATCTCCTGAGTCTACATGAGGTAGCGTTGTTGGATATTAGACCCAGCCCATTCACACCCATTCAATCACAGATTCAAGCACACACCAAGGAACAAAACGCAGGATATACGTGGTTCGGTCCAACCTTGGCCTACGTCCACAGAAGAGTGTAGATCTTATCTATAGAGAAGAAATACAAGATTCAGATTTATAGCAATGTCATTCAGGATAGCCTGACCCAAATCTCTCAGTATCTTCCCTCACCCCTCTCTATTTTCCTCACTACACTCTCACTCCTCACAACTCTCCCTTAGAGCTGGGATGGCCTCCTCAAGCTCCACCAAAGAACTCTACAGAAAGATAACTTAAATAGTGTAGCTTACAACAGATAGGGCCTGGGCCTGAGTCTGGACTCATCAGACAACTCAGGTCCAATAAGGCTTTAAGCCATAAATCCAACAAGTGTGAGACCTAGCTCTAATACCACTTGTTAGTACCTTGGTATGCAACTTAAAATAGTAGCCTGTTAGGTGGAGTGACCCAAGTCCTTTATAAATCTTTATATCTCCCTCTACACTTCCAACAACAATCGTATCATGTTCCTAACAATCATTCAGGATATTATAATGCCTTTTTTTTTTTCAGTAATTATTCCATTTTCCATAAAAACTCTAAGCTAATGGCATCTGATTTCCAACTAGAGCTGCAATTCTTTTCCAATCCATAAAAACCAAAGAAAATGCACATTCCAACTCACACCTAGCATGAGGATAGCTGTAAGACTTAACAATACTCATCAGGTGGCAACGGCAAAATGCTGGATCAAAGTACTTTATGAAGGCTTTGTCAAATTTGTCAATCTTCTTCTTGAAATCCAGAGTTGAAGGATGATTATTCGTCTGGTTCTCTGATGATATCACGTCTCAGAAACATGTAAACTGAACATGAAAGAACAGAACATGCACAGTACAATTAATAAATGTTTGCAAAAGTAAAATGCAAATTTCATTCCTAACATTTGAGGTTTTGGGTATTACAAGGGACGAATAAGATACACACAACAAAGAATCCATGGCAACATTTCCTTTAAGGCAAACTATAATGCACACTGCCCATAATTCGAAAACTCAAAACTCAGAACTTTTAGTATGAAAGAGGACTTCATGATCTTTCCAACGCATCGAATTTCACCTCAATCCAAGTCCAGATGAGTGAAATATCAAAATTAGAAGATCACATGGTGATTAGTGATAATATTTTGAGTCAAACAAGTCAACGAGTTTTACCAAGTTTTTTCTCACTTATCGAAGTTTCTCACTTGACGAAGATAGATATATTTTCACTGTTATGAATAGAAGCATACATATAATAGACGAAAGAACAAAACATAGATCAATCACACACAAAGACATGGGGATTTACGTAGTTCCATTTCGGTATGTCCATGGGTTCAAACCAAATTCGTTATGCTCAAAAGAAAAAATAATGAAGAAGATACAGCCGACCTTTGTTACAATTTTCGCTCACTAATCTCTCATACGAAAGAGACATTATATATTGCCCTAATTAGAGCTACAAAATATAATTGTGCAAAAATTACAAAATTGCCCTCCATTATAATAGACCCTCAAACGGGCTAGTGAAAATGGGCTCATCAGTAAATATCTGACAATCAGACTCTACAAATCTAACATTCACTACGACCGATACTACTGTAATAATACTAACATATAAATATACATTACTACTGCTACTATTACTAAATGCCAATGTATGTTAGCCGTCAATTGGACTTCAAATTCTTTAATTAAGTCAAGTAGATGGTACTGTTTGTCTACCCTCAATTCCAACTTCTCATTGAAAACCCATTTGAATTCACTTGTTGTAGACTGCGGAAATGAATTGAACTACACCTCCTCTCCTCATCCTGCCTCCTTTTAGATTACAGCTGCTGCTGCTACTATTCACACATGCCATTTGGTAATAGCAGCAGCTTCCGAAGAGTCAATCATCTTCTTCTACATTGTCCGTTCTCTTCAAAGGTTTGGTGTTTTGTGCTTGATCAGTTTGGTGTTTCTTGAATTATGCCATCTTCGATTGCTGAGTTGTCCTTTTCTTGGGACATCACTTCTGTGTCATCGAAATGCACCTCATTATGGCAGTTATCCTTCTTTGCTATTATTTAGAGCCTATGGTGGAAAAGGAATAATCGTCTCTTCTAAGATAAGAGTAAGTCTCCTTCAGCGGTTGGTCATCGTGCGCTAGCCAAGTACGCTTCTTGGGTGGTCTCTTTACAGGTGTTTCGGAACATTTCTATGTCAGGCATTCTGCGTGTTTGGAAAGATTGCATCGATCTTGCTTAAAGAAACACTTTATGATTTCCTTTCTATTGTTAATGTTGCTTTTTTATATGCTCTCTATTTTTTTATTTACACTCCTGATGCCTTTTTTATATTATCATATCAACCATTTCAAAAAAAAAAAAAAATAGCAGCAGCTTCACTCTGTTTTCATCTTTTCAATTTATTCTCTTTTAAGTTTTAACTCTTCCCCGTTTCCATGTTCTTGAAAGATAAGTCGAAAACAGAAGATGGAGACGGAAAGGGTGACAGGAAAGCACTGAGGCTGAGATTTTTTTTAAGAGGTGTAGGAGGGATTGTCTTTATTCTTTTTGTGAGGAGGGTTTCGGGCATTGGATTAAATGATTTGCTGGTCCACCACCTGTCTCTACCACTTTGATGCTTCATTCTTCTAATACTTTTCTGTCTACATCCTGCACAGGAGAAGATTGATTGGTGTGGTTGACTCACACTGGATCATTCATCAAGTCATTGAGGACCCTCATTCATGAATATGACTAGGGCTAAAATCGGGCCAGGGTCGGATCAGGTTTTTTAAAATCCAATCTGGCCCAAGTTACTAATATATGAAATCCGAACTTTTGACCTAAAAGTCTTGACCCGACCTGATCCCAATTATAACCCAACTCAACCCGAAACTCGATCCGACCCGCATTTTGAACCTACTTTATCCTACTTTTTTATCGGGTCAGGTCAGTTAATTTAAAAATCTCTCAACCCAACCCGACCCGAGTTCAATGCGGGTTTCTGACTTCTCAATCCGACCCGCTACTCGACTTTCATAACCCGACCCGCATGATTTTCGGGTCGGATCATGTGGGTTCGGGCCAAAACCCGACCCGAGTTTCACCCCTAAATATGACCATGAAAATCTTGACCGTTGGATGATTCATAGACTTTTTACGATTGTAGTTTTCCTCATATATGCATGCAATGGATTTCGACTACGTATCTTCTCCCAACATTACAACAAAATGCACATCAGCATGGCAAGTTTTGTAAATAGCTACAAGCAAAATCCATATTCATCAGACCATCCTCGAACCCAACCGAGCATGTGTGGACGTATGGCGGAGATAGTTTACTTGTGTCATCCTGATTTTGAAGAGAGAAGGGAGAGTTGACATTGAGACACTGTAAACAAGAGTCCTACGTAGGAAAGAGAGTTAAGAAGGAGGATTGGAAAACCTCTATAACTTATTACTCTATAAAATTATAACCGGTCTAAAATAATATCGATAGTCAGTTCCAACCTTGGGCCCATACAAAATCTAATAAATCTCTCTAAATCAGTCATCAATACATTCAAAATAAAAAATGTATTGTCTCAACCATTTTGTAAAGTAATATACCGTACATTCAGAATACAAAATCACTGTAAAAGTGACTAAGGACCTCACAAACTGCAAAAATCTGGCGATTTTTTTTTTTTTTACTATCGATCTGTTGCTGCTCTGTAAACCCTTTTCTACGTTGTCTCTCTCGAGAAACACTTTGAAAAAATGACCCTAGGATGATTTGTTTCCAAATCTGGCCGAAGTGGTAGGGTTTCTCGCTGGTCTTGAGGGTTGCAGATGGAGAGGATCCAATGGCGGCGACGGGCAGTAGTCTGGCTTTTAGACAGCAATGACGGATGGGGTAGAAAGAGAAGGAAGATCAAACAATTTCAGTCGAAAGGATTTTTAACGATGGTTGAGAGTTTAAGGAGCTTTTCTGAAAATGTATATTGAACGTCAATTTATTAGACCATCTAATTAAATGACTTTTCTAATGTAATATATGTATCATAGTCCCAGCCATATTACAATATAGAGATTTTACTGTAGTAGGAAAATGGTCCAGCATACTTCCACGAACCTTCTCTGTGGATCGCAACTGAGCTCGAGATCATCGGGTTCCGTGGATTTTATGCATGCTGACAATTGAAGTCTCCTCAGACGGTTTTTTTACCATTTCTAGATTTGTGTGTGTCATCCTTATGCAGGAGTCATTCTAATAATCTCTGTATCGTTCTAATTTTATCGGATGTCACAAGTCTCCTCTTACCGTTGTTGATGAAAAATTGTTCATTTGCCATCCAAAATGAGTTAGGTAAGCAAAATTTTACTAGTGAGACTCTAACTTGATTTCTCATTCAATGGATAGTACGATATAATATATATATATATATATATATATATATATATATATATATATATATATATATATATATATATATATAATTGAATGTAGAGATAGGTAATTATTAGGACTGAAATCGGACTGGGTCAGGTCGGGTTTTTTAAAACCAACTCGGCCTGAGTTACTAATATATGGAACTCGACCCGAACATTTGACCTGGATGTCTTGACCCAACCCGACCCGAATTATAACCTGACTCCACCCAAAACCCGACCCAACCCATATTTTGAACCTACTTTAGCCTACTTTTACAAGGTCGGGTTTGATCGAGTAGGGTCGGGTTAACTTAAAAATCTCTCAATCCAATCCGACCAGAATTCAATATGGGTTTCTAACTTCTCAACTTGACCCGACCCGCATGATTTTCGGGTCGGGTCATGTGGGTTCTGGCCAAAACCCAACCCGAGTTTCACGCCTAGTAATTATATAGATATGAAGTGTATAAGATTTCATCACTAATTGATTGTAAGAGTTATATAATCTTGGCCTTTGCAATTTTGTTGTATGAGTAGGTTTTTAAAAAAATAAATTAGTGAATAAGATGATTAAATGGGATGAAACTTGATATAAAGATTAAACTTGATTAAACTATGATGATTAAATGGGATGAATCACATCATATGGATAAACTATTAAACAGGCTGCATGCCTGCACTATCCAACAAGAAGCTCAAATCATGGATATGTGGAGCTAATAACAATGTCTCATTGTTGGATTTCATGGGTCAATTCTTCAATCATCCAAATGAAATGTCAAACAATGATGGTGCCATTAAATTGCTTAAGTAACAATAGAAATTAATCGTCGGCATTGACGGCTAACACTCAGTAACTCTGGCCAAAAAAAGTTGCAGTGTTATTTATATCCACATAGGCAGAAGAAGTCACAGGAAGATGGAAGGATAGAGGTGGACGAATGAGCAATTCTTGCATGCGATTACCGATGTCTTCTGAATTTTATGAATGGTTCCAACATATACACGACGTTCATGGTTGTCGGCTATGCCGACATTATTTGGGACTGGATAAATTGATGACAGGAAAAAGTACTTTTGAATATATTTTTTTTTGTCTTGATGCAAAAATCATTACATGATCTTTAAAGAAGCGAAGTACAATAGCATTGTAACCTGCGGCAACAGAGTATGTCTTAGCAACAAATGCTGCATGTAAGTAATTTATCTAAGGAAGTTCGTATGTAATTGACATCGAAAGCAAGACAATAATTTTTAGTGACAATATGTCTGCAAATGCTATGGCCAAGAATCAGTTTTCTACAATAAGTCAAAGCACATCGAGCTTCGATATCACTTCATCAGAGAACTAGTTGAAAACAATATGATTGAGTTGAAATTTTGCATAACCGACCAATGTAAGAAATATCTCTGATATTTTCATTTTCATCACAAAAATATCGACAAAATAACTTTTGCGAGTTAAAAATCCGAATTTATCGCGTGTGTCATTTTTAACAATAAATTCATGTTAAAAACACGTTCTTATCGCAAGAAACGGTAAATTTCCGTTAAAATCGTGAAATTTTACTATTAAATTCCTATTAAAAACGCTTAAATCAAATACACATTTTTTATTTCTGAAATATTATCTATATTTTCAAACTCTAACCACATTATTTATTTTTATTATTTTTTAAATAATATATTTTCTACGAGATTTTTCCGATAAAATCCTAAGAATTTGAAAATATCTCGCTATTAATAGTTACCGTTAATATCCAAGAATAGAGTTGCAACTCAGCTCGGGTGGGTCAGGTTTTCATAAATCCAACCCTAACGTATGTTACAACATATTGCATCTGACCGGATCCGAATTAAAAGTTCGATTTAGTGAACCTGACCATACCTGAGTTTGTAATATCCTCACCCCAACGGTTGGCCCGACCCCATCCGACCAGAGTTGCAGCCCTAAATTACCGTACATCTACTTTCAAGAAAAACCATAACAGAAGATGGGTAGATGAAAGCTATTGAGAAGGAAGAAGAAGAAGACAAACCTCAGCAACCATGAAGGTGCTAAAGAGATCTTCTTTTGTCGATGGAAATAAAGTAAGAAAAGACGGTAAGAAAGCCATGAAGATCTGGAGAAAGGTTGAAAAAGGGGCCATTGTAAGATAAAATCGTTTAGGCATAGTATTAATTTTGAAAAAATTATTCGACACTGTCCTAAGGGGTTTTTCGTAGATCTGAGAACATAGATCGACAATGGCTATCAAGAACTGAGAGGGAAACAGGGCAGAGACACCCCTTCCGTCCGCCCAACTCGCCGGCAGACCCCTGCCACCGCCGTCGCTCAGGCCTCGGCCGATCGGGCTTTCCTATCTGATCCCACCATCGAGGGTTATCGAGATCTACAGGAAGGACATCAGTTTAAAAAAGAAAAAGAAATACACGCCTTTCTCCTCTCCGTCCTCTCTCTCACGCTCTCTCGGAGAAAATCCCCATATAAATTCATCAAATCGCAACAACTTTCTGGGTCGGGTCGGGTCGGGTCGGATCGGGTCAGATTAAAATTTAAAACCTTAATATGATCTGACCTAAATTTCATACGGATTTTTCTCTTCTCAACCCGACTCGACTCTATGACTCAACCCGCATGATTTCTCGGGTCGGGTCATGCGGATTAGGCCAAAACCCGACCCAAGTTGCAGCCCTACCTGAGAACGAGATTTGTGACAATGTAACCGACGAGCAACTTGGAGATGTTTTCACCAAACCAATTCCAACAGAAAAGTTCAACTATTTTCGGAGTTGCATGAAAATTACTCCCTCTGTTCCAAATTATTTGTCTTATATGAATTTTGAAATTGTCCTCATTTATATATATTGGAGTAGCATAAAGTGTTTTGAAAATGGATGAGATCATATGGAGTGCTAGTCTTATATAAAGAGTTCCTTAAAAAATACAAATATTTTAAATGAGACAAATAAAATGGGACGGAGGGAGTACAGATTAAGAGGGATATTATAATTAATCAATTTGTATTTTCTAAGAGGCATCTTGAAGTATTTTCAAAAGACATCTAGAAGTATGTACCTTGAAGAGTGAAAAGACTCATTGGAATTGTTGATTTGTAATTTGAAAGTTTTGTTAGTTGTAGTGTTGGTTCATTTCTAGAAAAAATTATTAAGATAGAGTAAGAAATATTTGCTGTATTCTTGGAAATTGTTAGGATAGAAAGAGGACAAAAACCCTATCCAATATCTTATCTATTTGGTACTCTCTGTAGTTGCAACAGTTAATAGAAATGATGGTTCATCTTTTCCTTGTCTCTGAATTGTTTTAAATATTGTTTCCTTCACTCCTCATGAGATTGAAATGTGGTCATTACATTCCACTTGGCCAACATTACCAATGTGTTCTTATGGTTCGAAGACATACACGACGCACATCACATTATGAAATGCCTTTTCCCTCTTCTACACATCCCTCCATTGGAAATGTGAGATGGGAATTGAGGCACTTGGGTTTAGAGGCTGAAAGGAAAAGATTTCACCAGATTGGATTTGAGTGAATGCCTACTACATATTAAAAGAAGATTCCTGTCGTGGATATGCAAAGTAGATTCTTCCAAAACCCATTTGAGGTCACTTGTTGTAGACTGCAGAAATGGATTGAACTACCCTTCCTTTTCCTCATCCTGCCTCCTTTTAAATTACAGCTGCTTCTGCTACTGTTATACACACATTGGCATTTAGTAGTAGAAGCTGAAATATATATATTTGTATGTTAGTATTATAATACAGTAGTACTAGTAGTAGTCAAAATATCTTCCATCTTTAGAGTATTTGTCTCCCCATGCCTAGGGAAAGAGATACTTTGATTGTTGGCCGTGTGATTGGGGATGTTTTGGACCCCTTCACCAGATCTATACCACTCAGAGTGGTCTACAACAACAGGGAAGTCATCAATGGTTGTGAGTTTAAACCCTCACAAGTGTTCAGCCAACCTTGGGTTGAGATTGGAGGCAATGATCTTAGGAGTTTTTACACACTGGTAAGTTTCACCCGGTCCCAAATCTTCCAATCCTTTTTTTTTTTGGTTTGTTTGAGAGATAATGATAAAGATTTTAATAAGAAGAGAAGAATAATATATGCAACTTGATCGAAAAACAAACCAAAAAAAAGATTTAACCTCCTTGCCCAGACCCAATTGAATTGGTGCACCCCACTAAGACTAACTTGTTTGTTATTTGGTGGCTACTGGATCATCAAACAGTGATCCATTTCTCATTTTGCTCATTTCTCAACTATGTTGTGTTTCAATTTTCTGAAGTTCTGTATTATGTGATATATCCTGCAGGTTATGGTAGACCCTGATGCTCCAAACCCAAGTGACCCAACATTAAGGGAATATCTGCATTGGTACATTCAACTCAAACCCGATTGTTTGTGTAGTTTTAGACTTTTAATAATGCTTATGCTAATCATTGCTTAAAATCTTCATAATGTCTATGGTTTTTTTCCCTTTATAATCATGTCTATAAAATTCTGGCATGTTCTGATGGGATTTTGTGAATGCGTTAGGTTGGTGACGGATATACCAGAGTCAACAGGGGCTTCTTTCGGTGAGTTGCAAGAAGAAAACGAATCCGGTGCAATGATGTCAGCATGTTGAAACTTGAAAGTACTAAGGTTGAAACTGGAGAGGGTGGGCCTTTGTTTGGGCTCAGCTAAAAAGTACACAATACACAATTAATGGAGGGGCAAACCGTTGAAGCCTGCAAGTAAAATCTAGGCCACAAAGAATAGCCACGTTAATTAAAGGTCAGCTCGGCCACTTGCAATGGCTTTGGAATTGACCCACTGAGCTGATTTCGTAGTTCAGTGCAATAATAATTCAAAGTATCAAACTCTTTCTTGTAATATACGCTCCGTCCCATTTTAGTTATCTCATTTGAAATATTTGTATTTCTTAAGGAACTCTCCATTTAAGACTAGGACTCCATGTGATCTCATCTATTTTCAACACACTTTATACTACTCCAATATAAATGAGATAACCATTTTGGGACAATTCCAAAATCCATATAGGACAACTAATATGAGACAGAGGGAGTATTTAATTGCATTAGTAACTGTCATTTGGATCAAATTCGACCTGGACCGATCACCAAAATCATCTGGCTGATTCCCAACTATGCCAAAAGATCAAAACTGGTCAAGCCCAGTTGGAACAAGTTAAAAACAGATCAATCTCAACTAGACATGTAACAAGTCATCGATAAATCCCAACTGCATATTTTAATTATAACTGTATATACACACTTATTGCTCATCTGCATTGCATGGGATCAAACAAAGTAGCTGATGGTCATTTCACAATCGGGATGGTGGTTCCAGGGCAAGAGATGGTGTGTTACGAGAGTCCGCAGCCAACCTCCGGGATTCATCGGTTTGTACTCGTGTTGTTCAAGCAGCTTGGGCGGCAGACCGTCTACGCTCCCCGTTGGCGTCAAAACTTCAACACCAAGGACTTTGCTGAACTTTACAACCTGAGCTCCCCAGTTGCTGCCCTCTACTTTAATTGTCAGAGGGAATCCGGCTCCGGTGGCCGACGAGGATAGGCTGACCACCATTGCCACCCTTTATCAATCCATTTAGATAACGGGGGATGAAACTAAGCATTGTCCATCCTCTTACATATCCTCTCCACTAGAGTTCCAAGGTGAAGAACATACTGTATTATTAGAATTTGAGAGATGCTTCTTCTCTTGAGCTTGGCATTTGAATATGTAATACTAACTACTTATTACAGAGAATAAAATGGAGGGGAAGTTCACCAACGTTTGTAGTACTATATTTGGTATCTTCACTTTCTCTTTCTCTCTCTCTTTATTCCTTGTGATCCTCTTTGCTGTGCATGTATGTTCAAGTTCATCCCTCGTCCACATACTTGTTAGGGGTGAAGAGAGATTGCCACAAGATATTTTTCTTTTGCATGATCATCTTTCCAAGTGGATGAGATTAAAAAACTATACCATTTGACATTAGGGTAACGGTCCTCCCACAGATGTTTTGTGTAATCAGATACCGAATTTAGGATATTGCCTATTTTACCCTTTCCACTACGGTATAAATCTGTTCACAGACCAACTCACTTAAATCGGATCACTGCAATTTATCCAAGTGAGACTGTTTTTTTCATACAAAACAACAAACCGGATCACTGACTGAATTACTTAATTTTTGTTAAATGCTTTCGTACGGCAGTAGAAGGGTAAAATGGGCAATACTCTAAAACCCGTGTCTCCTTACATGCCCGTAGGAAGATCACTACCCTTTACATTATTATCAATATATGAAAATTACTGTGCTCCTCTATCAAATTGAAATAAGTTGATTGACCACCCAAATTTTGATTTGTGAAAAATTTATATAGCTGACAAGCATAGGTACTTTATCTAAATTGGATGATTTATCGCATGATTATGACCCAATCGCACTTGATTTACATAATAACGACAATGATGATGATTAATACCATAATAATTATAATAATAACAATAATGACAACAACAACAAAATTATATACATCGTATAATTAATTTTCTTCCCCACATTCCTCTGGCCAATAATAGTAGGCCAGCGTTAGAAGCATAAAAAAACACAGAAATCTCTTTAGATTTGAAATACACGACTCCAAGATAGTGATAAATTCATCAAAGAAATTAAGATTGTTGTTTCCAAGTTGACTTAACCCATATAGCAAAGAAGCCATATTTTGAGTATAGATGACCCTTTCTGACTTAGCTTGCAACTCAAACCAAACTCAGTAAAGAAAATAGGACTTGGGAGTTGGCATAAAGAACTCAGCCTGACATGCCACCCAACGATCGACAGTGTGTGAGCGTGTTTTCGCAGCCCAAATGAAGGGCAGTGTGTGGCAACTAGGGATGCAATTCAAGTCGAGTGGGTCGGGTTCTTTAAAACCCAACCCGGTGCGAGTTGATGTTTATAGAACCCAACCCAACCCGACCTGAACTTTTCAACCTGACCCGACTTGAATTCTAATCCAAATCAACCCGAATTCTGAACCCAACCTGCATTTTGAACCCATTTTAGTATAATTTTAGCCGAATCGGGTCCGGTAGGTTGGGTCGGATCGAGTTAACTTGTAAAATTCTCAACCCGACCTGATCCACTGACCAGAAATTCTCAACCTGACCCGGATGATTTCTCAAATCGAGTCAAAACCCTACTCGAGTTGCAGCCCTAGTGGCAACCCTGCAACCAAACCCTCTAACCGAGTTTTCCCTCAATACTGAAAACAAAGTAGACCTAAGATAAACACAATTATCACTAAGATGAATAGGCCAGGTTCGAGATCACATGACCTCACCTGGTGTATTCTAAGGATAGTGGATATCACTTGTGGAGTTTTATACTAGGCTTCCCACGGTTTCCACATGTAAATTCTAAAAAAATAAATAAATAAATAAAACACCAATTATCCTAATCAGGTTGATCCATGCCTTCACTGCCACCACAAGTGCCCTGCAAATGAAGTTGGCCCCGTTCACTTTGTTAATCATTTTCTACAACCAATGCAGTCGGTTACTGGATTTTGGCCAAAATTAAAAATATCTGCCGAGATTAGTGAAATATTCATATATCTTTTAACAATATTGACCAATATTTTTAAAATATAGCTAATATTTTCAAATTATAGTTGAAAATCTTCAGTATGTATCTAGACCGGAAATTTCTCCTATTTTGTAACTGTGCCCATTCCCATGGTACGATGAATCCTTTCTTGATTCAATCCCGTTGACATTCACTCAAACAGTCTATCAGTCAAGTGAGAAAGCTTAACCACCAACTTGGTCACTCGTCCAGACCAAGGTGACTACAACAAACCACACAACCTGCACACAAAGTTAAGAGAGATGCAACACAAACTCAACTTGTATTGATAACCAAGAGAAGTAAAGGCAAACACTCAATACTTGAATTGAACACAAAGCCGATTTTTTCTTTATTAGTTCTTTCCTTTGATTTTAATTTCTATTTTTAGTTTAGGGATTATTCTATAAAAACCCCTTTTGGGTATTATAAAGATATAGATTATGATAATGAAAATTTGAGATTTTATCACGTTCCCGTCAGTGGACTCCAACGGACCCCTTCTATTCTTCTTCTCCTTTCCCGTAAGGCTGCGACAGGTGCTGTACAAACTCCGGACTCGGAGTTCCATCTACTGTCCAGGATCTTTCTCACTGCTACCCTGAGATCATCATTCAGTCGCTTCATCGCTGCTGAGCCGACCAGATCCATTGAAGCCATAACAGAGCAAAGTCAGACAGTCACCTGCAATCCAGACGAGCCTTGTTGGCCTGTCGCTTGAACCAGATCCCGCCTCCTCTCTGTATCTCGGATCTGCATCTTCCGCCGCCCAAACACCCAGATCTGCTCCTCTCCATCGTCCAGATCAGACAACCCTGATACAGCCGTGCCGTTGTTCCCTATTCCCAGATCCACCCATCTTATCTTGAGCCTCACATCGTGCTGCTTGTTTCTTGTCTCCAAGCAGAACCATTAACCCTTCTTTTATCAATCCCACCATTCACTACCGTTTGATAGACCACAAGCATTAATACCCATTAAATAACTTGCCCAAATCTCCACCTAAGATCCATCTTACCAAACCTCCACTAAACATCCTTTTACAAGACTAGAGACTCAAGCTCCCCCACACTTTTGGCTAGAACTCTTTCCTAGCTTGAGAGCAAATAAGTTACCTACTCCGATTTACAATTGAGGCTTTGGGCGTGAATGCCTAGGAGTGTGACAAGTGACAACGATCCAACAGCCATGGTTCTTTTCCCTAGAAAATATCTTAGTATTTTCACATACCTAGACTACCTAGAACTCTCCACACAACTCTTCAAGACTCCATACAATTCTCTACAACTCTAGAACCTTCCATACAATTCTTAGACTTCTACAAGATTATACACAACCCCAAATAATTCTACATTGTTTTATGGAAAACCTCCCTACTTCTTGTTCCTCCTGTTTTCTTCACAGACTTGACCTCCTTTCTGATAAGCTAAGTCTTGGTCATTCATCTCAAGTAATTGACCCGTGACACCAAGCATGGACAAACTCATGTAGCTTTTCCACCTTTCTCACATAACGGATAAGAGGAATTCTAATGTTCACATGAGGAGCATGCACATGATTATGCGGATTGAAACAAAACAGCAATTTCTCCTTATGCATCTTTAATAATTCCTTGGACAAGCCAAATTCTACTAGGTGACAGCATGCCACATGATCAAATTCCTTTTTTAACTATATGAATTCCTACCACCGTTATGATGAAACCTAGTTCTCGTGCCTTTACACAAGTCTTCACCTGATTCCCCGTATATACTCCTCGAAGAAATAGCAAAAAGGGTTAACTAAGTCTAACATTATAGAATCTGATATAAGGTTTTTTCCCAAAATAAAATCCCCAAAAGAATAAAGTTTCAAGATAAACCACCGATTCTTCAGAACCAAGCACCCACTGGCCAGTGGAATTCATGGCCCCTTTTTCAAGTTCAGCTGATATAGTACTTAATTTTGACTGATATGACCCATAAAGTCTTTTGAGAGTAAATCTCATAGAGGTGTCTTCAGATTCTACAGGTTTTCTGCGACCATTGGTGACTCAAGATAATATAAAAGAATATTTCTATTTTAATATACATAACTGAGTTGGACATCTCTTGGTTGAAACAAGCCGAAGTTAATCCATATTTACCCAATACAACTGGAATTTTAGAAAACCAAGTGCACCAATCTGCCAATCTATAACCCTGACCTATAGAACTCATGGGCAAAGAAGCGCATCCTGTTTCTAACCACTCAGGACATCATAATGCCTTATTTTTTTCCAGTAATATTTCTATTTTTCATAAAAACTCAGTTAATGGCATCTTATATTCAACTAGTGCCGCAATTCTATTTCCAATCTACAAAAACGAAGGAAAATGCGCATTCCAACTCACACCTAACATGAGGATAGTAACAATACTCATCAGGTGGCAACCCAGAATGCTGGATCAAAGTACTTCATTAAGGCTTTGTCAAATTTGTCAATCTTCTTCCTGAAATCCAGAGTTGAAGGATGATCAGTGCAGCAAGATTATTAGACTGGTTCACATCCGCATTAAGCACATCAGATGATATCACGTCTCAAAAACATATACACTAAACATGCATCGTAAAAATTTCAAAAATAGAAAGCAAGGAAATGAAAGAACAGGACATACACAGCACAATTATTGTTGTTTTCAATGTGGCTCAAATTCAAGTCTCCAAACCCAAATGGGGCACCGACGGCTTGGGTTCTCAGGGCAGGAAGGCACCGACTGCCTAGTGTGCAATCCATACATGACATTTAATTAAATTGAGAGGCATGAGGATTAAAAGAAGCTAGCACAAGTGGAGCATATCAAATCCAAGTGGGACACTGAAATTAAGAGACGGCAATCGCTGCTCTACAGGGAATCCAGCTGAAATAAACAGCACTCAGTGTTTGAAATGTAGAAAACAAATCTATAAATTATCAAGCACTGGTAATTGGCAGTTTTCCAGCAAACAGGCTGGGTTTTCAGGCTGCATTCTAGCAGGATTTCTTGCAGCAAATTAGACACAGGCAGCGTCTGATCGAGTAGCAGGCACAAGTCTGGGATCAGGTTGCAGTCAGTTCTGGGATTGAGAAGCCGAAATTGAAAGGGATTGGGAGCAGAAGGTTAGGGGTGTACAAGGGTCTCAGGGCTCAGGTTTGGGATTTCAATCTGAGTGGTTTATTTATCTTGTATGGATTCTTGATCTCCTAATAAGATTCATGCTCCGTGGACATAGGCAAGATTTTGTCGAACCACGTAAATCCCGATGTCTGATTATTGTGGTGTTCTGATTTATATTATTGTGCTTTGATTAATATTTTGAACAACTATTAAATGTTTGCAAAAGTAAAATGCAAAATTCATTCCTAACCTTCAACAAACGAACATTTGAGGTTTTGGGTATAACAAGGGATGAATAAGATACACACAACAAAGATTACATGGAAATTGAAATTTTCTGGAGACCAACATTTCCTGTAGGGCAAACTATAATGCACACTGCCCATAATTCTAAAACTCAGACTCAACCTGAAATTTTATCGAGTTGGGAAACTTGGGCAAGTTTTTCAACTCGACTCGAAAAGACTGGATAAAACTCGTTGACTTTCTTGACTTAAAATCTTATCAAGTCAGAGTCTGACTCGCTTGAGTTTCTTCGAGTTTTTAAACCATGATACTGCCACAATGTTGCTGAGAGAAGGAAAAAAGTGAAAATAAAAAGGAACCTAATCAGCCACTGGAGTTCACTCGTTTTGCCAAACATTGGGAAACTGAGGCCCTCCTGATCTCACGATAACAGGAAAATGCAAGCTGAGATGCAGACCACTTCCATTTGTATTGCTAGTATAGATACCAAAACAGCATTCCTCCTCAGGCAGAAACTTGACTTTCAGTAGCAGCCTTCTTTGTAGTCTTTAAATTTGTACTCCTCAAACCCAACATCTTGTTCAGTGCACTTACGTAAGCCCGAACACTAGAAACGACAATATCCATACCAGCTCCAGTTCCACTGGCAAAAAAAATGTTGATAATTTTGAGCAATGGAAAAAGAATAGGACTCGAATGTCTGGTGATTTTCCAAACCTGAAAGTGCGATGTACGGTTTCTCCTGTTAAAGCATGAGTTGATGTATGACTGTTTTCTCCTCGTATGAGAACTCGTGTGGATGCTATTGCATCAATTCCTTCAGTGACTGAGTTTAGAGAATACTCAAGAAGTGTTACTGGTACCTGCAAATGAATAATAGTTGAGGCTTATTGGTTTAGTAAACAAATGCAAACTACTGCTTTCCAATAATGCCACCAAAACACAAATGAAACGCCTGATTATGGTGCCCATCTTCATTTGTATTACAAGTATAGATTTTTTTTCAATTTTATGAATGGCCTTCCCACACAGCAGATCCTTTGCTACTAGAGGCATTAGACAAGGAGATCTGTAGTCTACTTTCATGTTCATGACGGTAGCAAAGGGCTTTAATAGATTAAAGGCTTTGAAATTATGGCCAATAGCCTAAAAACATCTCACCTTAATTTTTAGATGATACCTTTGGCGAAGGAAGAGTTAGGAGGAAAAGGGAGGGAGGGGGTGGTTGGTGTAACAAATTGCAGGACCCAATTATAGAAAGATTTGAGAAGAGGCTAGCTTCTTCATGGAAAAAGAGATATCATTCACACAAGAGAGGTTGATGTTGATCAAGGCAACCTTAGCGAACTTACCAATAAGGCAACCTTATTCTTACATGCCACTCTTTGAAATGCCATTTGGGTCACAAGAAAGTTGGAAAAGATTCAATGGGCTTCTGGGAAGAAAATGAAGAGAATAAGAAAGTGCACTAAGTTTATGAGAGGTATTGGTTAAATCAAAAGAAAAAGGTAAGATCGAAGAATAAGAACTCAACATTATTGCGCAAATGGTCATGGAGAATTGGCAGGGAGCATAATGCATAACGGAGAGGGGTTTAGTACCAAGTGTGGAGAAAGGGTAACGGGGAGTGGGAGTTAGGGAGTAGAGCTGAGAAAGGATGGGTGTGATATACACAGTGGCAGAAGGGGAAGAGAGAATAGGGAAGGCTTTTACAGGAGGTTTGAGATTTCTTGTTGGAAGACGAGATAGAGTGACATTTTGGAATCACATATGGGTAGGGATAGAAGAATAAAAGACATCTGCAAGATCATTTAGGGTGGTGATGGATAAAGGAGCTAGTGTAAAGTGATGTTATGATGTAATTGGTGGTACCATAGTATGGTCAGTGTCCTTTAGAGGAGTCTTGAGGGAGTTTGAGATGTCAAGCTACAATAACCTTCTACAGTAATTGAATGACTGACAGTATTTGTCCCGGGGATGGGATGTAAATGGAAGCATTTACGTGGGTAATTGCCCAAGGAAATTCACTACGAAGGCATAAGGCAGCGAGTGAGGTGAAAGCAGATAAACGTCTTTGCACTTGGTATGGATAGGACATGCACCTCCAGAAAGTTCAGGCTTTTTGTTGGTGCATGGTCAAAGGTACACTCCTGACTAGGAGCAATCCAGGGAGAAGGAATGTCATTTCAAAGGAAGCAGATATGAGTTATGTAACGTGCAGATAAGAGGTAAGATGTGGATCATTTATTCAACAGATGTCATTTTGCAGTTGACATATGGAATCACTTTCTAAATTTGATGGGGTGTAGGTGTGTCTTTGGAAGTTCATTGATGAAAGTCAGTTCTAGTTGGAGGCCCGGGCCATTAAGTAATGGACGTATAAAATGGAGGCCCATTATGTCAGCTGTTCTTTGGTCAGTGCGGAAAAGAGAGGAATTTGAGCTGTCGGTGGAGGAGGTATTTGAAATAACCAAGTTAAATTTTATCAAGTGGCTTTAGTTAACTAAGAAATTAAAAGATATGTCTACCCATTTGATGACTTCTTAAGGGGGTGGGAGACACTGTTTGAAAAGGAAAAGCAAAGAAAATAACAACATGCAGAAGTGGGCTCCATCCACCGGAAGGCTGGTTAAGCTTAGAGTGGACGAAGCTTCTAGAGGAAAACCAAGGCTTGTGGAGTGGGTGCGGCATGATCATTGTGGTAATATGATAACCTCTTCTGTTTTTTTCTCAGAACCAATGGGTATAAGGGAATCAAATGATGTGGGATTGTGGGCAATCAATAGGACACTTGGAGTTATGGAGAGATTATGAGAATGGAAAGTTGATTGTGGAGGGCAGTTCAAAAACTGCAACCGAATGCGTGAAATTCCCAGGGATATCAAGACATTGCCAAGTAGTTTGGATGTCACCTTCAAACAAGTCAGCCGATCAGCTAATGGGATTCGTGCCAAAGTAAGGGTGGATAGACCTGATTCTTTATTTATTTTGTTTCTAACACATTTGTTTATTATACAGTTCTTGTAAATCTCTTATTTACAAAGTAATAAAATTGATAATGTTCAAAAACAGAGTCCATTTATATATTCTGCAGTCTGCACCTAATGTGCAAGTTAAGACAACTTAAAATGAAGGACTTTACCTTCACAATAAGATCAATGGCTTTATAAGCAGCGTCAACTGGACCAGATCCAACTGAACATTCGATATGCTCAGCTCCCTCCACATCAATTAATTTAACAGTGGCTGTAGAAAGACCAAGAGTTCCACATGCAACCTGTAGAGATCCTTAGGGTTCAACAACAAATTTTTCATAATGATGTATGGAAAATCATTTCAGTTAGGGGGGAAGAGAACAGCTAGTCAACTGGCCTGAAGATCACCAAGGGACCAAATAACTCGTGGCTGGAAAATTTCATCTGATATCAAAGCTTCTATATCTTCATCAGAAACATGCTGCCACATCAATTGTTTTACCAATTAGGGTTGATAATAAAAATGCATCAAGGCCATCCCATTAGATTTTCCACTCGCAATTTATAACTATTAAGTCAAGTTATTTGAGACAATCATCCTATTAGGGGAAAAAAGGTGAAGATATAATCAAATGAATGGCTCCATTAAAGCTTCAAAAAAATAAAAGAACATACAATTATTCACCAACTAACGGTTAAAAAGAAAAAAAGTATTAGTCATTCAAAAAAAATGAAAAGATATTAGATCTAACCCGTCCTATCACTTAGAAAGAAAAAGGTGGAGACAGAAAACTATGGGCCTTGGTAGCTGAACAGAGGATCTAGGCCAAAAGGGCAGGGCTCAAAGAGTGGGTTGGGCAGAGACTGCTAGGCTGAGCATTGGAATGGGCCTAAATGAAGTGGCCTAGGCTCAAAAGCTGGTGACCCAGGCCAAACCCGAAAGAATTACTAACCCTGGAAGTATCAAGAGAGGAGGACCTCGAGAGGGGAGATCTTTGTGGCCTTGTGTCGGTGGGTCCCACCTGCTGGGATAAAAAGATGGCAGGGGAAGACTGTTGAGGCAAAGAAGAGGAAGGTCTACCCTGCAGAGCCCTCAAGAGGAAAGGGAGGCATAGGAATTCAGAAGTCTCAACGGTTGACGGAAGGTTTTGCGATTGGTTTTGTAGACAGTGGAGATCACAAACCTTCAATTGACAATCAACGGGTGGCAACAAGGGCAGGGGAAGTGAAGCAGGGTTGGCTGGAAATCCTAAATTCATATCTATTTTAATCTACGATGACTTGACCTAGGCTAAACTAAAATGATGATATGGACACATGTATGCAATAAAATTGAGATTATTAACAAGACCACAATAAGCAATTAAAGACAAGTCAACATGTCCAAACACATCCACCATTATAAACATTCATTTGAGATTCCAAATCACAGTTAATACTCTTGAAGTCCTAATTCTGACCATAAAGATGTTCAACGAATCAGTCCCATGAAAATGTAATAGTTCGTTCAATCAATATTGATAAACCATGTAGATTTTGAATTAATATAGGGCTGAATTAATGTCATTCAGATGTTACACTGTTGTTTGAAGGGCTACAGGCCAAAGGAAGACTGAATAGATAGATTTGGGACACAAGGAAAAATGGGACAGCACTGTCCCAAGTATTTTATGGCTGTTTAGATTTAAAATGGGGTTGACTGGGGCTGTTTTGGGAGAATTTGGAGATAGGGAAGGTCAGATAGGCCTTGGGACAGGGTTGGGAAGGCTACGATAGGGTCTAGAAACATAGGACTGATGTAGAAGAGCGTTAAGAAAGAGAAATGAAAACATTAGCTGGGGAATTTAGGGTTTATGGCAGATCTGGAGGCTAAAAGGGGACGTGTGGCAGCAAGAAAAGACAGTCTAGGGGGAGGCGAAAACTGGTGGGAGGAGTTTTAGGATAGGCGAAGGGTAAGGAGCAGTTAGGATGGGGCAGAAGGTCAGGGATGGGGTCTCTTAGCAGCGGCAAAAGGGATGGGGTTTTATTTGGGTAGATTCCGGCCAAAAGAAACAAAAGAGAAGAGGGAAGAAGAAGAAAAGAGATAGGAAGAGAAGAAGAAAAGGAGAGAGGATAGTAGACTTACATGTTGGCTTCACACCAAACCCTCAAGGGGAATCCATCATACCATGTGCATAGGCTAAGCTTTTCCTTTTATTTTCATTCCATCGCGTGTTCTTCCTTTTCTTACAAAGCTTTTAACGAAAAAAATACAAAAGAAAGGAGCCGTCCTAAAGACTTAGGGCAATATTAATGAGGGGTTAAATGACATAAATGCGCACCCCCCCCCCCCCCCCCCCCCTCTCTTTTTCTTTTTCCCCTATTACAATAATTCAAAATGACAAGTTTGCCCTCATATAAAAGAAAACAAACTAAAAGACAAGGCTAAGTAAAAGTAAATTAAAATCAAATCAAAGTCCAAAAACATCAAATCTAAATAAAATAAATTAAAATGCTCCCACATCAGGAAGTTTGAATGGTTTTGGGTGAGCCTCTGACTTCGAGGGAGAATGCCAATTGATGGAGGACATGTGGCTGCCAGTGCTGTGGAGGTCGCTGGAGAAGGAGGCAAGCAATGAAAGAGAACACTGGATCCTAAGATTCATTTTCCCTTCATGGGCTTCACTATCCAATGTAAGAAACTCTTACACAATTATGACTTTAAAATCAGGAACAATCACTTCAGTTGTATTACCTTCTTCTTTTCTGCCACTGCTTTGAAACGCCAGAAAACATCATCAAGCTCTTTTCCATCTAGATCATAGCCCATCTGGAAACATGATCAGCAAAAATAGAATATATGAAGTAGCAAATACAAGAACATTTTGATAAAAGGACCATTAAAAGCCAATGCATGTACACAGAAAAAGAGCATATTAAATTATCAATACCTGCAAAAGCCGAGATCTTAAGGCATGACGCCCACTGTATCAAAATGAGCCAACAAGAAATTTAAGTTACATAAATAAAATGGAAAAAAAAAAAAAAAGATAATGTAACCCAACAAGAATAACAACCATTAACTATTTCCTAAAAACATAAATCTGGTGTAAATATGATACGATGATGTCGACAAATTTGTGAATAGCAAGAAGAAATAAAGCGAAAAACCCAACCTTATCTTACACCTACTACTTCTACTACTACTACTACTAATAATAATAATAAACCTCTAACTATCAATTGTTGTGTCATCTACAACCCGTCATACTAATACTACTGCTGCTGCTGCTACTAATAATAATAATAATAATAATAATAAAACCACTAATTACCAACTGTTGTGTCATCCAACCCATCAAAAAAAATCTTCGAAGATTTTCAATTTTTAGAGGCCTAATCAAGATGTTTTCAAGAAAGCTTAATAGGAAAGAAGTAAATCACAACAATGTAGGGTTTTATCTCTACTAGGGTACAAATAGAAAAAACAGAGGATTTGAGACAGGTATAAGTTGTAAGCACTTCCTCTTAAACTACGGTGCAATTGTAGGACAAAATGGACAGTTTGATTTGCATATTAAGATTATGCAGGACAGGCAGAGCGGGGTTAAGCTAGTATTTTATAACCAATGTGTGCCACTCTGAAAGTGGCATTTCTGTAAGATATAGACCAACAATTTAGGAACTATCGACATGTTGGTTTGGGCTGGAGCCCCCATGACCACAGTCCGGGTCTACTAGGTACATGGCAGGGTTGGCTAACCATACAACGGGAATAGGTCTTAAAATGATGGTGTGAGCCATATAGAAGAGAAATGGATTCAGCCAAGTCAGACATGTAAATCTTTCAATTCCTAGGCATGAATGAATTGGATTCACTGAGTCTATGAATTGGAGAACTCTCTTACAATGAATTGAGGAGTAGAATGTCCAAGTCACATATCATATACATCATCATAATCATTACCATGCAGTCAAAATCCCATCTATCTAGGGTCGGATTTTCAAGTTCTACTTCTCTATTTGACCCTATCATAAACGATACCATCAATTACCCCGCTATCTATTATGTCTTTTCTAATCCCTTCCCTCCACGTTTTAAGTAGTCTACCTCTCTTATGCTTGCGATTTGTAACCTTTCCACTCCACATACTTGGGCCATCTTTGATCTTCTACTTACATGGCCAAACCAACATAATTGAGTTATCAATCACAAATAGTGAGTCTTGTGACGAGACTAATAGTGTCATGGATATGACCATGCAATTTTGCCCCACCAGGCTATTCTTTAAACGTGGGAACTTATAATATGTTATGAAATCTATACTAGAATAGAAAAAAGATATTTAAAAAACGTAGAAAAGTTATCAAGTAAACATTAAAAATGTAAATACTAAAAAGTACCAACTTACCTTTTTTAGCTACATTGCATGGGCATGAGTACGCATGTTGAAATCCAACCCTAATACAAGGTGACCGACTCGACCAATGCCAAACATGGGATTTGAGGACTTGGCATAATATATAAATACATTTAGCTTTAAATTTGAACTTTTTAAAATGGAAGTAACGATTTGAAAATTACATAAATAGAAAAATAATGCACTAGTTTTACTATAAAGAATCAAGTGACAAACAAATCAATATATTGGTTAGGTTTCAAAAGGAGAAGGTTGTGATAGATACAATGCTAAAAAGTACTCGAGAAATCCATGAAAAATCTGAGAAAACTCCATGGAGTACGATAGATAAAAGTGTTTAATACAGGTGAGTCACACATTTTGAAGAGTTCATGCAAAAATATAGCTTGTAAGTATTCTCATTACTTGTGATATGATTCATGAATTTTGTCTTACGGGGGTGGAGGTGGCAAGTCGGGCAAGAGAAAACCCTTGACCCAACCGTTAAGATTGTTGGGCCTGAAAATTGGCCAATCCCAATCCTGGAGGTTGTTTGACCTGCCCATTTTCCAAATTATTGGGCTAGACCCAAGTCGAACTTAAGTTGGACCTAGGCCTAATTTTTTTTTAAAACGGTGACTAATAATTTCATTAATTAAAGTAAGAAAGAAGGCCACCATATTTCGTTCGAAGGGATGGGTGAGAGAGACTAGGGACAAAGAGCCAAACTAGGTAAAGGGATCCAGCAAGCATGGGGCGAGAATCATTGGTTCAAGGAGCAGCGGTGGCAAAATGTCATTAGTAGGAAGCAGAGGAAGCAACAAAACTCGTCAGTG
This sequence comes from Chimonanthus salicifolius, assembly GCA_013350335.1. NCBI lineage: Eukaryota > Viridiplantae > Streptophyta > Magnoliopsida > Laurales > Calycanthaceae > Chimonanthus > Chimonanthus salicifolius. Next base: position 59,047,812 of record CM023537.1, read on the forward strand.
GTCACCATCTTCGTGGAAAACCTCCTGGACTTTGTTTTCGGGAACCAGAAGGGATAAGGCTTGCATTTGTGAGAATGATATGGAAAGGAGCAACTTCGAGAGCCATACAAGGCTCTAATGGATGTTGGTCCAGTGGTAGGAAGATAATGGCACAGGGAGCCATGTATGGTTAGAGATGGGAAATAGGGAGCTTCAGGTAAGGAGGAGGTTCAAGAAATGGTGAACAATTTTGTTCAACGGCCTGAACGTATGGACTCACAACAAACTCAAGCTTTGGGTCGTACCTGGGCTGATGTTCCTGCGATCCTAGTAATCACGTTAGGCTTGGTGAATCCTCAAAAAGCAATTCCTACCCTCAAGATCAAAATGAAAATCTAGAATTCGGGAGAAGCTTATGAGTGGTTGCACTAGTCTGTGGCAACGGGGCAGAACTTTGCATCAGTCCTCAAGCGGTCTGGTTCTCCTATGAAAACAAAGGCACCAATAATTCAGAGGTGTGGTGGCTGGGTTGGTACTTCCCTCATCATTGCATGGACAAGAGAGGAGTGTCAGAAATGGTTGGAAGATACAGACTAGACCAATTTCTTCAACTCTGTAGAAACTTGGTGCTCGAACTCACCTCCATTGGTCCGTTAGATGTGGATCCACTACTTTGGGTTTCCTTTGGTAGCCTGAGATCGCTCCTCCATCTTACAATTTGGAAATCAACTCGGCAAAGCGTTGGAAATTGACAACGATAATTTGGGAAAGAGGGACCTTTCTTGACTCAGATTTCTTCAGGAAGTGGGAAACTCTAAATCCACACGGGAGGAAGTGGTTAGTAGGGTCTTGGCGGAACCCTAATCAGGAAGATGTCGTATGTAGAAGATCATGTGGAGAAGGGATCATTTGAACTGTCTGACGGAACGATGGAGGGGATGGGTGGCTGAAATCCTCTCATCACCACTATAGAGCAGGCTTTCGACAGGGACTGTCTTCCACCCAAGCCACCCCACGTGGCACAGACGAGTCTATGGCTACCCAAGAACCGAGGTTATTCGAGCCAAAGAGCAAAAGCCGAGACAAGTCAGAGAGGCAACAATCGTTGACCAGGGTGGAAGTGGAACAAGTTCTGTGGAGTAAAATGTATAGACCACCTACGTCTCTCTCTTGTTCTAATTCTGAAAGTCATTTGTCCCTGCAAGAGCTGCTCTGTCAACTTTACCCTCCCTCCCTCTCTCATATGTCTTCTTTCTTAAATGGGTAAAATAATAAAAGACTGATAAAATCACAAATCTAAGACCAAGGTCTGAGGTCTAGGTTGCTCTTTAATTCAATTTTAGAGTGTATTAATAGGATGTGTATAAAATGTATAACTATTTTATTTATTGATTTCAAATATTTAAACATCATTTATTTATATAAATTTAAAAAAAAATGATCATTTAACAATAAAATTTTGTATGCGTAATCATTATTATGTCTGACATATCAAAATTTAGAAAATAAAGTTCATTTAATAAAGATCTCATTAAAAAGTTCATTTGGATGTGGCAAAAATATTTTTTATTTAAACTCATAAATTAAACTTTAATATTATTATTATATTAACGGCACGCGTTTACCGAGTTTGACTGCGGTTGAACCTTATTTAACGCAACCTTCTATTTAGACAATTCGTCAAACGGGTCAATTTTTAAAACATTGGTTCCTACACCCTTTGCGATGCCAACCTCCTATCGAGTTCGAGCGACGCTTCCACCACCTCATCTTATCTCATGCATAGGTTCGTGATCCTCTTCGGGCTGCGATGTTTCCACTGTGACAGCTACTTCTATGGATGCAATTTCCAACATTCCTTCTTCGAATGTTGGTCGGTCTTGCAGTGGTTGCAATACTGCTAGCCTTTGTTTGCCATGACACGATTCCTCCTTTGCCTCTTTGAAATCCTTGTTCACAGGCTTTCTTGTGGCTTGTGTTGCCTTCGGAGTAACCGACTCTGATACCAAAACCTCGATCCCAATCTACAGTCTGAGTAGTGGTCTGCGATCCACTCCGACAACAGTAATAATTCTCATTGGCAATGAGAAAGTTAAAGAGACTGAGACAAGTATTTTTTTAATATGGAAAAACGCTATGAATAAGGGAAACATTCATATGCCCATTGTAGGCAAAATTTTCCACCTGAGAAAACTTATAAAGTTCGCTGATTTGGCGTGTTAGCCTCGGCTTGCTACTTTCTCACTGTTAGACAGAAATGTTACAAGTTCACAGACTCGACAGTGTTTGCCTCTGCTTGTAATTCTCTTCATCTGTTTGAAATCTTGGACCCAATTAATCACTTGGGCACACTTTGAGAACGACTCGATGGTTGTCCCGAGTCAACTTGGTTCAATTTTTTCTAGCTACATAAAGAACACATCTAGTAGAGAATGAAAGAAAACTGGTTTCCAAATCAGAATTCCCACCGTCCAACCAGTCCCACTTGTTGGCCTGGAACAACAATCATGTGATCTCTGTTTGAACAAGAACTGAGAGTACAAACGCTATGATGGTTTGTGGTTATTCAGCATGTCTTCTACCTGCTTGCAGAGAAGAAGAGAGAACATTGTCAGTCTGCCTGACGGTTGCGTTCGAGCACCGGCTGCCAAGAAGAGCAAGAGGAAACCCACCCTTTGTCCTTCAGCCTAGAAAATGGAAAAGAGGAAACCCACTATCTCTCTCTCTCAGGTGGGCACCCTCCTTTCTGTTCTTCCTTTGATCCTCTTTATCAAGGTGAAAGCATCAGTTGCAAAAAACTCTGTTCCATCAGATCAGTGGAAGGACTGGTGCTTTACTGTTGTTGCCAAAGGATATGCACGTTCCTTCGCAGTTGGAGAACAGTTGAAGGACGGGTAGTTACCCAGAGTTGCTGAATCGAAACAGTGCGTCAACCGTTGTTGCTGAGTTGAGATGCGACCAATCCGTTGACGGATCACTCCTCCATAATCAGGAGGCTTTTGGTCCCTCAAAAGCATTTAGTGGAGAGGTTGGGAACCTTTTTCCTACTCCTCTAGTCGCATCCGATACCATACTAGAAACTTGGGCTGCTACCTCAATTTTCAAGGTTGTTGATACCCATTTGTGAGTCATTGTTGTGAACCTCCTATCAAATTCGACTAATGTTTCCACGATCTCATCTTCTTTGATGCATCGGTTTGTGATCCTCTGTTGTTCAAGTAATGGTCCCCGATCCATTCCGACAACACGGTAATAAGTTCTCACTTGAAATGAGAAAATTAAAGAGACTGAGATGAGTATTTTTTTTAAACGTGGTAAAACCCTATGAATAAGGGAAACATTCATGTGCCCAGTAGGTAAAATCTTTCACTATAATTGAGAAATTTTACAAAGTTAGCTAATTCGGCACCGTTCACCACGACTTTACTAATTCTCATCGTCAAGCAAAGAAATGTTACAAGTTAATCGACTGGCAGTGTTCGCCTCGATTTCTAATTTTCTTTTCGCCTATTTGAAATCTTGGACCCACTAAACCACTTGGGCCACTATGAGAACGACTCAATGATGGAGGGATCGCTCGTCTCTTCTTCTTCTTTTGCCAAAGATCGGTCAGGGTGAATAACAAAGAGATGAGTAAAGCACGCGGTGGTGGCCATGGGAACGTCCTTGCTGAAACGGTCTGCCAGCAAGCACCATTCAGGCATTCGAGCACCACTTGCCAAGAAGAGAAAGAGGAAACCCATTGGAGGTCCTTCGACCTTTTAGTTAACAGGAAAAAAAAAATTGCCTGGAAAACAAGACAGGGATGTTGCCTTTTTCGACCTTCCTTTCTGTCAGTTTCCTTCTCTTTTCTTCCCATCCCTATTTGTGTTTACTCAACGCAGGGATGGCGTCGTGGGTGGGCACCCCTTTCAGTTCTTCCTTCGATCCTTTTTATCAATGTGAAAACATCAGTTGCAATGCCAAGGGATGCATCCGTTCCATCATGTCGAATGAAGGACTGGTGGTGTACTGTTGTTGCCAAAAGGATATGCATGTTCCTTCACAGTTGGAGAATGGTTGAAGGATGGGTAGTTACCAAAGGTTGTTGCTGAGTTGCTATGTCGAGACAGTGAGTCGGCCGTTGTTGCTGAGTTGAGCTGTGACCAATTCATTTACGGATCAAATATGGAAAGTGGAAACAACAATCACATCTACCTAATCTATTTCATCATCAGCTATCCTTACCAATGCCCATAAAAAGTGTACATGGCCCACGTATATGGTTGAAAATGGATATATTCAACTCACTAAAACATTGAAAATATGCCAAATCCACTAATTCATTATCAAATTTGAAGTAGGAAGGTCCACCTAACACCCATCAAATTGTTGAGTCACATCAAGTTCAGTATATGTCAAGTAATCCAAATTTTCCCATTTCTTAAATGAGTTGAAATTCCATTTTCTGAGTAGGGTTTGGGTTAGGTTGCATTATGGGTAAAGTCACGGGTTGTGTTTCAGCCGATAAGGTTACAGGTTGAGTTTTGACCAAGACAAGGATGAAATTCTAGTAAGGTTAGTTCCAATCATGTAAGGTCCAGATTAAATTTAGGTCAGGTCAAATCTTAGGTTAGAGTTGAATCAAGTTCAGTTCAGGTTGGCTCCAGTTTGGGTGATGGTCAGTTAGCAAGGAGAGCTGAATGGTAGATTGGGCCATTTTCACATTAACCAATTTCACACTTTTTTGTATGGTATGAGATGAGAAAAAATTGAAATTGTGAGAAGGGGTCTCCTTTCTTATAACTTAAATTGATTTTCTATGAAACCAATTACATCTTCAATTGATCATGATCATGATGATGATGATGATGATGATGAATTGTGGATCTATAGATGACTTTCAATCATCCATTCTACATCTTTTTTCTCCTTTTTGGAAGTAAAACTTAGCTAAGCAAACAGGTCTGTTGAGCTTGGATCTTAGACTTGTCAAGCAAGACTCAGAGCCAAGCCTGTTCAAATTTGGGTTTCTTAAGGCCCAGTCTTGGCTCACATATAGTTCTAAAACTTATACATTGGAAAACTACAATACAGCAATTCTCCAAGATATAAGGGTAAAAAAGAAATTCTAACCAAGAATGGAAAACCTGTAATTGCTTTGAGACCAAAATCACCAAGGATTTAAGACAAACAAGAATATACTCATGCGACATATCAGAACATTATAAACAACACAAACATTCCATACCTAAGCTTTCCAAGCACAATGCCCGACTCATGAGTTCGAGTCAATCCAATATCTTCAGGTAAAATAATCTCATATGTACCTTTGTGCTTGAGCATTCCATCCTACAAAAGATGAATCATAAGACAGTAGCCGTCAAAACATTGTTAAAATCTTACATTCAAGATTTGTATCTTGTGATTCATACGATATGATAAAAGAGAAAATTTGTATCTATTAACATATCTTATGATTCTTATAAACAATAAAATTATGGAGGTATTAAGAATGTGAAAGCAAGAAACATTTTACTTTGATGGTTTTTAAGGCTGGAGTTGTTGGGCATTTAAGACCTTTCAATTTTTCGTGGACTTTTTAACTCATTATTGACTTTTCACTGTATACTTGAATTATACAATTATACTTTTGGGAGTCAGAGCATTGAAATTTGAGCTCCAATGAACTAATTATATAATATTCACTTGATTTAAAAAGAAAGTTAGAGAATTGCTCATATGATTACCTTTTAGATATACTTTTACGTTATTTCATATACTAAATATTTTTTAGAGAAAACACTTACAAATCTTATAATTTTACGTTCTATGATACACGATTTGCAGTTCAAGATATATAACGATTTCACGATACAATTCAATTTTCACAACATTACATCAAAATTCACAATCTTAAGTTGCACAACAGTAAATGCGAACAAGAATTGGTGAAAAAAAGAATGAATGCAGACAAAAAGCATTCAAAAAAGGGTGAAGGAACTGAAGCAGTATTCCTTCAAATTTTAAAATAAAACCAGTTGATGATCGCTAGAGGAGTACTCCTTTTTCATATATTGAATAGTGGTATCAATGAGCACATATCCAGCCTGGGTCTAACCCCGGCCCAGACCAATGTTTGGATATTTGGATGAATCAGATGGGCTATTAGACCGAGACCAGGTCACATTTTAAGGCCGCCATTCTTAATATGTCAGTCCCAGGTTTAGGAGGATCCAACCTGACAACCCTTTCCCAAGAACATCATTCACGAATCATATGATAAGAAAAGTGGAAAACAATAAGGAAATTGAGACTTCTAATATATTTTTAATGTTTGCATGCTACAATCTCTAAAATGGTATCTAGTGCTTGTTCTATTTCTAGTATGGGTTTTAATGTTTTATAAAGTACTACTTCATTAGTTCCAAACTTTAAATAAAGACGAACCAGATACAACAAAATTTCAAAGAGATGTCCATGACACCTTTAGTTCCATAGTTAGACTTACTACCCATGCATTGTGTGAAGTTCATGTTTTGTTCATGTAACGTAAGCACCCCATACCACATTTCACTGGAAAGAGTTTTTCCAATTCATAAGATGTAAACTCAATCCACCCATTATCGTTAATGCAAGCATCAATGAGTCAGCCCAACCCAACCCATTCTCTTTCCAGATGGATTGGGTCATCATTTTCATGTTTGCTTTGTTATAAGATCGGCCCAACCCATTTACTTAGTGGACCACGATCCTAACCAGGGAGGTTTGGTGTGAACCAAGCCACTAGGAACAAGTCACAAAAAATTGTTTTAGAGAGGTCCTTGAAATTTGAAAACTTTGATGGATAAAGCCCACGAAACCACCTTTGCTTTTGACAAAGAAGCTAACTAACATGAAGGAGATGATGTTATTAAAAGCACGATTATTGTGTTCTCCCCAATTGGACCACAGAACCGCCGCCATAACCAACCTCCAAAGCAAACAACAGCTGAAAATGCAGAAATTATTACACCAAACATTGAAATGATCAGTCAAATTGCTTTGCAATACCCAAGTAATACCAAAAAGATTGGAAGAAGGCAAAATACCTTAAAAGCACTCATAATGAGTCCTAGGTGATCGGTAGTGAGGATCTTATCCAAATTAGCTTTCCAAGCGGAGGCCCAAAGTTCTTGATGATGCAGTAATGTGCCATACAGTTGGAGTAACAATCAGGCTTATACCACTTGAAGCTTTACTGAGAAATAGGCCTGGCAGGCCAGGTCAAGTTTTGAGTCTGCCCAAGCCTAAACCCAATTACAATTTAAGGACCCAAGTGTAAGCCTGGGCCCAAGTTAACCTGAACCCGTCAAACCCGAGCCAGACCTGAATCCGTATATGTAATGCTCAAGCCCGATTTCAAGCCTGAAATGTATATGCAGGCTTACCCGAGCTCGGGTTTCTTTAGGCTAAAAAAGAAAGTCTTTGTATTATACTATTAAATAAAATTATATATTATCGTTCGAGCCCCCATGGCCTAACCTTAGTGTGCCTTAGGGGTAGTAGGCTCATCCGTGGGGGTTTTAATAGGACTGTGTCTGAGTTTCCCATACGTTAATCCAAAAAAAAATGTGGCTCAAAGTTGAGTTTTCAGGCCAAACTATAGCTTATATGTACTAGACTCAGGCCTACCCAAATTCAAATTCAGGCCTGATATTTTGGGCCCAAAAATAAGCCTAGCCTGAGCCCGAGTCAACCCAAACCCAATTTTTTTATGATTTTTTCATGCGGGCTCAGGTTAGCAAAACCCAAGTTGCACCCCTAAACTAACAAAGCCTTGACGTCTAGTGCCCAAACTTTGTATCACTAAAATTCCGAATATAAACTTCATTAAAGCCTGAGAAGAGATAAAAGATGAGTCTCCATCCTCATAACGTGAAGATGAAAGGACATTCAAGAAAAAGCTCCACTAGCTCTAGTGACAATCTGATATCAACGATCCTTGTGCAGATCAATATTGCATGGCAAATGGAAACAATGATAAGGAGGTGTATCACCTATCCAAACAAGCCCATAAAAGGAGTTTTGAGCCATTACAAAATAACATATCTTCATGTTAAAGCTACTAAAATCGATTGAATAGACTACCAAACTCCAAATGAAACAAGAGAGTGAGCCACCACCAACCATTATTTGTAAGCCAATACTTAGAAAAGACAACAAATTTCCAAACTCCAACTGTCTCATCACCAATGCCAAATGCATTTTCTCACCAATGCTTCATTATGTCTGTCAAGGTTGGATAACCAATCCTCCTTCCTTGATATGGTGACAACAGGTTTTTTTCAGGACAATGTCACAAGATACAGTTCATTAATCCACTGGATGGTATTTCCTTTTTTATCTTCTAAGTCAACTCTATATAACATTGTAAATATTCTAAAATATTGTATTTTTCACATGTCTTATTATAGAGTTGACCTACAGATGCCATTAGGTGTAATTGATTCTCCTTTACTTATTTGTCACCTTGATTGGCTCATTGTATTCTATATATACAAGTGTACTACTCTTTCTTCATACAAGAAATACAATATGGAGAATTAATCTCTCTCAGCTTTTGTCCCTTCATTTTATTATTTTCTTCCATTTGTACAATTTTCCTTTTAACAGCATTAACATCTCACATTCATGTATACCACAACATTCAACTTGCCAAGATTGCCCCACCTTGCACTCATCCTTTTTACCATATGCAAATAAGATCCTCAGTTTTTTTCCACAGCTACAACCAACTAGTCAAGTACTGAATTCCTCTTCCCCCCTCTGAACAGTAATCAAATAGCAAAATCTAGCAAAACGTTGTTCTAAGTCATTTTCAATTTTCATCAATTACACCCTCTCAATCTCAAATCCAGTTAATGATACATTCCATATGCTATATCCTATCAATCTCCAAACCCTTGCCCCAAAAGTTTTTCTCCATGATTCCATTTTATATTAAGTTCATATCTTCTCTCATACATCATCTACAAATAACATAAAGTAGGGTAATTCCATCCTAGATATCTTAAATTAAGTGACCATAACTAACGCAGATAAACAATGGTGCATAAGGAATGAATTTCGAAAAAGAAATAGTATGAAATAAGTGTGGTATTTCCTAGTATCATTTAGTAAAAACAAGTTCATAGACAAATCACTATACCTAGAAACAAAAATTAACTTCATGACACTCATAAAGGATAATACAATGGCTGGCAAGTATAGTAAAATAATCCTAAAAGGTTGCACTCAAAAACAAATTGTGCACAAAAGTCACTGTCAAAACCATGTATAACTATAGGATGCTATCAATTGCATCTTTTCCATGCACTCATTCAAGCATGCAAATCCAGGAATGCCAAATGAGCACATTCTTAACAGTCCCATTCAGATCATGAGATGCTGAAAACTAACATATACAAATTAATAATCAAGAGTAATTGCACCAAAATGCTCAAGCGTATATGAATAAATTTTAACCAGCCACATATCAATGGAAACAATGCTTTATTTTCCCCTAATAAATTGTAGTGATGATAGATCAACAAATTAGTAGGCATAAGTAATACTAAAGGGTGAATTACACTTGCTATATCGCAAGTTGCGTATGGTAAGAGAATCTAGATGGTTACAAACAGCAATGGAAGAACTGCCCAGTGAATACCACTTTCATGAGCTCCATGCTTGCTTGATCAAAAGTTGTGTACAGTAAGACAGCTAGACAGTTTATAACAGTTAATAGAATACTACCTGGTGAATACCACTTTCATGAGCAAAAGCATTCTTTCCAACAATAGCCTTATGTGACTGTACATGCAATCCTGAATACTCTGACACCTATATTAGTAAAAGAAACTAAATTGGAAACCAATCAATTAAGATGCAGAAAAGATTTTCAAATTAGAAAAAAAGGGGAAATTAGCGTGCCATGGATGGGACAATGCTCCACCATTCTCTGATAGGGCTCCTTAGTGCAACCATCTTGTGGACCGAAGATGAGGACAAATGGATATGGTCCTTGAAGTCATCAGGATCTTTTTTCGGTTAAATCAATTCTTCTCTCAGCTTATGCTTCACACTCGGTCTCACCTCACATTTGTAGTTTGGCTTGGAACAATTTAGTCCCTCCTAGAATTCAATTCTTTATGTGAACGGTGTTAAAAAAAAGGATCCTTGTCAGACACAATCTTATAAGAAAGTGTGTTATTCCACCTGAGGCTTCAACTATGTGTCCTTTATGTGAGGTTGAGGAGGAAATTGTTGACAACTTGTTATGTAAATGTCGATTCACATGGGTGGTTTGGTATTTGTTTTTGAGCTTGCTTGGGTGTCTGTGGGTTCTAAGTGGTGATGTGGAGGAGCTAGTTGAGTCTTAGTCGAGCGACCCCTTTAGAGGAAGGTATAGGGTGGCTTGGAAAATGATCTCGTTCGCTGTCTCGTGGGCTGTTTGGAAAGAACGCAATGCGAGGATATTTGAGGGTAAGAAGGGGGATCCTATAGGCGTGTTTGAAAAGGCAAAATGGCAAGTAATTGGATGGTTGTCTGTATATAAGGAGTTTCGGGGTCTGAATCCTAAGGATTTTTACTTGTCCTGGGAGGGGTGCTTGAAAGGCGTTAGTAGAGGCAAAAAGAAAGTGGTCAAGTGGGTTGTCCCCCCTCTTGGTTCATGCAAGTTCAATGTCGATGGGGCGGCGAGGGGTAAACCAGGCCCGGCTGGAATTGGAGGGGTATTACATGATGATAGGGGTAGAATGTTGGCAACCTTTTCTGAGTCAATTGGGTTGATGGAGTCTAATGAGGCTGAATTGAGGGCAATTAGGAGAACACTCCAGGTTTAGTTTGGGTTTAGGAGCGGTAATCTTGTTATCGAAGGTGATTCTACAAATGCCATCGCTTGGGCTAGTAATAGAATTTTCCCCCCCATGGAGATTGATCGGTGTTGCTAGGGACATATGGAGGATGTGCAGGCGTGGAGGTGTTTCCTTTGCTCATACCCTTCAATCAGCAAATTGTGTTGCAGATGCTTTGGCAAAGGCGGGTGTTGATTCTCTTACTCCATCTTTAGAGTTCTTCACTTCCCACTAGCTTTGTACTCTTGGGGTTGGAGGATTCTTTTGGATCCTCGTTGGGAGGATGATTGTGGTTTATTTTTCTTCTTTCTCTATTTCTTTGTTTTTCCCTTTCTTTGTCGGCTCTGAGTATATATCTCTTATACTTAGATTCCGCTTTGTATTTTCTGTATTTCCTTACAATTCTTAATGATATTTAGTCAATGTTTCAAAAAAAAGATAGAGGATTAGACAGTTAAAAATGTGGTAGAGATACAGGATACATACCATCTTGCTTGCCATAACAATATGTCTGGTGTTGATTCCAGTATAAAGCCCTCCCATTAGTTCCTTTCCGCGGCAGTTTATAGCCATGACAACCTACAGAGATAAGAAGCAAACTTTAAATTTGAGCCAACTGAAACCATATGGGAGAATGAGGGGTTTATGATGAAAGAGAGATTTGACAAGAAGCTATATGAAGTCAAGACAAAATGGTATGGTTCTTTCAACATTTTTCTTGGACATGTAGTTTTGTCTTGAATGAAATTGGCATCACTAATAAAAACAAAAAAAAAAAAATGAACTTTGTCACATGCAGGGATTCCTCAGCCAAGATAAAGTAAAGTTTTGGATATCAGGAAGGCACATGACCCAGAATATAATTTCCCAGCCCACATAAAAGTTCAATTTCTACGTAAATAAGCATAATACATTTAAAAGGAAAAAAAAAAAAACCAACATAGACAGGATAATCGCTTTGATGGTGATGGTGATGGTGGTGATTAAGAAAACGCAAAATGGCACAAGCATATATATTTATGAGAGAGAGAGAGAGAGAGAGAGAACAATGGATTACTTTTAGCAAATTTCTGTTAGCTGAACTCTCTTTTTTCTTTTTCTTTTTCTTTTTCTTTTTTTTTTTTGAATAGTTCACAATTGATTAATTCAACTCTATTTTAAAGAAGGATGCTATAACATTACAATTGGACTGGCAGTCTTGCATGAAAGACATCATTAAGCCCCAGGGTTGAGGCTAACAGTTGAAGTATGAAAACTTCAGTTTACAGTGAAATACACATCAGAAGCCCCAAAAGGTGATATGGCAGAAGTGCAAAAAAGAAACACAGCAGAAGCAACCAAATAAAATTTCGAAATGGCATGACCCGCACTCGTAATTGGCATAACTCTGATGAATAAACTACAGTACCATTTCCCAAAAAAAAAATTAAAAAAAAAAAAATGAAAAGGATAAACCATAGAACTCCATATATTTCAATCAACAAACAATTCACTTTTTATATTTTAATTATTTTTTTGAAATTTTTTTATATTTTAATTTTGAATGCATCTCTATTTTCTAAATGAACATGTTCTTAGTATCAATTCTTATCCAGGAAGATGAAAATGTTACTAGTCCATGGTCATACTAATGGACTGGACCAGGTCACCAATGATCAAAATGAACCAAGTTGGTCTCATCCAAGTTATTAGATAAGTAACTAGTTAACAAACCATAGCATTGTGAAGTGAGAAATTAAAATGTCAATAGTCCCAAACAGGTCAGAGAGTGGCATGAGTGTAGTTTTACGTTCTTCTCTACAGAAGTCATCTTCCCAAAAATAAAAAATAAAAATCTTAACACTTTTCACCAGCACATTCTTTTTTCTTTAAAAAAAAATATTTAAGTGGCCCCTTCAAATCCCCCCTCCTTGCAACTTTCCTGACATTTAGTCCACCCACCAAATCCCAATTCAATAATGTCACATCATCCCATTTACCTATTCCTGCTGATTGATAGGAGTCAGAGGTGGGGCAATTTTAGGCTTCCATCATGCTCACGCTCGCCAGTGGGCTTATTCAACCTCAGGCTGAGTCATATTTACCAAGCTCGCATCAAGCTTGGTCTCAAGCTTCACTTTTCAATTCAAGCTTGAGCTTGCAAGCACACCTAGTTCATTTTCATCTCTATGGACAAGAAGTTCCACCCAGTTAGACCCATTGGTATATATATAACAAATTTATACAAAAGAATATACCAAATCCATGAGCTCCTATATTTTGAGATTTGCCAAATCCAGCACATCATACCAATGTTAGATTTTGACACTCATAACTGTAACCATGCAACACAGGCTTTAATGATCAGGATTAAATCATCATATAAGGTATAAATATAAAGTGGATTTAATGGCTTAGATTATATCTACAACAAAGGTAGATATCTAATCTCCTAAGTGATGTCATGTATAATAATTACAAAGTAAATGGGATTGTAAGGAAAGGCATCCGTTAGTATCAAGTTGAAGAAATGATGTTGGGTTTGTCATTTCGAGGGACGAAATAAACGAATGTCAGCAGAAGAAAAGAAAAGTAGTAACTAGGGCTCCTAGCAGCAGACAAATGTCAACAGAACATGCTATTGGACAGCATTTGAAATTGATGACACTGGTACCTCCTCTAAAGAAGCATTGCCAGCTCTTTCACCAATACCATTAATAGTTACTTCTAGTTGCCTTGCCCCAGCAAAAGCACCCTGTAGAAAAGGGGAAAAGAATCCATGATATAACATCCAAATCAAAGTTTCGGCAATCCATGCAACAAGAGAGCAGCTGATACAAAATAGATAAGTTACAGCTAATGTGTTGGCAGTCGAAAGACCAAGGTCATTCTGGCAGTGGGTTGAAATAACAGCGTTTTCGATCCCCCGAGTGTTTGCTTTGATGTCAGAAATTAATTGTCCAAATTCATTGGGCAAATTATAACCAACTGTATCAGGGATATTGACAGTTGTTGCTCCTGCCTTAATGACCTCCTCAAGAACAAGATAAAGGAACTCCTTGTCTGACCTGTGACCATCAAGAAGGAAACACATAAGATATGCCTCTCAAACTAAAGTCCTAGGTTCTTAAATCACCCAACAAGGACTTTTGAAAAAAAAGGATTGACCCAACTGAAACATAAAATCTCCCAAAGGCCATTGGAAGACCTTCCAATCATTTAATTAAAAAATAAGAAGGTTCAACTGTGTGAAAGGTTCACGACCCAAAAAAAGAGACAGAGAAGAAATAACATCCAAAATTAATGCAAAGAAGAACCAAAAGAGGGAAAGATGCCAATTCCATGCATTTGTGCTAGAAAAATTTCTAATTCTCTTAAATTGCTCTCCTAAATGCGACCCTTATAGCTAGAGAGGCCTTCTCAAGGTTGCCTTTGCTTCCCTTATTGTTTGTTCAAGTGGCTGAGGTGCTGGATATAATTACTTCAAGCTACTAGAAGTAAGGTTTTGAATATCAGACTCAGTCTCAAACTCCAAAGGGAAGGAGTCTGAGTCGTATCAGCTGAATCTAAATCCAACTCAGCTGGGTCCTAGCTGGAACCGGGTCAAAATAATAGGACTTGATCATATCAGGTAGGACCGAGTCTGAGTCAACTCAAACTCGGCCAATTTTTAAAACCTTGGCGAGAATCCTTGGTTAAGGTTTCAAAGTTCCACACTTAGATTTAGAAGCCACTCACCTTCAATTTGCAGATGAAACAATTTATTTTTGCGATGCAGATATGGAGCAGATGATGAACTTGGTTTCTCTTCTCAAAACAGTTTGAAGCATGTTCAAGCCGTAAATTTTTTTGGCAAGATCACCTACATTCTGATGTGACAAAATCGGAGTTGCCTATCTAACCATGCCCATACAAAGCAAATAGAGGTAGATTTTCATTTTGTCCGTGATAATGGTGGCATTGGAAGGATCTCAATGTTCAATTGATCTCAACCAAAGATCAACCAGCTGACATATTAACAAAGAGTCTAGCCAAAGCTTGATCTGCAAATCTTAAAGACAAGCTCAACATGTTCGAGGATACACTCTGCTTGAGGGGGCATATTAAGGAACACCATCCTCACCATCCATTGCAAGACAGCTTGATCACCATCCATAACAAGTGAAGAATCTAGAGCTATTTTGAATTCAAATACAGCAACAATCAAGGGAAATGAGTATATTTGAAATCAAATATAGCAGAAATCAAGGGATAAATATGATTTCGATTAATGTAATCCTTAGTTTTTTGTATATGTGTGTGTATATATATATATCACTAATGTCATGGGAGAAAATATTGTTGTAAATTCTTTATTCAAGGTAAGTTTCCTCACACATAAAAGTTGTGGAACAAAGGAATTCTTCTCTACAGACTTGTATTCCGACATTGATGAACTCCTCTATGGTTTTTTTAGCTATTTGGTGATCAATCAATTCAGTTTCTCAAACCTTTTCATCAGCTTATCTGATATCTTGTGGGTCATAATCCATCCATCTTCTAGTTGAATATTTGGTTGGCAATTCTTTGTTGGGTATGCAGTCTCTGTTCCTATATGACATAACCCCTAACAATAGTAAGTGCCTGAGTACGTTTCAAGATTAGGATCCTTATGAATTCCGCTCTTTAGATGTTTTAAGACTCCAATCTTTAGAAAGAATTTGAATGAAAAGAGGAGAAACTATAATTATCCCTTCAATCTCTACCACAGGGAGTATATTTAGAACGGAGACATATGGTTTTAGAATTTGGGAGCCTGATAGTTTGGGACTCTTTTCAGCGAAATCTTTTTCAGTTAGAAAAGTTTCATCAGGTTTGTGACTGGCATTCTCTCCACCTTTCCTGACCATTCCTACAACACTGAGGGTTTTACCCTTCAGTTGAACAGCTAGTTTGGATAATATTTTGACTTGGATCATTTATGAAGTCAAAATCATATTCTAGTGAATATTTGTTTCACATGTCTTATAGAAGAAGCGCCAGTCAATCATCTTTTTATTCATTGCAAATTCTCTTGCCAAATTTGATTTTTTTTTCTTTAGATGGTTTGGAATCAAATGGGTTATGCCTTCTAATCTGGCTGCTTTTATCAGTTCTCAATGCCTTGGTTTCGGCACTTCAACATGTCGGTTAGTTTGGAAATTGTCACTTTTTTTTTTGCAAAGAGTGCAACAATCTGGCTTTCAGTTGTAGTTATTCTTTAGCTCATTGTGTGGCTTTGTTTGCTAAAAAATCAATTACCAATGAAGCTATGGCGATTGGTCTTCATATATGTTACTAATGCATTCTTCAAGTTGTGTTTCTCATGCAGATCCTCCTCCTTGTGGCCAGGTTAAGCTAATGGAAGTAATATTAGTAATAGACTGATAGCCATCCTGAAGGTATTGATGGTCTCAATAGTGACGCAAAATCTTTTGTAATTGCCTCCTTTTTCAAAACTAGCTTCTAGTATCAATTCTAATGAGCTTGACGTTAAGGCCTTGCTTCATGGTCATAAGCTTTTGGCTTTCCTGCACTATTTTAATGCTATTTTCAAAGGAGATTCCAAAAGTGCAATAAGTTGGGTTTCCTCTAGTTAGTTCGGTTGGAGGTTATCAAATTTTATTTTTGAGATTTGAGACATTATTGGTGCTAGAGGTTCTTCTATTCATAATTTTTTTTTTCAGACCCTTCTATTCATAAAATTCATCACTCACCTAATGAGGAAGCTAACCAATTGGCTAGTGATGGGGCTCTAAACCAATGATGTAGTTCTCTTCTTTCTTTCCTCTTCTCAACAAAGTTCATGTATCTTTCATTTTCCATTAATATATCTCTTTATCTTTCAAAAAACTTTAAATAATAAAAATAAATATGGATAAATATTTAAGAAAAACAACCATTCATTTGCGAATATATCTATAAGCTGCCAAAAAAAGTGGAACCAAGGCCTTGGCTTTATCCACCCCATAATTCCACAACAGTTTCAAGAAGATTCATCAATAAGCTTCAAAACAGCATCAATTGAATCAATTGGACAAACAAAGTACCAAAGGTTGAGGATTCTAGAATGAAATAAAGCAGCATGAACACCTATTGCAAGAGTGAAAACAGGCGCTGAATCTAAACCAGCATGTAAGAAAACAAAGGATTGGTTTTAACATTAATGGAAATGTAGACAATTTCTTTAAAAAACTAAAAATAAAAATGGGTTTAACCATTTTTTAAGATGATAATTTTCCATGAAAGTAATTTTCTTTCTGTGCATCAAAATAAACTCAGACATGGAAAAGAAAGTACTTTCTTGGAAAATAGTACCATTAAAACAAAAGTGGGTTAAACCACTTAAGGACCAAAAAAGTTATTTTCTAATAAAATACTTTCTTTAGCGTGAACCCAGGCAGAACCAACACAAGAAGGAATTAGTTTCTTGAAAAATAATAATTATAAACTACGAATAGAAATCTTTTAACCATTTCTGGCTAAAATGGTTATTTTCTGGGGGAAAAAAAAACCTTTGATGAATGCAAATGGAGCATTTGGTAAGATCAATTAAGCAATTCTATAGCAAAACTATATTGAGCAGAAAAAAAAACCATGGTCCAATCATTTTACTAATGCAAATAAAGAAAACTCATATATCATTCAAGAATCATGAATCAGCTCGTGGAATCCTATATCCTTTCTATTCATGCAAATTGAAAAAATAAGTAAATAACAGAAAACCAATCTATCCAAATTGAATTGCAGAGTTTACCAATCCACTGTCAGATTCATAGAAAGAGAAGTACTTCTCTGGAAAATAACCACTTTTAATAGAGACTGTAAAAGGGTTTTGATCATTTTTGCTTAAAAATGGTTATTTTCCAGGAAAGTACTTTCCTTGACATGCATCCAAGCATTTACAGATCCAAATAAGCAAAACCAGAAATTCAAGCAGCAAGAACCACCTGCCAGCATCTTCAGGGCTGAACTCTACATCCTCGCACCCAAGGCTCCTCGCATATGCAACCATCTCCCTCGCAATCGCCACCACCTCATCCCTTGTCTTTCTCAGCTTATGTTGTAGATGAATATCACTCGTCGCAATAAACGTGTGGATCCGTGGCCGCTTAGCGAATCGAACAGCCTCCCAAGAAGCATTGATGTCGTTCTTGTTACAGCGGGCAAGACCACAGATGACAGGGACGTAGCCATCGGCATCAATTGAGTTGCCAACTTCGCACGCAATCATCTTGACAGCCTCAAGGTCGTCACGGGAGGAAGCAGGAAATCCAGCCTCTATGATGTCGACGCCAAGGTGCGCGAGCTGGTGTGCAATGTCAAGCTTCTCTTTGGAGGTCATGGTGGCACCAGGGGACTGTTCACCGTCACGGAGAGTGGTGTCGAAGATGCGGACATAGTTGGCGTCGGGAATTCTGTTGGGTATGTACTCCGGGCGGCGAGGGAGAGAGCATTTAGTCCTAAAACCGACATGGGTAAATGAAGGATTGGTTGTTCTCTGAAGGAGAGGAGAGATGGAAGAGGATTTAAAGGGGCACAAGAAACTGCTTCCGCCGCTGCCGAACTTGTTGCAGGGGAAAGGAGTCGGAGAGGATGGTTTAGGGTTTAAGAAGAGTGAAGACGCAGCCATGGAAAAGATCTGTTCACTTTTCCTTCTTCCTTCTGTTATTTTAGAGTTGGGTATGGACCATCGATATTTCAAAAATAAAAAATATATGTTTCGTTAAAGTATTTTTAATGAGAATTTAATGGCTAAATCTCACAATTTTAAGAGGAATTTTTCGTTTCTCATAATAAAAATATATATTTTAATAGAAATTTACCATTAAAAACAGTTGATGCAATAAAATCGAATTTTTAATGAGAAAAATATTTTAAAGATATTTTCAAGGGAAAGACCGGCAAAAGTGATAGGTTTAGCTGTTTTGAGGCACACGTGATCCTGACCATTCATTTGTCCTATTGATTTTTATCTGTAACGTTAGATGTCTCTATAGATAAAATAATTTAACCAGTCTCAGATTTTCAAATACAGCGAATTGATGTGTGGAAATCTGTAGGTGTTGATGCAACGTACGTGACTGTGGCTGCGTTTTGATGGGGGTAAGAGGGGGTAACCAGTTACCCCTTATTACCCCGTTTGATAACTAAGGCTGCGTTTGGATGGAGGGTAATTTTTAAAGGGGTTACTCCTAAGTAGGGGTCACCCTTGAGTAGGGGTGACACTTGAATTGAGATTACCCTTATCTCGTTTAGTAATTGTTGTGGTAAAGTAAACCTTACTCTAAGGGTAAAAAATCTTTTTTGGTAACTATAAGCAAGGGTAACCTGATATATTAATAATTTTTTTTTATAAAATATAATTATAAATAATATTTATGAAGTAAATTCTAATAATATAACTTACAATAATATTATCTAATTTCTATAAATTATTTTTCATATTTATAATTTAAAATGAACACTTGCATTCTAATGTTAAAAATATAAATAAAGATTTTTTTTGATATTACTATTTTAAATCCCAATAAATAAATAAAAAATATCAACATATCTCTTCATAAAAATTATAATTATTATTTTTTATATTATATGAATTTAATAAAAATATTAATTCTCATAAAATTATTAATATGTCAGTTTACCCCTACGTACAATTACCCCTGCTCAAAGGTAACTCCTGTAAAAATTTACCCCTCACCCAAATGCATCACGTTGAAAATGTTGCAGAAATTTTATTTTTATATTATATAGATTTAATAAAATTATTAATTCTCATAAAATTATTAATATGTCAGTTTACCCCTACGTACAATTACCCCTGCTCAAGGGTAACCCCTGTAAAAATTTACCCCTCACCCAAATGCATGACGTTGAAAATGTTACAGAAATTTTATTTTTATATTATATAGATTTAATAAAATTATTAATTCTCATAAAATTGTTAATATGTCAGTTTACCCCTACGTACAATTACCCCTGCTCAAGGGTAACTCCTGTAAAAATTTACCCCTCACCTAAATGCATTACGTTGAAAATGTTGACACATTTTTAAAATAATCTTCTAATAGAATAAATTGTTAATTACCCTGAAAGATATTATCATAAATCTCAAAATTTTTAGAGTTTTGAGACCCTATCGAAATTTCGACAGAATCACCCCTTAAAAATAGAACATGTTGACAAATACGTTTTAGAAAATTATATAATATATAATTGAAAAATAGATGAAGGTACGGGATAAATAGGGGAAAAATTTCCTTAAAAAATAAAAAATAAATAAAAAACCACTATTATTATTTTAAATTTCAAAAAATGAATACAAAATTCATTATATCTCTTCATAAAAAAATATAATTTGTTGTTTGGTGATATGATATTTATCAAATGGAAATAATGGAGTGCTTTTAAAAAAAATAAAAGGCAAGTACTTACTAAAATAAATAAATAAATAAAATATATAAAAAAAAATTTCATAAGCAAAAGAAGGGAGGGGGAGGGGGGGGGGGGGGTAAGGAGGGGTATTCATTTTTGAATACCCCTTGCCCCGTGGGGGTATTGGAAAGGGAGGGGGGAGGGGTAAAAATTTGAATTTTTACCCCTCCTCCCTTGTTACCAAACGGGGGTAAGTAGGGGTAACTGGGGGTTACCCCCCCTTACCCCCCATCCAAACGCAGCCCAAGCCCCCACTTGCAACCATTTTGAATACCTCCATGGGCTTTGAATTGAAGTATTCATTCTTGAATACCCCGTTTTACCCTCCTTTTTGCTCTTTTATAAGTTTTTTTTTACATTTTATTTATTTATTTATTTTGGTGAGTATTTGGCTTTTTTTTTTTTAAATCACTCCATTATTTCTATTTGATAAATTTCATATCACCAAACAACAAATTATATTTTTTTTCTGAAGAAATATGTAGAATTTTTTATTCATTTATTGAAATTTAAAATAATAATAGTGGTTTTTTATTTATTTTTTATTTTTTAAGGAAATATTTCTCTTATTTATCCCGTGCCTTCCTTTATTTTTCAATTATATATTATATAATTGAAAAATTAATAGATTTCAAATAAATTTTTTTATTATATAGATTTTCAACATAATGCATTTGGATGAGGAGTAATTTTTTACAGGGGTTACCCTTGACTAAGAGTAATTGTAAGTAGGGGTAACCTGACATATTAACAATTTTAGAATAATTAATAATTTTATTTAATCCATATAATATAAAAATAAAATAAAATTTTTCTTAAACGTATTTGTCAAAATGTTCTATTTTTAAGGGGTGATTCTGTCAAAATTTCGATAGGGTCTCAAAACTCTGAAAATGTTTGAGCTTCATGATAATCTCTTTCAAGGTAATTAACAATTTATTTTGTTAGAATATTATTTTAAAAATGTATCAACATTTTCAATGTGATGCATTTGGATAAGGGGTAAATTTTTTAAGTTCTCGAACCTTTTTATATGTTATAAATTTATTTTTATGTTTATTTTAACAGAAATTAGATCTGTGGTGAACTGGTAGTGCATCTGAGATTGTGTTTTCAAATCACGAAGAGTTCAGTTTTTCAATTTCTTATTAATTTATATATAACTTTTACTTTAACTAAAATAACTTTACTTTTAACAATTTCTTATAAATTTAGACATAATTTATAATTTTTATTTAAAAAAATGACTTTTTTTTACAATTTCTTATAAATTTAGATAATTTTTCCTTAAATAAAATAACTTGGGGAGTATACATGTTGTTAAACGCTTTGCAGTTTCTTACAAATTTATACATAATTTTTTTTAAGTAAAATAACTTGAAGAGTATTTAAAGTCAACTTGAAAAGCCTTAACAAGACTCTTTAACTCTCTTGACTCGAATTCCTATCGAGTTTAGTCAAGTCAGATTGATTTGGCCATTTTTTTTCAAATTTTAAATCTATAATTCAAATAAAATGAATTAAACATCATGATAAAAAAAAACATTTATCACGTAGTTTTATTTTTCTTTTAAAAGTTAAAAATCGAGATGATTAATTGTCTCTATTATAAGATTAAAATTATTATATAAAAGTTAAATTTTAACTAATCATTATTCTTATCATTTTTTTCATAAATTTTAATAAAAGTGTGACTTAAAGAAGTCCGTAAATGAGGAAACTTAATGTTCACTACAATATAGATGGTTGAATGAAAAAAATGGGTTTAAATTTGAATGATAATTGAGTGATAATTTTTTCATGTTATTTTACTTTATAAGTCGTTTTAAATGCATTATATACTTTAGCATATCAACTGATCTTTTTAAATACAATAAAATAGTAAAAAAAGAAAATCAACATGCATACACGAGTTGAAATTAAATTTGTTAAAAGAAAGATTGAATGAATTAACTATCTTATCTATTAAAAAAGATATATTAAAAATCTTGAATATAGTAATTTTGCATCTCAAAATCCGAGAAGAATAAATTTTAAATAATATTTTATTATAAAATTAATTATGATATTTTATTTAGATGTTTCACAATTTGTAAAAAAGAAAGTATGATTTTATTTTTTGTGAGTGTATAAAAGGTTCATCTTAAGGGTTGTCTAGGACCTCTGAAGTCTCAGGGCCAACACTAACAAGACTCCCATGACTCAAGAGGTGTCACCAGGTCCAGCCTAACTATAAGGCAAGTCAGGCCTGGACCTTAGGCCCCCATTTAAAAAGGGCCCCACTCCTATTTTGATTGTATGGTGGACCGAATGGGATTGAGACAGAGAATGTGGAAAATGAGACAAGACTGAAGTATGTTAGATCCAGCCTAACTATAAAACAAGTTATGTCACGCCCCGACCCGACCGGTGGGCCCGGAACGCGACTAATTTTTTTTTTTTTGAAGATAAACAGAACCACAAGCATTCTTACTGGGCCGGATCAACAGTTAGGCCCAGCGGTTACACATTAGCCCGTTAAGTGGACTCAAACATGTACCATATGCTTCCCAAAAACCAAGATACAACAACATCAATACATAACATGCTCAAATCAAAACCAACATTGATTAATACAACGCAAAATAAAATCACTCATTGATTCATCATTCAAAAGCATTGTCTCTAAAGACAATATAGCCTATTACATCAAATGGACATAAATTAAGTACCATATCTGGTACAAAAAAAGACAATGGTTCCAAGATCCAACAGGGAAAGATCAGGGCATTCCTCTCCGGGGGAATCCCAAAACACTGCTTTAGCTTAATCGCCCTAAGCCTGAAAGAGAGGGTCCTCCTCCTCGGGTTCATCGCCTGAAAGGTGAGTGGTGTGAGCTAACTAGCACAGTGAAGGATAGTTAACAATGCAAATTAAGTAAATACAAAACATATTAGCAACAGTTCAATATCACATGCTTGATAACAATAAGCATAATCTCAAAATAATATGTCAACATCATTAAACCACTGTCATTATCCACCGTAACGCCTGCCGACTACACTGAGACCAGTATTAAGTCCAGACACGGTCAAAATACATCTTTACAAGTACATCTCCGGCTCTTAATGTAACACCCGCCCCTTTTCACCTTAAAATCAGAGTACATTTTTTTTTTTAAATAAAAGTGACAAAGGGCGCGGACGTCACGACGCGAGTTAAGTTCCGAGCTTCTAAAGCCCGGCCCTTAACTGGCCAACCCTACGCGTGCGTGGAACATAAGTCCACGAGTACGGTTCACGCGTAGCAAGTAAGCTCACAGAACATAAAAATAAGTGCGAATGATAATAGACACTATCCTACCAATCTTCAGATAACAGGGAAGAGATATCCATTAAATTACTAAAATGCCCTCATACTGTACTGTCCAAAATAATTTATAAAACATAGCAAGACATCTAAGTTATTACATTTCCGACAAGCTAAATTATGCAAATACACATTTTCCCAAAATAAACTTAAACAAAATAATTAGTCCGCCTTCCCAAGCTCCTAAGCTTGACTCCCGTCCTATCCTTCCGTTCTGCCATCTCCTGCATCGTCAGCTAGGGTAGAAGTAGGGCGTTAGAACACGCGCCCAGTAGGACTCCAAGTAGGGCTAACACATGGATTAGTGATAACAAAGCATATAGATAATACATAACGGAGATCATAAAATGAATGCTATGCCATGGGTGTCGATGTTATGAATCCCACCTATCATCCATACCATCATGCTGTCATATCCCCCTTGAAGGCAAAACCTCGTCAAGATACAAACAATCACAAATCATCCCCCTGGACGGCAAAACCTCATCCAGATATAAAACAATCACAAATCATTCCCCTGGACGGCAAAACCTCGTCTAGATGTAAAACAATCACAAATCCTCCCCCTTGATGGAAGAATCATCATCAATGTATCATAATTACATACAACATCCCTGATACATCAAACACATCAAAATATCTCCATGTCTGTTTATCGGTCGCCCCGACGGAGCATGGACTCCAGTTTCATTTCATCCTTCTGCTGTCATATCCCTCCCATGCCATGCATGAGATGTAGATGCCATATGCCATGTAATGAATATAATAACAAACCATGACATTTAAAGAAAATCCCATCAATAAAACATGTAACTTGATTACCCAAAATAGATCAAGCAAAGCCTCAATAATCACATCACAGCATTAAAACCTATTTTAAACCAATCATATGCTTACCGGAATGAATCAAGTAAAAACCCCTACATAATACATAATTCAAAACCAATCTTAAAACATACCATATTATTTCCAAAATAATTCAAGGAAACCATCACTCAATCCATGGCTTACAAAAAGGTTAGAATCCTACCCAATACCGACTTGCGTCCTTTTACATTTTCCGTTCGATAAGCCCGGTCGCCGATCGCGCACCGCCTGCGATGTCCAGTACCTTATTACACATTAATCATTAGTCCATGTTTCGACCATTTATAAGCCCTTATGACAAACCGGTCACCATTTAGGTTTTGTGGGTCCCACCTAATCCATTATATACTTTTAAGTACATATGTCTAAAATCAGCCACCATAGGCTTTATTAACCACTTATAAGGTTATCACATTAGATCCCGTCATTCCATGATCAATCTCCATAGAATTCTTGAATTTGGCATTTAATTACGGTTTTGCCACTACCTCATTTTCCATGATTAATCACCCATTTATCCATGCATGATTAAGTCCAAAATTGATTTTTAAACTTAGATCCCTAACTTAGGTTCATTTATGACCCACCAAACTATTAAAACTTGTCATCTAATTAATCCAATTCCCATTACTTAATCACATACATACACATTAACCTTAGACCTAAAAATGATCCACCATTTGGGTCATGGATTCAAAATACCTAATTCATCAAATCCTCCCATGGGGTTTACCTTATGCATTTAACTTCAATGAGTGCATCACTCATTCATTCCCTCTGGAGGCCACAAACACCATCCATCATCCAATCTAACCCACCAAACTGGATCACTACATTTGTTCATTTGAAACCCTAACTCATTAACACATTAATCGATCTTTTCCATCCTTTAAATCCATCATTTGATCACCATTACATCACCATAGGGTTCATGATCCACCATTCATTGCTCCAAAATACCTACATTCACCAAAATATTAATTTCATCAATCTTCCCATTTTTTTTTCCATGGCTTCATACCCTAAAACCCTAATTAACTTCACACAACAACCTAGGGTTCGGCCATACACCATGGCCGAACCCATGGTTCATAATTCATTCTCTTTTATACCTTCCAATGCCATAAAATCCATTTGCATTTTTCATCATAAAACAATTTAAAAAAAAACTTACCCACATGCATTCATTTACAACCCTAAACTTCATTAGCTAAAAACCCTCATTGTCTTCCATTCTTCAAAACCCTAATTATTTACATCAATTAGCTAATCACCCACCATGGGGTTCGACCATGCTACATGGCCGAACCCTATGGCCCATGATTTTCTTGCAATCATCCAATTTCATGCTTAATTTCATAATTTATCCAATGCACATAATCCATTTATTTATTTCTTTTCCCTAACCCTAATTTACCCATTTACCTTAGAGCTTAACCATCTTGATCCATTGGGTCCCAAATGGGATTTGACCCAATTTGACCTCCCATGGTCCAATTGGCCATCATTAACCACTTACATAATTTTAAAATCCACTCCATGGTCTATTGGGCCATAATTCGGCCTTTGTCAAAATTTTGACCCATTTAACCCTTTATTCCATAAATTTTCCAATTTTCATCCTTAAAATAAATAATATTCCCATTTATATTAATTTTAAAAATTCCGGGCCCTTACACTTAAACGTAGCCGATACCGACACCCTCAAGTCAGCAACTGACGACAGCATGGTCCGCCCATGGTCCAGTAGACATAAACAATCTCTCATATGGCCGATATTGGTTCAATAGCCCAGGTAAGTGGAAGCAATCTTACACCCTAATTTACCCATTTAGGGTGTTCTCCATCTTCCACCCTCTCATTTGATGGGTTTAAACTCCATAGCATAAAATTATCTATCCACCATTTCATTCATATAAAATAAATTCCAATTCTTAAACCCTAAATCCAAAATTTCTTGTTTAAGAAATACTCACAATCCGACGTCTCCTCCAATTTTCGCCGCTCCCGTCGGTCTCCTTAGCCTCCTCTCTCTTTCCTCTTGATCTTTGATAGGTCAAGATGCTTGATCCATGGTGGCAACCCCTAACCTTAGGATCGGCCAAGGTAGGGTTTGTATTGAGAGAGGGAGAGGGAAAGATGATGAGAGGGGAGGTGGTAACCTTGACCTTGGAGTAATTCTTCTTAAATTTCCACTTCTTTCTTCCCTCCTTCTCTTCCCTTCTCCTTAGCTCTCTTCCTCTCCTTCACTTAGAGCATGGGACGGCAATGGAGAATGAAAAATGGAGAGAGTAAAAATGAAGAGAGAATGGGAAAAGAAATCAAGGCTTATCCCCATTTTTTACACTTTACATTAATTAGCCCACCAACCTTATGAGATATTTTCTTACTTTATGGTGGTGGTTTAGATACCCACCACCAAGTTCCAACATGTTTTACTTTGAGTTGGAATGAGGTGATTTGGTTTTCACCTTTTGACCCCACTTTGACCACCTCATTTGGATAATTTTAATCATTCAATATTTAGATATTTTGGTTACTTTAATTCCCATTTATTTATTTAAATCACCTTAGGTTAATTCATTGTACTTAACCTAATTCCATTATTCCACCCATGGTTGACCAAATCAACCATGGTGGTTGGCCCCACCAAACCTTGGTTAAATTTTAACTCAACTTAGGTGATTTAAATTCCATTGAATTCATTCTAAATGGATCACCATTTGGGTCCATGGCCCAATTACATTTCCATTTTACCCATTTACCTTAGAGCTTAACCATCTTGATCCATTGGGTCCCAAATGGGATTTGACCCAATTTGACCTCCCATGGTCCAATTGGCCATCATTAACCACTTACATAATTTTAAAATCCACTCCATGGTCTATTGGGCCATAATTCGGCCTTTGTCAAAATTTTGACCCATTTAACCCTTTATTCCATAAATTTTCCAATTTTCATCCTTAAAATAAATAATATTCCCATTTATATTAATTTTA
Organism: Chimonanthus salicifolius; assembly: GCA_013350335.1. Taxonomy (NCBI): domain Eukaryota; kingdom Viridiplantae; phylum Streptophyta; class Magnoliopsida; order Laurales; family Calycanthaceae; genus Chimonanthus; species Chimonanthus salicifolius. The sequence continues at coordinate 59,075,296 of CM023537.1, forward strand.
AAAATTCCGGGCCCTTACACTTAAACGTAGCCGATACCGACACCCTCAAGTCAGCAACTGACGACAGCATGGTCCGCCCATGGTCCAGTAGACATAAACAATCTCTCATATGGCCGATATTGTTTCAATAGCCCAGGTAAGTGGAAGCAATCTTACATACACATACGATCAATATCGTAATACCATAATCATCACAACACTCTTACCATAGTGCACCATGTATAGGCACATGAGTGGGTTCATCAAAATCGAAACCACTCATTGCTCAATATAACACCTGTTTACAAAATCTGCAGAATTAAGTTCCCTCACCGTTATGTGTGGTTTACGCGGTCTCTGTTCAAACAACACACAAGTGCACAATCAATATACAGATCAAATACATACACACGAGTAGTATTTTGAAATCTCACGTTTTTCCACAAAATATCCGAGGTATATGGAATTGAGTCTCCTACTTGGTTTCTATCCTTTTTAAATCATCCAAAAGATAATAATATAGTAAAAAGGGGCTCAGTCCAAACTCATATTGTCTTCTGGGCATTGACCAGATTGACTTATTGAGTGAGGTCTAGATCCTCGGATCACTTCTCGGTTGTCTTCTGGATAGGATCAGAACTGACATTTTGAGTAGGCCTCGAGGTCACCTACTGCCCGACTATAGTGCCGGCCTGAAAGTGAATCACTCAGTTCCCGACTAATGTCGGACTGAAAGCGGATACAATAGTATTTACACTATAAATAATAAGAGAAAGGGGTTAGTATAGTTTTATTTAACAAGGGTGATATAAATCATCACATCACATAATCTAACAAAATAATAATTTTTTTTGAATAAAATAATAATATTTAATTATTTAATTATTTATTCATTTTTTTTTTCTCCAATGGGAACTAACATTTAAAATCACAAGCAACTATAATCTCAAATAATTTTTTTTTTGAATAAAATAATAATATTTAAATATTTAATTATTTATTCATTTTTTTATTCAATGGGAACCAACATTTCAAAATATGAGCAACCATAATATCAAATAAAAATAATTTTTTTTAAATAAAATAATAATATATTTTTTTTTTCTTCTTCTTCCCCGTTCACTGTCTGCAACAGACAGTAAACGGCGGCCGTGAATAGTAAAATCGAAAATGGGAAAAGGGCTATTTTCTGGACTCGGTTTTTACATCTGACCGGTCCGATGGATTCCTCCGGGAGTCCTCTTTCCATAAGGAGAGGTTTGAGGCTTTGAAACTCAGTGAGCCATCCGATCTTAACACCGGAAGCTCACTGATACGAGGAACCCTAAAATTTTCCCTAAATTTTGAAATCGTTTTTCTCACTGAAAACAGAGCCAAATTCAAAAAAAAATTATTCCAAATCGGTCGAAATTGAAAGGGAAATGCAGTGGTTACCTTGGATTGAGTTTCTGGGCTGAAATCCGGATTTTCTTTGAAATCTCCCTCTAAGTTACTGTTATAAAAAGAGGGTCGGCCGGCTGAGTTTTTTTTTTTTTGGAGAACAGAGACAGAGAGAAGAGAAGAAGTTTTGGGAGTTCAAACCGATGGAGAAGGCTCGAATTTATAGGTTTTTTGGCCGGGAAATCCGGCGCACGCGCGATGGGACGGGACGATGGCGAATCGCCGGAAAATCGGGCAACAGAGCACGCCGCACGCCGCTGATGGTGCTACAGTAACCGTAGGATATTTTCTGCTGTTTGCAAATCAGCCCTCCAATATTTCCATTTTTGCAAAAAGCCCCTAGTTTTAATAAAAACCTGTTTTTTAACTAAAACATGTTTTAAAGGCTCAAAAATTTTGATCCAACCTTACAGATAGGTTGAGTTTTAAAAATCTTAATCACCATAAAAATTTTGGAATTTAACTCTTATTAAAAACCATTTAATTAAATAAAAACCATAAATTTGCACTATTTACTTAAATAAAGAATTGTTAAAATAAACAATTTAGAAACATCATTTTGAGATAAAATGAAATATCTAGATCATTTTTAAAATGGTCTAACATCAAACACCATTTTCAAAATTTATCTCCTTTCCGAAAATATTTTAAATAATTAAAACTCCCTTTCTGGGTTTTGACGGGCGATATTTAAATATTATTTTCTAAAAATAATTTTATTTTAAAATCAGAAATGTATTAAAGAGAACATTATTCACCAATAATACTCACATATCAACAATATTTATAAAAATATACAAAACAAGTGGTAAATTACCAAAATGCCCCTCCAGCTCGACGAGCTGAATCACTGAGTTTTCGGGCTCAGATCGGGCCAAACTTGGGCTTTCCTCGAAGCCCTAACCAAAATCTCCGAGATTAATCGGTTAAATAAACTTAACGAGTTAAAACACGCCTAATCTGGGGCAGGGTATTACAAGTTAGGCCTAGGCCTTAAGCTCCCATTTGAAAAAGGCCTCACTCCTACTTTGATTGCATGGTGGAGTGGATAAGATTGAGAGACAGCATGTGGAAAAAGAGACATGTCTAAGCAGCTTAGATGAAAAATGGTAAAACCATTTGCAATGGGAGGAAATGCAAAGTATTCAATTTTTGAGAGATTTGTCAAGAGTTTTTTTTTTTTAAATTATGATAAGATATTTCGTAATAAATACTCTACAATCGAAATGAGACTAGTTTTAGTAGAGGTATTCATGGAGAGTTAGGATATAGTTTTAGAAAATACTGTTCTCTCATTTTGATCATAGACTTAAAGAATTTTTCATCTAATAAGTGTATCAAATATTTCGAAAATTACATATATTGGCAAAGAGATATAAGAGCTACAAAGCTAGAAAAAATCAGTAATTTCAAGTACTCAAGAGTCTAAGCAATTGATTAAAGTACTTTAGACGAAGGGAATGTATTTCAAGGGATTCTCCTAGCTATTTCTGGCATTGTTTGCATTTTTTGTGGGTGTTGATTTGTGAATTTATAGGGCTGGAATTTTGGATTATTTTGTGCTTCTTTTGGTTTAAATTTGTACCTATAATTTTCAATTCAGTTTATTTTAATTTTTTATTAATTTAAAGACTAAATGAATTAACCATATTTGCAATTATATTTTAACATGAATATAAAAATTTAATTAGTAATTTTACATCTCAAAAAGTAAGAAAAGATAGATTTTAGATAATTTCATTATTATATATAATTTTAATTTTAATTAATTATTACTGTTAGCCCCATTTCCTTAAATTGTGAAATCAAAGAAAACCCAAAAAGTTTGCATTGACCCAATTTAACCCTCCTTTAGGGTCAATTTCTGGACAACAATTACTTATAATAATATATTAAATATAAAAAATGTTTCATTTAGATTTTTTCTCTTAGACCTCAACATGTGTTGAGTCGGCCCTGGAGGAAACCATTGTGCCAGGGGTAGTTCTACTAAGAATCGTTGCTTTGGATGTTATCCTAAGGCATGGAAGTATGAAACCCATTCTTAAGAAAGCGTCCTCGACTAAGTTGAGCCTACCATAGAGGTTTTTTATTGCACATTGTCCTGACTAATCAAGATCTTCTGACACTAAATTTTGCTAATTTCAGACAAATTATCAAGTACCATTATTCTTCGCAGCAATACAATACGGCCGATATCATTCCGTATTAAAGAGCAGAATAAAAACGGCCGAAATGTATTGTATCAGCCGTACATGAATCATATCGGCTGATATAGCCGATATCTCGTCGAATCAAAATGGTGATGGGCTCAGATCGAAATATTTGTCGATATTTACATTTTCAAAAAAAAAACAGTTTCTTTTTTCTATTTTTTTAATTTTTAATTCAGAAAAAATAAAATAAAATAAATATTAAAAAAAAATGAGAAGAGAAAATCATATCGGCTGATGTAGAAATATCGACCGAATTATCAGCCGGGCTGATTTTTTCACCCTTGTTCCTCGTATACTCAACTCGTTCATTGTACATGACTACCATTTAATATTTAATAGCTAATTACGTTGTAGTCGATCCTCGTGATTTCCTCCCTTGTGACACTATCACCTCATTGAGATAACTAGTTTTGAACTTTTGACTTTACATACAATGAAAGTCGGTGTGTTTACAATTATATATATTCTAAATCAGGTATGGGAATTCACCTAGTGCCACCGCATCAGATGACTTCCAATTCTCTGATCATTGCTTTACACACAGAAAGATGCTTCCTTCACTCTTCCTCATTTTTTTCCTTCCTCTGTGTTTCACTTTTTCCATTAGAAACTGTTTGTTCATGTTTGAACTTATGAAAAGTGAGTTAGTAAAGAAAATAAGTCCTCTTTCTTTTTCTTGAAATAAGGTCTCTTTGCCAGAGATATTTTCCTCTATTTATAAAGAATTATTTTCTATAGAGGAGATAGAAGAATTTAATAAGGAAAAGAGGGAGATTTTCACAGCAATCTTCTATATTTTTTTGTGAAAATATAACTTTTGATGCAAAATATTTTTTAGATAATATGAATTACAAGTTCAAAAGATTGACCTAATAGTTGAGATAAAAGACTTCAGAAGTGAGGTATTTAGTTTAATTCCTAATGACTTTAATGAAGGGTCATTATTTAAAAACTTATTCATTTTGAGCAAATTAGGGGATTTTTACCCATTCTAAATGAATAGTTAGGTGCGACATCTGTACAGTTTTGAATAAAAAAATTATGAATTACATTCAAAGATAAATTTTCTTATTGAATTGATTTCCTCAAAAATTACCAGTTTTCACTAATGGGAAATGAGGAGCATGGAAAAATGACTTCTTTTGTCTCCTTACATAATTCCAACGATCACTTACTTAAAGTCAAGCGATGACGTAAGTAAAAAAGCAGCTAACATAAGAAATGGTAGTTAAAACGCTCTTTCCTCATCGATGATTGGACGGACTAAAAACTTCCCTTTCAGATCTCAAACTCCTGTCGACCGTCCATCTATCGTCAACTACCAACCACTGCCCCATCTTTCCCTCTTCGTTTTTTCATACCGGGGAAAAACAGTGCGTGCCGGAAACTTCGATTCCGTCCAACTTCTTCCAGTTCTGTACATCTTCGAAGATTTTGATTTTACCTCTGAGATTTGAGATCGAGTAATTAAGAAATCTGCTCTACTTACCTGCCTCAAAGAAAGAGACAAGTGAGAACAAAGAAGAGAGCAGAGAAGAGAGATGATGGTGGGCTTGCAGGTGGGTTGGTGGAAGAACAGTATTGTAGCTCTGGGATTGGGGCAGTTGGTTTCGCTGCTTCAGACTTCCACAGGATTCTCATCTTCCCTGCTTTCCAGAAATGGTACAGAACCTTTTCTTTAAAGCTCGACCTTTTTCTTTTTCTGCTCTATTTTCTTCTCTGAAAGTATTATTAATGTGTATTTTTAGTGATTGATTTTTCAAAAGCTATATAATAGACTCTCTGAAGCTGAGAAGCTCTGTTTGTTCTCTTCTTCTTTTCTTGATGATTGAATCTAGGCACCCGAGCTCAGTCTCCATCTTTCCCTGATGAAATACATTTGAATTGGAAACGTGGGATTGCTTTCTGGGTGATCTCCGCCGTTCATTAAGTGGCCGCCACCATGGATCGAACACAATGTATTTCTTACTGATTAGATGATCTTTGATGGTTCGTGGGTGACACTCAAATGGACGGTGGAAATTGATTTTAAATTTAAACGAGCATCGCAGGAATTGTGAACGGTGGATATCTGGTCTGACCTATATGATGAACGGTCTGGATCACGTACCGTTTTGCATTGTGCTCCATGCTGTGTTGTGATCATTGATTCATTGACAGTGGATAATTTCTAAAAGCCACTTTTTTTTTTGTAATACTCTTGAGAAAGGAAAAAAGCTAATTAGGTTGTTGCGTTACATAAGGTCTGTGGAGATTGCTCCCATCAAATTTGATCTCTTTTTTTTAATATGAATATCAATCACTCTTTTTTAATTTTATGAAAGGGTTATTATTTCCTTAATTTTGTTTTTTACAAATGGATTTCAATTTAATATATTATTTACATCACATTAATATTAAAAGTTTTAATTGATTGGTATACAATTGGACTTTTAATTAGATACTTGTTCATTGATTAATTACTTTAATTACAAAATTAATTAATAAATGACTCTATTACGTGAAGGGCATGTACAATTGGTAATGTGAAACATGAAAAGTGACATAATTTTGGAGATTGACAATGAAATTTATGTAAAGCATTTATAATTCAATTCAGAAACAAATAAACAAATTGTGCATTTGAATGCATTTTCTTTTTAGAAGGATATTGGGTGAAGTTGTTTTTTTTTTCATATGAAAGATGAGATTCATGTTGATTTGCCAGAGGAAACATGCACTTGTAACTATTTGAAGTAAAAAATTCCGTGAATCATGTTCCCATGTATTTCTCCTGCATTGCTATTAAACTAAGGTGTTTCCCATATGTTTCTTGCACGTTTCCTGGTGCATTTCCATGAGTTTCAGAATTGTTTCTCAAAGGCTTTTCAAGACAAGTTTTTTCTTTTTCTTTCAGAAACACATTCTGGTCACTCCCCATAGCATTTCTGATAACTGTTTTTTTTTTTTTTTTGATTGATACATTTCTGATAAGTATTTTTACCTAATGCATTCTTAATTTTTTCCATGGTGTTTTACTACATTGTTTGGTTGTGGGTTTTACCCTTATGACATCATGCTTTCTGATAAGAGGGAGACTTCCCTTGTATTTTTACTATTCAGATGATAATGGCTATACAAAAAGAATAAGAAGTGATGTCCCTTTTTTATCAGAAAAAGGGTGTCTAAAATCTAAATCACTAAGCCTTTGTTTGATTTATTTTCATATTTTTGGCCTTGACTGGAAAAGGAGATGGTTTTTTTGCTTTTTTTCTTCTTCCAGGGATTGATGCACCCACGTCGCAGTCTTTTTCAATTTATGTACTTCTGGCGATAGTGTATGGAAGTATAGTCATTCACCGAAGAAGAGCACTCCAGGTTGTTTGCTACTCTGTATTTTCTTTCTTGTTTTTTGAATGATTTTCCCTTTGTTATTTTCTCAATGCTTAGTTTTAACGAATCAATAGTTAATTGGATTAGTGTTGTCTCACTAGTAGCAATCATGATCGTTTTTTGTCGGTCCTTATGAGTGTATCATCCTTAACTGGTTGATCAGGGTTCCAAGTGTTGTGGTCTCTCTTGAATTGCTTTCATAACCTGAAGTTCCATTTAGATGCTGCTGTTGGTTTGAATATATAATCTCGAGCATTTTGCTGTTCTTTCCTAAGAATTAAATTACTGACTTTTAATTTATGTCAATTTTCTTATATCAGATCATTTGATGTAGATGTACATGGGGAGGGTTAAGCTTAAAAAGGTTCCATTTATGACATAAATATTTAGTACACCCTAAACTAGAGGCAGTCCGCTAGCTATGGGTTTCAATGCAGCTCATCTTAAAAGAATAAGTATTCCATTTTAATATTCTATGGATTTTTGTACAGACGTTAGCTTGCTAAAATTCACCAATATGGAGAGCATCTAATGCAAAATGTAAATATAAATGAGCCTTGGCCCAAGGTACCTGAGTCCAAGGCCATTTTCTACTAAAAGAGTTGTTCGATGATGTTTCTAAGAATCTAAGAAGCCTAGAAAATCCTGACAATGTAGATGATGGTGCCGACCTTTGAAGAGATTCTCTCTCTCTCTCTCTCTCTCTCTCTCTCTCTCTCTCAACATTAGAATAGCATGGAATAGTTTTAAGAGTTTTATTTTCAGTTTGTTTCCTATTCTTGTACTTATGTATAATCATATCATTGGAGGAAAATATAGAAGTGATGATGTGTCACCTTGGGTCGGAGCATAAGGATTTAATTAGGATGGTGACACGGCAATTGCCAACTCAAGAGATAAACAAGGCTTGGGCACCTACGGCTATAGGTTGTCTTGTGTTTTGAATTTTAACATGCATTTTGTTATAAATAAAGGTCTTGGCACACCAAATGGAATCCCATGACTCATATTTTGCAAATTCTATTCCTCAACACTGTATGAGTTTTGCCATCCATTGAAATTGTGTTTCAAGTCTTCTCTTTTATTCATTGAGTGTGTTGACTTTCCATAAGCTAAATTACATATTCAAGGTATCCATTAGTGAGAGATTGAGTTTTCTCCATTGAGAAAAAATTGTTCTTGAGTTCATTGAGTGAATGGTTTTCCTCATTTCAACTGAGCCCAACTCATTAGTTTGATACTAGGAAAATCTCAAACAAGATCTCCTAACCTAATTTTAATTTGGGGTATTTAATTTTGGTTCACACTATTTAATTAAAGCCCATCTTCATTTTCATTGGATTTGGATTTATAGGGGACTATATCCTAAAATTTCCTTATTTTGGTTTTAAGGTTCTTCATATTTGAACCTAGGACTACATGAGGTTTTTAAATTGGAACGGTTATTCATTTAGGGTACATATATTTGCACTAGCTTTCATAGGAAAACTATGAAAACCATTTCCAGTATACTTTTGTTTGCTAAAGTGTTTTCATAGGAAATCACTTTCAGATTTGAGAAAAGAAGCCCCTTTTTTCATGTATTAGTTTTCTCACCTTCTACCCTATGAAAAATGTGTGAAATTGGTAGGTGTGTAGCATGACCCTACTCCACCCTTCAACCCTACCGCTGATAAGCCTAATCTCATCCTATCATTCATACCTGACCCAAACCTAAATGACACTAGACTTGATCCATGACCTGACTCAACTTGACCCGATCCAGATCAAATTTGACCAAAAATAGATCTGATCCAATCCAACCCAATTTAAATCTATTCCATACCAACTTAACATAAATTTGACCCAATCCAATCATAGCCTGTGATGTGACCTGACCTAAACCTAACCTGTGACTCGACCCACAAGCCACAACCCACCACCCAACTTGACCTAAACCCAAGTTAGAGAAGTAGATTTTTCACTCCATAAATGGCTTGACCTAATCTGTCCATATTGTAGGTGGTAGAGATAAAGAATCCAATCAATTGACCTAATCCAAATTTATGTGACCCAACAATTTCATGGGTGTTAAGTAGAACCTCTTATTGCTAAATTTGGTAATGGAAATGAGTTATATCTTAGTGGGTTTCAGTTTTTTTAGTGGCTTGAATGGATCACAAGTCCATTTGATTCAAATTTATGGGTTTCATACACTTCTTATGAGCATTGGTAAGGCCCACCTACTCTTTATTTTCGATAACAAAAGGGATTGAAATGAATGTTGTTGGGTTTTTTTTTAATTGATTTTATTAGTGATTTCTCATCACAAAATTTAAGTATATAACAAACATAAAGGAATAATATTTCTTAGGAAAAAGGTTTCTCGCCACCATTTTCAAGGAAACCTTTTCCTGTGAAACTATTGATTTCTTTTCTCATGAGAAAGTAAAACAAAAGTGCCCTTAAAGAAAGATTATTACCTGTCTCCTACAATTGCAACTAGAATTCAACAGTTCCATTATACATCTTCAATGACAAACTTCTGTATGAAATTGCTTTGAAAAATTCGCATTGCCATTTTTACAGATGTAAGACTAGGGAGTCCTGTTTTGTTAAAAATTGTGGTTAACATGGAAATATGGGTAGGTGATTGGTATCTCCTCTGTGAAAAACCAATGGGCCCCCAAGCCCAGGCTCTTCTGGTTACACTTTGTCCAGGTCCACACTGTACAACGTCAACCAGACTTTAGAGTGTGTGATACAAGTTCTCAAACACTTTTCTTACTATTATTTATTATCTGTATTAAGATATCTTTTATGAGGATGAGGTCTTGAAGACACTTTGTATATGTTATACCAATAGGAACTGAAATCTTTTCTTCTCACACTTCTGCAGATAAAATGGTATTACTATTTCATGCTAGCTATTTTTGATGTAGAAGCCAATTTTCTAGGTAATTATTCTTTGATACTAACTTTATATGCCATTTGTTATCTGCACTAGCTTTTGGTAACTTGACAGGCTCTGAATAGATAGATGGTCCAGTAGTTCTATTGTCTATTGCAACTTAAGGGTTTCTAAGCCATATTGGTAGAAGCACGGGAAATGGTTCCATAATACCAAAATATATTCAGAGATTCTGTTTCAGAACCTAGTGAGAAACTGTTGTTACCTCCTTACATATGATCTAGCTCGTGAATTTTTATTGTATATTTCATGTTTCATTTTTTGTCAGTCTTGATTTTAAGGTCCTTGTTTTTTTTTCTTTCTTTCTTAATAGCTGTGGGTTGGTTTCTACAATGAGAATGGTTCTTTTCTTTTTTATTTCTCAAATTTTCATCTACTTCAGTTACCTATATTTTAAAGTATTAATTCTCTTTGGTTGTATCCTGGTACAGTGGTGAAAGCCTATCAATATACATCTTTGACCAGTGTGATGCTGCTAGATTGTTGGACAATTCCGTCTGTTATATTTTTGACATGGATGTTCTTGAAGGCACAGTACAGATTCAGGAAGTTTGCTGGTGTAGCTATTTGTGTTGCTGGGCTTGTTATGGTTATTTTTTCAGATGTCCATGCAAGTGATCGTGGAGGTGATTTGGAATTTTTCCTTGTTTCAGTTTTAACATCATTTAGATCCTGAAGCTATCCTTGCATATATGAAGACTCTCTGGTTTTTTTTTTTTTTATGTCAGGCGTTTTGGTGTCACTTTAAGTTCTACATATAGTCTTACATTGTTGCTTTAGTGGCATGATTTTATTATTCTCAATTTGTTTGCACAATAGCATATATGAGGTGGTCCATATCTGTTTACTTTCCCCTTTTTCATCTTTTGAGCAAATGATGGTTGCATTATTCATATCTGTTGTAGTACATGTTGGCTATAGGACACATGAATTCCTGACATCTCGAAAAGAACTTTAATCCTTAATATTTGTCGACTACAAGTCTCTTAAGTCAGATAGTCTGATCTTTATTATTATTATTATTATTTTGGTTTTCATGGAAAATTCTTTCTTACTCAGCTTCCTTTGCCTTCTAAACATTACATTAGGTTCTTTTGGAGCTTCTGGCTATGAATGATTTAGCATAGTGGATTGGTTATCATCTGTCATATATATATTTCTCATTGTTTGATCTGTAGAATATACTGACAATACAAAAGATTTTCATATTGTGTATATTTTACACTTTGCCTTTCCTGATATTTTGCCTATTATTCATGGACACAGGAGGGAGCAACCCTATTAAAGGAGATATGCTTGTAATTGTTGGGTCCATGCTTTATGCAGTAAGTAATGTTAGTGAGGTATGGTATGCTTCTGTCTCTTCCTTGCTTAACACAGTTTTTTTTTTATTCTTTGTCTCTTTTCTCTTTCAAATGCTGTTTTTCATTGTTTGCTATTATAGCATCATTGTTGCGATACGATTTTCAAATTTTCATATTTTTAGTAATTCTTTAAAAGTTTAAATATACTATATTATTATGATGTTATATGAACATCACAGTTCAAAGCGGTTTAAAGAAGTTTGACCTAATCGTTGAACCTATTTAAACCAAATTATAATAAAAAACACATTGGTTTAATTTCATTGCAAAATGATGTATTTGTATGTACTTTCTAACGGATTTTGTAACCTCATGCAGGAGTTTCTAGTTAAAAGTGGAGACACAATTGAGCTCATGGCAATGTTGGGTGCATGTGGTGCTGTTGTTAGTGCTTGCCAAATGTATCCTTAGTATTTTAGTGAAACTGGGATAATTTTTATCTCCCAAGTGATTTATAATTGAAAATGCATTTTTAGATGGTTGCATGACTCGAATCTACAACCTTTATGGTTACTTTACTAATGGAAAATGTCAATAAGACTATTTGAAAAGATGCACACAAGTACACAATTGAATAATGTATTGAAGGGACTGACCTTCTATCAGAGGTTGATATTTTCAAGCATGACCAATGAAATAACTGCAATGTAGCAGTGTTGGTGTATTTATCTGAAACTAATATTTGGAACTGCTCTATAAGACAAATCCAGATGCTTGTTTACATTTATTAAGAAAATATGAAATATTTTATCTGTCTGATGCAATAATTATTCATTAAAAATAGAAAACAGAAGAACTGATTGCATTCATTATGAGAAAACTTAACTTCAAAATTTACGCTGGTTTAAATGCATTCAAGTTCCATATATGTCTTTTCTTGCAATTGCCACTGTTTTTTTTATGAGAAATGTTTTCTTGCTTGGAACAGATGTCTCTGGTCTCAGTTATCTCATTGATCTCTCTCTCTCTCCTCTGATTTCAGAGAAAAATGTATCTCTATGAGTTGATGACATGAATTGCTCTGTCAACTTCTTTCCAAGAAAAAATAACATTAGTGGAAAGCTTATATTTGTTTTTTTCTGAGATATTAACCATTTATTATTTCCATGCTTCTGTCCTACACAGAGATCCACCTTATGATCATAATCTTTACCTTTTAAAAAAGGAATCTAACTGCTCCTTACAGGTTCAAGATGTGTTTGGCTACTGATTATTGTTATTATTTTATCTTTCCTGTATCTTAAAGTGGGGAAAATCTACAGTATGCCCAGGCTTGCAACCTGCTTGGGTGTATGGGCCTTGTGTGGGGCCTATTTTTGATAAATCCAAACAACTCAAAATGTTGGCTGTCCATTTAGATATAGATCTAACTTGGATTCATGTCCATTTGATGCATTCTCATTATTGGATTGAAGATCATAGGTAAAAATATTTATCCAAGGGTTTTATTTTGATGTTAAAAAAATTAAGGGTTAGAATGATTTAGTGGGCCTCTTTTTGAATAGTTTAAGAGGTCCAATGATGATCAATCCAACCATCTAATTATTTTGATCATAGGGTGGGTCTACCTTCTAACATGGCCCATTACAACACCCTGACTTTTCAGCCCAGTCTCTGCTTTACCTGCCCCTTAAAGTGAAGGTCTAGGGTTTGTATTGATATGCAAATGAATGGAACAAAACAGTTTGATAGGCCCCATGGTGATCTATCCAACATCTAATTCTTTTTATTATATGGTAGGTCTCACCTAACATGGCTCATTAGAGCACCTGGGCTTTTCAGCCTGGGTGTTTGCTAGACCTCTGCCCCTTAAAGTGGAGTTCCGTGGTTTGTATTAATCTGCAAATGAATGGGACATGATGCACCTCCTATATTCACATAGGCAGTAGGCTCATGGAAAAAGAAATATACCAAATCCAAATGCCAATGCCAAATTGATGGGATAAATGGCTTTGATGATGACGATAATATTGGACAGGGAAATTCACAAAATGAATACCCTTTTTCTGGTGTTTAGTGCCTTAACTATGTTTACAGAAGTATACTTGAGCGTGACGAGCTTCAATCAATTCACTGGAGAACTTCTACTGTATCTCTCTCTCTCTCTCTCTCTAATATTTTATCAAATATAAAGCAATGTTATGAAAGTCATACGAGAAGAATCTGTGTTCATGAAGAACTAAAGATGAGGATCATTGTCAATATGAGATGGACTGCAAGTTTCATGAGTGTAACAAAGTTGTATGGCTTACTGCTATTTTGGTACAAAAGAAAGCGCAGTGGTCCTTCCATGAATTGATTGCTTTAATTATTTTCATATTCGAAACTTTCTCAAGCCTTCTCATGTCTACAGATGGGTTATAGATGTAGTTTCTCTCCTTTTAATTGCAGGTATTCCCATTCATCGGATATGCAGTGGCAATGTTTTCATTTTACTCCTTGGTCCCAGTTTTACTTAAGGTATGCATCTCTTGGAGGTCATCTGTGTTATGCTATACATAATACTTGTAGTTCAACCTGATATGGCCTCCTTTGTTTATCTGGTTTTTATTTTAACCAGTCATTTTAAATTGTCATTTATTGTAGTGTTTTTAATGTTTTCATCATCATCATCACCACCACTCTTTTAATTGTTAGTGGCTTCTTGAGTTTACTTTTTCCACTTAAAACCTCTGTTTCTTCTGATAGTATTGAATCTCTCTCTCTTCAGGCAAAACTGCTAATAAGGGGGGATCAGGATTCATGTCTATTCTTACCATTTAAACCCAAATCTTTATTGGTCTCCCTTCACACATAGTCCCATGCACGTGTTTACCTTGATTCTTTGTAAGGGGCTGTTTTCAGTCTTATGTTTACATGACCTAACCATCTTAAACAATGCCCCTTGCTCTTCTCTTCTATTTGTCCAACCTTTTCCTTGTAATGCTCTTATTCTCGATTCTAGCTTTTCTTGTTTTGCAACACTTCCATCTCAGCAATTGACTTCCATCTAATATATCTTACCTTCTGCACTTTACTTCTTGTTTCTTCATTGGCCTAACATTGAACTCTGTGAAATTGTAATTATAACTTCCTTTTTATAGAAATGCCCTTCTAATCAATGTGGTAATTGTTGATGACACATTCATTCAACATTCCGCTTCCTTGGGGAATTCCCTGTAAGCAATTTCAGCTCTGACGGTCACAGTGCTCGTGTAATATCCCCCGCCCCAAGAGGGGGCTGCTTGTGAAGGAGCGGCATGGGAGGGGAGAAAAAGTCCCATACTGCCCTGTGAGGTGGAGAGGGTTGAGGTTTATATGAGGAACACCCCTCCCTTTTAGCACAAGGCCTTTTGGGCCCAATGCTAAGCCGTGCAGTTTTTCGAGTCCAAAGCGGACAATATTGTGCTAGAGGGACGGGTCGTTATAGTTCGCTTCATGAAGCGAGGTCTTGGGTTCGATTCATGCTCAACTCCAATGAAGGGTCACTCCCGTAGACTTACCTGGTGTGTGTGGATTGTAAATTTTCACATGCCTCGAAGGACTAATCGGGTGAGACACTTGGACACCTTCGGTCATCAAAAATAAAAATCCGAATAAAACCTCCATTGTAATTGCACCTAATAATTGAAATCTATCAGAAAGTGGTACTAAAAGAATTTATCCTTCCTACAATCAGATCCTTTATAACTCTTCATATTCTATATGTACCTTACTAGTGAAACTATTTGCTTTGAAAGCTTTAGGTTCTAACTTATTACTTAATTGTACAGACACTAGAGAATTTCATCTTGGATTTCTTATGCTAAGTTGCTAATAACTAGTATCAACAAACAAGGGCTCCAAGTGGTCCCATGGTGAAGCCCAACTCCACTAGGAACTCTTTTTGACTCACCAAATAACTTCTGCACTCGCTATTGCCTTTCATGCAGTATCTTGTATAATCTCAATGCATACACTGTGGATTTGTTTTTCTTTTGATGTTTGCCAAATTATTTATCAGCACCCTATTGTAGGCCCTCTCTGAATCAATAAGAACTATATGTTGAATTTTCCTTAATGATTAATCAACTAAGACACTTCGTTCTTCATCTAATATATTTGTAGGTTCTCTCATTCTGTACTCAGCACACTATAAAAGCTTGTTGTATATGGTGTTCCTAAATATGTTACAATTTGTTGTCTTAATCACAAACTTCCATACGTTTGTCTTGTGTTAACTCTTTACATGCTCTGATGATTGCTAGTTTGAAGATACTTTGTACATGTGAAACTGTCATTCATCTGAGCGTAGTGTAGTTTTAGCATGTCTTATCAATAGAAATCATCTATTTTCAGGTTACAATTATTTCTTGATTAAATTCCTGTTGCATTGTGCAGATGAGTGGGTCTACATTGCTAAACCTCTCCCTACTGACCTCAGACATGTGGGCAGTTTTTGTTCGCTTTTTTGCATATCATGAGAAGGTTCCTACCTTTCTCATTGTATCATATTGCTCAATTGAAATCTTGAACCATGCTAAATGCTAGTAAAGTTGGATCATACCTCATGTCTAATTGATAATGATCTCCCTCCAGGTTGACTGGTTGTACTATGTGGCCTTTGGTGCAGTTGCAGTTGGGCTTGTAATTTACTCAGGGTATCCTCCATACTGTCAACAGTTCATAACTTCAACCTTTCACATATTTGAGAAATTTCACCTAGATTTGTTCGTTGTGCTTAGGGGTGATAAAGAGGACGATGGAACTAGAGCTGAAATTGCTGAGAGTAGAATCTTGCATCAAAGTGAGCGGGACGAGGAGGCCAGAGGTGATTGCCACTTAGAAGCAGCTTCAGTTGGGTGCCAAAATAAAGGACATGGTAAGCATTACCTTCTGCTGCTCCTGCAATTGGTTCCTACATGATATGGAGAGGGCCAAAAGTGATGTGTTAATGATGAGAACTTAATGATAACAATTTTTTTTTTTTGAATGAATTAATGATAATGATACCATTTTCCTGTGTAGAGGGGAAGGGTCCTTACTACGTCCTTATCAATGATGAGCAATGAGACAGTGAGACAGGAATGCATGGTGATCTACCAGTGAAGAGAACTCCATGATCAGATTTTCTTCTGTAGGAGTGAAGGGCCCCTACTACTAATCAATGACAAACAACGACAGAATTGTCGATGATTTAGAGAAGAAATTGCAGGTCCATAAGGATTCATATTGTCTAACGAGGCGGTGTGTAAGGGCCATGTCAGCAATCTGATATTCGTGGGTAAAATGTCCATGATTGATTGGTGGCCATTCATAGTTCTTATTTGCTGAGCCATGATGGTGCTCAGCTTTGTAACCTACTTGGAAATAAAATCTCTTACCTTCCTCAGTTATCATAGAATAATTGTTATATGATAAAATCTCTTACCTTCCTTGTCCCATTTAGGATGAGATGAATGCACCACAAGGTTGGGTCCTATTTGTGGAGTACCTGGAGTGTAGTTCTGGTACGTACACAAGGTGATAGCTATCGAATTAAAGCTGAACAAATTTGGTCTTAGATGTAGGGTGATTGGGTTCAACATTGAACAATGCTAGCTCTAATGAGAAAGTACAAACTTTGTGCAAGTGAATTCTAAAAAAACCTTAAACAGTAGATTATTTCTCTTTACTCCACAAAAATTTCACAATTTTTTTTATAATCTTCGGTCATTTTTTGCACAATTTTTTTCTTTTGTTAGATAATAATATGATAACGTTAGATTAAATTTTTATAACTCACTAAATCTAATCTTAAAATCTCAGTTTCTATTTTTTTTTGTCTTTTTTTTTTACAAAATTCTCTATATTTTCAGTACTAATATTATAAAAATACAGCTAATGTATCAATTTTTTTTTTCTATTTTTGTCGGTTTTGATAATTTTATTATTTCCTTCTTGTCAACATGGAATCAAATCACTCATCTTACTCTCTATTTTAGATGAACTTTGTGCGAGTAACATTGATTAAAAAATGTATAGGAGATAAGACTTTTTCTATTTCAAAAATATTTACATATTTTTTTAATTTTTAATTACTAACATAAAAAATGTGAGTCACTCTATTCAAACTCACCAAATTTAATCATAAATCCCTTTGTTTATTTATCGGTCCAAATCTATGTGAATTTTCTCTATTTTAATATTATAATATAATAAGGTGAACCCAAATCCTATAGACTAACCAAATCAGGTTTTAAAATCTCATTTTTTATTTTATTTTTACACAAATTTCTCTATTTTTTAATTTTAATATGATAAAACCATGTTAAATATTTCAAATTCACCGAATCAAATCTTAAAATTCATTTTTCTATTTTTAATTAATTTACAAAATTTCTTTGTTTTGCTTAAATTTTTAAATTTTACTGGTCAATATGAAGGCAAATCACAACCGTTCAATAAATCTAACAGTTAAAGTTCATTTTTTGTTATCTAAAAACTCTCATTTATATTAAAGCAATAGCCAAATATTTGAACAAAAACTTACAACGCTCACTGTCACAGCTTAAAAGAGTCATCGATTCAAGTCCTATGGGTGTAAGATAGACAATTGGCCCATATAATTGATTTACCAATTCTAAATATAAAATGACAATCTTAGATTGATGGGTCATGATTTTATCTAAGTGAAAAGATAAATTAGTGTCTTTGTTTTGCTTTTAACTTAACCATAGAGATACCATTGGGTGTAGATAGGAGGAAAATATATTTAGGATTAACAATTGTTTGCATATTCAAGCTTGCATTTTGGGCTTATGCAATGCATACAATATAAATCTTTTCACTGATACAGTGAAATCATTCTCTCACACTTGTGCACAGACAATATTATTAACGAATTCATTGTCCTCCATGTTCGAGAACTTCCTATATGCGACCACCAATGATAGCGGTCCTACTGGGTTGGGGCACTTGCGATGTCTTAGATTGGACGCTTGATAAAGACCATTCCAAATATCTGCTCATATGATCCTAGCCATCCAATTTGTAAATAGCTTGCACGCGCAAGGCCAGGCCAAAATTGGATTGTTAAGGTCTCCATAGCAGACTAAATGCATTGCTGGATCATGGCTCTTGATTTAAAGTTTGCAGGTCATCATGGTTTCTAGCATGCCAACAATCCATATGAACTTTTAATTAGGTATAGCTGAGTATATTTTAGTATTTAAATAGGTATTCAATAACACACAAATCATAAGGAGACATATTCCATGTTAATTCTTGTTAATTCAGTGATGTAGAGCTCATCCAAGTTTTTTTTTCTGGATTAACGTGTGAGAAACTCGGACACAGTTCTACTAAAACCTTCCGCTTCCTGAGACGGGAGACAACCAGTTGAGCTCATTCCAAGTTGAAGCAATGGAATATCAAACATTTGTAGTTGGCTGCACAAAGAGTCTACTAACTAAACCCAAGTGTATTCTCATGAGTATGCTTCTAACTTTTACTGTACAATACAGGCAAGATACATGTAAGCTTTGTAACGGTAATCAGCTGGTTAAGAAAGAGATCGTTTGTTTGCCAAGGATCACTTGAGTCACTACAGTTATGGCTGGGCAGCATTCAGAACAGCAGGCACCAAATGGACCACAAGCACTACCAGTGACTTTTGAAAACCTTTGGATGTGCACTGCATACCCTGTTCTGTGGCGTGACTTCTCCTGCCTACAAAGTCTTATGATACATTTGGATGTAAGATCCCAACAAATTTTATCTGCAAGATGTTGGGCAAACCATGCTTTGAGCCATTTCGTACTAGCCTCACTGGCCACTTAACTACTGGTTTTGACATTCAAAATAGAACTCAAAAAGCTAACCCTAGTAGATAAGAGACAAATGTTTCGATGATGATGATGATGCATATGCCCATGGACTTGTGTATGCACATCTGATGGTGTTTGGCATGCATGGAATAGCAGATCCACGTTGAAAATGCGAGAGATATAATGACCTTGTAATATTTTTATTCTGAAGGCTCATTTGAGCCTGATTAAAGATTGAGAATTTAAAATGAATCCAAGTCATTGTGACCATCATTAGGACCCTTCAGATTTTTGCGGTAATAGCGAGGGAACAGCATTCTCCGTATCTTCTTCTCTGCAGAGTTTTCTGTTATCGCCTGCATAAGAGCTTCCAAATCTTAGAAAAACAAAATGAATGAAGCATGCAGTTTTTGTATCAAGACTAGAGCATACAGTCATTAGTTCTGACAGACACTACAAGGCAACATCATCGAATGATCCCCTGATAGTTGGGAAAAAAATCTTAATATGACGATGAATCAAATAATATATGTAAAGCAATGTAGGGTAGGGCTAGATTAGATTTGGCATCCAAAGCCCTTCCAACGTAAGTACTGAAAAAACCCAGTACCCAGTAAATATCAGAAATTCAGAATCTCTGGGCAAGAATTACTCAGCAACTGATTAGATGAGAACTGAGAAAAAAATGAACTAGGTGACTGAATAATCAATTTTTTTTTTTGAAGTCCAAGGCATCCAGGCTTCTTAGAGCACCTGACTAAGTCCTTGGTGATGTGCAAACCTCCCTATCTACACATACCAGGTAAAACTAGGGAGAGTGGCCCTTATATGTTGAGAGTGGGACTCGAACCCAGAACCTACCACAGCTTATTGGAGTTCTTAACCATCAAGCCAACCCTCACGGGTTGAATTATAATCAATTTTGACATCTACAACTCAATGGATATACATTTGCAGGGTTTCGGCCAAAAGACATTCCAAGGACAACAGGAAAATAGATTAATCTACATATGTAAGATGCTGGAACTATGAAAGAATTGTGTTGGCTACCCACAAACCTCAACATGCAAAGAGTGTAAGGCTATCAAATGATGACAACCTGAGATTTGACAGAAAACAGAAAGGCACATTTGACACACATAACAAAGTATACTTTTAGGTTTTCACTTGATTTTGTTTTTAAATAATTGCATTGACCCAAACTTCCAACTTCTATATTTGCAACAAGGAGCACTTACTGACTTTGCTACAAGCTCTTGTTATGGTCAAACATCTTACAAGCAATGTGAAACATATCTAGCCCTCTCATTCTCCCACATGAAATAGGAGTACTTGTTAATCTGCAAATCTGGTGTGACTCCTTCTACCTTCTTGGTGTGAAATCAAAGAACCATGTGTGACTCAAGATACAAATCCTTCTCTCTCTTTTTCTTTCCTTTCCCTTTCCCCTCTGTTTTTCCTCACTTTTTCCCTCTTTCTACACCTTATTTTTGTCCTTTTTTCACCCAAACCCTAATCCTAACCAAACTAGGACCCAACCCCACCATCAGCCACCAAAGACCTGCTGGGACCCACCAGTCCGTACAGATGTCCATGCATGTTCATATGACCTTAAGGACAGGTCCATTTTGGGCTCATTTTGCATCCCAACCTATAGATCCCTATCTTAGACCTGTAAATCTAACCTTATCCTACTGTATGAACCTATTTGAGACCTTGTTTTGCTTGAAAATTCAATGAAATAACAAACCGTAATTCCTTTGGCAAATCCTAGATGATCCCATAGCCTTATTTCATCCCTTGAGTGACTTGTTTTTAAATCTAGAAGACCTAAGACATGGTTTCGTATGATTTAATTAGTCTTTTGAGGGATTTTGCATTGGAAGCTAGTAATACAACCTTGAGGGCTTTATGTGTATGTGCCATTCTTCCTTTTGAATCTCTTTGATTAATTGTCTATGTGAATTTGCATAGTTTTTGTTACATTCTTTGTTTAATATTAATTTCTCTTTCTAACATCTTATGTGAATCATGGATATAGGTTACATGCCGATTTAGAATTAACCATACACATTTTGCATTCTCATATAGGTATCCATCTATCATTTAGATCTAGGGTTTCCAATATTTTGACTTGTCCTAATAAGATGTCGTATCAAAGCTTGTCCTGCGTCAAATTTTTTGAGAGAGAAGAGAGAGATGCATTTTTTTTTTTAAGATGATGATAGACTCAAACGTACAATTGTTATGGTTGCATCAATGAGCACTTGTCAACCTTGACAAAACAACAATGAAGAAAGGCTTCAATTGAAATCTCTTCCCAAAATCTGATCCTCTATCCATCCCCTACTAGAAATCTTGTTTCTTTTCTAATTTGATCTCCAACAGTGTTCCCATGTTTCCCTATTTTCTGTCCTAAATTCTTGACCAGCCTATATAGTTTTTTTTCTTCTTTTAATGGTAACTATAACGGTTCAAAGGGTACATGGAAATGCACAAAACAAGACATTCAAATGAATATTTACAAGGAGAAACTCCCAGAAACACTGAACTGACCACTGGAAAGGACACCTCTGAGGAAAACAACAAATAAAAAAAATAAATACAAGGCTCAACTATAGATTAGGCAATGCTGATGCACTCCTTCCAATATTGGAAGAGATCAGATTCAGAGACACCCTGAAACCCTTTCACAGGGGTGGTTCATGCAATGGATTTAGCCTTGGCACTTTGGTTTTCAATTCCTGGAAACCAACGCCTATTCTACTGTCTATCACCTTTATCCAAAGTGCAGGTTTTTTTTTTTTTTTGGAAAGATATCCAAAGTGCAGTTACTTCCTAAACATTAACATCAGCCAATTTTTCTGTGGAACATTATTATCTCCAGAATTTGGATATCCGAATCAATAACACCAGTAAACAAGTCAGCAATTGTCTCAATGGAGTAAAACTGAAATAAATATTCAAAAGTAGTACCAAATTAACTTACAAATTAAGTATCTAAATGAAATTAAAATTAAAGTCAATAATTCAAGGGAAAACCACTCAAATCAGGTGAAGATTTGACTAATGGTAAGCTCATTGTTGAAGGCGATTCGACTAATGCCATCTCCTGGGCTAGTAATAGGAAGTATCCCCCATGGAAACTGATTACCATTTTTAGGGACATTAGAAGGTTGGGTAGGACGAGGGATATCACCTTCACACATGCTCCTCGGTCAACGAACAATATTGCTGATTTTCTAGTAAAAGTGGGAGTTTCAAAAGCATAGACCCACACTGGCGCTTCTCTAATCATGCCTCTCTTTGGGTCTATGGGGTGTTGGGGAACTCCACATTGTATCTATACTGTATATGGTTTACTTACACATAGTTCTTAGATGTTTTTCTCTGTATTTTTCAGGTAGCCATGTATTCCTCTCCTATACGTGGCTTCTCTCTCTTGTATCTCCCTCTTCATTTAATGAAACCATTTGTTATTGTTGCAAAAAAATAAATCAGGTGAAGATAAAAAAGTGTTACCCGAGCATTGAAAGAAAACCGAAGAGTCCGAGCTTCTACTCCAGAGAAAGCTCTTACATCCATGCCAAGACTATCCACACCAATTAGATTTGCTCCCTGCACAGAACAAAGAGACAATGAAACCAGGCGCTCGGGAGTAATGATATCCACCACTTCAAGTTAAGTAAAGCATTGACATCACTCCCAGAACCCAAATACTTGGGACAATGAACACGTGTCAACTCTGCTAAGACTCTTGTCATCAAATGAATAACTTTTCTAAAGATTAAAGTCCAAAAAATCTCAAACTTCAAAAGGTGAAGGCAGATATATTTGCAAGAATAGTGGCAAATATTGTAAACCATTACCCTGCACAGGGTAGCGCAACTGATAGGCACTCTGGTTCAGGAACTAGACGCCCTAGGTTCAAGTCCCGTGGTAACCCGATAAATGTGCCTTGCAGGGCATTGTGTGCATCCAGAGTTTACCTAATGCCCTCGTACTCAGGGAGAGGTGGGGGTCTTGGGGTTCATCATAAAAAAGATAAAAATTGAAAAACAATTATTCAAACGTAAAGTTTAGTCTTCTATGAGAAAACCATAAGTTTCAAACAGAAAGGACTAGAGAACAGCAAGTTGCTATCCTAGATAACCAAATGAAATTATGTATTCATACATCAGCCATAAACAGTAGATAGTGAAGTCACACTTATAATCAGAGTTAATACTAGGGACGAGAATGGACTGGGTTCTTGTGAAGCCTATATAAATCAGAGATTGGCTTGATTATTAATCAAACCTGACATGTAATTCAGGCCATAGCTGTATGGCTACTTGGGACAACAATAAATGACTAACCCCCAATCTAATGGGAGCCAGGCCCTTCTGTACTCAGGCAAATAGGCTGGGTTTCGGTTGGGTCCATACTGATCCAGAGCAGGACTTGATAACTTACCTGGCCTGGCATGTAAGAGCAAGCCAATTATTGACTGGCTAAAAATCAGTCATCAAGCATGTTTGTCATGGTGAGACTTTTGGGTATTTGGGTAAAAGGTACTGTTTTATTCTAATTAAAGACTGAGGAAGAGAAGTCTAGAATACTTTATTTTCCTACAAATTAAAGCTGAACAACTTTCCTCTTTGCTAGAATTTCAAGCCAAAGAAACTAACCGATTTGGAAATTTAACTCTCCTTAACTAGAAGAAAGATGAGTATAAAAAGGAGCGCTTACAACTTAGAAGTTGGTAAGCACAAACGGCATTCGGGTAAGGTTCATTACAAAGTAATATGAGATGCTCCTTATGTATGACAACAACTATACTTGAAAAAAAAAAAAGGACCAACAACAAATACTCAATCTTGGCCAATAAACTTTATGGATCTACTTAAATAGTTACTACTGGTGAGGTTGTTAGCTATCTTTTAAAAAAAAGAGTATAAATAGTCATAAAAATGGCATCAGGCGCTGCTGCATTAGCAGCAACTATTGTAAAATGTTTGAAGCTTCAAAATTTCTTTGCAACTTTTATAGATAAAATATTTTCTTTCCTCATTCATTCAAAGTGCATAATACTCCTCATCTGATTTTACAATCAATCACCTTTTCAATACCATTCTATGAGGGGCAAGGGAACCATTGGATGTCATAAGAAACCATAGATGATCAATTATGTACTCAACAAAAGTTAACATGGAAGGGAATATTTTAACAGAACTTTAAAATGATTATAAGTAACTGGATTGGATACACATGGCAAACATGTCAAAAATCTAAGTTGGAGAAGTGCCTGCATACTATCATTCTCCAGCTGGAGGTGAAGGAACAATCATAGTTAGGCTCATTATGCATTTTCTTTTTTATTAAATAAAAGTTAGCATGTAAGGCATTGCAGTTTCTTTTCTACATTCCCCTACAGAAAGTATTAGAATTTGCATATCTACCACTATGGGTATTTTTTGCCCTCCCAACTGAAGAAGCCCTTTTGAGTTTGTGAAGGAGAAAGGGAACAGATCAAATTTTGCAATCAAACCTGCAAGCAAATAGACTTACGAATTATAAATTATGATGCCATGACAATATCAGGAAATCCATGTCTTTTATGGATGATAAATATGAAAATGTAAAGGTATCCCAGAGCTCTACAACCAATAAACCTGCAAGCATCTCATCAAATGGATAGCGTGATTATTAACAAGGAAATATAGGATAGGTGACTGGGTGGACCCAAAGAAAATAGAGTTTCACTGATATGTAGAATTTATGTAATTCCAAAATAACAGCATCATGCCTACATTTGATGACCTTCCAAATGACCAAAAGTGGGAAGGCAGAATATGTTACTTGGGTAACAGTATACAGGGCTGTAGCAAAATGAGTACCCAAACAGACCCATTACAGCAAGGATCTTCACAAAACTCACCCATCAATCCAACATTATTAGTAGATGATAAGCCCTACCTCAACATTAAGCCCCTTCTTCTTCCGACACAGAGCTTTGAGAGCAACATCACATTTCATCCCATATTCACTGAAGTGTTCTATGATGGCTGGTGCAGAATGCACAAGAACATCAGGTTCAGCATCTTGAAAATCTTGCAAGTTAATTGTTGACTGCAGCAGTTCAGAAAAGGATGATTATAACTAAATGTCACTACACATGAAATGAGACGTGCACATAAGAGAATTATAATGTCTTGAAGCTAAGGAATTGGTATTATGCTGCTTCATTTCCATGCACTAAAGGCATAACTGGGCCCATCCTTAAGTGATTACTGAGATGATATAATGGAGTCCACTGAGGACTGGGTTTGTTCCAAACTTATCCCAGATTGAAAGATCAGCCAATTCTCTCTCTCTCTCTTGGAATTCCTTTCTTGGTTATCTAATTGTAGACCACCTATGAAAGGGTTAAAACAGGCATCCAATACATTTTTGGTGCTATGGAAACTCAGATTTATTGTCAATGAAGTTCTATTTGAAGTTATATTCTTTTGTTTTTTGAAAATTGCGAAGTCCCATGCAAAAATATTGTGGATACACTTCTGAATGGATAAATAGAAAACTATTTCCCACTGGAAACATTTTCTGGAGGAGTGATGTTTCAAATTCTTCTATATTTTACTTCCTAAAAATAACAATAGCTACAACGACGACAACAACAACAACAATAAAGACTTAAATTCTTCCAAGAGAAAGCCTTTTAAGAAATCTTCCATTCAAGGCAGGGTGCACTTAATTATGACGTCTGCAAGAATAGAATTTGGATTAGGAAACAGAAGAAATTCTATACAGATGTTCCAATAACTAACTTAGAGGAAAATAAACAGCAGGAGATAGGAATGAGCATATGCCTGTAGCACAGTATCACCATTGCATATATGAGACATAGTTACAAATGATCTTATTTAGATGAAATAACTAAAAAAAGACATTCACATTTCTATTGTCTGCTAACTACGTGGCTTCGAGGTACTTGCCTGATCACCATATACAGAGAATAATTCTATCTTCATAATCTCCAACTTGTAGAGTGTTGAGTTTGTGTTGCCTCCATAACGTCTGGGATTAAAGTTCATGATTTCACCATCTTCACATAGAATGATAAATGGGTCAAGACAAAAAATAAGTGCTTAATGTAAATAGAACAAAGTTCAACACAGAAACACAGCAGAATAATTGTTTCACAAAGAATAAATAGACTCAGTTATAAATTCTATTTAAATCACCAATCAAATTGTAAGCAGAAGCCACTTGTTCCTCTACTTTTTCTGACTCCCCTGCTTCCCCTGCATAGGATAAGCAAGCATTTAATTGACACTTGACAAAACTCTCTCTCTCTCTCTCTCTCTCTCTGAAAACTATCGTGATAAAATTGGCAACCACTCCACACTACATGTTTCTTTTAAATGCTGAGATACTGATCTTTTCAAAGTTTAGGCAGTTGGGCATGATTTCCCCCCCAATCAGGGATGGTTGGGCATAAATACCTTTCCAATCTGACATGTATCCATCACTATCTTCACCATGTAAGAGGTTCCTTAAATAAGATTGTTCATCAATGTACGCTGGTCTAAGACATCCAACAATAGAAAGGCCATTTGATGGGTAATCCATCTTTTTCCCATACTTGGAATTAACAACCTACAACCAAAATAGAAAAACATTTTCATCAATCAACAAGCTAATCAGAAGACAACATGCTGTAATGTAGAAAACAAAATGTTTCAGTTCCTTATCGGTAAGAAGCATCATCATCAAAGTTATTTATCCCATCAATCTAGAGTTAGCAATTGAAATTAAATTCCGCAAGTTTTTCTATGTGTCAACTACCTATCGGACACCTACAGGATTTGAACCCACAACCTTAAGGTTTCAACAATGGGCAATTACCAATTCTGCTGCAGGTTACCGTCCTATCAATAAAGAAAAAATGGTGAAAAAGAGCTGATGTATTTCTTTACTTCCATTTTGTGAAAAGTCAGAGTTTGAAAACCATTGTCCCTTAACCAGGATATAAGCACTAAATATTTAAGTGCACATTTGTCCATGCAATCAACTAGAATATGCCTTCATTAAATGCGATATGTGATCCTTGTATCACCATAGAATAGGCAATGGTTCTAACCATTCAAAACAAATTATACAGTGCCCATCCGAGTAAGTCACCCACCTTTATTTGTGTCAATTGCAGTGGAAAAGGAATGAAGATATGAAAGAACACTATAACAAAAGAATTTGAATCCCATGCACTCTTTTTTTCCTTTATGAAGAGGAGGGGAGGAGGGCACTTCCATTGGTCCATTAATCTACATCTACATCATCCAGACAATCCTAGCCATCCCAAAGTGACAGTTGAAATGACTAAAATTTCCCTAACTTGAAACCCTGTTACACCTCATCATAAAAATGAATAACACCTATGTGGGTCGGAATCACACAAACTAAGAGGTAATTGAATTATAATATCCAATGGATCAAACAAGTAATTTGAACATTATTTTATATCTAATTTTTACTCAAAACTCAAAAGCAAGAAAATCAATTCAAAATTACTCTAAATAATCTAAAATCCCTCAATTGGCAATTATGTAACAAAATTGTTGAAAAAAAAAAAAAAAGAACAGCCACACTGCTATAAGCATCCAATACTTGTAGAAGATGGACCCTTTGCACTAAGACTCAATGTACTATAAGTGTCATGTTGGTTTTTAAAACTTAAAAACAAAAATCCTGCTAAATCTAGGGCATTCATACCCGCTTGGGGGTATGGGCCCATGTTGGGGCCCATTTGATTTTTTTTGGAAATGGTAACCATTCAAAGGCACAAGATGCACCAAAAAGTACAAAGAGAGGAAAGAGTACCCCAAAGCAAAAACATCACAACAAAAAACTAAGCAGATACAATCACATTAAGAAAAACCAATGCACTCTAGGCTCTTAAAATGTCAGAGAGAGAAAATTTCTAAAATTTAGGAATAGCAGACGCTCAGGCATCGCATTTCGCTTTAATTCTACCGCACACATTTGAGGGGCTCTCTTCCAGATTCCTGAAGACTCCATTATTTTGCTCCCACCACAGACTCCTAATGCAAAAAAGGCAAGCAGTCAAAGAATGGAGAATCTAGATTTGCCATTGAAAACAACCCAAGCATAGGGTAGTTGGGCGATAGAGGATGGCATGACCCACTGAACCTCAAAAAGACAAAGGATAGAGCTCTACACTGAAGAGAAGAAAGGGCAATGTATATATATATATATATACATACATAACAAAAAAGCCAGAAGACCAAAACTGGGAAATACATACCAGACAAAGAACAAGACAACAAACACAAGGAAAACTGGAACCCACACTAAAGGTGCAATTAAGTAAGACAGCACTTGAGTTCTCCAGAGATTAAAGAAGATCAGGGGTAAAAATATTTATCCTGGTTTTATTTTGATCATAAAAAGTTAAGAGCTAAGACGATTTAATGGGGCCCATTTTTAACAAGTTGATAGTTCACATGTGTAACTATCAAACCATCCAGTCCTTTTCATCATTAGCTGGGTTCCACCTGCTCAAATGCCATGTCAAAACACCACAAAATTTAAGCCCAGGCATCTGTGAGACGCCCATCCAGAAATCCAGGATGATGTTATTTATGGATAATGTACTAATTAGTAAAGACGATAAACCAGTTGAATAATAAGCCCCTAAGGCAAATGATACAAAGAATGTGTCAATGAGACTATCTAAAATCTGTTTGTTAACCACTTCAAGAATTAACAAGGGGTTTGCAGAAAGCAAATTGACATTACCTTCATCAGAGCCTTGTCCAATCTATCTGGGAAATGACTAATATACTTACAAGCGATCCTCCAATCGTAGAGAAACTATACATCATATGTAAGTTTCACAAGGCAAATATATGAAAATTGAACAGATTAATGTTTGAACTTATGAAGGCCCTCCTTGCTGAACACACTGTATTCTAAAAATATGGATAAGAAACCATGCTCAGCAATAATCACCTTTGTCAAACGTTTAGCAAAGTACATAGGATGAACATGCCGCAAAGTCTCTGGCATTCCCCAATCCATCAGAGTACTGGATACTTCAATATCCCCAGTCAGCTACAATGAGAAGTTCACATTAGAAACATTTCTTGAGGTTACGACAATCATGGATAAAGAGAGCTGCTGAAGAAACAGGTCCCTACAGACCTCATCGTCATGGTTGTCTTCAAAAGAAATATTGTCATTGCTGCCATAGTCCACACTGTCAATATAGTGATCAGTTTCTCTTTTGTTCTTTCCATATATAGGAAGATCCATCCCAATCAAAGCATTCTGAAAGAAATGCAAACACTAAAATAATCACCATTTTCTCTGGTAACAAGTCAAAACCTTTTCAACAAGATGGTCTTTGGAGGATTTATTTCCAATTTTAATCTTCCACAATTCAAAATTTTGCAGTGGAGTGGCTCATCTACAGCATTAACGGCACCCATGCATATGATGCAGTCCATATCACAGGCTCCATTCTGAATGAAAATTTGATACAAAGCATGCTGAACAAAAATTCTCCCATTGAAGTTGGACTCCTGTTTTTTTTTTTTTTAAATTAAAACATCCATCTACTGTCCACAAATTGATGGTTAGAATGGCCAATATTATAAACACAGCTTCCATCAAAATGTTCCCAATGATGGAAAATTTGGATGGTTATGAATGTATGCTAGGTGCAATAGATGATCCACAAGCTTATGAGCTGTAGAAGAGTAATATTGGAGTGAAATCCTTTCAGAAAAGATAAACATGTTTTTTCCCTACCACAGGATTGTTTGCTCCACGATCTTCTAAGATGTTTTCATTGTCAAAAATTTCAAAAAATATATCTGAAAAATATAAAACCAATACAAATGAATGAAATTGTAACCAAAATTAAGAGGTCAGTTAAACAATCCTACAGATATCACAAATGACATGAAGATACACCTCCATAATCATCAATAATGTATTGAAATTCAGCCCATGATATATGTCGATGTGGTTCACAATGTACCATGCCTGGGAATAGAAGCAACGCGCTGCCATTGGCCTATAAGACAATAAGCAGAGACCGATCACATTTTTTGTAATATAGGAGGATAAGTAATCCATTCTGTTTTATCACTATCATTGAGCATCAATTTTAAATTCCAGAACATGCATACTCTACGTGTTTCTGAATCTATATAGAGACCACCTCAACAGTTGTCCTTGCTATTTCAGCTTCTGTGAGCATCTTTTCCCTGCTTCTTCCATTGTCCTTTACTTCCTCAAGGGGATGATAACCTCTAGTTCCCAAGTAATTAGATGAATTGGGTACTGAGTCTGAGTAATCTGAAGCAACTGAGACTTTCAATAGGGAAGGATTGGGTCCTGTGGGCAACCAATGAGACGGCACTCCTCCAAAAAGTGGGTTCTTGCATCTAAAGCTAAACAAACAAATGCAATTTTTACTTGGATTAAAAAGGGTATAAGCACTGTGATCTATATGCATGAACAAGATAAACAAAGAACATTAAATTCAAATGTATGGCATATAATCCAAGTTCAAATCTAGATGGTATATTCTTCCAAAATTTCAGTTACCAGCATTATCTCAAAAAAAAAAAAAAATCCCAAGCAAATCCATTTATTCACACCAGTATAGGGTATTACTCACAGCTCAATGTTAACATACATCATGTTAACTCGTTATAGGTAGTTGTATCAAGGATCAACTACCTATGTTGCAGGGAATCTTTGAGATGTGCTATGTAACCATGTCAGACATATCTCCATACGACATTCTTCAAATATTCTTCATGAATTCTTCTAGTAATTTCCAAGAACATTTCTCGAGATGACAAAATATAACACCTTTTCTTCTTATGAAACTTAAATAATATAGAATATTTCCTAGTTGGTTGTTTATAGTTAAATTCATAAGTTATATTTTACGGAAGTTATTTTACATCCTATTTTCATTTATATATCATCATCAAAGCCTTTGTGCCATTTATTAGGAATTCACTTTCTATGATCTACTTTGCTACTAAATCCTATCGATGATCATGTTCTTCATCACCCACATTTTGTAATGTCCTACCTTACCACCTAATCAATGACCTTAATGGCTTCCACCTACTCCTAATGCCTTCAACTTGTAAGCTTTTTAATCTTTGTAGTTTGTACTGGGGCAGTTTTTGTCTTCTATGAATGTGTCAAAACCAGCTTAAACAACATTCCTCATCTTTTCTTATACGGGAGCAAACTTATTTAATCATACGTGTATTTAATTTCATTCAAAATATTATGCTGGATCCACACATGTATCCTTTATTCTGGGATTAATCAAAACCAACTCCTAATACTGGTGCAATATTCCAACACAAGTACATGTAACCATGCAACGAGGATTGCCTCAAGCAATTGAGGAGTTGAATCCCATAAAATACTATAATATCAGATTTCTTAGCTGCATTAGATCTCTAATTCACTATTCAAATTTCACACATAGTGAATTTCAGAGTGCAGTTGGACTAAACAAACCAGAAAAAAAACTCAACACAATGAAAATTCAGCTCTTTGAAGAAGCATCCTTACAGATCCAGCTTCACAACATACGGTTTAAAGTTGATCAAGGATTGCATCAAGAACTTAGGTACTAATCTGTTCGCAGAACCAACTTAATATCCATTACAAATAATAAAAAATGCAATCTGTATTCTTTCGTGAAAAGCTTTGATAAAGAATATGAGATAACCTGCAACGAAAATAAATAAATAAATAAATAAATATATATATATATATATATATATATATATTGATGACAATGATGAATCATTCATGACTAATTTTCTTCAAGAGTCAGATAATAATCAGCAATGTTACAGAAGTGAGTAAGAAAACTAATTTAAGAATCTCATTAAGAGATTACAGCACAAAACATACCTTATGGTAGAAAGGTCAGAAACTCTTCCGCTATCAAAAGAAGGCCTGATCAGGCCAGTCACTGGCCCAGATGACTTTGAGCAACAAAATCCTTCCATCTGGCAAAATTGACAGTTGGAAGGTCCTGAAAACGGATTTTACAGAGTGATCAACTGCACATAAATTGAAGCAAATGGGGTATAAGAACCCAATATTTCTTTTTTCTTTTTTTTGGGCACAAAATGGAATGGCTTTTCTCAAAATACGTAAGAAAGAATGTTTGATCATTATAATGACCCAAAGAGGATCTTTTTTTTTTCGAGAAAGATTCAAACTTCCTACATACAATTGATTTTTTTTTTTTTTTAAAAAAAAAAAAACAGAAAAAACAACATCTGGATTATCTCAGTATTCCTCAGAAAGGGTGTTTTTCACTAACCATAAGAAAATGGACGGATGGATTTTCCGAAGGCAATGAATTGGTGCTTGTAATTTTTTTTTTTAAGATTCTTGTTTTAACATGCAATAAAGGGCCTTTCTTTACAGAGAATGGAAATACATCCCAAATCTAAAACATGGAAAAGAAGTTCCTTTCCTTTGTTAGCAAAAGGACAAAAGCTTTTCTGAAGAAAACAGAAAATGGTCTTTTCTTGGATCAGTACAAAACAAATGGGTGGCATGTCATTAAAAAAAAATGGGTGTCATCCTCGTTTGATTCATATTCATTCATGATCCGATTTCCGATTTACCTAAGGTACAAATATGATGATTTGGATTTTGAACAGTGCGTGGAAATGGGATTTTCTGCAGATAAAAAAGAAGAAGAGAGAGATGGGTTTGTGCTGATTTACCGAGGAAAATGGGAGAAGGAGAAGGACAGGCAATGGTCGTTACAAGGCCTATGGCCATGAAAGAAAAGGAGAGAAAACGATAGAGAGCTTGATTATATTAGCGGAATGACGTGATGGTCTTTCTCCTTCTTCTTCTTCTTCGCAGTCTCAGTCAGAGGAGGACATTTCTCATTTCCTGCTGCCTGCTGCAAATCCCAAGTGCTAACAGTGCTCTTGTCTTCTTCCACACGAGTACAAGGCAGGTGACTCGCATGTGTGAGTTCTGGACCAGCGGGACCGTGACACAGAGGCCTAAATGCAGCGACAAACCTTGTTAGACGAATCGACGAATGTTCAAATCAATGCCACGTGGAGTATGGTGGGCCCGCTTCCAGAATAACTAGTGAGACTCAGATATATCTAGACTTTAACGACACAAGCATTATTCGACAATTGACGGCGAAAGAAATAGAGTTTAATGATTATATAAAATAAAAAATAGTTATTAACATAAAAACTTGTAAGAAATTAATTTCCTCAAATACATGCAATTGTTAGATTTAAACTAAATAAACTAAACAACTAAAAATGAGCTTTATCAACTAAAAATGTATTTAATTAATTTGAATAATTTAAAATCTCCACGGTTAAGTCTACTTTTAATGCACACTAATGTTAGGTTATTGGGGCTCGAACCTGTAACTTCTTGTTTCCTGAAGTAGGAAGCAATCAGTTGAACTACACCTATATAAATTAGTTTTCATAATCATGATATTGAAACTTTTTAATTTACTTCATAAAATTAATTTTTAATAGGTTAATATTATTAAGTTTGGAAAACTTTGTAACTAAGTTATGTATTTTAAATCGCCACTAAAATGTGTCACATTGCCAACATGTGAATGGTTGGCATCAAATTCGAAATTGTTATCAAACTCTTTTCCATCAAATATTGTAACTCAATTATTTGATCATTTTTCAAATATTGAAAGGTGTGTTGCATCAAACATGTGCAGAGGGATATACTTCTTGATTTTTTGAATGGTAGGAATTGTACAAAGAATATTCTTGTTCCAAGTGTACGACTTTGAGACATTTAGGTTTTTTTCTTCTCCCCGGCCTCGGCCTAGCCAGGGGTTATTATTACTCTATATAACATTAGGGATGAGTTGAATGTAATCAATGTTTTATGGGCATCTTGATCTATAAAAATTGTCAATCTATTTATTATTAACATTCCCAACTAGATGATAATTGTGACTCGGTGTAACATTACAATGAATTTAGATACCTAATTACACTGTAGAGCTGAATGAAGGATTTGATTGTGGTATATTTTGTAGCAGAGATTTAAATATCGGTCAATACGATATATATCGTCAATATTTTAAGTTTTAATTAAAAAAAATAGATGAGAGAAATTTTTCTACCAATACCGATATTTGAATCCCTAGTTTGTATAGTGGGATTAGGGCAAACTAAATGTAAGTAGGCTAATGGATTTGTATGGTAGGGACGTATCATTTAGATAATATGAGTTGTTCTATAAGAAAAAGATTAAATTATAAATATAATATGGATTTAAATATTAAACAATAAAAATAGACAATAAAGATATGTATAAATAGAATTAGAAAAAAACATATTAAAAGCATATTCGTACAGCATTTCTCATAGGTAAGAACGCTGAGAAGAATCTTGAAGGGATGGGTTTTCTTTATTTTGTCCAACTTCTATACCCAGACGATGACAGATACTTCTCTGTGGGTCGTGAATATGTTAGAGCCAGCAATCTCCTTGTTCACCGACAGGATCCTTCAGAAGATATTCATTTTATTTTTTAATTTACATGTGAAAACCGTAAGAAATTCAACGTAAACTCTTCAAAGGTAATATCTGAATCTGACTACACCAAATTGTAGCATAAGAGTTTGAACCTACAATTTTTTACATAATTGTAGGAACTTGTGGTTGCACCATTGAGAGATTATAAAGGTTGATTGTATGGTATTCTTAATGCCAGCAGTGTGAAAAAAGATTTGATAACATTAGGTTTGCTTGATGAATTCCTATAAAATGGGAATGAAAAATGTTGAAATGAGCCAATTAGGAGGACAAAAATATGGGTTTTCTCTCCAAGACCACATTTTTACACTGTCCAAGGGTATTGGATGCAGCTGAGCTAGTAGTAATATTTTCAAATATTTTGAAATTCAAATTTTGTCTTGATTTTTGTATTTGAGATGAGTTAGTAGCACACATTTCACATCCTTTCTATCCTTTTTTTGTGTTGGGGCTTATATATATATATATATATATATATGACCCCTTTGAGGGAGATCAAGAGGTCCCTCAAGGAGTGGAGTGATAAAAATGGCATGTGGACCTAAGATGGAGAGTACAGTAGAGGTTTGATAGTGGTTTATAATGGAGTTGTTTTTATGAACAAATCACCCATGTAGGAATATAATTTTATGTTTATTTTGCTTTTGATTGAATATTTAATTTCTTCGGTAAATTTTCTTAGAGTTTCTATCATTGAAATCTTTGATCTGGTCTAAAACTCCACATCTAATTTTTTTTTTTTAACATGACACTTTTCTCACAAGTAAATTAAAAAAAAAATATCTACCCTACACCTCCATCATGTTGGAACCATATTATATTGTAAAAACCGTCAAACCCATTTCAAAATGAATACAAATGGATAGGAGATACTTTATGCAAGTGGGTATACATTTACAATTAACTACCCCATTTTAGTGCCTTTGTACCTAATTTTAGAGGCACTGTAAATATGAGAAATTATTCATTTTGAGTCAATTTATAATAATTTACTTTGAATTTTGGAATTTCAGTCTTTAAATTCAACTGTTAACTAATTTAAAAGAAAAAAAATTTCTCTTGTAAATAGTCATACTTGTGCTGATAATCAAAACAATCTTTGCTTTCATATCTTGATAAGGATGACTAAAGGGGTCACTAAACAAGACTTGGAGATGGATAAAGACAAGAAAGTCACCTGGTGGTGGGCCCAAACCCTGCTGACCCATATAAATATCTTAGTTCCTTTTAATTTTTAATTTGGGTACTTATCCTAATTGCTGTTACAATGTCATTGGTGAGCAACAAATATCTAGTGGTTACATTTGGCATGCATTACCAAAATAAAATAAACAAACAAAGAAGACACCTAAGTCCTAGGTATGCATGTGGCTGCAGCCTGTCTCATATAAAAAATACATTGATGATGAGACAAGGTCCATTTTCTGATGATAGAAGTGAAAATCTATCGGAAATTTGGAGTTCGATTTTCATTTTATTTCATTCATTCTTTCGCAAATTTATTTAGTGTATGGATGGAGAGGTTTGTATATATTTAGAGAATTAATGAGCCCTTCTAAAATACCTGCACACCTTAATCATAAAAAAATTATTCTTTTAAAATTTTAAGCATATATGGCTAAATTGTTATAAGAACACGCAGGACAACTAGCATGTGAAAAATTATGAGTTTTTAAAATAATTTTAAATTAATATATGATTTTCAATTTTATCAATAATAATAACTTTAACAATAATGATACATAAATAAATGCCATAGTATTTAAATGGTGCAGTTAGTTGAGTAATGCTACCATTCATTTGCTTGATCCCGTCCTTTGATTGATATTGTGGATACCATATTTTTAAATATTATTTTAATACTTTCATACTTATTATTATTATAGTCATTATTGTATTTATTGTTTTTGAGTATTACTTTTCTATATTATTCTTGAATATTTGAAATATAACGAAAGATTCTCAATATCTTAAATTAAGAGGGACCTCTAAATTAACTAAAATATTAAAAGCAACCTCATATGAATTTTTTAACCATCTAGTCAAAGGGCATAAAATTAGATATTACAAATCAAATAGATAAAAATATCAAAGGCCTTTGATTTTTTTGTATTTTAGAAATTTATATATTTTTTTATTTATTTTCTAGCCTACAATCATCCTCAATTTAAGCTTGAAAAGATAGATTGAAATCCGTATAATATGTGTTTAATTGGGCAAAGAGGACTTTTCAAAGAACTTATAAACAGTTTGGTATTTTTTTTTAAGTATGGAAAAATATGAGGGTTTTTTCGTATTAAGCAAAAATATTGAGATTCTTTCAAAATTTCACTAATATATATATATTTTTTTTACAATGAAAGGAAAACCTCGAGCACCGCCCTATTAAACCTCCCCTTCAAGTGACGTCTCACATTCATATAGGATAACCACCGAGACTCAAACTCGCATCGTTCCGTTTCGTGAGTTTGTTAAAATGATTCTTAAGACTGTCTTTTTATTTAGTATTTTAGTGATTTGTAAGTTTTTTATAAATATTTAACATATATAATTGTGTGAAATAGTATTATTTTACTTTAAAATTAGGACTCCCAGCTGCTCAGTTCTCCACTGCTACAGCACGTGAAATGAATTATAGCAGTATTCAATGGCTCAAGACATAATGCTGTCTCAAGCTTTCCATCAACCGCCCTGTCTGATTCCTCCTGCACGCGATAAGTTTCGTTCCCAGCCCGCCACTGTTCTCAAATTCAAAGATCCATGTCTCTCTCTTCTCGAGCTTTGCACTTCCATGCAAGAGCTACAACAGCTCCACGCCCAACTCATCGTCTCCGGCACCGCCACCCAAATTCTCCCCCTCAGCCGTCTACTCGCTTTCTCCGCTCTCGCCCCAAATGGCGATCTCAACTACGCCCGCCTCCTCTTCGACCGCTCGCCGCACCCTCCCAACGTCTTCTTCTGGAGCACCATGATTAGAGCCTACTCCAACAGCACCTCCCCTCAATTGGGTATTCAATTTTACCGCCTAATGCTCGAGAGCGGTGTCGTTCCTGAGAATCACGCTGCCCCTTTTGTTCTCAATGCTTGCTCTGCGGTCGGTGCCGTCGAGGAGGGGAAAACCGTTCATGGGCAAGTTCTTAAGCTTGGGCTTGATTCAAACGAGTTTGTTCAAAATGGGCTTGTGAAATTCTACTCGAGTGTTGAAGATTTTGGGTCAGCACACCTGGTGTTTGATGGAATTCCGGAGCCAAGCGAAGTTGCCTGGAATATGCTGTTGGATGCGTATGGCAAGCTTGGAGAGGTTGAGTTTGCACACCAGTTGTTTGTGAAAATGCCTCAGAGAGGGTTGATTGCATGGAATTCAATTATCGGGGCATACTGCAGGTGTGGGTTTTTAGACACGGGAAGATTGTTGTTTGATGAGATGCCTGAAAGAAATCTCGCATCTTGGAATACATTGATTGGAGGACATTTGATACATGGAGAGTTTAAGGAAGGATTGTCGGTCTTCAATGAGATACAGAAACTGAATGTTAAGCCAGATAAAGTGACCCTGGCACTTGTTTTATCTGCTTGTGGAGAATTGGGAGCAATAGAACAGGGGCGCTGGCTGCATAACTATATAGTTGAATGCAATATTGAGATTAATGTGTACTTGGGAACATCACTCATCCACATGTATGCAAAATCTGGCTTCATCGATTGCGCTTGGCAAATTTTCAAAGAGATGCCTACAAGAGATGTTTTAGCATGGAATGCCATGATAGGATCATTCGCAATGCATGGGCATGGTAATGCGGCGCTAACTCTGTTCGCTGAGATGGAGTTGGTGGGCGTCACACCAAATGGGATCACTTTCCTTGGGGTGCTAAGTGCCTGTAGTCATGCAGGGTTGGTTGAAGAGGGTCTTAGGCATTTCAACTCCATGGTTGGTCATTACAATATTGAGGCTAGTGACAAGCATTATGCCTGCATTGTAGACCTCTTTGGTCGGGCAGGGATGTTTAAAGAGGCTGAAGAGTTTATAAACAGCATGCCAACCAAGCCTGGTGCTAGTATATGGGGTGCTTTGCTAGGCGCTTCCAAGATTCACGGCAAGGTAGATATTGGGGAACAAGCAGGGAGGCATGTCATTGATCTGGATCCACATAGTGATGGAAGATACGTAGTCCTATCAAATGTATATGCAGCTTCTGGGGATTGGGCAAAGGCAACCAGTGTGAGAAGACTTATGAAGGAGAAGGGGGTTAAAAAGACTCCTGGTTGCAGTTTGATTGAGATTGATGGTGTTGTTCTTGAATTTCTCTCTGGGGATGAAGTACATCCTCAAGGGCAGGATATTTATTCAATGATGAGCTCGTCGACCAAGGGAATCGAATCATTAGGCTACTCATAGAGTGAATTCATAACTGAAAGTACCAAAATCCAGAATAGACTGCCCATTGAAAGTAAAAAAATCCAGAATTGATTGTCCTAAAGACTACATTGATAATCATGCATGGAATCATATGGTTCAAAAACCTAAAAACTGTACAATTTTATAAAATGGTAGGTAGCATCATTCGCTATCCATTGTCGTCTTTAATTTCTTTTTTCTTGTCTGGATCCAGGATGAGCAGCTACATGTAAATTATAATTGATGTACAAGTTATAAATGATGAATTGTGTATGGGAGGATAAAGGTTATAGTAATGGATACTTCTCACCAGGGGTAAAAAAAAAGGGATTTCCGAGATATCGGGATATCGGCCGAGATTTATACCCCAGCTTCTCACAAATTGTTATTGGATCTGCCTGTGCTGCAAGATGTCGAAAAGGGATCACAAGCTTAGAAGTTCTTGTTGCTTTAGAGCCATTTATCCCTACGGCACTCAATTGAATTTGGAAGATTATTTTTGGTGCTCAACCATTAGCCAGAGACAGTTAGTAGCTGATGATATTGATGCTGATGATTACTTGAGACTGGTGGTCTATCACTTGCCATCATTTTAGGAGCAGAATGTGAGAGAGCACAATCTTCATCTGTGAAGGAATGTAATGAGAGAGCAGACCACAGATAGTCTGTAGCTCAATAAATTTAAAATATTTTACTCTATTTAAATTTCTAGCTGATTATGCATCACGTTTTGAACACAACGGTAATTAAATCTGGGGCAATTAAATGCGATAAAAAAAATCTAATAGTGTGGTGATGAGAAAATCGTACTTTCATTATTGCAAAATGCTTCACCATACATGGAATCATTTTGAGAAGACTTTCCAAATGAATAATCTCCATATTTTGGAAGTCTGTAAAATTGTATGATGGAAGTTAAAATTGATCTTAGATAAGATAAGACGAGATTTCCTCTCGGTCAAACTTGATCTTAGGTACATCAACAGACAGAAATGAGACATTTTTGCTCGATTTTTCGATCCTAAAATCAACTCAAAATGAATTCAAATTTGGCAAAAAACCCAATTAAAAGAGCAGGTAGAGAGTGTGAGGGAAGTATGAGATTCAAATGAGGTCTGAGTGGTCCCACAATTTTGTCCCTGGTGAGGGACATCCCTCGGATGAACCCAAGTACTTAAACAAGAGTCGCAACTCTCACATAAAATTTGCAAACTCAGTGCCCTCTATTTGTTAGATAACTTCTTCCATATCCGATAAATTGGCACACAAAGGTTTCAAGCAATTGAAGAAGGATACATGCATTCCATGATATAAAATCAGCCTGTACTACATAGTACATAGGATAGATAATATAGTAAAAATCAATTAGAATTTAGGTTTGTACATTCATCAATCACTCTAGCAGTGTTGGAACAATGCAAGCTCTGTTTCAAACCCAACCATTGCTTGATAAGTTGGAGAACCTTTTTGTTGGACAACAGCTCCCGATGACTACCATCCACTCCAACTCTTGCCACTGCTGCAAAACCATCGGCCTGCATTACAAGGTAATGTGTGAGTAGAGAAAACATGAAAAATTCCAAACTGGTCATCACTGGCAGATTTTGTAAATGGCGCTGACAGAATAAATAGTATTCCTAGGGTTATAAACGTCATTTTACAATACAAGAACCCCCCGTATTTCTTTACAACCAAGGTACATGTCTTTTAGAGCACATTACTAATTCTCGGAGCATTTGTAAGCCTTCTTACCTGCACA
Source organism: Chimonanthus salicifolius (assembly GCA_013350335.1). NCBI lineage: Eukaryota > Viridiplantae > Streptophyta > Magnoliopsida > Laurales > Calycanthaceae > Chimonanthus > Chimonanthus salicifolius. The sequence continues at coordinate 59,116,155 of CM023537.1, forward strand.
CACCGAGTAACTCTACAGAGAGTGGCCTTTGGAGTGGAGAGGGTATCAACACAAGAACTCTATAAAATGACTTGGGACTTGGATTTTCTATCCATGGGTTAGGTACATAATAACCTTCTTATAAATGAAGCGGCTTGTTTCTATAAATATAGGAGCTTCTATATTGATTAACATATAAATGTCATTAGGCAGAAAGTCTCACCTCTTCACCACCATCTATATGGTAAGCCGTAAGCAAAACATCCTAGTTAAACATGTTTTCTATGAATGGTGGGTTTTTAATAATGATTTAATTATTAAAATAAACACTAAACAACATTTTGTAAACCATTCTAGTCATCAAATCGTTTTGAATTACATATTGCATCATAAATCACAAGATTTTTTATGATTTTCTCCAAAAAGAAGGTAAAATCTTTTAAAAAGATTTAAAAATAAAACATAAGTTTTACATATTCTATGCAGTTTGTAATCAAAACATTATGGATAAAACGACAAAAAAAAAATGATGATAGTATTATATATGACTAGATTGTCATATATGTAAACATTGTTTAAAATTACAAAAAGAAAGTAATGTATAAGTTTGCTAATTACATATGATAATGGCTAACTTAAAACTAATGCTTTGAAAACTTAGATCATAATGAGAATCATATTTTAGTAAAATTGACATTTAAATAACAAAAATTTAAAGGTTCGTTAAAAAATTGTATCGTATTATAAAATCCAAATCGTTTTTCTTTAAAAAATGTATTGTATCGTAAGATTTAAATCACGAATCATAAGATTTTAACAACTATGACAATAAAGTAAATTGTCACATAGATCACAAGTAGCCTTTTTTCATTTTTATTTTTTTATAGAATAGTAAAAATTCAATTGGCTAGATAAAAAGCTACTTAAATGACTTACATATGGACCATTTTCAACCAAAACTAGAACTGAAGCCATTCAAATTAGTAATCAATCACCAATGGCATTATGATAATAAGGGAATATTGATTTCAACCACCAAAATGAAGTGGCTTTCATATGAATTTTTGGATGAAAGCAAGTTCTGTTATCTTTTATTTCTATTAATAATAATATTTTTCATCTCATTTTTAAATATATATATATATATATTTTTTTTTTACAGATCAGGTTGAATTAGGTCAATTCAGTCTTAACAAAAAAAACTGAGTAAGATTGGGTCAGGTCAGGTTAGGTTAGGTTAAGCAGAAAAATTGTTATTATCTAGAACCAAAATAACCTAAATTTCACCCTGATCTGACCCATTCCCACCCCCTACCTACTGTGCATATTTCCCCCACTTTTTTGGAAGGTAAAAAGATACATGCTTATGCTGTTTCAGTTGTACAGTTTCCATACTTCCACATTTAAGTGACAATCAAATGATGATATTTCAATACTAGAAAATAATATGCTCAGAAATAGGACCTTAGCTGATTCTGCAGGAACAGTTCCATCTCCATCAACATACGAATATTGAGGCTGAAAGCAAGCAACAAAGAAATGTGAATAAGCACATGTTGGAAAATCTGTTTATTTATACTATCTTCTCAAAGATTGGAATTTATGCATGGCATTAACAAGAGAAAAATGAAGGAATGCCATCTAAAGATGGTCGGAGAACGTGCATGTCAGCCAGAGACAGGCCTTGCTTGAAGGACCAATCACTTGCTAAAGGTTCTAGAAGAGCAACAGAACATGGAATGAAGCAGTTGGAAGCAATGTCATAAATATGACATATCTGAAAATATAAACACATAGTCATCATAAATAAGCAATATAAAAACAACTCTATACTAATGCAAAAGTTCAAAATATCACAAGAATTTTGAATATTGTGAATTCGTGATATTTTCACGATATTTATTGAAAACCTGTATACCTTTCAAGCATATAAGTGTTTTTAACCTTTTTCAAATGTAATCTTCTAATTTTTGAATATTTTATTTTAGGGTATGCTTTGCAACATTAGCATTTTCTATAGAACAAGATTATGGATTCCTATTGTCAAAGAGAAGGATGAAGGCCTACAACCCATTTTCATGGAGTATTCACAATATGTGATGACATGTGACTCTTCATGCTCTTCATGAATTCTTCATAGATTCGTAGGACTCTTCCAGTGCCTTTTTATCATTGTTTTCCAAAACAAGAAAATTATTATTGCAACTTCTTTTTTTTTCCCTTTTTTGAAACTTAGGTAAAACAGAATCGTGTTCATGAAGTAATTGTTAGAGCAAAACTGATATACTATTTTCTATTAGTGTTATTTCCACAACTTATTTTAAAACAAAATTTATTTAAACATTATGCCAGTGCGAATTCTATGTTTGTGTTTGCTGATTCCAACACCTCATACCTGAGTCTACATATCCAAAACATACAGCTGTACCCATGCAGAATAGTCTACAACTGACCATCATAGTTGTAGAAGGATGGAGAATTTTCTATTGAAAATGGATTCCACCCATCCACAGAAATGGAATTCAAGTGCTAGAAGATTTGATGGTTGCTTGGTGTCTTTAACCTAAACTTTTTGTACTTCACCCTTTTGATCATTGGAAAAAGTATACATTTGACCAATGAACAACTGTGCCCTTAGTAATATTTTCCCAAAATAACCTTATAACATTAAATTTTAAAAATACCTCACTAATATCCTGAGAAGATAGTTCTTGGTAATAAAATTTGTGTCATTGATTAGATTTGACATGTTCGATTGTGGAAAGGCAGAGAATTTGACCCTATCATAAAAATGGAAAAGTAGAACTAGATTTCACACAGTTCAACAAATGGACATACACTTAGTGTAATAGATGTAGATAATACCAGAGTTTGCTTACCATTGTATGGCATATTTGGGACAAATCACCAATAGGAGATGTTTCCGACCCATAGCTGCATTAAAGAAGGCAAATCTTAAAATGTGTCAAAATTCATAAGGAAAAAAATTGTTCTTAAATACATTAGCATGTGAAGTTCAGAAAAAGTTCGCGTCACTAATAAAATTAGGGAGATTTTCTTCTCTTAAATATTCTGAAGAAACCATATCGTTAAGAAATAGAAAAACTTTGACATACCAAACATCAAAAGGTGTCTCAAATGACGTTCCAAAAATGTTATAGAAACTGACACTGTCTGGCAATTCAGCTTTGTTAAGAATTTGGCGTGTTTCAGCTGCCCAGCTCAGGATGGAAAAGTTGAATGGTAGAGGTACTGACTTCCCATCATACTTCATCTGCAAAAGTGACAAAACAACCAATAGGCGATAAAGAAAAAGAACACGAAGAGATTCACCTAAGGCCGCTAATAGTGGTATGACTGTGTGATGTCACCGTAGTTTGAACTTAAAGAAATTGCTAAAAATCACGTGCAACGAACTTGGCAAGTAAATTTCACTTCATGAAAAGCTTTGTTAAGCTGATTGATCAAATGCATGATCAAGTACTTGAACCAGTTCATCCTGATTTGGTGCTCATCAAAATGGAGCCGAGTTGAGCACTTTAACCTACTGTACTCGTAAATATCCAAACCAATATTGTCTGTTTAGGAATGAACTTCTGAAGAGTGATTTTAGTCCTCCATGTGATTAGTATGAAACTTACATCAATGAACACACAATGTTCTCATCGAACCAGAAAAGCAATAACCACAAAGCTTCCATAATATCAGTTACAAATTGTGTTCTCTCAAAAGTTCAATTCAAAGCAAGTATTTCCCCCCTTTTTTTTCCCAAAACATGATAATTGGCATCAGTTGACACACACATTTAGATAAAAAAATTTGTAACACACAATGAATAAGAGTGAACAGACAAACCAACAAACAAAAAATAAAAAATAAAACCTGCAAATTAAAGTTGAGGTGAGTTACCTCATTATCCCTCAAAGCTTCTCCAAACAGTTCAACACTTTCAGTTGGCCCATACTCCTCTAATTTGACCACAGAGGCTTTTGAGTCTTCAGAGTCCTTTCGCCAAACCTGGATCACAGGCTGCTTTTTCCACTTGTAATATGGATTTGCCAACATCTCATAGATTGATGGACATTCAATCAACTTATTACATAATGAGATGCACCAAAACAATTCTATAGTTAGTAATTTACATCACATAAGAGCCAAATAGAATAAAGTTTAGCTAAACAAAAGAAGACTAAACTTGGGTGCAAGTTTGCTTATCCGACTCCAAATTGAACTGGCCAGGTGTGTACAGGTCAAATCAGTCAAATTGAGCAACCTGACAATTTTTTGCAATCTTATTTGTATCAACCATGTTTCCAGAAAAGTTAGATGTATGCATAAATGCTGAGGAACTGAGGCTAGTTGTGGATTTTTTTTTGAAACATTGACGACTTAATACCATTAAAATAAGAAGGAAGTACAAGAGAAGGGATTCGAGTATAGGAGATGGCCAGTCGTGGATTACAATCAATCATTTTGGGAATGGTTGTTACCATATGGAGAAATTACACAACGTACTCATAATGAGGTAGCTGGGCACCATTCTTGGCTAAAGGGGTGGTGGTTAACTTCTGCTACCCTCTTATATGAGAACATGACGTATTTAGGATTTACTTTCAGGGCCAAATGGAGTGAAGAAGTCACACCAGATTTTCAAGCATCTTCTCAATGAGCCAAAAAATGTGATTTGGATGATCGAGAAGTTATCGTAGATTGTATAAAACCCGGCCTGCCTAGATCTGTCCAGAATTTTTTTTCGGATCTAGTGAGATTTGGGAGATTAGTCAGTTCATGCACACAATTAGAAACCTGATATCCAGCCTGATAAGATGCATGTATAAGGAAATACTTAAAAATCCATAATTGTGATTCCGTTCCATTCAGAATGGGCAAAGTTTCTTTTCCAATGGAAGGATGAAACAGAACAACCCTAAAACAATTTAGGTTGAAATTCCAATCTTCTCCTGCAGAAACACCGGGATGGGCTGGCAATGTCTGGTCAGCATGGAGAACACGCAAGTAATTAGAAGCCAACTCAACCCATAACTTTTTAGTTTTGGATTTTTTTTTAAATTTTTTTTCACATTCTAACCTCTTTAGTACTAAAATGAGTGACGAAGAATAAAACTTTCTGTATCATGCAATGTTTGATACTTCATTTCTGTGTAAAATGCATGTCCTATTGTATCCAGGGAGTACCCTCGTTGTATTTAGGCCATCTTTGTGTATCATAGAGTGCAAAGGATGTATCCACTAATTTTATTTGATTTCACTTCCAAATGCCCAAAATGTCAAGCTCTCAAGCAACACTTTTTTTTTTGAAACATTGACGATTTAATAACATTAAAAAGAAGGAAGTACAGAGAAGGGAGCCGAGTATAGGAGATATATACTCAGAGCCAAAGATAAAGAAGAGAAACAAGAAAAAGAACAAGGAGAAAATAAGAAATAAAAAATACATCCAATAAACCCTCCAACACAGGATCCAAATGAAACCCCCAAATCTCAAAGTCAAGGCTGGGGAGATGAAAAAAATTCCAAGCAAGGCCTTTGTAAATAAACACCAGCTTTCACTAAGAAGTCTGCCACGCAGTTTGCTGATCGAGGTGAATAAGACGCCATCTAACTTGCACAACCTCCAAATGTCCCTAGCAATACCAATCAACCTCCATAGGAGGAATTTTTTATTACTAGCTCAGGAGATGACATTAGTTGAGTCACCTTCGATAATGAGGTTACCACTCCCAAACCCATACCAAACCTGAAGTGCTCTCCTAATTGCCCTCAATTCAGCTTCATTTAACTCCGTCAATCCTACCGATTCAGAGAAAGCAACCAACATTCTACCCCTATCGTCATGTAACACACCTCCTATTCTCAAGCAGCACTTGTAGTCTTTTTTTTTTTTCTTCCAATTTTCTTCATTCCAATGGACTTTCATCATCATCATCTAGCCATTTATCCCATCAATCTAGGGTAGGCTTTTATATTCGGATTTGGTAAATTCTTTCCGGCCAACTGCTCTATTTGATGCCCATGGGACTTGAACCCACAACCTGTAGACTACAATCATCAGTATTAACCAGTTATGCTACAGGTTCTTGTCAAACCAGTAGCTTCTTGTCAAATTTGAAAAACACACCAACAAATCTCTCTCTCTCTTTAAACCTCTTCCTGTTCTCAACAATCACTTCTCTATCATTTCCTTTGTCATGTACACATTCTATTTCTTTTCTTTTATATTCTTTTATCAACTATTTAAAATATAATAGAAAAAAATGATGAGAGCAAATGATGACGACGATGAACTATTGGGTATTCAAGCATCAGATGATGACACTTTCAGGTTTTTTTTTTCATTTCTTCTCTGAAAGTAGAATATTATTTGATGAATTTACAAACCTTAGCATTCCTAATACAAAAAGTTTAGCCAAGAAATAAATTTTTCTTGTTTTTGTAATACACAATCCATTCATGTTATCAGCACCATCATGAAACATGGACAAGGACAAAACCCTAAACAGAACTTGAAAAAGGGCAGACCCTGAGCATTTTATGGGAACAAATCATGTATAGATTTGATGATGATGATGTCACTACAGAAAAAGGAATCAAATGATATCATGATATTCCAGTCAAAGCTGAATAGTAAGATCATGCAGAAAGCTTAGGTTCAAATGCACCAGCAAACTGTGGGGAAGAAGAACGAAAGAGAAAAATAGCAAAGATTGCCTACAGTAGCTGAATATTCTTCCAACTTTAAGAGACCATTATTGGCAGTTTAAGGCACAAACTCTGCTTCAGAAGTACAAAAACAAATTTAGACAGGTCAAGGGCATACCAGTTGATGCATTGTCCATCTAGATACAAAGAAGTAGCTTTCAAAACCATAAACAAACTGCAATCCAGTTAAAAGAGCATCATTGATGCATCCTGGTGCACCTGTTAAAACACAACCACAGATCAAGAATTTAGAGCTAATCCATACAGATTTTCAATCAGCCATACTCCAGATAGAAGTTCAGGAAATCACCTTGAAAAGGGCATGCAATGCATATCCACTTGTTTACGTACTCTGAAAATACCTGGGGAGCCACCACTGGTCTTGTGAAACACATAAATTGGAAGAAGAAAATCAATCGCTAAGATGAACCAGTTATTAGGACAAAAAGATAAGTGTGTACGTCATGATGGAGGGAAAGGAAACACATCATAAGCAGTCCTCCCATCGAGTGTGAAATAACATTAACTTTTTTGCCCCCAGAAGCCTTGAAAGCTGCAGCCAGTTTCTCTTTTAGGCCATCCATTGCTTTATCGATTCTGTGAACATGGTAACCAAACCAATGCTCAGATCAGCAGGTACTTTCACATGCTACTTTGTGGAACTCTAGCAGGATGAAATTATGACAGTCAACCAGATGGTTGTTTGAGAATCAATAATCCATGTCAGCCTTTGCTGAACCACTAAAGGTAACCATTTAATAGTTGATTACCTATTGCTCTGGCGGAAGTCATAACCATATCCAAACAGCGTTGTTCCCTTCTTATATCCACATTCAATTAGCATGTTGATCATATCATGAAAATAATAGACGTCTGTCAAATGAAAACATTTTACCCACTGGAAAATCAACAAATACGATGTCATAATACAGTAAAAATAAAAATAAAGGAAACATAACAGGACATGGCTACAAAAGTTATAAACAGAACCATATGAAAATGAGAAATGATCATATGTAGTAGACCTGACTATAATACAGTCAGGCTCTGCATCTCCACCGCCATTCTAAAAACATGATATTTTAGAATTTGAAGCTTCATCAAAGATGCAGGACCTGACCATATTACAATCTGGTCTTTTGCATATGGTCATTTCTCTATGAATTCAATGCATTTTTGTGATACACAAACTGACCTTGCTTTTAAATGATATTTCTATCCTGTAAATTTCTACCATAAAACCAGCATCATGGAAATGCAAAACATGACATGTGATGGTACCCACTAGATTAGACGCTGAGATGGGATTTGCATGCGCCATGTACAAAAATTCAGCCATATCGGTCATTTCTACTGCATCTTATTTTAGGTGAAGATTGTGAGCCATTTGCTAATTTTTACTTCTACAATCCACTTCACTGCTGACAGGCTAGAAATGACCAATAAAGCTGATTTTGGATCATGGGCAGGCTACGAACTCTTCTTGGATTTAATAATGGTGGACACATGCCATGCGTTTACAGCTGGTGCTACAACAGATTGGCAACAACATGATGTTAAATGTGGGAGGCTGCGTGCATCTAGAGTTTTATGAAACACTCTCGTACTCAAGGAGAGGTGGGATGTTGGAGTTCTCTGTCATTAAAAAAAGGCAGCATGATGTTAAGCTAGTGGAGTTCTTGTAAGGCTTTTGGGCTAAGAAAATTGAGATGTAGATTCACAAGTATAGATGACGAACTTTAAATTATGATTGTCGCTAAGGGGTAAGCAAGCCAAGCTAGCTTGCCCAACTCAAATGGGGTTCAGTTTGAGCTCGCCTCATGAATAAACAAGTCAAGCTCAAATTAGGAGTTCTCAACTCGTCGCTGCTTGAGCTTGGCTTCAATTAGTATTAACATATTTTTTAATGCTGAACATGCTTGTCTCTGAGCATGTATATGCCAATGTATAACAAATAGCAGACAATTCTTGTATATCTTTCATTTATTAAATTTCGATAGACTGTGTCAGAAGACGGGACTTGGCACTTTATATGTTGGGACTTAGCACTTTATATGTTGGATTAGATTGACAGCTTCAGCATCTTGAGACCAATGTGTTATTAGAACTCTAAATATATTCCAACAAAATGCATGTAAGGTTTTTTGGCCCATTTGATCATCTTGACCAGGGGAATTCAATGTTATTAAGCAAGCAAGCCCCGAAAGTGGATTTGCTTGGCTTAGTCTCTGAGCAAGCCCGAGTTCAATTAAATGTTCACAAGCTGGTTTTGATCTTGACTTGATTAGGCGAACTGGGTTCTTAAGATCACTAGAGAAACATTTAATCCAATTTCAAGTTGGGTCCAACTCGGCTCGTTTACACCAGTGTTTCCAGTACTGAGTGAGTGAGTGCTAGACCATACAATCGCAAAGCCTCGAAGAAAAGCAACGAAAAGTCGAAAACAGAATAGAACATACCCACGAAGGATCCAGAATATCGATTGCATAAAGTCCATAATCATCTTGTGGAACTACAATTTCCACATCGGAATCCAATGAATTCGTATATCCTATTAAAAAAAACACTAGAATTACGACATTTAACAACAGAAGCAAGTAACAAGAAGCTGAAACCCCGAAACTGAAAAAACAATAAAAATCAAATAGAATAATAGAAGAAAAACAGAGAGGGGAGGAGCGACCAGTTTTAGGGTCATAGATGGACCAGAGATACTTCTTGAACTCGAGGTTGGCTAAGAAGACCCGGACCCATAACCGCAACTCAAACCCGGTCTTCTTGTTCTTGCCGTTGAGGATGGACCCTCCGACACCCGACACGAGAAGGACCGGGTCCAGATCGGATCCATCATCGGTGGATTGAATCCTTCCGCGGCGGAAGAAGCAGGGGAAGAGTCCGCAGTCGTCCAGCATCTCGAGAATTGAAGGAAACTACGGTAAGGTTAAAATGGTGGAAGACAAAACACAAAAAACGCACGGTATTAGCAGTAGTATCAGTAGTTGGGGAGTTGGGCATATTTATCTGTTATCAATTTATCCTTATCAGAGAGAAATATAAAAGTTTCTTCGCACGCCATTGATTTTCAAACGGAGAAAGGGACAGCAGCTGCCGCTGCAAAATTTTCAGTCGTCTGGACACTGGAAACTGTAACACTGGAAGGGTAAGTAAACTTACTCCTTTGACACTATCATGCGCCGGGGACATATTCTAGCTCGGACAGAGGTGTGCCCCACCATTTTGATCAATATCGGCTCCAACAGAAGGGCCCATCTTTAAGAATTCGTGGGCCCGGCAGGTATAGATTTTAAAAAAGTTGATATGTGAGTGAATCTTGTTTATTTTTATTGGTAGTATCTGTTGATCGGTGTTTTATGTAATCAGACATGAGATTTAAGGTATTGCTCATTTTACTTTTTCAGTGTAGTATAAATCGGCTCACTGACTTTCTCACCAGATCACTGGTGGTATAAATTGGCTCACTGACTTTCTCACCAGATCACTGGTGGTATAAATTGGCTCAATAGATCACTAACTGAATGACTGAAATTTATTTAAGCAACACTATTTTTTATACAGATCAGCAAATCGAATCACTTAAATCGGATCACTAACCAGATCATTGATTTTTTTTTTAAATGTTTTTTTACGATAATAGAAGGGTAAAATGGATAATACCTTAAAACCTATGTCTCTTTATACAAAATTCTCGTAAGACGATCGCTACTCTATATATATATATATAATATGTTGTTATCTAGATTAGTTAAATGAAATTATTAAATTTATTTTTAAAGTTTTTCATTTGATGTAAATTTACAAAACATGTGATTTAAATAAAAAAATTAGTTTTACATTAATAAATATGTGGATTTTTTTTTTTTTAAAAGTCAAGCCCGAAAGCAACTGGAGCCCGTCCCTGCACTACACTTCTTCTAATTTCTCTTAACCCACGTGCTTATATGAGTTTCTTTAAGAGCCCACGTGCTAAGAAATCCTAAAAACGTGTGTAACAGAGTACTACGTGCTACTGTTGTCTACAACTAGACATAAATAAAGAAAATAAAAGCTACCGTTTTGTTTAGTTTACACAATGCCCGATGTTGTATGGTAAATGGTGATGGGCTCTTTATATTTCTTCGTTTTATAGTGAAAAATGTTGCCAACTTCTGTGATGGCCCATCTGTTAGAGCCAATCATCATTATTTTAAAATTTGCAGGAGGCAAGGTCGATTTAGAATTGGCCAAAGTCTTGACATTCTTGAAATAATTTCGAGTCTCGGATTAAGTTTTTAGAAAATGATACTCTCGGCGATTTTATTTGTTCAAGGTTTATATTCTACTCTTTTTGAAGACTTTAGAAAAAAATAGAGATAATTTTTTTTTTAATTTATGTGTAAAAATTTATAGAAAATTCAGTGTAAAATTTTCACATGTGATACCCAGTGCTTTTAGAGAACACCAGTGACGCAAGCCTTGAACCACTCGATGACCTCCTTTAGGGTACTGTCAATGTGGTATAAAGAGAAGTTGAGTGGGATGAGTAATGGGGCTTGGTGTGTCTTAAAGGTAGTGGGTATCACCGGTAGGGTTTTACGCAATTTATCATCTATAAATTCAAAAAGAAAAAAAAAATGGAGATTTAAGAAAAGTTCAAAAGTGCTAGGAAAAGAATGGGAGGAGGGAAAATAAAGATGGGGTGGAATTGGGTTTGGATGAGGGGTAAATTTTACAAGAGTCACCTTTGAATAGGACTCACTCGTGAACATGTGTTACGAAGTTATCCTAAGACAGGGGTCAAAAAATGACCGAGATATTTCGTATCGGTTGTACGGGCGATATCTCGGCCGATATAACCAAGATCTCACAGATATCGGCCGATACGGTCAAGATTTGTAAAAAAAAAAATAATAGAGAGAGAAAAAAATTGCCCAATATCGGTGAGATATTGGCCGAAAAATGGTAGACCTGAAATCTCGGCGTCTAGGCCGAGATCTCGGATCCACCATTTTTGGAACCCTGCCCTAAAGGTAAAAAAATTTGTTTGGTAATTGTAAACAGGGTTAACCCGATATATTAATATTTTTATGAAAATTAATAATTTTTATTAAATTCATATAATATAAAAAAATTATGAAACATAGTTATTGAATAATATTCTCAATTAAAAAATATTTTAAAATATTTTTGTTCCATAGAGGCAAAGAGGGATAAAAAAGGGTAAGAGTTTCCTAAAAACCTCCATAGTCCAAGGGGTTTTCAAAAAGGAAAGGAAAGGGATAAAAATCTGAATTTTTACCTTCACCCCTCCATAACCAAACAGGTTTATGAAGGGTAACCCCCTTTACCCCATCCAAACGCAGGCCTTAGGATGAGTAAACGGTGGGAAAAATGTAAACTGTGAAAGGTGCGCGGGTGAGGCAGGGAGCGCTAGGAGGGTGTTTGTCAAGATTGGGCAGTGGTTTGAGTGAAGGTTTGAATATTTACATTTTTTTTATTAAATCTATATTTACATTATTTTTCTTTTTCATATTCATTATCAACTAATGAATTGGATTTAGTTTTTATTTTAATTTTTTAAATATATTTATTGTCAACTTTTATTTACACTTGAAATCTTTTCACTATAAATTTAGGTGATTTTTATAAGAAGATGGGAAGTGGGTTTTCTAAGTGGAAAAAATCTTGAGTTGTGATCGATTTGATACGTTAAAGTTCTTTTACATGTAATCAAAGCCTTATGGTTTACATTTTGAGTCTTCCATCGTAGGCTGCACAGATGGAGAAGGGATGATCGTTCATGTGAAATAGTATATGAGAATGAGATTTCATTTTTGTTTTTGTTTTTTTTTTTTTTAAATTTCATTCTTTTTTCTTCTCTGAATTTCGACCATAGTTTGTTAGTAGCAGTTGAATAACTCGGTCAAATCGTGAGTCAGAATGGTTTTTCTTTCGAACGATTCATAACTCATCTGAATCGCACATCTCACAATCAAGTTTTCAAAACGCTGCTTTTCACTCGATTGATGTTTAGACATGTGTAAATCTAAGTTAAATTAACCGTGCTACAAAGATAACAATAGTTCAATTAAAATTAATACAAAAATATTGTAAGAATTGAAATAAAATATTTATTTTTATTCAATTATTTTGTCTTGTAATTTATATTTAAAAATTATATATTATAAAATATTAACTTCTCATAACGTTTATCACACATATAACAATGATCTAAAAAAAAGATAGTATGAAAATCAATCTTTTAAAAATAAATAACTATCTTAACACGAGGGATTTGAGTGATACTATGAAAATAAGATTGTGAATTCGATTCTCATTCTATATCAAAGGACTACTCTCGATAAGTTTACTTGGTGTGTATGGATATGGAGACTTGCGTATATCCTGAAGGCTAGTCTAGTGCGCTAAGAAACTTGAATATCTGATCATAAAAAAAACTATTATTAAACTTAAATTTAATTTACATAGTTTTATAATAAAAAAATACTAAAGTTATTCAATTATTGCATCTATATTTTCCACCATCCTTCAAATAGAAAGTGTAAATTCAAATTTTGATATGTGAAATTTTTTCCTCAAGTAGATGCTTATCATTGTCATAAACATCGGCGGTATTTTCAAATTTACTGCGTTTTT